>JAWNOC010000062.1:5627500-6827500 GCA_035046325.1 Drosophila niveifrons | reverse complement strand
TGGGCAAAAAGTTTAGTACCTTCGACCAGGATAACGATGAGAGCGAATCGAATTGTGCTGTTGCCCAATCGGCAGCCTTTTGGTATGGCAACTCGTGTACTTTAAGGTAAGCACAATGCCTTTTGCCTGTTGCCAGTTGCCCAATTCCAATTACATATTTATGTATCTCATTCCACATAGTAATCCATTCGGACTTTATCAGCGACTGCTTGAGCGCGATGTGGACAGCTTTAAGGGCATCTTGTGGCGTGGTTTTCTCGATGGGCCCAAGGGATCTTTAAAGCGAGTGCGTATGCTATTAAGGCCACGCTCCAGTGGCAAAAGTTAAAGGTATCCCTTTGCCACTCATGCACACACATGAAGCTAATCGAAATCTATACTCGTATTATATGTTTATAAATATTTTATGTTTAAGTATACAGTCCAAAAGCTTACGAAGCGCTGCAGTGATTTTATAAAATGAGAATATTTGATTTTTGTTTTTTTTTTTCTCTCTAAATTTTGTATTACTTATTGAAAAACAAAACATATAAAATAGCGCATTTAATTATAATTTTAATTAAATAAATAAATACCATATTAAATAGCGCATTTAATTATAATTTCAATAAAATAAATAAATAGCATATAATATATACAAAAGAAGTTTAATCACAATTGTCAAGAACTTTCAAAACTGTGTTTATTAATTAGATGTCTAAAGCTTCCTTTTGAAGATGCCTTACTCTTACGTATTTGTATATATTTTATTATGTTCAAAAAAGAAGACAAATAATCACTGTTACCATATTTACTCAATTTTAATAAGCACTTACCTCACAAGGCTCTCATTGCAACTTATGCGGACGACATTGCGGTATTATACAACTCTCCAAGCAGCGTAGAAGCTGCAAACGGACTCCAAGGATACCTGGATAGCTTGGCAGCTTGGTGCAGAAGGTGGAATCTGAAGGTTAATTCCACAAAAACAGTTAACCCGTGTTTTACGCTGAAAAGATTAATCTCTACGACTCCAGCTATTCACTTCGAAGGCGTGACACTGGAACAACCTACCTCTGCAAAATATCTTGGTATCGTTCTAGACAAGAGACTCACTTTTGCGCCACATTTAAAAGCTGTCACCAAGAACTGTGGCCAAAGGCTACAGAAATTGCGCTGGCTGCTCAACAAAAGAAGCAAAATGTCTCTTCGAGCATAGTGCCAATCTGGATATATGGAATGCAGATTTGGGGGATTGCTGCCAAATCAAACTACAAACGTATCCAAGTACTGCAGAATAGGGTGTTACGGCGAATTACAAACTGCCCTTGGTACGTGAGAGGATCCACCCTACACCGCGATCTGAAAATACATTCTGTAGAGGAGCAGATTGGCAGACACACAAGCCGATATAGCGATAGGTTGCTAACTCATAAAAACAGACTCGCTAGGAGACTACTACCAGCTAGACCGTTGAGGCGATTGAAGCGTCAAGGGTTCGCCAAAACGTTCACCCAATAGTAAACTTCTCAGAAACACCTTAAACTAATATGAGGTTTGGCTAAAACATAAACATTTCTTTTACCTGTGTTGTTATAGTACTATTTTGTTCTTGCTGTACTGGTTCGATACTTAAATAAAGAAGCTTTAATTAAAAAACTTACCTCACAAAATATGTTGACAAAATATTCAAAGAGTGTAAAATATAATAATATAATATCCCCACTTTTGCCGGTCTACAAAAAAACTGCAGTAAGCTGAGTGGCAATTAATGCTTATTAACAATAGAGAATGATCAAATGCCAGATACTCATTGCCCAACCCATTAAAGGTGCTATAAAACAGTCTATTGCATAAATAATAAAATACAATAATATCAAATATATTTGTACATTATTAAGTTAAATTTTTAAAAATTGTAAATACATTTTTCCTGTGACAATCCTTTGATTTAAAAGTTGTATTTAAAGTGAATAGTGAACAATTGATAAACTTAATAAAATAACAATTATATATTGTATAAAAGAAAATAAATATGAAATATGTTTTCCAAGTATTTACAATTAAATTGAAATAAATACGTTAAGTACAAAAAAAATTTATTAAAATGCATGAAATGCTCGTGGTCTTTATCGATATATTAGTATTGTGATACAAACTAAAACCGAAGACTCTTCCACGTCTAGACTTCATTTAATTTATCTGAATCCTCAGTGGTTGTGCGCATTGTAGTTGTGGTTGTGGGATCCTCGAAACCCTTAACAACCAAAGCATCGCCAAGTAAGGGCTTGAAGAACAGCGCGAATCGTGAGTAACGACGTGCAGAATTCTTGAAAGAAATAAAACATGGAAAATTTGTATTAAAATTAATATTTCAAAATACCCGTTATACATTTTCATTAAAGAAAAAACTAAAATATACCGACGACCATATTTGGTGTGTTAAAATAGCAGTACATAAAAGATATACCATAGAGTATAAAATATACCAGAAAAATATTAATATTTGTGTAATCTCGTTTTGAAGATTTCCGTAAAACATTTTCACGAAATGCAAAAAAGAAAATCTAAGTTCTATAAACCTTAAAGTTTTAATTAATCGGTTTACAAATTTTAATATCATATTGTTTATCGGAAAATCTCCTTCATCTAATTTATTAATGGAGATGCACAGAGAAAAAATGCATGGGGAGAAAATACATTAAACAATTGTATTATATCAAACTACGCGAGAGAGAGAGAGAGAGAGAGAGAGAGAAGAAAATAAGTACATGAAGAAAGAGAAAGATTGCGTTGCGATGCAAACGGAAAGTAAAAACAAAATGAATCAAGCAAATATTACTACAACAAATATGCTAAAGCGTGACTTTAAAATTTCACAATAATTAGAGAGCGAGGAAAAACAAAAACACTGCATTGGATGCATTCGAAGTTTGTTTATTTCATTTAATAATAATAATGAATGAACCACGCAAATATTGCTCATCATAAAAACATTAAAATTAGTTACACAAATGCAAAAGAGAAAAGCAAAATAAAACTTTTACGCTAAACGTTAGTTCATTTCGTTTTTAAAATAATCAGCATATAAATTGTATTTTCCAATTATTTGAAAATACACAATTATTGTTTTTTTTATTTGTATATTTTGTATATCAGAAGCGTAAAATAAAATTTAACAATTTGAAAAGAACAGAAAACAGAATTAAATAAGTTAAGAATCAATCTAATATAGGTAATAATTCAAGCATTTAATTGTTTTACTTGATGCTATATAATAAATAAGAAAGCTATTGAGCAAAATAATGCTCACTTATTCATAAAATATACCAAATTTATATACCGCAAAAATACTAAAATGTAAAAAATTATATATTTAGTATATATATTGTGTACTACACAATAATATACCATAAATAATTGACAGTAGTTGTTATTGAAAATACTGAAAATCGTGCCTCAAAATTACGCTTGTTATTCGATTTGTGGGATTATCATAAATTTGAAGCAAACTTGATCTCCGTGCAAAAATTACCAACTAATGAAATAAATGAGAGATTTCTGAGATTTAGACAGACTGAGAGATACAAAATTTTAATACCCCTTTTACCCTATCGATTGTATCTTAATGAATCGCTATTGATCATTTTAACAAGTTTGGATCTACTATTTATTATTGTACTTACCATGATAAGGCGGGAGAAGGATTGCGAAACTTGCGTGACGGTCTTAATGGTTTTGTTGAACAGTTCGCTTGGTAGATCAAAGGAAACATTGCTGCGATCCAGTTCCGGGGCATCACTCAAATCTTTACCGTTGGCACGCACCCGACGCCGCTTCGTCTGCTGCGGCAAGCAAGCGAAGAACCAAAAAAAAAAAGAAAAAAGTAAAAGAATTGTGAAAAGGCAAATCAAAGCAAACGTTGTTTAAAACTAAGAAGCCCGAAGAAAAGCAATAGTCCGGATATTTCCATTAAAAGATGTGTTCTGAGTGGTTTTATTTAATAATGATTTATTGATGTAAATACAAAAAATTCCTTGTGTTTTTTTTTTTATAATCGTTTCATAGTCGTAGGTTTAATATATTTAACATATATGCGCCAATATTTACAAAACATGAATATAACTTAACTTTTTGCCCCGACGAAAAAGCAAGTAAAAGTCTGGTACAGAGTTGGTTTTTGTTTTTTTGTTTTTCATTTCATTTTCTTTTTTGTTTTAACTTATTTTCTAAACTACAACAACAAAAAAAACAATGCACAGTTTAAAAATGAATCGTGCGAGCATCAGATGGAATCAGTCAGATATATCAATCTGCTTCGTTC
The DNA here is from genome assembly GCA_035046325.1 of Drosophila niveifrons. NCBI lineage: Eukaryota > Metazoa > Arthropoda > Insecta > Diptera > Drosophilidae > Drosophila > Drosophila niveifrons. The sequence goes on along the minus strand of JAWNOC010000062.1, from coordinate 6,823,197 downwards.
CATGTATCAGGAGAGAGGCGGTGAGTGTGAAGTACATAAATTATGGAACCAAAATTGGGTAAAGAATGAACGATCCAGAAGCCAGAGGCAGCCAGGCAGCCAGGCAGCTAGGCAGCCAAGCGAAGCGAAGCATCCGCTTTAATAGCCCGCCTCATCAGAGTCTGGCGCTGGTGTCGTGACACCAGCGATACCATTGACGCCTCCCGATGAGCCCTGCAGTATGGGACCGGAGAAGCCGAGGAACTTGGACACCACATTGCCCAGACCGGCATTGGCATTGCCATTGCCCGACGAGGAGCCGCTGAATGCTGTGATTGTGGTGAGGACACCGGTGGTCAGATCATTGGCAATGTTGCCAATGGAACGGATCTTTGGTGAGACGACCGCGGTGATCAGAGTCTGGAAGTCCTTAATTGGCACCGGTGCCTTAATATCCCATTGCTTATTCTTCTCAATATTTGAGCGATCCAGCTGCTCAATCACGCGCGTCTTTGTATCCAGAAAGTTGTCGATCTTCTGCAAATCGAATTAATGCATTAATCATGTAGACTGTTCGATTGCGATTGCTATTGCGATTGCGATTGCCATTTAGTACTTCACTACTTACACCAAACACAAAGCCAAGAACGGCATTTTTTGCCTCAAATGTTGCATCGGGTAGTTTTCTTTTGTTGCGTTCAAGATCGGCGCCTAACACCTCCTAGAATTAAAGATCGAAATTCAAAGAAAACACACAAACACACACAAAACCAATGCCTTATCGCTTTGGATTCTTGCTTAATAATCGATGGCAAAAAAACAAAACACAATATGAAACAACAACAACGAAAGAGGCAATGTATAAAAGAAGTGACGAGAAACAAAAACATTTAATTTGAAGCTCAAAATTCGAGGCTGGTTATACTTGACCCAATTACGAGGTTCGTTGGTGCAAGAAAATCAATTTAAATACGTATAAACAATTACACACACACACACAAACACACAGAGAGACAAACAAGACACTTGAATTCCCGTTCGTCCCAAGGCGATCAAAGTACTTATGCTTATTCTAAGGCTCAAAGTGTGTCTGTCGTTATAAATCGTTGAATCAACCACACAACATTCGAGACAAGTCGAGTTCGACTACGCTTTGAGTACCTCGTACTTGTATTTGAATTAATGCTTGATCACGTTTAAAATTCACAACGTCATTACCAAACCAACGAAATAAACGAACGAACGAACGAAAAAAAAAAACTAAAAAACATTCCATGTCTATGCATTTCTCCAATGTCACCTAACTTGCGGCTCAAAATTTATTATTTCTGTTGTCATTTTCAAACACACACAAAAAACAACAAATATATTGGAGCATTTGCGATTATGAAATAACGACACCTCGTTTTTACTTTGACAATTAAAGCGCTCTTTTAATCGCTAAACAGCAATTAAAATTGCATTCCGGATAAGCTGTGATTCCCTTTGGAATCGCTTAATCGTCTGCTATAAAGATTTCAAGTTTAACCTACAAATTTTGTGGCATAATTATATCATACAATGAACTAAAAAAAAATGGATTAGATTTTTGTAAATTGCCTAACTTGGGATCAAATGTTGATTACAGTTTCTAACGAGTATTATGCAATGTCATTACTTTAAGTATGTCATTATCTATAATGCACCAGACTACTCGATTAATGAACCTCATTAGATCAATTTCATAATCTAAGTTTATAAATTCTTGCTTTAGCTGAGCCGCATCAAGTATTTAAAAGCTGATCTGATTGCGACCAAGGCGAAGTTTTGATCAAGGCTACATCTTTATCTTTCTCTTTTCTATGCGCTTGACATCCAATATTTATGATGTAATAATCCACATTTCCAATTTGAAGGTAAATCAAATTCGATCTAGGGCAACGCACTCAACAACTATTGCAATTAATCTTTAATTTGCATTGCTGCGCTTTTCCAATATCTACTTGAGTTTTGATCTTTGATATATAGTATGCAAAATGTTGCCAAACATGTTGTAAAATTACTGTCGGCTTTACGATTTTCGAATGCTCAAAAATCGTTTGCTCAATTTCCAAGCACTAAACAATAAATTTGCACAGCGCTGTAAATCAAATAGACAAATGCGCAAGTCCATTAGGGAAACATAAAACAATGTACTATAAAAATGAAAATAAACCTACGCTCATCTGCAAAGAAAAAGGAAAATTTCATAACCAAAGCTTCCTCGTTGGAGTTGTTGGTCAACTGAGTTAGCTAGTTAATATCTATATATATATATATATATATAGCTCCTCTTTTTAACCACCAATTTTGCCTCACGCCCCATCAACAAAGTTTTAACAATGTGTGTGATGCGTTGGCGCCTGCTTTTTGAATGTTGAAATGTTGTGAATAAGTGTTTGCTCAAGCATTCGTCTTTTTCGTCTGTTTTTTTCTTTTTCACCTCAAGGTCGCTGCTGGATGGTTGGTTTATGAATTTTTTGTTTGCATGATAATTGAATTATGCATTTGATATGCATATCGGATCGGGATGGATGTCTTGTCTGCGATATTTACAATACGGAAAGCAGCAACAACAGCAGCAGCAGCAGCTGCGACGACAACTGCTGTAAGTGGTAATAGTTAGTTTGTAGTTGTGGTGGTTGTGGTAGTAAGTGGCAGCAGTAGCGTCAGTCGACCACAAAATTACCGACTTGGTTGTGCGCTACCGCTTACACAACAACAGCAACAACAGCTACAACAGCAACAACGGCAACAACAGAAAGGAAAACAAATGGGCTGTCAGGCAGAGTTGGCGAAAGATTATTACGCCTCACGCCTTTGCAGCAGGCAGCAGGCAAATGCAGCAACAATCGCCAAGCAGCAACAGTTGCAAAAAAAAGAAGCTCACAACAAGTTTTTGGTGTGCATCTAATGACACAATGGGCGAGCGAGCGAGCATAGACAGACAAACTGACACACACACACACAACTCGTTACTAACTCGTTACTGTATCCATGTGGTACTTTACCTCTGCATTAATGGGATTCAATTCGCCAAGCTCGCTGCTGCTATCCTGAAGTACCACTGAAGTTTCCACTGGTGCCGCCAGCGTCTTGTGTGTGCTGGCCAATACCAACATTGCTGTTATGCAAGCTGTTGTGAACTGCATCTTTGTGTTAGATCTGCAAAAAGATAGAGAGAGAGAGAGAAAGATTGTTAAGGGATTAAATTGGATTCATTCTGTAGTCTTAATTCTAACAGGAGTCACTGATGAACACACACTAAATATTGACGTTTGCGCATGCGTATTGTGTCATTCGACCTTCGCAGACTGTTTTTATTTTTCTGATTTTGTATGTCCGAACACGCACCAATTGTATATGTGTATGTATGATTGTAATGCACAACAAAACAAAAAAAAAACAAACAAATCATATATATCTACAAAGTATCGTAGTAAGTAAGATTTACCAAAAGCTATATACAAGCACAGAGCAAGAAGAAAAAAAAACTGTTTTCGGAGCAGCCGCCACAGACAGATGCGATACTAGCACGTTCACTAACTTTAAGCAAATGACTGCAGACGAAAGTTACTTCAATGATTTAGCAGTGGCCAAAAAATTGGTTACACAGCCAAAGCGCAGTCGTCGAGCTTTTGCAGTCAACGTCGGCGTCCGCGCATAGCGCTCATTTGGCCACCGTCAACAGCCACCAAAAACAACAACAACAACAACGCTGAAGAGCAAATCCACAATAATACGATTGCATATGGTTGAGTGTCTTTTATGTGCCTCTGTGTGTGTGTGTGGACATAAGCGAATATACAAAATGGAAGACTGACAAAACCGAAATGAATTTTATTACGAGCGCGCGCGCGCGCTTCGCTCACATTGCCACCAATGGCTCAAGCAACTGAAACACAACAGCAACATCGATATCAGTATGCAAGACAGCGTCGGCGTTGGCGTCGGCGTCGGCGTCGGAGTTGGCGTCGACAGCAACAGCAACGACGTCAGAGCTTGGCATCGCGACTGCGCAGCAACAGCAGCAGCAGCCTGTTGAGACTGTGTTGAACACGTTTTGAGCGAAAATTTCAACGAAAACCGCTCAATAAAGTGCAAAAGTTGTAACCGAAGCAAAGCAACAGCCACAACAACAGCAACACCAACGTTAACAACTCAAGTGTTGCTGCTGTAAGTGCGATTATTCATTACTGGTGTTTTTGCAATGCTCTTTTGTACTTTTGGTTTTCAATTAAAACACCAAGTTGGTCATAGCCAGATTGCGTACATATAGTAGTATTATTTTATAGTGCCATTCTGTTGCCCAGTATTTACGGTGCTTAAATGCCGCATATTTTATATTTTTTTATGAATATGTCCACATAAGCATTATAATATTTATTTTGTTGCCTTGCAGTCTTTCAACTTAACTCGCCCAACAATCGCTCTTCTCAGTTAGGCACCAAAAATAATTAAAAACAAAAAAAAAAAACAAAGTCGCTGGAAAAACAGTGAGCTTACACTAATATTGGCTTAATATTTAATGGAAATCTGCCTGCAAGAAATTAGCAAAATAATACTGCATTATAAGTATAAATGAAATATTAAATATATGCTCGTATATACTGACTTTTTTCAAATATACTGTATACTATATACTTAAATACTTAAATAAATTCAAAAAGCAATGGTATAAACTTCATAATTTTAAGTTTAAATTTAATCATATTGTTAAAAAATGCTGAGCTTCAAAAATAAAATTCACTGCGCCCAAGCAGAAGCAGAAGCTATTAATATTAAAGGAAATCTTTTTTTTAGAAAACCGTATAGTAAAGAAGCCTGCAAAATAAAACTGCAACTTGGTAAAAACTCTTGGATGATAATTATATAATAAAAATGTCTTCAAAATAATGCTTCATTTACAAAATATAATATTTTTAGGAAGTGACCTATAAAATACCACCAATTATTATTAAGTAAAGAAGTTGACTATTTAAAACCGTACCTTAAAATTAAAAGAAAATATTTTTCAACAGTTCCAAGTAAAGTGAATTCATTATGATTACTCTAATATATTGGTAAAGCTTTGAAATTTAATCTTCAGATGTCATTTATTTGTAGAAGGCCCATTCTAAACCAAATATACAAAACATCAACTAAAATATATTCGATGAGCTTTTGCAAATACTGATATAAACTTTGAAATGAAAGTTTAATCGAAGCATTTTGGATTGTAAACTAAATGGTAAAGAGCTCTTCAAAATTATACTGCACATAAAGAAAAAAAAACACATAGTTTTGAGAATCCACTTGCTAAACATTTGCAATAAGTAAAAGCTTTAAGTGATAACCAGAATGCCACATAGTTATTAATTCTGGTTTCTGTTACCTAAATAGTAGCTGGGAGGATGTCTTCTGCATAAATATCTAATGATGTTGCTCGCAAGTATTATTATAATGACGAACACTTCAATTTTCTAAAGCTTACGATTTTAGCTAGTGATGTTTTTAGTCGAGTACACATTACAATTATCAGCCCAAAGACACACACACACACACAAACACAGAGTGAAGATCAGCAACGCTTGCTTTAATTATATCCCTCCATTAAAGTCCAGGGTCTAAAACGTTTAAAACAACAACAATTATGAACGCTTGGATAATGAGCAATAAACTTACTTTAGAGTATGACAAAAGTTGCATTATCTTTTGTGTAGTGCTTACGCGTGGGAGTAAATGTTAAATGTTTCTGATGTCTCGACAAAAGCGTTTTAATTGTTCTCCACTAATGCATTAAGCAATTTGAATCACATTGTTAATAATATGCACATTTTGTGGATCACATTGCTACTCAAATACAATTGAAGTCTTATTATATTATTAAGCGCTATTATGCAAGCGTTTAAAGCAGCTATTGAAGTTGATAAATTCAGTTATATTATGAGGTATGTTTTTTGTTTTTTGGTTTAATGGGATCAATGGCAGTTGAACCATGATTATAATTTTAACTTAGTAGATTGCTTCCAGTATAAAAATTTATGTTAATCGTTTTGGTTAATTTATTGATCATTTTAACAGTATTAAATGTTCATGTATTTAGATCACTTAACATATTGATTGCTCATGTATTTCGCAATATTGCAATGATCCAATTCATTAATGAATTTGTAATAAAATCAAGTGCACTCGACTGCAGGAATATCAACTCTTACTAAAGCCAATAAACAGAGGCAAAGCCCAATAACACGTTTTCTTTGATTTAAAAAATCATAAAGAAATGTAAGTTCGCCGATAAGAAAGTAATTATCACTAAAACTATGAATGCTGAAATGTTTGTGTATAAAGAATCAACTATTAATTTTTATAGATTTTTGTTTAATGAATTTATGAATGACTCTAAAATTGGAACTAAGAATATAACACTAAACTGTCGTCACTCGAAGGTCAGAAGGTCGAAGCAGTTAAGCTTAGCAACAACCAGGTGAGGCCATAATAAATACACGTATGTATGTACATGCAAACATATTTACATTTTGATATTAAATTCGAGGAACCTGTCAAACAGCTGGTTGTGTCCTAAAGTTCGGTGTTGGTGCAACTCAATTGCTTACCTTTTACTTTTGGCCTGCTTCGGCGCTGACTTGAAGTTTGTTTTTTATTTATTTTACTTTTGTTGTTGTTGTTGTTGTTTGCTACCTCTTTAATATGTTTATGGTTTATAATTATAGCAATTAATCGCATGCATACAACAAAAATGGTAAGCTTGATTGCTTGAACACGAAACAGGAATAAATCCTTTCGATTCTAGAATAAGCTGGTATCAATGCGATAGTTAATTGCAATACACTACATTCTCAAGGCTCGCTGATGATATGCTCCCAAATTGGAGAACTTGAAATCATTTAATGAGTAAAAAGTACATGTGAACTGTTTGCAATTTAATAATAAAATGGATTGACTTATTAAAAAGTCAATAACAGTTGTTAATTTTAAGGAATTTACAGATCTTTAAACATTTTTATTGAACTTCAAGAGAACTATAAATGCATTTGTCAATGCAACAAATTGCATTATAAGCAATCACTTGTGACTTTGGCCAAATGCTAAGCTAAGCTTAAGCCAAAGATTATGAAAACAAGAGCAACTGCATTATTAACAGCAACTAACACAATTTTATTTTTTTTACCCTTAGGCATTGGCTTCAATGTTTGAAGGTAACTCGCTGCAATAATATGCATATTAAACACACTCGTGTATGTCACCCAAGGTACATTTAATGGATGCATGTGAGTGAGTTAGTTTATGAACAATTACCAAAAGAATTGTTAATGAATGTGTGTGAGTGTGTACTGCAAAATTGGCTATGAAAATTCAATTATTATGTCTTTCAGTCGCCGCAATTATGTGAAGCTCTCATAATACAACATATACATATGTATGTTAGTATGACTATAACTCCGGCAATGCCAGTTAGTTAGTTGCATTGGCCAATCAGTCGTTTTACTATACTAACTACATTTCGAGTTTCGTGCGGCGAGTTTCAAATTTCGAGTTTTAAGCACGGGGTGTCTGTCTGCTCTCGATCTCCCCAAGTGCCTCGTAAACTTGACGACTGTGGCTGTGACATGCAAATGAGGCCTGTTAAAAGTACCTCTACCATATTGCTATATACTTGTACTTTAATACCCGCTACCCATAGGGTAAAAGGGTATTATAACATTGTGGCGGCAAAAAATGTATGTAACAGGCAGAAGAAGGCATCTACGGCTCCATAAAGTATATATATGTATATGTTCTTGATCAGCGTCAACAGGCGAGACGATATAGCCATGCCTGTTTACCTGTCTGTTCGTATGATTCCATAGAATTTGAAAAGATTAAATACAAATTGTAGATTTTTCAAATGGCAAATTTCGCCTACTGCATTCCGATCTGGTATATTTTAACCTTTATGGTATATTTTGAAAGTAGGATTTAATCGAAATATCAAATTTCTTATTACAATGAATAAATGAAAATTGTAGAAGGTGTTTTCAGAAATACTTTTCTATGGCAAATTTCGCCTACTGCAAATCGGTCTTAGCTTAGTTGCATGCCAATTTGGTATATTTTGCACCTTTATGGTATATTTTGAATGTAGGATTTCATCGAAATACTAATTATCGGACTTGATCGATATACCAAATATAGCCTGCAGTATATTTTTGTATTTTTGTAGAGAATAATAATTTGGTAAATTTAAAAAATTATACCTCACAGTTTTGCTTCTATTCATAATGGGTTGCGGGTATCTCACAGTCGAGCACACTTGACTTTTTTCTTTCGAGTGTGTGTAGCAATTTAAACTAATCTATTCACTTGTCATATACAAAGTTTGTAGTGTATATAGCACATATTCATATTTGATATGGCCGAGACCCCAACGCTGTTCGCATTTACTATACAACACTGTAACTACCAAAACGTCGCGACGACATTTGTACTCTTTCCACTCTCTTTTCACCGCCGATCTCTCGCTATATATGTATGTTCGAGTAGCTGGGCACTTAAGCACACACGTAATTGCGTGATAACTAACACATAAACAGCTTTTGATGTTGACTGGAACAGCGCCGCGTGTCCTTCTCACTGACTGACCCGCTGATCACCTGCGCGTCACAAAACAAGTTGGCACCGTTTCGATTGCGTTACAATTTAATGCAAAATAAAAACAAAAAAAAACTTCTCATTAATAACTATACTTGCTATGCCAATTTATCCTTTTCACTGTCAATATCATCGAAATGTTGAAAAGGGTCTAAGCGACAGAGAAGGTCATACACAATTAATATTTATAAAATAAAAGTTAAGCATTTTGTACACTGATGAATAGATAATTATAAATTTATTCAATTTTTAATTTTATGTATTTATATTTTATAAGAAGGAACATAATTTGTAATCATAATTTAATTAGTCATTTTATATGGTAATAAGTACTTAATCGTAATATAATTATTTTGTAGAGACTCAAATTTTAAGAGGAACAATATTATTACTTTTAAATAAATCATTTTATATGGCGAATAAAAGCGACTGCTGCTGTCGGGTCTTGTTTGCTTTGGTCGGCAAGGTGGTATATTTTCCACTCTATGGTATATTTTGAACGTAATATTACAATAAATGGAAATAACAAATATAGCCTTTGATATTAGTTTTTTTTAGGTCTATTAATAATCTGGAAAGTTTTCAACGTAACAATATATCGAAATACCAAATATAACCCTTGGAATATTTTAGTATTTTAAGGTATAATAACAATCTTGTATAAATTTTTCTCTATGCCATATTTTTAACAAAAAAATATAAAAACAAACAAAATGCTATGGAATTTTTTTAGATATTAGGTATATCAACAATGTGGTATATTTTAAACGTGAATATTGCCTATGGCACATATTAGTATTTTTCTGGTATATTTTCAACGTAATAATACGTATTAATACCAAATATAATCTTTGATATATTTTAGTATTTTTATGTATATTAAAAATCTGGTATCATTTTTACACTATGGTATATTTTTAACATAATTACATATTGAAATATCAACAAAATTTCTTTGGTATATTTAAGTAGTTTACATATATTAACAATAGGGTATATTTTCTAATATATTGTATATTTAGAATCGAATTATACATCAATATTTCAAATATACAATTTTTGATAGTATTTTTTGACATATTAACAGTACGGTATATTTTCTACTTGATGGTATATTTCAAATATAGTACTATATCAATAGAAGAAACATAACCTTCAATCAATTATTGTATTTTTGGTATATCAATTTGGTATATTTTAAGAATAATACTGCACTGTTTGGCTTTTATTGAAAATGTATAGAGTAATTGAATTCCTATGTGCAAAAAAAAAACATTTAATTCATTAAAATAATAGATAATGAAAATCCATTTGTAATTACTCTAATGTAAACTGCAATCGTTCTGTATGTGCACATACTCCATATTAGATTTGGACTCGTTTATTGTCAGACCCTTTTGAACCGACCCTTCTCCAACATTTTGCATGCTTGCAGCCTTGGGCAACAACTAAGTATAATTTTTGCATTTTAGTGTTGCTTAATTTTGTTGCTGCTATTATTGTTGTCGCCGTTGTTGCTACTGCTACCTTCTGCAGATTTATAAAATGATTGTCATTATGCATTATTCAGATTTTTTTTGGTTGTTGTTTGTGCATTGTTGTGTTTTGTAAAGCGGCATTTATGTCATATGCTCTTAAGTTCTTTAAAGTATTGCAATACGAATTACCGAGGCGCCCCACAATGCAACTTGATGATGACTATCTTAAAACAGGTCCATTAACTAACGAATGGCCCATGGCAACCGAAAGATACAAATGGTAGTATATACTATATATGTGTGTATATTTATCAGCATGACCGGCCAAGACCTGAAGTGACTTTTATACTACGAATGAATGGCTTAAACTACATTTTGCAGCGGTGATCAGAGTGATCAGTGATCAAGCAAGGCTGTAAACTAGTGTTACAACTTGCTGAACTTTTCAAATCTATAATCGTGCACTCTTAGCAACCAAGCGTTGATGACGAAAATTCAAATATATATTATATGTGCACACATACACGTAATCGCTGTGCCCCTATACAAAAGGGGGCAAGAAAGACTATTTTTGGCCGATCAAAATCGAATTGAAAAATATTCAATAAAAGATGCATTGATTTTGCTGGAATGTTGCATGCAACATATTGCATAATTTTGATGGGTGTCAAAGTCGCTTTATAAGAATATTTGAAATTTCCAACGACCACAGAGATTTAGATCAGCTAATGGACTATTGTTAAACACTTCAAACATTCAAGGCAACTAAGTGCTGAGGGGCGTATTCAACTTTTGCTGCAGTAAATAACGGCTACAATATGCTTAATGGTCTAAATTCAGCACTTATAAGCAAACTCAATTCTTTTTCTGTTTAATTTAAAAAGAATTACCTATGTGCTAATCTCTTAAAGTATTGCTCCAATTGCAAAGATTTATTGGTGGCAATTACTATTTAAACTAAATTACTACAAAATAATGAAAATATAAAATATATTTATTATTGGCTGTTTAGATCCCCAGAACTTCATTAGTTACATTTTTAGCTACATTTTGTTAATTACCCAACAATTCATGCTTGATTCATATTTTATACTCGACTACAAGTGCAAAACAAATAAATAACTTAAGTATTAGCAGACTTATTTACGAGCACTTCAAATTTTATGTTGCAGTTAATTGTTGTCCAATTATTATTTGCTTTATACAAAGAATTCAGCGAGAGGTCGATGACACAGACTTATGGATTATTAAACTGAAGTTCAGCAATGCTTTATTACAAAAACAAATGAAATACAACGCTTAAGGAATTTTCAAATATTCTTGACTTAGCCAACAAATTTCACTGATGAAAATCGCATGTGTCAAGTATTTTCAACAGCCGTGAAAAATTGTTGGAATCATGTTCAGACATAAATATAACGAATGTCCTTCAACTTTTCTTTAGCTTTGTAGCAAATTCAGTTAAATCGGAGACCTCGGCAGAGTTTATTTTTTATATATACGTACGTATATACTTGCTCCCAATCACCATGTCGAATTTAATTAAAATAGGCGTTGCCAGTTGGCAGTGGACAATTACCAGAGCTCGTTGTATATCCAATTGGGCATATCTCTAAGCACTTAGTACAAAGTGTTCTGTTGCGTTGTATTCTATTATGTTATGTTGAACTGCGTTCAATGCAAAGGTTAACACTCAATTCAGGTGGCTAATGCAGAATGTTGATTAGTCTGCAACTCGATAACTTCAACTGCGTTGCTAAGACAATTTATAAAATGTATATTTATGTTATACACATTTACTATATACATGTACTTGCAATTGAATCGAAAGAGGTGGGGAGTAGAGACTTTAATGCTATCCAAGTTTGGCTTTTAAATGGAGTATAAATAACTTAAAGATAACTAGTTGAAGGTTGACTACAAACAAGAAGTTTATGTATATGACTAGAAAAAACAAACAACTGAAATAAAATAAATAATTTCATTGCGTCGAGACATGCATTCAAGTAATTTAACATTCATTGATAGTTATAAACAGAACAAGACTCAAAACAATTAATGGATTCAAACATTTTAGAAATACTCTTTCACCCAAAATAATGGCTAACAAAGAATGTATAGTATATTGTAGTATGTAAAATACTTTATCAGATCTTGCACACATTAAGATACTTTTGTATCTTTTAAGTACTTTCATAATTAAGTTAGAGCATCGTGCAGCTCACTGCATTCTGTTAGAGCATTCCAACTTGTTTTGCACACTTAATTGCTTTTAATTCGATTTTATGATTCTAATTACAGCAGCACAGCAGGTGACTTGGCTAATCTGGTAATACTTTACAAACACTAGTAAACCAATAGAAATCAATGTCGCAACTTTAAATTTGCTAAAAAAAAATCTGACAAATTTTCATCTCTCCAACAATTATTAAAAACGGCGCAAAGTTCAAATATTATGTTATAAAAATATAAATTCGCAACAGACTTTTATTGGGTTCAAATTAGCTGCAATTAGTTGATTGCAATTGGCATTTTCTGACTTGACGAACAAGTGCCTATTTTAATGATTTTTTTATTTTTGTTCAACAACAACTCATTTTATGGGAGTCTAGAATTGGCGATGCATAGTTAACGATTTTATGAATTGCGGCAAACGACAAGTGATTAGGCGGATTAATGAAGTGTGAGCTATCTTTGGCAAATCATTCTTATTAAATATTAATGGAAGATAAATTGATTGAGCTTGTTAAAGTTAGAGTTCTAGTTTTATTAGTTAACGTTTATTTTAGTTAGCTTAAAGAACTGTTTGAGAGATGTGATTTTAGCCAGTATTTACGTAATACGCAGGAAAAACAATCGCAATAAATAAGAGACGAATGCATATATGTATGTAAGTAAAAACCAAAAACCTAAAAGGCATTGTTTTATTGCCAATTTCATAAGTTCGCAGTTACTCAAACATTGATTTGCATAATAAATTTCGGGCCATAGGAAAAAACTTGGTAAAAAAAAAATATAATATTATTTATTACGAAAATAAAGGCATCAAATGTGTTAAAACGGTCAATAAACTTATTGACCGACTTTTGTCGATGCACGAAAACACGCACACACACACACACATGCGAAAAAAAAACAACAAACGAGAGACAAGCTCACATTCACAACTCACACACATTCGAATATCAAAATACATGCATGTGCATGTGTGTGTGTGTGTGTATAAACGCCCCCTCGCTGGTTTACCTTCAACGCGGGCAGATTGTGCTCCACTTTCATGGCATTTACAATACTTTCTCTTTTTCTACACCTGCATTCAGCGGTATGCGAGTATGTGTGTGTGTGTGTGTGTTTGTGTGTGTGCTCATCTGTGAGTACTCATCGCCATCAATACAAGGTATTGTTGTTATACTCTTGCGCAGGGCATTACGAATCAGTCAACAAATTTGTTCTCCATTAGGATATGGCGGAATTTATCGCTATTAGTACTTACACCATTTACAGTGAAAAAAAATGAAACATAAACTGAAGTAATTTTAAAAATAAGTTAAGGCTATGCTAAGTTAAGCTTATTTTTATAGCGAAGATTCATATCATAAACCATTTCTGTATTATAATAAATTATATAAATTCGTTAATTTTTTGGTTTGCATAGGAATTCATTCATTTCTGCATTTATCTGAAAGCAGAAAAATAATTCGAAAACCATTGTCAGCCCTAATTGAAGTGGTAATCGAGAGCTATATAAATAAAATATTTTGGTAATTGATTTTTTTCTTCACTTGTTGTAAGCGAACAGATTATAAATAGTATATGCATCAAGTGAAATTAACTAATCCCTACAAGAGAAATGAACTAAATAAATAAGTCCATAAAAAACTGTGTGTTTGACTACTTATTTATTTATTATTATTGTTATTATTTTTACTATTTTTTATTATTATTATTTACTTTTATTTTATTTATTTTTCTTTAGAACTTTTTATTATTTGTTATTTTTTGTTTTATTCTGTTTCTTTTCTTAATTGAGCAACTCATATTACCAATAAGTAATTATTGTTTTGAAATTAAATTTTTAAATTATACCTCGCTTAAGGCATTTCCAATTTATTGATTATGCACTTAATGTATGAACTATTTAAAATTTTACTTTTTGGAATTTTTTTTCTCACTTTGTCGACAAAATAAATGTACAGAAAATAGAACCAAAATACTATTCCAAAGAGTTTATTTTATTTGCCATATATTCCTACCCGTTTGCATCTTCCTAGGATATCAAATATTCGGCGTGCCGAAACCAATGGTTCAAATTGTGTTGCTGTTGGCATGAGACTTATCTTGATTAAAGCCAAAGCCGTCGCAATCGGCCCAAGCGAAGCCCAGCCAAGCCAAGCCGAGGCGAGACAAGCCAAGCCAAACCAAGCCAAGCCAAGCCAACAACCCAAAGCCAAACACATACAGTTTCTTAACGACCTTGAGACCATTACCGGTTTCTTTTGGTATTGCTTTAATTTTATTTTAAATATGTGGCTAGCCATAAGCTATAAGCTATACGCTTTGGCTGCCTTTGACTTTCATTAATGTTCATCTTCACCATTAACACTCTTGCAATAATTTATTACATAGTCACAGATCACAACAAAACTCTTTTTTTCCTTTTCTGATTCAATTCAGCAAATGCATTTTACGTGTATTTAATATATATTATTTATTTTTGGTATGCCAAAAACTTAATGATGTCTTTTAAATACAAAAAACGATCTAAATTTGCGGATCGCAACTAATCAGCCACGTGATATCTGAAATTAGAATATCAACCTGTCAGGCAAATAGGACATTTAGATATGCGCTTTCGATTAAAATGTTAATTTATATCTTCGACCTTGACACACCCATTTTCTGTCCTAGAAAACTGTCAAAATGTATTTAAAATAAAAAAAAAACTTAATATATAAAATTAAATAAATAATAAGCAATAAAACTTGCTTATATTGCTTATATGATTGGAGAAAGCTAATGATAAATACAATCGTTAAAAGCATAATTGTTTTGCATTACGAGTTGATGGATAAGTCATAAAGAGAGTTTTGTTTAATAATAATGAAGTACATTAAATGAAGTACATTTTCAATTCTGTCGATTAATAACTTTTAGTTTATCGCTGAGTTAATTCAATATTATATAAAGTAACATTTCTTAAATAAATAATTTTGCTGCTTCTAGTTCATTTAAAACTAACTAAAAAATACAATATATATAATGCACAATTTTAAGAAATTTTCAATTGTCATGTAACTACACAAAGTAAAAAATTGTACATAAGCCCAAGTTCATAATCTTTTTCTGTCCCATCATTATCAATTTAATGGTTAAATTATAATTTGTATTTATTTTACAAGTGTTGGTTCGTAAAAAGTAAAAGTGCCCGGAAATGTCAAAATTGTAGCTTAGCTTGTTACTTAATTGTTTTTGTTGCGTTTGATTTAGATGACCGAAACAATTTTGAATAATTCCACAGCGCCTTCAAGGCAAACAAATGATTGCCATAAAAACAATTGCTTAAGCTGCGCCTAAATCTAAAATGTAATAACAATTCAACCAAATAAATAAAATCATTCAAATCATTTAAATTTTGTCATCCAAATTGGTAATTTTTCACATATTATTTACTTTTAAAAGTAATTCAGAAATTCCCACAGTTTTTCTTCTTGTTAAAACTATTGCAACAGTTAATAAATGAGCATTGACATATGTGGAGCATTGCAAATGAACTAAAATGACCCATAAGCGTTTCATTTTGAAAATTTCGCACATTTAACCTTGACACGCACATTTGGCACCCAGACACAAATGAATGAAATTCCCCAAAAAAAAAAATGAAAAGAAAGAAAAAACATGCTTCGCTTCACTTTGTGTGGCATAGATAGAAACGGAAATAAGTTTGAAATAAAGCCGCAGCCACAGATTAAGACGAAAATATTTCAACCTACGGGTTTTTTCCTCAATTATGTTATAATTGCCGAGAAGCGTTGACGAAAGTTAAACGAACTGTTCGACGGGGTCAATTCAACGTGTGTTGTGCCATGATTGTTCAATCAGTCAATCACGACTAACAATTATATGCGTACATATATAAATGTATGTAGTATGTGTGGAAGTTTGTTTATGATAAGTATTAAATTATACAAATTTTGATTATAG
This sequence comes from Drosophila niveifrons, assembly GCA_035046325.1. Classification (NCBI taxonomy): domain Eukaryota; kingdom Metazoa; phylum Arthropoda; class Insecta; order Diptera; family Drosophilidae; genus Drosophila; species Drosophila niveifrons. The sequence continues at coordinate 6,806,890 of JAWNOC010000062.1, read as the reverse complement.
AGAATTGCATCTGAATTATTGCGTATGTTTATTTCGTATATAAACATTGGAATACATAAGTTGAATAAACGAATTTATTGTTGATCGAGGAAAAGGTTTATTTCATATATATAAACATTTGAGTGCCTAAGTTGATCATAGAAATTTATTGGTTTATTTTATATATAAACAATCGAGTGCATAAGCTGATCGTTCGAATATATATTTGGCGGCAGCAATGAAAGTGTTTTTATATGGTTTTATTAGCTGTTGACTTGGCCTAACTGGATGTTTAAACAGTTGCATGAATTGTTAGTAAATCTATGCTAATCAAAGTCCGTTTGTCCTATATACGATCACACACACGCATACAGAGACGGGGTATAATTATAGCAAATGCCGAATATCCGATGTGTTCGTGTGTGTTGCATTTTGCAATGCGTCGAAAGCGTCATTTGTTGTGGTAGGTGCTGTGTGTGGTGTGTTGTGTGTTGTGCGCTGAGTGCTGTGGCGGTGATCGATGCAAACTTTGCCCATACTATGTATATTAACCTTGTGCCGCAGCTTTGCCATTTAGCAGGTTTGTTGCTTAAGTCTTTTGTTTCTGTCATTGCGACTTTTTGAATGATTCGACATATAATCAAATTATCTTATATGCATACATTTTCTATGTGTGTGTGTGTGTGTATGTGTACTCACCGATGTTTGTCGCAGCAAGCAGAAAACTGTTAGCGGCAATTCACCCAATATCAAGCGAAGAAAAAAGAAGTACACAATAAAACAAAAATCAGCCGGTATTCACGAATTACTTTTTGCACTACAAAATAAAAATATGGTCTTTACATATTAACAAATTAGGTGGTAAGACGCCCAAAAAAAAAGAAGAAAAAAACAAGAAAAAGATGTAAAAAAAAATGGACATTAACACATACGAAATGAAAATAAACAACGATACACTGTCCCGAAGTGTCACTTGGTCTTGTGAAAGACTCACGCATAACTGAAACAGCTTTCAAAGCAGTGCGCAACAGACAGAAAATCAAAAAATAAATACAAACATACATATGTATGTATGTATATGCGATACGTATCGCATATGTACTCGAATAAAGCACAAAATAAAAAGTAAAAAGCGTGGTGATAAAGTTCAGCTCCCCTTGATGCCCCACCCTGTCCACCACTTAGTCAGCACACACACACACACACACACAGATATACTTTGTACCATATGTAACTTGCAATGAGTAGAAAGTGACAAAATATGCGCACCGCTAAACAAAACAAAGCAAATGAAACGAAGAGCGAAGAAGACCATATACAGTATGTATGCATGTGTGAGTGCGAATGACAGTGGAAAACGAATGAAACGGAACAATGACGTCGGCAATCGGACATCGCCATCGGTTAATATCTGCGACAGTAGATGAAATTTGACTTTTGGCTGATTTATGACAACGCTGCGCCGCTACTGCCGTCATATATACTATATACACACATATATACGACATCGTATAAACGCTGAGTATTACGTTCCCATAAATCACAGTTGCCTGCTGCTTGACTGCCTGCAACAGACTGTTAGGCTATGACCCACATTTATGTTGGCCCTCTAAAGCAAAAGTGTCATTTCAATGACCACAAAATCCTTACAACAGTTTAAATTTGCTTTCTTTTAGAATTTTCTAACGACATTTCCATAAAATTTCCTCTTGAATTTCACTTTTGAAACGTGGTTTTCATAACTTATTCACACATTTTAACTTTAGCTTTTGCAGTTGTTAATTTCTCTGCTAAATTTCAATAACTAGTTTTGCAGGTGAAATCATCGAAATCAAATTAAAAGCAAATACTTTTAAACATAAATTTCAATATTTCCATTTTCAGTACTAAACTTTACATAAGCCAATTACCAACAAAAAAAAAAATTGTGAGTGAAAACTGCAGCTGCATTGCTAAAAGTGAATCCACTCATTAGCCATACTCTAGCTCATACTTATACTCATACTCATACTCATTAAGTCACTTTGACTTTGACCTGACCGTTTTGGCATTGGCATTTTCATATCTTTCTTAATTACTCGCCGTTTAAATAATGAATCTTACTTCTTCTTCTTCTTACACACTCTGTTTGTTTACTTGAGCGTAACTTCGCATCTAAGGCAGACAGCATTAAGCATTAAGCGACCGGGGGCACAAAGGCGTCTTGCATCATCCGCTCGCTATTCGCTCAACTGGTTAACTACCTACTACTACGACTACAAAGCTTCCGATTTTCACCGCTTACGCACTCGCCACGACCATAAAGAGCCAAAGAGTCGGGTCAACAACGCTGTGAAGACCTTTTGTTTTTACGCTTTCTTCAAGCGTTTTGCACCCACAGCATAAATAATCATATAAATATATGCAATACTCGAAAGGAAAGTCAGTTTTATATTCTACCAATTATAACTTATTAAAAAAAAAAAAAAGAAAAAAAATCAATATTTTAGTTGCTAGTTAGTGATTAATATGCATAAGTCTGCTGTGGCTCCGGTGACCACGATCTGCCCGTGACTGATTTCATGTGATGGCTGCTGCTCGTGAATAAGCCAGCGGAGGCATGCGAAGCACCGCCCGATGCACCAAGCGATGCATTTAGCAACAATCCCAGCGCGCTGCTCACCAAATGCGATGCGATTTGCTTGACAAATCCACCCGAATCGAATGAGTGGCCGCCAGCATCCTTTTTCTTCTTTTGAAACGATATTTCCGTGCTGCCGTGACGCTCCTCGGACGCCTCAGCTGAGTTGGGACGAAACTTTGACTCGGTGAAACCGCTCAGAAAACTCTTGGCAAATGTCAAAGGTTGCGGCGGACCCTCATCTTCAGGATCCTAAAAGAAATAGAAATATTAATGCATAATATTTTAGCAGAGAGTCGAAGAGTTAAACGAGGTTTAAGGTTAGTAACACAGTTAGCATAAATTTGTATATCGAAGATAATGAAATATGTAATATATTGAAAATGTAAGTACAGCGCTAAGTGCGGCCAACACAGTGCCCAGAAAGTGTCCAAGAAACTGTCCATTATTCACCTGCAAATTAAAAAGGGAAATGCATTAATACAGTAATCAAATTGAGTGAATCAATTTCAATTCCTACCGCTCCGCCGCCGCCAGACAATCCATCGAATGCGGTGCCCACATATTGGCCAAGAACGACGCCAAAATTCTTGTTGCCCGACAACAAACCAGCCAGCAACGATGTCGATGTGCTAATCAGAGACTCAATATCAAGACCACCAGGCTATGAGAAAGTATTTAAAGCAATTAGCTAAATAAAAAAGTACATCAATTATTGCAAACTTACGCCAAACAGCGAAGAGATGAGACCCGTAAGAGCACCGATTAATGCCCCAACATCCGAACCGCCTTCGCCCTGCAAGCTGCATAATATTAATATTCCATAGATAGATTCGTTCATGCTTTTAGTATTGCCACTCACGCCACTTAAGCTGCCAATGATGCCCACAAGGCCGCCGCCTCCTCCTGCTCCTCCTGCTGCTGCATCAGCTCCGCCAGCATCGCCTTCGTCATCGAAACCATCTCCATCCTCCTGCTTGTCATGGGTTTGCGGCATCGGTTTGGCTGTAATGTTTTGCGACTTTTGAAGGCGCATTAATGAAAACTTTCTTAACTCTTTCCAATAATGGAATGCAAAATTAATCGTTAAAGCCAGGTAGTTGTTTTACTACTATTTTAGATGATTTACTTAAATTGATTATACAAAATATATTAAATAAAAGTTAATAAACTCTTAAAACAAAAGTGAAAATATGCACCAATTTTGTACTTTCTTAGATTTTACCGAAAAAAAATATAGAAAAAGTAAAACATGAAAAATGTTGTCTATACTCTGGTCTTTGGTATTGTGTGTGTTACGGAATAAAATAAATCAACTTTTAAAGAATAGACTTTCAAAAATAAGTAAATATTTGTACTCTGCCATAATTTCAATTCTTAACATTTTTATTGGTTTTTTAAATTGTATATTATATTACCTGTACAATTTTGCACAGTTAAAAAAAAATATGTTTATTAATTAAACGCTAAACAAAATGTTAGTCACCAAAGATATAAGTATGAATCATTTCATCTGCTACTCACATCAATATCCAAAGCCGCCTCATCAATTTCATCTTTCGGCTGCAGCTGCTTGTTGTTATTCTCACTGCCCTCAAATTGTTGCTCCACAAGGTTTTCCCGAAAGTCATCCTGTTCGTAAAATTTTGTGACCTTAAATTTGTTCTAAACTATTGCAACTTCTTTAAAACTTACCTCAGACAGAATCGATTTAATCACATGCATTTGCTTGGGTCTTTCCACAAGCTTTTCTTCCATCTGCTCTGGCTCAGCAGCTCGTTTGTGCAGCACCTTTAAGCTGGCCTTAGCTAAGGGTCCATCGACCGTTGCCTGCTTCAGGATTTGCTCTAAAGCCGTTTCAATTTTACTCTCCAACGTGTTTTTCATCTGTGGAATCTGCTCGAGTATATGCAGACGCAGTTGCCCCAAGCGTTCGCCGAGTTGTAGTTGATCTATCGAATTATGTGACTGCTGTTGCTGCTGCTGAAACTCGGAACGTTCCTGCTCCAAGATACCGCGTAGATCCTGGCGAAACTGTTGCTCGTTCTTGGTGCTGCCCAGGACATCGACAGCGCTGCTGAGAATGTTCAGAGCTCGCTTGTCGCGCATTAATTCCTGCTCGATTTCATCGATCTTCAGCATGACTTGATTGCCCTGCTGCAGATCGGTCTCTTGCAGCACTTCCTTGATCTCTTGCACCAGATGCTGCTCCATTTGCTCCTCGGCCTGTCGAACACCATTCAACAGTCCCAGCGCAGTTAATGCTCGCAGCTCCTGCGACGGCAGAGTGCGTTCCAATCTCCGATATGTCGTGATCGCCCGAAGGTATTGCGATTGCATTTGAATTCCCCTTGGTCTCGCATTGCTCGCTCGCCAGGTGCAGGAGCAGGCGCACAGTGTAATGAAGAGCAGGGCAGGAGGTCGCATATTATGTTTAATGTCTCCGACGTTACACTAAAATTGCGACCAGAAGTCAACTGACTTTTATATCCATCGATTCAATTAAGTGCCATCGATCCATTTCAATTGCAATTGAACGTTTCAACTTATTGTCAATTTGTTTTCCGCTTAGTCGCGTGTGGGCGTATGGGCGTATGGGCCACGCCTCCTTTACTCTAACTGCCTTCGCTTCGATGCACCTTTCATTGCATTGAGTAACAGTTTACAAATCATACATACATATGTATTATGTATTTCATGCATCAGTCCATGTCACAAATTGTTCGCTTAACTGGTCCAAGTAACTTTTGACGGTATAAATGCTAGTTTCCTCAATCAGATTTAAGAATTCAATTATATATTCAACAACGATAAAACCAAAATATAAATATCTCATAATTTACTTGTTTTATAAAATTAAATATTATGGATTAATGTAGTCCATTTACAAATTAATTGTTTTATAGAATTAAATTACATTTATAATTGGCTTCAGAAGTCAAAAACAAACACAACAGATTAGCATTATCAATATACATAGAAACATATTATACGGCTTATTTTATCAATTATATTTATTGCTTTATCTAAAAATTTGTTAAATATTAATTGTGAACTTAAAAACTATAAAAGATCTTAGCTATTAATATTACAATAAGAATGGCTTACTTAAACATTTATTACATCGAACACTATTTAGTTTGGAGCACTTAAGAGTCAAATAAAATAATAATATATGCTTAATATTATTCTTAAATTTGTTGTGGTATAAAATACTTAAATATACTAATGGTCTTTTGGTATATCAATGTTGTGATATATTCGAAATTGAGCTGAAAGTATAGTAAGTCAAAGCAGCTAAGACCGATTGCAATAGGCGTACTTTGGAATACAGAAGTATTTCCTAAATTACTTTGACAATATAGGTAGAGCTATAATTTTGTTTCCACGCAGATTAAGTGTGTTTAAAATTTTTGCCACGCCCACTAATAGAAAGTGTTGAATGACTAACTGGTATACATTTCTATTTGTGTTATATTTTAAGGAACCATATCTTTTAACCAAATATACCCTTTAGTATGTTTTATTATTTTTGCGGTTTAGTTTTGGTATATTGGTATATTTAGTTTGGTATATTATATTTTTTAAGTGGGGTATCTGTCAGTTGAGCTTTACTTATTTCAATTGGAATTTGGCTTAAAAATCTCCATGCAAATGAGCATAGAAAATAAACTTACCTGTCTGTAAGTAAATGTTATTAACTTAAAAATCTAGATCTAAAATTTACTACGGTTACCTCGGGCAAAGAACCTTCAGCCAAATGTTGTTCACTTCTTGAAATAATTCTGTAAGACTGTTTTATTTGATAACCTTTGTTACATTATAATTTTCCGCCTCACATTAGTTGAAGTTGTTTTGTAAAGGTAAATTGTACATCTGTGTTGTTCAGTTAAAAATCTACAATGACTAAAATGCGAATAATCGCATTTATTTACCACAAACATGCAATTTGGAATTCGGAATCGTTTTGGTACTTAACAAAAAGTTTTATTTCAGACGGAAGCGGAAATAGTGAAACGAAGTCGTGCTAATGACACATCAACAGCAACATCTGTGAATTTCATTGCCGTCCTAATCAAATCAGACCAAACTGTAAGAAATATCACTTTAGTGAGTACGAATAAGAGAATACTCTACTAGTTTAAGTAATTGAATTTTGCGTTGATGGTTCAGTTAATGAATAATACAATTATTTCTTGTACATCAGTTTAATTGTTTACTTCCAGTCAGATACTTCAGAGTGACTTCAATTTCCATACTCTGTTAGCCAGTTGTTAAGTAACTCAGCTTACAGATTGCAGATGGCAATTAGGGACTGAATGCGGCGACCTCGAGCTGAACTATCAGATACATCTGATACATGTGTTTAAAGTGGAGTACGTACACAAATGTGCATGTGAAATACTCGTACTCGTGTATAATAGTTTGTGTACAAATGGTTAATAGATAATGTCAAAGAAGTCAAAGCAGATAAAAAGATATACATTTATGATCAGCATCAATAGCCAAGTCAATATAGCCAATGTCATCTACTAGCTAAGCTGTCTGTCTTTCAGTCACTCTGTCCATTTAAGCACTTGACTTCATCCGCCTAATTGTTTTGCTGCTGTTGTTGTTGCGTGTATAGAATTTGGACCCATTCGTTATGGGGGTCCATGACTTCGATTGTTCACTAATTGGACTACTTGAGAATATCGCACATGTGTCGAGGTAATTTCATAATTGTCAATTTTTTTCTTTAACTAATTCACGTTTAACAAAATAAATGCGCAACTTGCACGAAATTTGCCACTTAATTGGATCAGAAAGGTATTCTTTTCGATTTTGCATTTGCATGAACAACAAGTTTTTAGGACAGCAAAAAGTTGCAAGTTGATCGAGTTAACAAGACGAATGGCCAATGCAAAGGCCCATCGAAAGGTCGCGAATAAATCAAAATGTAGCAAAGGCGAGTCGAAAACTGAAACTCAAACTGAAACAGAAACAGAAACTGAAGCTAAAGCTGTTACTGAAACTGAAACTGAAACTGATAAATCATCGACCTTTCCTTTGCCACTTTGTCATACTGACTGTAAGTCAACGACAAAGTTTTTGTTAGTTTGCACTTTTGTCTGTATTTGTATTGTTGTTGTTGTTGCTATTGTTGTTGTTGTTGTTTTACTGCCACTTGTACAATGTGGACTTTTGGCCAGGTTGGAAACTGGTACGTGGATCGGTAGACCAATCAACAACAAAATGATAGGGGTCAACCCTAGGTAAAGGCCAGCATACAACATACAACATACAACTAGTATAACATGCTAGATTATGTTGCTTTGATTTTCATACATTATTTATTTGTGATTGTCTCCTCACTTCACATTTCTATATAGCGACAGCTCTGTAAATCCGAAAAACTCAAGGTCAAATTGTAAATTTTATTAGCCAAACCACAAAAAACACACACAAAAAAAAAAACAGCAATCTCATCATGATTTGTCTTCGAACTCATTCCCAGAGGAAATCATTTTGCCAACTCTTTTAATTTATGCTGCACTTTTGTTATTGAAAACCAGTAATACCAGCTGCCTCTCTCTCTCTCTCTATCTATCTCTCCCCAGATAGGATAATTGACCTCGAAAAATAAGAGGCAAAAAAAAAAGGAGTTAAAAATTGTCAATATACCCATTTACTAAAATGTTAATTAATTGCCACAAATGCACAAAAAATAAACTGAAATAAGTAAGACAGTCAGACAGTTTAGATAATTAGTTTTCGATCTACAAATTATGCATTTAACAATGAAACACTAAAAAAAATATATAAAATCAAAATGTCGTATGCAGGTAACCTTGTTTTGGTTATATGGTTATGTCGTTAAATGGTTAACAACCAATAGCATCATTTGACAAAGTGTTCACACTTAAATTACTTCATCGAACTATTCAAGTAAACTTTGCTAATATATTAAGCCATTGTGCACTTGAAAGATATTATCGGCTTAAACTTGTGTCACACTGTGTCAACCGCAGATTAGAGCTGTAATTAATACTCATACTTTTCTACGTAGACAATATATTGTAGCTCTAAAGTGCCTATTAAACCTTGTCGATAATAAATCGCTTGATGTTCGGAAATACCTTCATTTCACCTACTTCGCCTTGAAATCATACATTTTCCACGAATCAAATCTCAGTGTTAAGTAATTGCTTTGCAAATAATTTCATATTTTGAGGTTTCAAATAAACGAAATTTTTTTTTGAGTATTAACAAGTAAGAAAGCGGCAGACGAGTGTGCTCGACTGTGAAATAACTGCTACCCACATTCAATACAACCATTTTCTTAAAATATACCGAAAATATACCCAAAAAATACTAAAACGTATCAAAGGCTGTAATTTGTTTATAGCCTTTCATTTTTAATAAATCATGTTATTATATTTAGTATTAAAATACACCAAAAATTATACGAAATATACTAACCATTAGCGACGGAGAAAGCTGGTATATTGCTACCCATCTTTAAGAAAACCATTTTCTTAAAATATAGCGAAAATATACCGCAAAAATAGTGAAATGTACCGAATGTTATAGTTGGTGTATCGCAACCAATTTTCAATCAAACCATATTCTTAAAATATACCGAAAAACATACCGAAAAATACTAAAATGTACCGAAGGCTGTAGTTAGTATATCGCTAGTTAGTATATCGCTACCCATGAATCATTCTCTTAAAAAATACCGAATATTAAAATTGACTATAAAAATACAAAAATATACAGGTATATATTTGGTATCTCGATATTGCCTTACGTTCAAAATATACCATAGAGTAAAAAATATACCAGATTGTCAGCCAAGCTATTTACTATAGTTTATATTGTATGTACCGAAAATCGGCATAAATTGTATTAACAGAATGTTAAAAATTTAATAATTCAAAGCGTTTCATTTACTAGATATTAAAAGTCATATATGATGAGCTCAATATCTATGAATTTGTAATCACTAATTATTTATTATTTGAAATTTTCATTGTACTATATAAAAATCAGTTCACTTTACTACTAAAATCCCAATTACATTGGATGTCGTTCAATAACAATACAAAAGACTGATTGCTTATTATTCATAAAATATTTTAAAAATGAAATGAATATAATTTAGAATTGATTAAACACTTTTAGCTCTCTAAAGGAATCATAGGATCGGCATTTCGGACTTTTCACAGAATAAGTTAATTTAAAATATTTGTAGCCTCAACTTAAATTTTGGGATCATAAATCTAACAACATAAAAAACACACACAGAAAAACCAAATCAATTAACATGTTCGGATTAGTTTGCATAAGAGCGACAGTCAGACCGGAAGTTGGCGGCATCTATGTTATATTGTGATGTTGAAATGCGTGAAACTGAAAAACTGAATCTGAAACTGAAACTGAAACCAAAGTCCAGCAGCATTGAGATCAATTATTGGTAGATTCTGCATAATAACAACACGATTGCAGCTCAGCATCGCGTCGGCAACAGATCAAAATGTGAGCTCTTTACCTTCGGCAAGAGCTTGCTCAGATCTGTGTATGTGTGTGTGTAAGTATCTGTATGTGTGTGTGTAAGTATCTGTGAGATCTGAAGGATAACCTGTTCAGTTGGTTGGTTGGTGACTGCGCCTGCAATTCGTAAATTCGCTCAAGTCGCTGGCTTTGGTTAACGACACAGAACACAGCGAGTTCAGAGCGAGTTGCTTTCAAGACATGCATGGAAAACTACAAATTACGCATACGCCTTGTTGTTCAGCGTTGTTCAGCAGCAATAGTCAAGCGAACAGAAAAGCAGCAAAAGACACAAAAAAAAAAAAAAACATAAATAAAAACAGTTCATAGATAAAGTATCTGGCGGTTTGCGATTACAAAACGAGACCAGGCGAGCAAATCAACGCAACTCAAGACACGTCGAGGTCTGAGTCGACTCACTAATGTTGCATGCGTTCGAAATCAGTTTAAGGTGAATTAGATTTGTTTCAAACGCACACACAGATGCCCACCAATACATTGATCGGCATTTAATAGTAGTGTGTATGAAATTAAGCAGTCTTAGTCGCTCGTTTGCTTATTAAAGCTGCCAAATCGAAAATGACATCGAAATTTGTGGCTTTAATGGCCAGAGAGTCGTTGCCAGTTACTATAGTTGTTTAGTATAGCAGTCAGTCAGACAACGTCGACGTCGACGTCAACGTATTTGCTTGCCCGCATACTCAATTCAATTTGCATACGAACAAAAGGCGTAGCCTTCAACTTTCATCTCGAGATCTTTTCATCTGAATTTTCGCTGCTTTGCTTTGCAAGGTAAGCACCAAAACTTATTGAAGAGCTCTAGCCAAGCTATTACAACAACTACATAATACAGACGCTAAAGGTGTTGAAACATCGTTTTGCCAAAAAGTAAAGCAAATTTTGATTTTCGGGGCCCCTATGAATGCATATGTATGTTTATACATATGTGTGTGTGGACATTATTGTCTGACATTATTGATGGGTAGCAGCAAATTTGACGACATCGGGAGAAACCGAGCTTTTTCAATGGGCGCTGATTCATAATATTTTATTATTAATTTATTAATCAATTCAACAGTGCAACAGCGTTATACATTTAAATTGGTGCATTCAAAAACCTATAAATAAAATTATTAAGGCATATTTATTGCGCACATTACTTTTTACCATAAGTTTAGCTGAAGAAATTGCGTGTGCACTAAATGTGACGTGTAGCAAAAGTAGTTGCAGCAAAAGTAGTTTTACGAGCATAATCGATCAAGTAATGCCGAATAAACTTACTTTAGTTCAGCTGCTGCAGTTTCTGGCAATTAATCAAGAATATACTCGAGTGTTACTTTTATTTGTATGATTTTGCACTTATGCTGTAGAAAGGTTGTAAGATCATCAAATGACTTAGTAAAACAGACGTATTAACTAGACATATATTTTGCAACCAGTTTTTACACATTTGATTACCAGCTCTTTGTCTTGACAATTTCTTACAATTCTGAAAATTTAGATATATAGTAAGAATGTTAAATTCTTGACGGATTAACGAGTCTTCTGCACGAAATAAAATACGTTTTATAATTTACTTATTATTTTTATGGGACTGCATTTGAAGCTTGCAATATGAGTTTAATTTGGTATTATTTTAGTTTGTATTACTTCATTTAATTTTACTTTATTTAATGCAGATTGCAATGATGATTAAACGTATGAAATTATAATATTTCAAAAATTAAATTAAATTATAAAATTTAATAGAATTTTATTTAAAGTCAATGTACCTTAAATAATTGTCGTACATCGTGTGCTTTACTAAATTAAGCTAAAGAATCCCAGCAGTTCATCGGTCAGTTTCAGACAATTAAACAATATGTTGCTGCCAGCAACTTTACAGTAACTTCAGGCAAATTCTCTAAGATAATTGCTAGTGTATTCTCGGGAACTAACCTGCAAACTGAACCTGTTACTCTGAGTCGTTAAAAGTATTTTAGAGGTGTTAGAACAATAATTTGATCTTTATGGAACTTGAGCCACGTGTGAGGATGCCAAAAGTATTTTGAAGTGCTACAAATCGGCGCGCATTTTAAATTTGTAGCTACAATTGTTACCAATCATTTGAGACTTGTTCAAATTGATTTGTTGCCCGGATATGCAGTGACTAGGTCACCCAGTCAATTCTCCGTGTTGACAGGTTCAACACAACTCGTTTTTCTACCGGCTTCCAAAAATGTGTGCAACAACTAAAAGACGTGGACTTGAAACGTCCTCAGAGACCAAAAGCGGTAGAAATACCAAATATGATGACGTCGTTGTGAAGACATTGGCTGCTTTTATCGATACCATAATTTCCAAGCAAGATTTACCAATTTTGTTGTGGACATTAAAATTATCATTCACAAGGACGTAGCAAAGGAGCTAGCTAAGGCGTTAAAACAAGTTTATCTCTCAATCACGATCACCTAAATTTATTATCTATTTGAATATACAATATAGATATACCAAATATAGCTATCAGTAAATTTTAATATATATTTGCGGTATATTTTTGTATGTTTTAAAAAAGGTTACGGGAATTTCAAATATATATATGTAGATACAACTTTCGCCCTTTAAGTGTAGTGTACGAATGTTTCTCTTAGAGTCTATTTTATACTCGCTTCTTTTTATAATTAAATATTAAAGTTAATTTAAGCACCATGTTTCTGTTAAGCAAAATACAAAATAAAAACTAACTAATTTTAATCTGCGAGAACATGGCATGTTTGTTTTATATGTATGTACATGTGTATTGTGACGTGTTTTTATTTTCAATTAACAAACATCAGTCAACCAACCGACTCTCCCCTTCCTTCTCATAAGATTATCATCACACGATTATAAAACGAGCAGATAAACATAAGCAAAAATTGCAAGATTTCATGCCACAAATCAAGAGACGAGCCCACGCAGTCTGATTTCGAGTTTAAGAGGTTAATTACAAGATGTTAACCTTTAGCATTATTCACCTTGCAGTTGACGATACGAACATGACTCTATATATACATACTTACATATATACTGTACTATGTATGAATATAAGACAAGCTTGTATACAAATTTGTCACGGCTTTTCCGTTCTTTTTTCGTTGCACGACAGCGAACTAAAAATAAGCATAAATAAGATTTATATTTCACTAAAAAAACAGACAGAGTGCCGAATTATTAAGTTCCCTAACAGCATCTGTTGAAAATATTAAAAACTCTTTAATTTATTTCCTTAAATTGTGAATACAAACATGGCGTGTTTATGAATATTATTATACCATTCATTTCGGATTAACCAAATTATTTAAAACATCCATTGAAAATTAATCGATATTCAAAATCATTCGCACTTCGGTAAAAATTTCATATTTATGTTATCGCCAACAAATATGATATTGCAATACTTTTTTTTTGCAATGCTGGCTTTTTTTTGTGAATATTGCCAAAAGGTATTGATTTGTATCTTTGTATTTATTTATTAATTTCAATAATTTTTATTGATTTTTTTTATTATGTGTTAGCATTGGTTAAAGAGTTAAAAATCCAAGTTATTTTAATTACTACCTACTCATATATATTTATTTTTAAGAAATTTATTTCAAAGAAAAATACTGTGTATACTTTATGCGCTATTTTGCTTGCTTCTTCATGTACTAAATATTCCAAATAAAACATTTGCATTTTAAGTATGCTTTAAATATATATAATACGCTTTGTATACTATATATACTAAATTTACTACTCTAGTTATACTTCAAATACAAAATATACCAAATATACAACATATTCTGTATTATAATAAATTGAATATGCGTATACGTAATTTGCAAAAGATACTTAATGCACATATACTAATTATACCAAATACAATAAACATGTTACGTATACTTAATATGTGTACTTTAATTATTATGCATTCTTATACATTATATCCTAAATATATCAAATAAGATGTACATGCTACGTATACTTAATATGTATACCCCACATTTTATTCTGCATTCTAATACATTGCTAAAGTATACGTTATATACTATATATACTAGACGCACTGCATACGTATACATCATACACTTTAATACATTTGATTTATATTTCATATGTATATTAAACATATTCTGCATTCTAATACATTGACTACGTATACGTTATATAAAAAATGCACTGTATACGTGTGTATACATTGTATACTTTTCATACTCTACGTATACTTTATATACTAAATATACTTTTTCTATGTTCGTACTAGAAAAAATATTATTAACTCAATCATGAATACATTAATAAAATTGTATTAAATAATTCAAAATGAAAAATATATAAACCTTTTTTCTCATCTGAATTTTGATTCTTATTTGGAAGACAAGAAAAAGACTGTTCAAAAAAATTTACATAAAGAGTTGTTCGGCTAAGGAAGCGTTTGGTTGTGCAAGCACATAATGTCCGTTTGAGAAATAATAGTAAAACCAAGAAACAAATGCGCATAATTGCAGTTGGAATGCGGAATGGACCCATTGAAAAAATGTTGAAGCCAAACGGATTAAGCAACTAACTGCATACATATGTACATGCTCGGCCGAGGATACTTAGAGTCACTTAAGAGACGGGGGCCTAAGAGCAATTCGAACCTAACTGTTATTATCACTTGAAGCACCAGTTGAAGATGTACTGGTCAGTAATTAAATCAGCGAGCACTAAATGTAAAATTGCATTAGGCATTCATGAGATGGGCACAGCTGCATAGCCAAAAGCACAGCACAGCACAACAGGCGGGTTGTGTAAGCCTAATCCTGCCTTCGGCCCACTGTCAGTTTCAGAGAGTGAGAGACTGGCAAAGTGCCGCTGCAGCAGCAGCAGCAGCAGCAGCAACAGCAGCGGCACGAGCTGCAGTCACAAAGTGGAAATTTTCCGTGAGTGGCAAATAGTCACTAAAAAAAAATAAGCAAACCCAAATAGAAAAACGAAATACGAAATACGAAACAAAATAAAAACAAAACAAAAAATGTTCGCGTATATTCCACAGACAAAAGGCTTTGCTTATTTTAGTTTTGGTTGGTTTGTATTTCCACTCAACAGTTAGGGTTTCACTCATTCATCTGTGAGTCAAAGCGCGGCTTTGACTCACTTTCGTTTTTAAATTATTTTGAGCACAACTCCAGCAGTCGTCCCGTCCCAGAGCCGTTAAGCGTCTGGCGCCAACAGCAACAGCTAAAGCTAAAGCAAAAGCAACAGATTCAACTGCTGCTAGGCATCCGCTGCTGTTGCTGTTGCTGTTGCTGACGACGTAGCCGCTGCTGCCGCTGTTGCTGCTGCTGCTGTTGCTGTTGTTGTTGCTGTTGCTGTTGGTGTTGCTGTTGCTGAGCAACTAAAGCGTCCGCTGCTGCTCAATGGCCGCTGTCGGCGTCGCTGCCAGCCACTTGTACGCTTCGCCGCTTTGTTCGAGCTTTAGTCGCTAGTGTATGATAAAATGACGTTAGTAATCAATTGCAAGCCCACCAGCCAAGACCGCAAAGACAGCGCCAGTCGCAGAAAGAGCTAAACGCTCAAAATAAAAGTATCCAACGCAAAAGAAAAACAACTGCTTCTGCAAAATAAAACAACGCACACACAAACAGCAAATAAATAACAACAAGAAAGCAAAACAAACCCAAAACCTAAACCCGAATCAAAAAAAAGCGTGTACGTATTCGCCGTCGTTGCCAACCGTCGTCGTCGCCTTAAACGTGAGGATATATATATATATATATATACATACTTATAGACACACACACACACACACACATATTCATACACATATAGAAATGAATGTATAATATATATACATAAACATAAACAACAGTCAGTATGTAAGGGACGGAAAAAACATCAAGATCAGCAGCCGCTATTACAAATGCAACAACGACAGCGACAACAACAACAACAACAAAAACAACAATAGTAAAAGTCACATTAACTGCAACCAAAAAAAAAAAACATCTTACAAGCCGAAAAATAGTCGCTGTAAGCGCAAATTCCTAGACTCGTTGCGCAAAAAGAAACAATAACAACAAAAAAAAAAACTGAGCAAAAAATAAAAATAAAAACTAATAAACAACTTCCAAAACGAAGCTTCATAAACACCCAAAAATACTTAAACTATATTTTTTGTTTTTTTTTTTTTTTATTGTAGTTTTCTTTACAATGAAATGACTCTTTTTTTTTTTGTTGCATTTGAACTTTGTTTTTTGTTTTTATTTAACTTTTTTTTCTGTGAAATGAGCAATTTGTAGTGAACCGAAATAAACTAACGCGTGTGCCAAGTTGTTGTCAGTAAACTGTATTCATAAATATGCAATAACATAAAGTGCGAAAATCTATATGCATATGTATATAGATGCTATATGCCATATACTATATAGGTAGAGGCCAACATTGCTGACCCTACAAAGCAAAACAAAGTGAACTGAAGTAGTGCGAATACAGAACGATGATTTGACATTAAGACTTTTTAGAACATCTCGTTGTAGAACGTTCTAAATGAGAGTGATCAACCGAAAAACAAATCGCAGCATCTTTAGAGTGTAGACTTAACAGAAATGATTGCATAATTTTATAGATTTCAATCTTTATTCACATCTCGAACAATCGAAAATGATATGCCGCATATCTTAGTGAACACGTTTTCAGGCTCTTTCTTTGAGTCTTCAATTCAATTCAATTCAGTATAAAAATGACTAGGAGTTTTTTTATTTCCACCCACCAGATAAGCCACCGCCACACTCGAATCATTATATTTGATCACAATGGCTCAAAGGTTACCCACACACACACACACTCAAACACATACATCTAGGTTTTTCCTTGAATTTGGTACTTATGTAAACAATCACAACGCTTCCGCAACAGCCGGCCAAAAGCTGAGAGGCCTGTAGAGAGCTAGTAACGAGTCACCAGCAATAAGCAGTAACCAGTAACCAGTAACGAGTACCGCGTGCTCCGTGCCACGATTGTACAATTAGAAGAATTAAATAAGAAACAAGAAAACTAGACAAATTGTTAATGCAATTGCAGTTTATGAGAGGAACGGACAATTTAGAAATCTCAAAAAAGACAGACAGACAGACAAACAAAGCACACACAATGACTAGAGTCAACCTTGATTGGAGATTGTGGCCAGCAAGATAAACAGACTTCCCACTTGCTGCCTCAAAAAAAATAATAGTGCAACACTTTGCAGTACTACTTAAAGCCTCTGTACCGTTTTTTTTTTTTTTTTTGTAAGACACGCCCGATTGCAGAATTGCCTTCACTCCAAAAATGAACAAAAAAAAATAACACAAACTCAATTTGCACTTAGGGATTTCTGCTTACTTATGACTTGTAGTTAATGTCGAAGTTGTTGTTGCTGCTGCTGTCTTTTTGTCGATCCATTATTTGTTCGGTTTATTTAAATTACGACATTTCGCATACAATCAATGTCGTATGGGCCATAAATACATTTAAGTAATAAGTCATAAAATAAAAAATACAAATACTACCATGTTAAATTCCAAATGCTGCCCACAAGTTTCGAAGGTGACCATTTTTGAGTTTAGTCAGTTTCAGTTTCAGTTTCAGTTGATAAACGGTCAACGGCAAAAGTCACTCTCAGCCATAGGAGAGCAACACACACACACACACACACAGAGACAAAGATAGAGATAGAGACAAGCAAAAGTAGGCAAAAGCAGCTAAACAACAACAACAACAACGATGAACAAAAAGTAAAAGCAGACACGTAAAATTCAGTTGCGCTCGCGCTTGAGCCACTTGCGGGATGACATAACCATGTCAGCCGTCAATTGGGCTCTGTTGTCTGTCCGTCTCACTTTCTGTCTCTTTCTGTTATTGCCGGTTTGTGGCTGCGCGTTGCGCGTTGTGTTGCTCTCACAAGTCATTGATGGCAATCTTCACTCTCCCTTTCCACATCGCCCAGTTTATTTCGCGTTTGCCTCTCCATCTTGTTTTTGTCTGATCTTCGTTGTTTGTACCCTGCATCCATTGCCAAATAAAAACGGGTATGCAGCTGACTCTTCACATTCATACATTCTGCTGTTAATTCTACTTCATTTCAAATGAAAGCAATTGAGTTGCAAAAAAAGTAAATCTCAAAAAAATTAAAATTTACTTTTGTTTGCCAAGCTTAAGTTTATATAAAAATTTAATCCTTTATTTGAAAAGGAAATCAAAACACATTTTATAGTTTATATATTTTTTAATTTTGAGAGCCCACTCTTACTTTATCCCATTCGGTTTTAATCTTTACTCGTCTGATAGTTATTACATGATACCACGCACAAATTATAATTATAATCATTTGATTATTATCAGCCAACAAAAGTGTTTCGTGATTTTGCGCTGCGGTTACCAAATTGCTAAAATCCCAAATCAAAAAAAAAGAGTTTGAGTATGTGCACATACATACATATGTGCACAAGATTACGGTTACACATAATATTATGCCATGGATTAATTAACTCGCTAAAGATCAAATCTGATTTGCTTAACTCTTTAGCAACGAATCCTCCCTTAATTACTCAATTGAGTTTTTCAAGCATTACCGAAAATTACTTTAACTGTGCTCAATTGATAAGAGTGCAAACTGATTGTGAATGGATGAAGTAAAGCTATGATATAAACTTTGTAACTTTTTGTTATATCAAAAAGATCTTCAACTATGCATAGTATTATGAAGATATTGTTAAATTTGAGATAGTTACATTTTCTGAAGAAAAGAGTGTTAAAGTAGACAAATATTAAGAACTAAAGATTATTAGGTCTACTTTAAACACGTAGAAGAGGGAAACGAGTTCGAAAATATGTCTCAGAAACAGTTTAGGCTGCTGTAGAAAAAAGTCATTTTACCTTTTAAAGGAACTTTAAAAGAAAAACGTGTTCTTACAGATCATTATTTAAAGCAGCAAGAGAAACAGTTTAAGCTGCAGTTGAAAAAATCCCTTAAAAAACTAAAGTTTTTATAATCCTTCAGTTCAGCATTCAATTAAAATCAACGGACAGCCAAACGATGCTAAAGAGATTCGACTGTTTGCACTAATCACGACTGTTAATACTTTTTATGGTCTGGCTGTCACACAGCTATACAAAATACTATTTGTTTACCTATCGCCAGTGGGCGCAGCGCTATAAAAGATATAAAGATGTCTGACATAAAAAAAAAACAACCGATAAAATCGTAGACAACATAACAATACTTAAACAAAAATCTCAAAATTGGACTTTGTGATGCTCATTGACGAATTTAACTATTAAATAAATAAAACACAACGAAAAAAAAGAAGAAGAAAAAAAAAACAAGTTCATACAAGCGCCGCATAATCTTAAGACGACAAGGTCAACAAACGACCTTTCGCCGATTGACGCTCAATAACTAATAAGCGGCTACATATTTGACCTACTCTCAATCGTTTTAATTTTCGGAATTTTTTTTTTCACATTCACGCGTTAACGAGTGTGTGCATAAAATTATCAATTTATTTATATGCTATGTATGTATTTCTTTTGTCGATCTTGCAGAAATTTTCTTAGCCAACGTAGCAACAAATACCAAAAGCAACAAATATGAGGAAGCTAAGCACACATCAAATTGCAGCATTGGTCTTCTGCAGCGCCGTTTGCCTGATAAGCGCGTCTCCCCTGCCACAGCCCGCTGGCAATCAAGAATTAGATATGTTGCAAATACCGCTGGCAAATGGAAAGGTAAGTCCTAACTTAAGGGATATACTATATACTACATATAGTATATAGTAGACAGCAATAAGTTGGTCAAAGTCGCTTTTCATTTAGCACTTGAACAAAATTGTTTTGTGGCTTTTAACTCAAGGCTATAAAGTTTTGTGGCAGATGCAGCTTCAATGCTATAAAAAGAAAAAAATAAAACCTTAAGTTCGATTCGCGCACAAATATTAAAAATGCTGTAATTAAATTATCACTTTTGAGCAGCGACTGCTTATATATCTAATTTGTGCATTTATAGCGTCATACTTGTTTAGTTCCAATCAAATAAACACTTTAATGACAGCTTAAGTGCCAAATTGAATTCGTTTGCGAAATCAATCAAACGCAAAAATTACCAAGAAAATGGTTAAAATAAATGTAAATTGCACTTTGTGTTCCACTCCCGACAAATATATATCTCGCATAGCTTTAAACGCAAAAATTGCAAACAGAGAGTTGTTAAAATAAATGTAAATGTGTACGAAATTGAACTTTGTGTTCCACCCTCGTATGGTTGATAGACACCTCAGAGTGTAGCGCGTGCTGCTTTTGTGTGTTATTTCTATTTACTTGACAAATTTGCAGTCGGATGAGTAAGCGAGTAAACGACTCTTGGCCGATCTACAACTTTTTTGAAGTGACCAAAAAAACACACTTAAACACGAAAAAAAAAGCTTCCCTTTACTTTTGCAATTGCAGCTGGCTAAGCAAAATGCAGGTCTTGGGGTCTGTAAGTCGCTGACAATTGAAACCTGCTTGACCAGATCCCATGTCAGTAGTAGTAGTAGTAGTAACAAACTGAGAGACCAGTTGTAAGGAAGTTGGCACACTTGTTACATGTTTCCTTGGCCCGCCACTCCGACCAGGCCAGACCAGACCAGACCAGCCCCGAGCTGGTCTTGGTGTTGGGTGTTGCCACAATCCACCACACAATCCCCACTCGAAACCAATTTAATTTAAACCGGCTGCTGCTGTATCTCTGTGTCTGTGTGTGTGTCCAAGTATTGAGCAAGTTTATTATTTAATAACCACTAAATCCATTTCAAATTTGAAATCTGTTTTCGGATTTATTTGGTGTCCATAGCATTAGACAATTTGCTTAATTGCACCTTGAAGACACTTTCAAAAGATTTATAATTAAAAAAATAAGCAAAAAAAAGAGCAAGCTGCCTGTCGATCAATGCGAATTTCAACTTGCGACATTATCCATAGTAATTATCACCTGGGTCAGTCGCTACAACTCTCGCATGTCGACAATTTACAAATAGCGTTGGGCAATAGGCAACCTGTCACCTTTTTGTCAGCACCTACAATATGATTGATTCGCATGCTTTGTCGTCTGATGCATATTATGCAACCCAAAAAATAAAGAGGGAATTAAACAAAATGAATATGTTTCAATTTATCAACTGCAGAGCAACAATCATTTTTTGAGCTCTTTCTCTTCCAGTTCTCCTTCAATTAACACATCTTGACAACTTAATGTAGTCACTTTAGTGATTCGATATTTGTTGTCATTTTTTTTTTTGTTTTTTCTTGTTTTGTTTTTTGCCCGTCACATTCGGTGGTTCTTCTACTTCTACTATGCGTCCATGGCCGCCTTGTTCACATCACATCACATCACATCACATCACATCACACATAACATATCAGTCGCATCGTTTTGACCTTGATGATTTCGTAATGGCCAAGGTATCAGCTAGTAAGCTTTTAAGCTCAGAGCTGCAACAACGATGGCTTGTACACCAGCATGTGTCGCTGGACATGTCTTCTCTTTTTCAGCATTGTTGTTCGGTTGTTTAGTTGTTCGGCTGTCAACTCGTAGAATTGAGCGATCTGCTCTCTTTCGAACATTGTTTCTTGCGCCACCTGCCACATTCCGCAAAACCAATAGCCGTGAATTTATCTGTCACTTCTTAGAAGAAGCCATGAGCTATTCGGCCACTCACTTCTTCATCACTTCTTGGCCACCTCTCTGCATTGCATCTTGGCTTGGCTTGGCTTAATCACCTCGGCCATTGGAGGAGGGCACTTATAAAGCATCGCTAATTGCATGCAGAGTTTGAGTGCATGATTAATATGTGACAGACTTGTTGTGAACAGCACTTTATGCAATTAACAAAGCTATAAATTCTATCCAAAAAAGGCGCCTAATTTAATAGTGCAACTGAGACTCTTAAATACCAAAGATCTGGCAAGTAATTAATTCTTCATTCACTTATCTTTTAAGAGAATCCAATACAACTCAAACTTTACTTTCAAGGTACTATTTTTATTTCACTATCTGCTTGTATTGAATGCGAAAATAATATTGAAATCTTGCACGGATCATTTCTGAATGCGGCAATTATATTCCCGATTTTATTTGACAAAAATGTTTATTTAAAGTAAAGCAAGTTTGTCTAGATTATGAATAAGCTAGAGCAACAATATTGTGCATACAATATATACTATATACTATTTATTAAGTTCTTGATCACACTTAGCTAATTTATTGAGTTAGCTATGCGATTTTTGATTGTGTTTTCAAAGCAATTTGAGCTGTATAAATTAGTTTTATCATTGTGTTGCCTCTTGTAGCTTTTTGATTTTTCATTCTCAATTATGCATGCAAAAATGAACTCTTAAGAGTATCTAATCGTTGATCATATACATTTGATTTTATTCCTGGGGCATTTATTAATTTGTGCCAGGTTTATTGGTCCGATGCCGCATTGTGTGACGCGATGCAGATTTCTCGACAGCTGCTCGTGGATGTTGCCACAGCTGGCGTTATGTAAGCTCTCGAGTAATAGCGACTACGAGTACGAGTATGCACATTACGCATACGCCACGTTGTACACGATACACGGGCTATGGAAACGTCAATTGCAATTTGATGGAACATGGCAGCAGCAGCAGCAGCAGCACGCAGTGATTTTATTGTAGCTGTAGCTGTAGCTGTTGTTGCTGTTGTTTTGTTTTTTTTTTTCTTTTATGCTGGCTGCTATTATTGCTAGCAATTTGTTGGTAGCTGCATTTTTAAGTGGCAAACGAGACTCGCAGTCATTAAGTCAAAACTACTTGCAGTTACTACTGTCGACAAACGAAAAAGTACGTTAAAAACAAGGCGAAAACTGAAAAAATATATATATAATGAAATCTATAAGATTTTTTACACATAGCAAACAAAAAAGGCGCCAACTAAATATTAAATGCAATATTAGAGAATAAATGAGGAATTAATCATTTGGCAATTTGTAAAATTTAGCTGACTGCCCCACAGAAATATAAAACACATATTCGCCACTTTGGACTTGGGTACAGGGTTAGTGACTTGTGTGTGTGTTTAATGGGAGTCCATTTCAGTGTGAGCAAATTATGTTTAATTTATAAATAAGCAAGTTGTATTTTTCTTCTCTCTCTTTCTGTTTTAATTTAACATAAATGAAGTAAGTCGCGTATACTATAATGTTTCTTTTTTTGTATTGCTATTCAATGGTATGCTGTGCTTGTTAGGCAAGGTCTAAGTTGGCCAACCAATTGGGTTTTGAACAAGTCACAAATCGAACAGTGCAACAACAGCTGCGTGATAAGCATAAAATTAATCACAATGACAATTTCGTTGCTAACTTACGTAGACCGTTAAAACAAGCTCAAACTGGTGTTCAAATATGTTATACATATAGTATATATGAGGTATCTTCGAGTCTAGTTTTTCGCACTGCAAATTAATAAGCGTTTCCGTTAGCTGATTTTTATTTTTTTCGTATTTTCGTATTTGATTTCAACTTGGTTCTGCTCTGGTTATCATCAAATTTCGCGATTTGCATTTGCAACAATTTTAAGCGGCTCGAAAAACGCGTGCTTCACATTTTCACAACACTTTTCACAACTTCGAAATGCACTTTCGATTCTCTCATCAGCTTGATTTCAACTCCAATTGAGATGATCAGAACTGTGTGAGATGTATGAGTGTTGTGTATTAATTATCTGTAATTAGCATTTAATGACGGCAATTAGATTGTTTCCCACAAAATATAATGACAGCAAATTTAAGCAATAGCAAAGTTGTTGTGAGCTGTGTTTACTTTTTACGTGTTTTATACCCTCTACCCTAAGCTATGGTACATTTTGGAATGTAATACCAAATGTGGCTGTTGGTATATTTTGGTATTTGTTGGGTATATTCATTTGGTATTCTTTTCAAATATAGTTTTATTAAAAAAGCAAAGCAGGAGAAAATTGTATAAATTATATAAGAAATACTTTTGTCGGGTCTTAGTTACTTTGACTGACAATATATTGTTGCATATTTCGCTCTAATGTTATATATTGAATGTTGATTTTTTGTGGTATTTTAAATTGGTATATTTTAAGAATAATACCACATTATATTACTTTTATTCACAATGGATAGCGGGTATTTTATAAAATAGTCAACAATGTTTTCATAGAAGAATTACATGCAAATAACAAAAGCTATTACAACTTTTAGTGACTATTAAATACATAAAAACGAAACTTTATAATAAGAAATTACGCTAAGTAGCAGATATTTAAATTTAAAGTGAAATTTTTGTATACTTATTATATAATATAAGTTGAAATTCGAAAGTTCAAGTGGTTGAAAGTTGCAATTAAGGAATCAATATTTTCAGAGAATTGCTTCACGTCGTATCCAGTCTAGACATACAGCAGATCTTTAAATCTTGATCTCACCTCACGCTAGGAATAATTATTATTATCTTCCATTAAATTATAATGTAACTTAGTGACAAATTCTCTAATTTCCAAGAAAACTTCGACCAACTTCGACCCCATCAAAACTTTAAAGATGAGTCAAGAACCCCAGTTAAACTTTGATAAAAAAAGCCCCCGGAGAATTGTAATCATAGAGTGAGTTTTACCTTTGCACTGCATTACATTAAATTTTCGAGTTTATTTTACTTCCGCATTAAGATAACACCAAAACTTCACATTAGGGAAACAATGAAAAGTGTGATAAACCTTTCGAAATTCAAAATAAAAATAAAAACACTCAAGACAAAGCAGATTGACAGATTGATTTCCAATCAAAGTTGAAACATCATTAAAATTAATTTAAATCTAAAGAATTGTTTAGGTAGTTTATTCATGTGCACACATCAATAAATAAAGTAAATAGATTCAAGAAAAAAAAAAAAACGGTTTCGGAGTAGCGAGCACTTTGCTCTGTGGAGTACAATCTCAACAGCAGCGTTTCAACTTATTGTTTATAGCCTTTTGCCATTGTCATTGGCATTAACTTCCGGCCAATCATGAGCCAGCTTCCGCGTTGACTAATCAGCAAGTTTTGAGCCCTAAACAAAGACGAACGACACCTTTGACTGTAAACAGCGAGACAAATCAAGTAGCCTATTGAAAATACATTAAATCGTAGTAAATTTTTTGAAATATTTTTAGTTTCGTTAGCAATTTTTGAAGTACGTTATTGACTAATGGAATTTAAGAACAAATCAAAGTTGAATAATGCAATGTGCATATAAAAGTTACGAGACTCAGTTACAATGTGGGTCATTAACTTGGATTTTAATGCAATCATTATTCGAGTGGAGTACGCTATTTGCAATCCAAAAAGCTCGTGCTGCTGATTGTTGTATACTTCATTCACTACTCGTATTATAGTATGTTAGTAACTTGCCGTGCACTTTAAAATGCAATTTACAAATTTTTTGTGCCATATTTTCTTTGACTTGGTTTCGTCGCAATCGCCATTAAAGTTAACAACTTTAGAGTAATCATTTGCGCAGTGTCTCTGTTCTCTCTTTCTCCTTTCCTCTCCTCTTCTCGCCCTCTCTTTTATTTACTATCTCATTTTGTGTGTAAGCTTTTGGGAGGAGGCATCTGAATGGACTTCGTGCTGAAGCCTTGTAAATTATGAGCAATTTATGTTGCAAAATGGCAACGGACTCACTCTCTCTCTTTCTCTTTTTCTACTCTCTCTCTCTCTCTCTCTCTCTTTTTCTCTGAAAAGTGCTGACTGAAATGAGGGCTAGATTAAAATAAAGTTCATTAGCAGACAAAGAAGGTGGCGGGAAGTACAATATGATGACTTCAGGCAAGATTTATGGTCTCTTTCCATACAATTTTTTTTTTTTGTTTCTGTTCTATATTATTTTGCTGCTTCTTCTATTTTTAATGTACATTTGTTGAAATTGCAAATTCCTAGAGGACCAACGCAAGCCTCGCGAATTTTTTGGAATTGTTGAAAATTCGTGTTTTGTATACCGAAATCTAGTTAACACACTTCAGGAAATTCATTCGGTCATTCGACTGTCCATCCATATTTCTATATCTCTATTTACCTTTGAAAATGTTTTCCCTGTTGTGTGTTATAGTTCTTTAGGTTCTACTACCTTGTATTAAATTTTGGGACTTCAATAATATTTATTTAATTTACACTGTTAATTTACACTTTCCAATAAGAATGTCTAAACAGTTACTAAAATTTGGTAACAAAAATAAAAGAACTTATGTGCTTGTGCTTTTAAAATAATTCTCATCATTAAATTCATGTATTGCGTTTCATCATTTATTGTGAATTGAGGTATTATTAGCTTGAAATATATTTTAAATAGCTCCACTTTTGCTTCAGGTGAAAAATGTATCATAACTTTTTTTTATGTACATTTTGGTGTCTTCTAATTATCAATTTTACTACTAGCATTATATTATGAGTAATGAGTATTTCTTTCTAGGATTTCTTTTATTGTTTTTTCTAAATATAGTCAACTTGTTTAACATTTAATTATTTTAACATACTCACAAGTGATTTACAACAGGCACAAACAATGTGTGTTGAACGGCTGTTAGTTTACTTTTGAGATCACATAATTGTGTTGTTGACACCAGCTTAAAGTAAACAAAACATTTAAAGCACACATCGCCGAAGCTTATACAAAACTAAGACAGCGGAATCAGCCACAAATAATGTGACAATAGAATCCATTGAAATTCAAAGCGCAAATTCGCATAGCGTGCTTTCAAAGCTTGATGAAATTACTGCCAACTTGTATAGAATAATATAGAATTTGTCTGGGGAAATGTCATTTGTTTGCTTTAATAGTTAACAAACAATTGTAGAATGAAAATTGCATTAATAATTTTGCTTACATCAATTGCAGGAAATCGATGTTCTAACAATTGGGACTAAAGATCAAGAACAATTGATAGCCGATCGCAATAAAAGAACCATTGGGCTGCTGCGTGAACTCTTTCCCGACATAACCAAGGTAAGTGCAAAGCCAAAACCAATTAAAAAGAACAATCGAAATTCATAGATCAAAAGCTTCCATCCTTTGTCTCTCTATCGTATGAGTAAGTGTATTTGAAAAAGGGTTAACAACAAACAAAAATAAAAAAGATAAAAAGAATTAGGTTAGATTTATAGATGAACAGTCAGTTCCGTTCCCTCTCACCCCCCTCTAATTATCCAGCTCTATATATGTACCATATGTACTCTCGATATATACGTCGGAGCGTCGTGTGGCACTCAGTGATTGTGTTAATTGTCGTATTGCCTGCACATTTCGTAGGAAATCAATGACCAAATTAATCGTCTAGCCAATAATATCTTACAACGTGTTGGGCCCGTCGTTTTGGGCACAGTTCTAAATCCGCAACTCGAGCGTACTTCTCCCCGGAAGCCATCGACCCAAGATGATGACAATGATAATGATGTAGCACTGCCGATTGTGACTATGGACTATGAGATGCTACCTGAGGAGCTAACGAAATTTGAGCCTGATAAGGATTTTGACAGCATGGCATAACGAGATGATGATGATGATAATGATGATGATGTGTGCTATTATTATATTGGCATCTATCATGATAATTAGTTGATTATCTTCCCTATGCCCCCGCTCGACCCCTCACAACCATTTACCACGCTCCCCCTGCCCCCGCCAAAAAAAAACAAAAAAAAAAAAAAAACACGCCAAAAAATTACTTTAGCTGCATGCCCAAATTTAAGTAGTCAATTTAATGCGTCAATCTACTTCTCAGTAGTTACAGCATGTATTTATATACTATATACATATATATCCCAAATAAAAATAAACAAAAATAAAATATCAGCACTAGGTACTTTAGTAATATGCACTTAATCATGCCATGCCACAACAACAACAACTACAACAGCAACAACAACCTGTAGACAAGCTTGACCTCAAACACACACACAAACACACACAGAAAATCCTCAAGGCTTGTGGATTTCAATACACACACACACACAACAACAACAACAGCAAAGAGAGAAAAGCCTTAAACTGAAGACAAGAAAGCATCAAACAAACAATCAAAACGAAACATCAAACAATTGGCTAATCATCGCGTTGCGAGTGGAGCACAAAATTCTCAAAATCAGCCGCAACAAAAGCAACCGCAAGAGCAACCACCTCAACCACAAGCACCACAACAACAACAACTACCACTACAACCACCATTACCACAAATCATTATCAAAAAAAAAAGCTAAAATTCGAATTCAAAATGCAAAAGAGAAAAGACGTTCTCATCATTCGCAACAAATATCATGGACGTCTTTCACCATCATCAACATCAACAACAACAACAACAAGCAAAATGGCAGCAACAGCAACTCAACTCAACTCAAACAACAGAAAGATGTCATCAAAATCATTTGAATTGATTAATTGGAGCAAACAGCAATACAAAAAAAAACGAGGCGATTGTACATTTTCTTTTCTCTCTCTCTCTCTCTCTTTCTGCATACTTCCTTTATTCCTCTTTCCACATAGGAAATCGATTCAATTGTTAATCGCATTATAGCTCAAGTAATTCGCGTCGCCGGTCCCGGTCTCTTGAATAGCATTCTATCTGGCAATCGTGGCGGAGCCTCGGCTGGTGGCAGCACAACGGAATCGAGTAGCTTCGATGCCGATTTCGATGACGATAGTTTCGATGACGATGATAGCTCGAATTCAGCTTCAGCTTCAAGTTCAACGGTTGCTTCGGTTGCTGCTGCTCCTGAAGATGCTGATCGCAGTTCGCAGGTGAAAATTGATTTGCCCACTTTTGCCCCCGAATCGTCGGAGGCATCGTCATCAGCGAACAAAGTGAGTGCCCGTAAGATCGACACAAATGTCACTGCATCAATATCAACATCAACATCATCAACCACCACCACCTCAACCAGTCCTAGTCCCAGTCCCAGCCAAACAGCAACAGCATCAACAACAACGACAACGACAACGACAACAACCACTGAAGCAGCTGCAACCACAACAACCACAGAGTTGACAACAAGTGCAGCGTTGCCATCGGCGTTGTTGCCACGTTTTCTGGGCACTGAGCCAACAACAATAGCTGAAGATGCAAGCAATGATAATTCCCAATCAACCTCAACCTCAACCACCATCACCACCTCCACCCAGCCACCCAACAACAACAACAACTACAATAATAATGATATCGACATCAGCAACAACAGTGTTCTCGATGAACCACAATTGTTTACAATTATTGCCGATATCAATCGTTTATTAAACTCTACCAATTATTTCATTACAACCAGAGATAATTTAACAACGACTCTTGCACCGCCAACAACCACCACAACAACAACAACAATAGCTCCATTGACGGTGTCCAACAACAATAGCAGCAACAGCAACATTACGAAATTATTGCCGGTCTTTAATTAAGTGCAAAGTGGAATGCAAAAATTGAAAGAAAAACATTAAACAAGAAGAACAACATTATCCACAACAACAACAACAACAACAATAACAACAACAACAAACAGGAATATACCATTAACAAGCACAGCAACAGCAACAGCATATTTAATCTCATTTAGTTAGGTGTTACTATCGTTACTATAGTACTATCGTACTATCGTTCAGCGTACTATCGTTTGTGTTTAACGGTCTTAAGGGTTTTAGCGGGTTTTAACGCAATGTTTTAAAAGTGATTTCATCTCTCTGAAAGTGCGCACTGAAATTCACTTGGTGAATGGAATTAGTTTTCAACTAAACACTAAACTAAACACACACTCTCTATTTGTATAATATTAAGTGCAAAAATGTAAGCATGAAACTAGCCCCGATTTTGTTCCGTCCCCCCTCCCCCCCCCGTTTCACATTTAGTGACCCCATTGACAAGTCATAATATACTTTGTTACTTATCATTCCTTCCCACACAAACACACACACACACACTTTTATACTGTATCCACAAACACACACCGAATTCGGCTTAAACAAATATATAAAAAAAAACACAAAACCTGGTTGGTTGTTGTAGCAAATTGATGAGCAAGCGAATCGCATCATCTCCAAACTGTTGCGCACCTTGGGCCCAACAGTGTTGCGCACTGCCATTCAGGGCAACACCGCCAATTCAGCTCGCGAATCCTTCGATGCCGACTTCGATGATGACGATGAGGGCACTAAGAGCAGCGATACAAATGCCGCAGGCAGCGGATCGTCTAGCGATAGTGGCACTCGTGTCACCATCGAATTGCCCACCTTTGAGCCCACCGATGATGACAATGAGATTGACTCGGAACCGAAGAGCAGCAGCAGCAGCACAACGACTACCGAGGCGAGTCGTCGTAAATAAGCCACAACAACAACAACCACAGCAACAGCAACAACAACAACTTCTTTCTCCTACAACGACAACCAGAAAATGTGCGTGTAATTTGCTGCAAAAACCATCGCAAAACATTTGGCAAACAAAAAAACAAAATGCAAATTTTTCTTTAATGATTTCAAATTTTTGTTCCGTGTTTTTTCAAAGCAGCTGCAATTGGCCAAACTACAAAATGCAAAAACAATTCCAAATCGAAACAACGTGAACCACATCCATAGCAACAGATTCTTCAAAACAAGACACACAAAACAAAATTAACATGTTTTACTTTTAATACTGGTATTGTTTGGAATGCTATTAGTACTATATATACACTTATTGTTATCAATTTTGTAAGATACTGGGTTTCGATACATTTTTTATACCTACAAATAATGCACAGTCATTTCTTTTTTTGTGACATTTCCAAAATTTTTGTGACAAAATTTTCGTACAATGTCTTTGCCATCTTTTGCTTGTCTTCTTCCATCGCTGTCCAAACTCTCTCTCTCTCTCTCTCGCTCTCTCTCTCTCTCTCCCATTCTCTTTCTTTCTATTTCTGCCTCTGTCTTACTTTATTCATGAATGCGTTTTCTTGTAACACAAATTGTTTCCAATTATTCCCTTCAAAATTGATTTGAATATTAAAATATGATGATTTTTGTATTAGTTGTTTAAGTTGTTTTTATAATAATTAAATATACCAAAATACTTATAACATTAAATGAAACGAGTTTTGTGCATTCCAATGCATCATCTACATACTTTATAGAAATTCATACATACCATATCAGAGTAGCAATTCAATTCTACATTTGTGCAAGTGCTTGGAGTGTGTTCTTTATTTAGTGTTATCATAGTTTGCATAACACTCTCTCATCTGTCTATTATATTATACGATATTCCTTGATGATGGCATCTCCATCCCATATATATATACAATACATTTGCATTTCATACGTACGTCTTGCACAACTTATACAACATCCACCCACATTTCTCGTTTTCGATGACAGCTTCGAATTTAAGTTATATTGGCTTCAATCACTCGCTTGTGCTCTCTCTTTCTTTCTCTCTCTCTCTCTGCTTCCACTGAAGAAGAAGCCTCAAAAACACAAACAAAACATTTCCGACTCATTTTCTTCATTATATAAAAGAGTAAAAACCCAAAATACTTCTCCTCTCTTATATATAAAGAACAACTCAATCACATTTATTTCGTCCGTTGAGATTTATCCAAAAATAATAATATTTATATATGGTGTTTGCACAAATGCATTCGTTTTAATGTAACTTTTGATTCGCAATTATTTTCCATGTATGTACGCTTTGTAATGAATAAATACAATTAGCATACTCCAAACAGAATGTTTACTTATAAGTAATTAGATATTCTCTGGCAATTATGAATTTCTTAATTGAATATACATATGTTGTTTCAGTACCATCGACGCATCCGGGAAATTTTTTTGAGCTCAGTTTAAAATCGGGAATTTTTTAACTTTTTTTTTTAATTTTCTTTTATTAAAATTTTGATAGACTCTTTATGTTTCAACATTTCCAACACCCTTTTTCGCTCAATGCAAAAGAAAACAAAAACAAAATACTTTACTTAAGCGTCCCTGGTTTAAACAATAGTTTGTATTTATTTATTTTTTGTTTTATTACTCGCTCATTTGTCTTGTCTCTATCTGCTCTTTGTTTTTTCTCTCTTGTTTATTTTGAAACTTTTTCTCTTTATTTTCATGTTCCATTAAACCGATTCGATTTGTGCAAATAACTAAAAACAAATTATAATATGAAATTAAATCTATAACAAAAACTACAAAAATGTTATACACATAAAAAAAAATCTGTTATACTTTTCTTTTGCAATTTTTCGCAATCGCAAATCAAAATCGCCAAACTTGAAAACTCCAATTCAAACAAAATAATAATCGAAATAAACTAATAATAAATCGAAAATATGTGAAAATGTATACATAAATACATCAATTGCATTTGTGCACGAGCATTATTTCATCACCAACGAATTAATCCCCAATTATTAAACGTCAATCTATCATATCAAACTAAACTGGCTGAAAATTTTTAACACATTGCCAACACAAATACTAACTAACACCCGCCCCCCCCCCCCCCCCTCATTCATCCACACCTACACCTACACCTACACCTACACACACACACACACACACACATACATACACATATTGATCGAGTTGTCTTTCTTATACTTGCAATTCAACTCAACACAAAACACAACTCGACACACCGCACTCAAAATCCGAATTCACCACTCTGCCTTTTACCACCACAACAACAAATTCACCACTCACATGCCAAACTCCAAAACAAACGTATCCGAAAAAAACAAAAACAAAACATATTTAAAACGCATAAAATCAACTGCAAAATTCGAAATTTTTAAAATGCATCAATTTAAAAAAAAAAAACGCCAAAAAACGCCAACAAAAAAAAAAAACAAACTCATTTCAACAAATTCTGCGAAAAAAACAACAACAAACCGTAAACTGATGATCACAGAACGGAGCCACCGATACAAAAATCGATCTCTCGGCGATTAACAAACAACTCGAGGAAACCATCAGAGTAGCACGTCAGGTGAAGGAAGCCGAAGCCGCTGCAGCTGCCCAGACAATCATCAGTTTACCCGTCTCCCAGGCGCCAATTCCACTTAAATCGAATGAGCCCATCCAGCTGAGCTTTAACAATGAGCTGAACACCGTGAGTGCCGCTGGCAGCGGAGCATCCAGTGTCAAGACACTGAGCACCAACGATTTGCAGCTATCAGAATCAAAGTCGCCAGCCATCGATGAGCTGTCACTGGACTCCACAGAGGATACCGCCGATCTGGATGATCGTAACAAGAGGTAAGCTCAAGCAAACCCAAAATCAAATGAGTCCCCCTTCATACCTAGTACAAATACATGAGCCACGCACAAAACAATATTGGTCAGTCACTTTACAACGATTACTGCATATTTAACAACTACCGAAATCACTAGTCACAAATTCACCACGATTTTACATGCACATGTTTAGCCAAGGCACGAACCTTTTGGTTCTTAGGCTTGCATGCTGATTGCTATGAAACAAACCGAGAATTTATTTTTACTTTTGGTTACGTTAGTGTGAATTTCAAATAAATCATTTTCGAATACCGCTCAAATTAATTTAATATTATCAAATATTAAATATATAGGGTATTCTCTTATATTTCAAGTAAAAACAAAGTAAAAACAATTTTATAAATAAATAAGCTTATTCTTATAGCTCTGAACTAGTACGATATTAAGAGATAGGCTTGATTTTAGGAACTTTTTATATTAAGCGATTTTTTGGTTTGAGTACCAATTCGTTTATATTTTCAAAATCATTCTAAGATCTAATTAAAGTGCTAATCAAAAGCCATAAGATTCATCTTTACTCAAAATAAAGAAATGTGTCGCTGCACTTTTGCCAGAGAATTTCCCATAAATATTTTTGATTTAAAAATACATTTTTATACGATATATATAAGAAACTCTAGTCAGGAATTTCAATACTTTTCATTCTTGTTGTGGTCAATGCATTTACCAAAGAAAAATCTTTGAATATATTCAACAAACATGTAACAGAAAACTTTATGTTTGTATATTTTGTTATATTTTCTATATTTTCTTGTTAATTAATCTTAAAGTTGCCCCAAAGAAGTAGTTCAATATAAAGCAGCGAAATGACATTAGACTAGAGTTGTTTTAATTTCTGAAATGTATCCATCTATTCTTTATCTCTGAAAAAAGCACTTAACAGTGAATATATTACTATGTGCACAAATATAGAATTATTATTATTGGAAATTTCAATTCAAATTCGAGTTTCCCTTGCCCCCCCCAAAAACACAACAACATTTACATATACTAATAATTACACACTTTGGTCCACGTTTCCATTTCTATTGCCATTCCCAAAATGCAATCGTACACCCAAAAGTAATCTATTCAAAAGGTTCCTGAGCTTCGGAGGTGCTGGACTCGCTGGTGGATCAAGTGGCGGAGCCGCTGGCGGCGGTGCCAGTGGCAACAGTTTGGGCGGCGGCGGCGGCGGCGGATCTGGCAACTTTTTGCTGGACGCAGTGCGCGTAAGTTCAAAAGAGCTATGATCTATGTACATATCACTAAACACACTCCTCAATGCAGCTCTTCTCGGGCAGCGTGCAGACACAACAGGGCGATGAGGCGGCCAACAGTGTAAGCGGCGGATCAAGCAGCAGCAGCGGCGATGAAACCGATGCGGGCAGCGATAGCACACGTGCCTCCGATGGCTACACCGAAGGTATTCCCGGCCCTGTGACACGTCTCGTCGTCCTCGCCAATCGTGGACTGGCCAATCTGGTGCAGGACTTGATTCTGGTAAATATCAAAATTCGTATTTATATTTTATATAATATTGCGACCATAAAAGAAGAAATAAATTAGTCAAAAAAATACATCGACAGACTTTATAAACATGAACATAATTTAGTCTTAAATCCAGTAGACAACAGTTTAATAGTTAGAAGACTGAAACGATATCCCGATAGAGAAATTCAATTTCAATATTTCGGTTAATTTAATATTAATTATACAATTCACTTATTACTTTACTTACTTACTTTACTTTAATACCTTACAACATATATATGTATGTACATATTTATTAAATGTTTAATCTTTCTTATTTTTTAGCGCGTTGCCGCCACCAGTGAGAAGTTTGTGAACTTCAAGGCTAAATTGATAACGGCACTGATCTAAGCCACGTTCTTGGCCACGTCCTCAGCAGCGTCAACCGCTCTTCAAGTCTGGTCAACAACAACAACAACAACAACAACAGCAACAAATGCAACAAATTACATACTCACAACATTTACAACAAAGCACTCCGCGATACTCTTCCCATTACATGCACAACATGTTGTTTCATGTTGCTGTGTGTGCATTGTTTCTTATTTTTTTTGGACAACAACAAAATAAAGATAATGACCATTTTTAGCAAAATTCAACGCGAAATAATAGTTTAAACATTGTAATCAAAATTGACGTTACATGGAAGGAAACTAAGAAGAAATTTATTTATTTTTTTTTTGACGCGAAAATCAAATTAAACAAATACAAAACAAAAAACGATTAAAAAAATACACGAAAATCAAATTTCTTTCTCTCTATCTCAATCTCTCTCCCTCTCGCTCTCTCTATATATATATATATATGTATATCTCTTCTCTCATCCTAAACTATTTCACACTGCCAACTTTTGTAAATATTTTGCTATTACCCTAGTATGGATGGACTCATTATGCGTACGCAATTTTCCTAAACGTTCCATTAATTTCCTTAATATTTTGTTTGTTTTTTTGTTTTTTTTTTTTGCAAATCATGACTGTGGTGTCTTACTATTATTTTTAAACAAAACAAAAATCAAATTTAATTTTATGTATCATATGTAGACCGAAAGAACAAAAAACAAAACACAACAAGAAAAAAAAAACTAAACACAATTTAGCTATCAAAACATAATTTTGCTTAACCTTTTTGTTTGCCTGCGATCAACGCAATAACTCATATATAAAAAAAAGGCGATGTATGTGTGAGATATACTTGGGTATATATCTAATATATATCTTGCGTATATCTTGCCCAAAAGCAATTAGAATGAATTAAGCCAAACAATGCCCAATTTGACATTATTAAAATTCGTTGACGACGAAATGTCGAATGTCGAACGAACAAGTTCATTATGAATTGTGACAATGTTTTAACTGAAATTCGTGAAAAATTACTTTTAAGCGAAATGTGTTTTAATGAATAAGTAATATTATACAAACATATGTAAAAACAAAAACAAAACAAATTAATAAAAATTTATTGTTGAGAAACGGTTTATACCCAATTCAAACTATCGCAATTCTTTCTTTCTTTCTGTATAAAGAAGCAGTTCAATAAATTCCTTAACTCATTATGAACTTACAGATACTTTATTAATAATAATAATAATAATAAAATTTACCATTTCAGCAATTAGCTTCATTTGCTTGGTGAGCACAAAAACAAACAAACAAACGATTTAGTTGCCTGATGTAGTTTACTTAATTAGTATGTTCACCGCAATTCACATAGATCTAAAAATATGAAAAGGAGACTCAAGTGAATTGCGCTATTCACGTGCCACTTGACGCATGCGCACGTTCCACTTGAGGCATGCAACGAAAAGTAGTTGAACATACGTTTATGCCACTTCCGCTTTGGGAATTAGGCAATGTTACATAAACAACAAACAGGCCAAAGAAATGGAAGCTGCCAAAGAAATGTTCTTCGAGGGTGGCAACGAGTGAAGCACACTCGACTGTGGGATACCCGCTCCCCCATTTCAAATGATTATTCATTTTTAAATATATATCACATTAATATACCACAGCAATACAAACATACTAAAATTATAACAAAGCCTATATTTGGTGCGATATTAATTTTTAAATATACCAAATTAATATACCGCAAAACAATACTAAAAAGATATACAAAAGGCTATATTCGGTACATTGATATAGTATTACATTCAAAATATACCAAAGAGAGCCAAATATACTAGATTGTCAGCAAATGAAATTAAGACTCGTAGTAAGTAGGCGTTTTCCCCCATACAAAAGAATTTCTTAAATAACTTCCAGATTTTTTTTATCTCATCACAAGCAATTATTCGGGAATCATAAATACTCTACATATTATTATATGTACCTAGACTCTAGCTTCAAAACTGTCTTGATATCCGATTTATAATAATTTGCGGGGCGAAAGTGGGCGTGGCAAATATCACTAATACTATCGAAAATTATTATTATAACTAACTATTATAGTTGCTCGGTTGCAGATCAAGAATACATATACATTGTGGAATCAGAGATGCCTTTTCTTCCTGGAGGCACAAAGTTCAAATACCCTTCTCCCAACCCAACTCGGATTAAAAGAAGATTCTGAATTCAAAAAGGTTAGGGTATAGCTGATGATGTTAGCAAATAAGCATAAAAAAATGTACAATAGTAAATGAATTAGAAAAAAACCAAAACAATAATGTAACTTAATTCATTATTCATATTTATCAGTTTTACGCAGATATAAAGAAAATTCATTGTTCATATAAAGAAAACTATGTGTTCCGAATTAAATTGTTCCTTAATAAAAACTGTTTATATTATAATTTATTGCATAGAAATGCTTATTATTATTATTATAACAACTAAATAAGAAAGATCAAATTTTATATATTAAACGGTTCGGGTTCGGTTCGGTTCAATAATATTTTAAACTGAACCGGTTCGATATTAAGTGCTTATTATTATTACAACTACAAAGAAACGGTTCGGGTTCGGATTCGGATTCGGTTCAATAGTATTTAAAGGCGAAACGGTTCGACTCAAAAACCAGCTAACAACTGTGAGATGACGTCATCAAAAGATGCACTTTACGAGTAAATGAAAATGCCACAAATTAGCTGCTGATTATCCTGCTACGCACAATTTAAAGCTGTGGAGCACGAGCAATTAAAATTGCACAATTAAATCGGCTATGCAGCTGCCTTTTCTCCTTTTCCCCAAGTGTGTGCTTGAGTGTAGTTGAGTGTAGTTGAGTAATCCAAGCGGATGCGGGCAAAAGAAGATGATACTTTGTTTTGACAAGTGCGCAGAAGAAGCATTGTGGATTTGTAATATTTTGTGAGTAGTTAATGCCTGTTCACATGCCACGAAATGTGCTCAATGCTCGGCTCAGTGTTTATGCACAAATTGTCGTCACTTGCCAGTGACGATGAGTTAATTGCTTTACCAGCAGAAGATCATCATCATCATTGGCATGTGGGAAGTTGAGCTACAAAACAGAGCACTTCAAACTGACCACAAAGGTTGTTGTCAGTCGCTGCTCAGTCGCAGTCGCAGTCGCAGTTGCAGTTGCAGTCGCAGTCAGAGAAGGTCGAGATCGAGATGGATATTAATATGAAGAGCACGAATCTACAGCTCGAGTTGCCATCGTATTATTTGTCGGCATTTGGTAACGCTGAAAACATCGAAGATAATGCTAGCGGAATCAGCGGAGATTCTCAAGATTCGTTCACTGGTAATTCTCGCAGTCGTGTTCCAGCTGCCCCCAGACAAAAGATTAATGCCCGTGAACGCTATCGCACCTTTAAGTAAGTTTAAGCAACATGCCACAAACTCAAAATGCAACTAACTTAAGAATATTTGTAGTGTGAATGCAGCTTACGAAGCGCTGCGTGGCTTGATTCCCACAGAGCCTGTCAATCGTAAATTGTCAAAAATTGAAATTATCCGCTTGGCCAGCAGCTACATCACACATTTGCGCAACATTTTACATGCTGGTAAATTACAAAAAACACAATTTTCATTCTCTACTCCAGCAATTTGTTAATGTGATTTCCAATATCTTACAGGCACAGATCGCCAACCTTGTTTGACACACAAATGGGAAAATAATTTGGAGTGCTTAGACAATGAGAATCGCCTTATAGAGCGCGTTAGCATATGCACATTTTGTTTAAAGCCACGACTTGCATTATCCAAATAACAGTTATCGATAAGAACAACATTTTAAATTTCGATAAATCTTGCAATTGTCGCTTATATTTTGTGCCATTGTTAGGCGCCATCTGTGTGTCATTTTAGTAACATGCAAAGTCAACTGTTGTGGAGCAGCGGTGCGCTACGCAGCTGATGTGCTAGCCACAACGGCAAAATGTATGTTTAATCATTTATAAATTATTATTAATATTATAGTTTTAGAAAAATCTATTTTTCAATTGTTTGTAGTGAAGTAAATGGAAAGCCAAATTGTATTTGAGTTTTTATTTTTTAAAATACCGACTTGTGAGCAGTGTGTACACACTTTTGAATTGTCAAATGTTGCTCTATGCACAGTACGGTCACACAATTATTGTTGCTTGGTTTTGTGGCCGCGGGTTTATTTTAATTGTGCGTGCTTGTGCAACATCTTTGTTTTTTGATTTTAATCAAAATATATATATACCAATATGGGCGATTTACTGAACGTATGTACCTTAAGGAATTCACCTGAAAATAATGACAACTAATAGCAATTATTTGCATGTTTGCCAGAACTCGGAGATGCTAAAAAAGCTGGGATTCAACAACTCCAATCAATGGATCATTTACGATGAGCAATTTGAAAAGTTTTTTAGCTTCTTGTCCGAGAATATTACAGATCGCAACATACTCACAGAGCAAGAATGCCTGGAGGCGAGTGAAATGCAGCAAAGCGGCGACTGGTTGGTCTCTGAAGCGGAGCGCCAATTAAAGTTGCAGCAAGTAGAGTCGGAGAATCCGGGTTTGTTGCAATATGGAGCTGCAGATGTGGAAGCGCTGCTTGCAGAGATCGCTGTAATTGAGGAAGCCAGCAATGACTATTCAGCATTAGTCGGAGATATGCAGTAAGCATTAAAGTTTCAAATTTATGTACAACTATGAACACATTTCTGCTCTGTTCTGTTCTTAAAGGGACACAAAACTGGATCTTGTGAATCAAATGAGAGATCTGGAGTGCAACCATTTGGCCCTGCAAAATTCTTGCGGCGAAATGCTGAACAACTGCCTGGCCAAGGCCGGAGAACTCGAGGAGCTGCAGCGTGAGAATGCTCAGCTAAGTGACGAGGCCAAGAAAGCCTTTACAACACCTCAGGTGCCGCCGCTGTTCATGCATCAGCAGCACTTGGAGCAGTATTTCCTTAAGCGCAGCTCATTCCAACAGTACTTCACTCTCTACATGAAGGATAACTTCAAGATTCAAAATCCGTATGATTTCGAGCAAGATGGCGAGCGAAGTATGCAAAATATTAACTTCATGCTGGAGAATCTGCAAAACTCGTAAGTCCTGAGACTAAATATACATATGTATATAGTGTAGAATGTCGATAATTGCAACTGCACATATTCAACAATAGTATGTAAAAGGGTTACCTTAAATGCGCTGCTTCTAACTGCACCTTTCATATTGTTGCATCACTATCGTGGCATCAAGTTGTTCCATAGAATGGAGCAGGTAGCAACATTTTTATTTTACACGTCAAACGCTTGCCGGATATGTTTTGTCAGCCTGTGAATTTGTTCCACTGTACTGTGCCCTTTGCAAAACCCAACTGATGCTCCGGCCAGATGTGACGCTCTCTCATGACATCATGGAGTCTATTGGCAATAGGTCGTTCAAATACGAAGGTAACGATGGCCGTTAGGATTCTGTTTAATTTACAATAATATTTCATTACCAGAACTTAGCAGAACTTACTATTTCGACAAGACACACAAGACGGACATGGACGGACAACGAAATCTTGTACAACTATTGATGATCTAGCACAAGTTTTCCTTTCGGGCTGTCTGATTTCCAAACTATTAGCAGTTTAGTTTATTGCTAAGATATTTGCGTGGCTTAGAATCTGAACTATATAAGTTTTTCTAATATTTGTAATTTCGGCCACAGCGAAGGAGATTCTCAGATCTATGTGAATAAATCATTATTCTATTTATATCACTATTATGCTGTTGTCAATTTACAGCTGTAAACTTTTTTTTAACATGCTCGTATGCAAAACTTTTTGATCTGGATTCGAGTT
This sequence comes from Drosophila niveifrons, assembly GCA_035046325.1. Taxonomy (NCBI): domain Eukaryota; kingdom Metazoa; phylum Arthropoda; class Insecta; order Diptera; family Drosophilidae; genus Drosophila; species Drosophila niveifrons. The sequence goes on along the minus strand of JAWNOC010000062.1, from coordinate 6,765,690 downwards.
TCTTATGGTAGCTTCAGGTATCAGTATATATTCTTCGCCATTAGAATCCATTTTATGGATACAAATACAAGTGTGTTTCTCTGGGTCAATGTTCACCTGTCAATGCACATTCCCTGAAGTTTGATCTAAAGGCCGTTTTGTTGCTTGCATTAAAATTATCAGATACGTTTGGGGGGTCATCAATAATATTTCGCCACCTTCACATTTTGGTATTTCAATCCATTAAAATCACATTTTGAACTTGCAGCCTTCAGCATTACTCGATTGCATACATTAAGGAGAAAGCGAAAGCGAAGGCCACCCAAGCAATGACCGATCACATCGATTTGAACAAAATTCACTGCATTAGCCTGGTGGACATGGCGCGCGAGACGCACGATTTGAAAATGCTAAACGAGAACCATCTGAAGAACACCAACGAAACGCTGCTAAACAATCTCACCTTTCATGTGCATCAGGACGTTCAGCATCGCATCGAACTTGTGCTCTACGAGAACACAATACAGAAGCGAGAGCGAGCGTTGCAGCGCCGTAAAAATGATAAACAGCTGCAAGATGTCATTTCGGATGCACTCTCGAATGCCGAACTCGTTTGGATAGCAATCCAATTGGACTTGGAGAAGAAAAGGAACTGCGTCGACAGCTCCATTCAGCTGCATAGCCAGGCACAGGCGTGCTGTCAACGTGTGCAAACAATGCGCACTTTAAATACCAGTTTCAAAGGCATCGCGCCACAGTTTTTGCATCAACTCGCCAGCCAATTGTCGGCACACCTTGGCCAAAATGTTCGCTCCAATGAGGCGAAAACTTGCCTCTACGAGTACGAGAAGTTTGGCCGCCTTTTGGCTTATGCACTCCAGAGTATGTTGGCCAAAAAGTCACAATTGTATATTCGCGAGCAGCTAGCTGATCTGTAAGTTAAATCAATCAACCAATTTCTATCGTCGTTATACATATTCATATACATATGTACAGTACACATTTGGAGCAATCACTTCGTCCATTTGTCTTCAATTCGCCAATTGAACAGCCCTTGTTTGAGAACGTTGAACACATGTGCAGCATGTTCGATGCCATTCGGCAGATGCAGCATTTCGAGGAGTCCATAAATCGGATGAGAACTCAATTCAAGGAATCACTAATCGACCGTATGGTAAGCACTTATAATGAGCACATTCAGTTGACCGTCTATCATATCAATCAAACATTTTCACAACACACAGGAGAAAGAGAAACTCTGGCGATACAGTCAGCTTTTGTGGATATGGTTTCTGACAGAGCCACAACGCATGCAGCATGCAATTGATGAGGTGAAAAAGTGCTCCGCTAATATTCCAGCGCTCAACAGCAAAATATTTCGTCATGGAGGCGGTCTGCAGCGGAAATGAATCGACTTTTTAAAGCTCAGATTGTGCATTCTAAATATATATATACTACTGTATTGATATCCTTTTAGGTAATGTAATTACAACTTCATCATTAATTCTGTATTACTATTGTTTTATATACATTTCGATTTTGGAAAAATTGTTGTTAAATAGTTGATAGTCATGAGGAAATTGTTAGAGTTCAAGCGTCGTCCATCGTTCTATTGAATGTATGTTTATATTACAAGATTAAGATAAATTAAGAAGCGGAATCTCCAACTCTACAATTTACTGTCTAGCAGAAGGTATGAAATTCAAAGGTAAAGCATAAAGTATACAATAAATCTTAAAAAAAAAAATACATTTTACTATTAATTATGTATGAATCAGTTTTCCAGTTTTCACGAATGGAAGATTGCGTCATTTTCACCATGTTTGTTATTTCGATTGCAAGCCAATTGTTTTCGCAAGCACGACCCCAAGTGACCATGAGACAAATTTTAAGGCGCAATTGAAAAATAATAAAAACGAAAAATGGTTCGTACAACAAAAGACTTTCGTGCCTTTGACATTTTAAATAAACACAATGACCATTTGCTTGGCCCAAAATTCGAAAATTCATCGACTTCAACTCACCCCGCGACACCAGTTTCGTAAAAAATAAAAAAAAAAGCGTTGAGTGAGTATTTTAAATCAAATATCTATTCAGTTCGGTTTGATTAATACAGCAATTGTTATTCTGTCCATTTGTCCAATTTATAATGGACTTGAAAGATTGCAATTACAGACAAAGAATTAATGCAATTCAATTTTGGAACTCTCTGTTCTACTGGAACATAAAATATAAATAAATGCAAAGACTTTGCCGCTTCACTTTCGATGGAAAGTGACAAGTGTCTGCTTAGGTTTCAAATATGTTAGATCACTTTTCCAAGTTCACGATTTCAATGGGGAAACGATACACATACACACACACACATATGTAAGTTGTTAATTTCCCGGTACACGAATTCATGTTGACGCTCGACTTTTCATTTGCGATCCGAACGCTGAGAGGTAAGTGGGCAACAAATCCAAATCATTAGAGTCAATAGTGAAAGCACTTAGGATTACGCACTCGCAGCCAAAGTCGAAGTCGCAGTCGCAAGTGCGCGTGCCACAAAATTGTCCACGATGCCCTTGCTCTTCAAATCGGGCATTGACCCAAAGCCCAAAGCTGCACTCTTCAAACGCGACGCGTCGGTGTAACGGTCTTAAGGCAAGTATTGTCTGTATGTGTGTGTGAGTGTGTGTGTGTGTGTGTGTGTGTATGTGCACTTCGGTAGTACATATAATATACTTACTTATATGGGAGTACGTGACTGTCGGTCGGGAGTAACAAAGGGTTTCGACGAGACACGTGGTAAAGCTGTTCCAAATTTGTGTAGGAAATATCCTGAACGATATGTTGACATATTTCAATTGGCTTATTAAGGAAAGAAAACTATAAATGAATTTTCTCATTTAGTTCTTAACTAGAGACTGGAATTTAAAGAATATAAACAGTTCAATACTTAAGGGTTGCATATTAGACCTTCGTATAATACCTTTTTCGATTTAGGATTTAAATATTTTTCAAGCAGAGTTATCGGGTATTCCGCAGTCGGGCTTTGTTTAAATTTTAGCATCATTTGGTAAAACGATTATTAAACGAGTGAAATGGGTTAAAGTTAAACATATTCAATTAATTTGTTTAGTGAAGCCAATAAACCGATTTTATTCATCATCTGATAACAGTTTGGAAAACAATTTATGCATAACGGTTCTTACGATGATGACCATTCATCTTCGGTCTTTGAAACATGTTCGTGTATTTGTACAGATTTTATATTTATAAATGTTTTTTTGCTCAATAAATGTTTTCTGGCAAAACATGGGATAGTAAGAAAAAACGAATTAATTAAGTACAAAACGATTAAAACAATTATCGACTTCATACTTTGATTCTTCCCATTTAAGAGGTGCAGTTAAAGTTTTTAAATATATTGCTGCTGCACTGGAAGAAAAAAAAACATAACTAGCTTTTTGTGAACCGAAATAAAACCGGTTTTGAGATACCAAACCGGGAATCGTCACGCAACCGATATAAAAAGATTTTGTGTAACCGGTAACCGAAAACCGATGAAAAGATGAACGTAACCGAATTAAATAATGAAACTGATATGCAGTTAGTTTCTTGTCTTTTACAGAATTAGCACAGAGTCCGACTCTGTGTAGTCGACTAAGCTAGCAAGTTATATACATACAAGTATGTATTATATATATTTAGTGGGAATAACCACAAATAGCAATTTGTTTATTATACTCGGCGACGAAACAATCGCTATCATTAATTTAATGCGAAATTTTTATGGCATGCATAAATTTTGAAATTGAATTGATAATTTGATTTCAAGTAACATTTTGCAGAGGATTACAAAGTGAATTCATTTAAATTTTTAGCAAATGTTCTGCAGTGTAGAGACTAAAGTGAATGAATCATTTTATTTTATTGGCTACGCATAATTATAATTATTATTATTATAATCCACACACACTGCAAAATATCGAAAAGAGATATAAAAGAAAGGTGGGATACAAGAGAAAGATATGTAGTTATTTAAGTAACTACGAACAAACAAGCAAATGGCTTGACAAAATATTTGAAATTCACTTCGCGCCGCAGTTTGGCAGCCGTTGATTTTTCGATGACAGCATTTAATGGTTATTATGTAAACGTTTCTTTCTTGTTGTTGTTGTTGTTGTTGTGGTTTATAGTAGTGTGATGGGCGACCGTCAGCTGCAGTGCGGTGCCATAACAAAGGTCAAACACAACCATCCAAGCAACCAAGCAAGCAACCTACAGCGACGTCCTAAAACCGCCAGTATTACAAACCATAAGACTTCATTGAGTTGAGTTCCGGCCAAGCCCAAAAATGTACATACACATACAAACATACACATGCATATGTGTAAATCTATATATGTATGTGATTATATTAAATACCCATTTCATGTTGCTCTTTCTTTTTGCTGTGTTTTTCGCCCTCAAAACTCTCCGTGAAACCACTTTGGGCGCAACTTGTTAAGCTACCATCTTAAAAACTAAACAATAAAAAAAATAAACAAATATTACCAAATTGTAATTCATCAAATAGTGTCATTAAACATTTTAATAGATTTCATTTTCGATAGTTTTTTTTTATTTTTATTTTTTTGATCAGCTATTATTGTCGTTATTATTAGTTATTAATATCGTGCTTATGTTCAAATGAATTCTATAGTATAATCATGAATTTTCTTTTTAGTATTTGGGTAATTCTTAATATAGTTAATATTAAAAATAACAATGTAATTTATTTATACGCAGAACTTAAATATATAATATTCAAATATTAATAAACTTTTGCCAAGCAATGATTTTCGTACTTTTTATGTGTAAAACATTGAATACAACAAAATTAGAATCTTCTTTATCGTACTAAAATTGTTGAAAATATTGCTATGATATCATATTCATTGCATTGCCAATCTTGTTTGGTGGAATCGAATTAACATAGTAACACTTTCGCTTATAGTATAAACAGCCAGTTGATGTATGTGCTAACTCTGCATGCGGCAATGAAATCAAAGTAATCACACACACACACCGCGCTAAAAGCATTCCAACAGGAACAGAACACTCTCCCTTAACAGCGGCTCACTTGAAATGTGACTAATGCTTCTCTGTTATTAACAGAGCTGTTAACGTCGTCGTCGTCGCTGTTGTCGCTGCTTTGCGGCTGCGCAACGTGAAGAAAACTTGTAGTTGCCTTATTGGTGTAATGGTGTTCGTGTTCGTGTTGGTGTTGATGTATTGGTGTTCATGCTGGTGTTGGTGTTGGTGATGGTGTGGTGGCCCCTCTCAGCAACACTGGGCAAATTTGTTGGCTGGCTACGCTTGTTGGCCATAAGTCGAATTTAGTGCAACGGCAACTCTTGAACGGTACTGTTGGCTTGCGGAGTTTGGTTTCTCACACTGAATGTTAGTTGTTGTTAGAGCAGTTTTTTGTGGATTTTTTTTCTGTTTTACTGATTTTGTTTTTTTGTTTTTATCACGAAACCCAATCGTAAATAAACTCTTTTCGGATATTTAATTATACTATTTGCTTGCAATTGATTTGTTTAGATTTAGTTGTTTGTTTTTTTTTTCGTTTGTACAATTTTTTTTTGTTTTGCCAATTGCGTGTGTAAAAATAAGATCATAAGAAAATAACAAATTGCGAAAATGTATTTGGAAAAATTGAATGTGAAGAATAGTGGTAAAAGCCCCAACAAGCGCGCCCAGCTTGCAGCTGAAAGTGAAAAGCTAAATGCGCAGACGTGTAACAGTTTTTGGATTTTGGATCTGGTTTTGTTGTTTGTTTTTATTTTTGGTCTTGGTTTTTGGTTTTCGGTTTTCGGCTATGGTTTTGCTCATGCTGTTTTCTGGCCTGCCGAGCATAAAGCCAAGCAGTTTTGCACAAAGCCAACATGGATTGCATAAACTTTCTGCAGCAGCCACAAAAAAATACCAAAACAACAACAAAATCAGATAAAAAAGTGTTTGTGGCCCACATTCAACATTAATTTTTCCAAATATTTTTCAAATCACACCACAAAAAATATATAAATCGAATAAAGAAATAACAAAATGTAAATATAAATACAAACATCGATATTTTGTAGCCGCCAAATACGAAGGTAGCCCGTTAGATACGTTTAACCGAATTACCAACAGCAGCGCCAATAATAAATAATTACAACAAACACAACAAGCGAGACGGCGAATTAAACTGCATACCTCAAGTACAACAACAACAACAACACCAACAACCACAACAACAACAACAACAGCAGAGACAACAACAAGTAGCCCCTAAAAGCATTGCCGCCAAAATGCTTCCGGTAAGTTGGAAAAGTGTTTTGCCACCAAAATGATTTCGTGTATTTTTTTTTCGCATTGTTGGATAGTAATTGGCACAGATCATTTGACCAATCGTAAACTGAAGGCTTTTATATAGACATATAACATACATACATATATTTCAACGGGTTGCTGTGACCCTCTTTCGTTTCCTGAGCATTGGATGCTTTTATATATGTAGTATGTAGTATGCATTATATAAGAGCAGGACAGGATTTTGCAGTGTAATCAGCCTTGAATTCAGTTGAGGCGAAAGTTGTTGCGACAACGCATCGCATCGCATCGCATGGCACATCAACCTGCCCAATAATCATCTCAAGGGCAGTGCAGTAAAATACACTACTCGAAATTGAGCTGCTCTCAAGGAAGTCAATATATTTCCACTTGACGACATTCGCTTGTTACTTTTGCATATCACAATTTGTAGATCTCCGACAGCAAAACCAAAGACAAGACAAAAAATACAATTTAAATGTTCTACAACCGGTTTGCATAAACCTGCATCTTCAGACAGAGACTCGAGACTGATCATTTCGTTTTCATTTTGCATTAATTTGTCTGGTTTTAACGTGCAGTTAGACTACCCAAAAATTCCGCTTTTTTATTGCATAATTCAATAAATAAGAACCGAACAGAAATCCCAAATCCCAAATTAAATTGTATTAATTTTCTAGTGAAATAAGCTAATCGAGCTACCGAAACTTTCGCATATATACTCGTAATTATGAAACAGATTTTCTTGGCTCTCGGTCTGAATTAGTATGACAAATAACTTTTGCTTTTATTTCTTTTCGTTATTGGTTTCTTTTGTTGACAACTGTATTTGCCATCTTATGTTATGTAACAACAAAAGCGAACAAATTTTCTCATCAATAGATAGATTTGCTCATTAACACCTGTTGAAAACTTTCAAACACGATTCGATTCCTCATCAAATTTAATTCGAACATTTTTTGTTTTTTTTTTCTGTTACTTCGGTGTATTTATCGTGCATCTCATGTGCGCACAGATGAAATGGCCAAGCAAAAGAAAATGTAAATAAATAATTGCATGGAGTAGAATACCATAGACGCCAAACAAAAAAAAGAGGCACTTAAAGTGTAAGTAATAGTTGTATAGTATATTCGTATTTGAAACATGCAATGCATACTACAATTAAATAAATAAGCAATACTTTCTTCGCTGATTTTATGTTTCACTCGCCTTTTTTTTTTTTTTGGTGCCTAGCTGGGCAATTGGAGTTTTATTTTTGATCATTTTGCGTTGACGATTGGTTTCCACTTTTATTTGTTGTGTAGTTTCTTTTACATCCGCTTTGTGCCCAAGCTTGAAGCTTGGGTAGTAGTAATACTCGGTATCATCTGTCTGACCAGATGCTATTGACGTTCCCCAACAATTCACGCAATTTTAGCTGTCATGCAAATTTTCGTTTAAGCATTCACAGCAACAAAGTGATCATCATCACCGTTGGCCATTAAAATAAATACAACATAACAGACAACAACAAAACTTGTTTGTACATTTATTTTTGGTATAGATTCACTTTCAGGTCTCTTTTTTTTTTCTTCTCGATAATATGCGCTAGTTCCAAAAATATGTTTTCGACTGTATTCCGGCTTTTTAGGGGCGGGGGCGAAACAAGTTTATTGCGACAAGTGTAAAAGTCTGGGATAACTGCTCATCATAAGGTTTTGGCTTTAAAATATATATATAGAGTGTGTGCGTGTGTTACGTGTGTTTTTTTTTACCTTTTGTTGTATGATGGTGACCATACATAATAATAACATTATCATTCCCATTGAATACGCACATCGTGTGTATCTTTCTTTCTGTTCGTTTGGTTTTTGGAATTGAAATGCTGTCGGTGGCGGAAGTGATGCACCCTCTCAAAACGCGGTAGCGTCTTGTGGCTCAAAAGCCTCTGCATCTCTCTTCGCTGCTGCTGTTGCCTGAGGGCGTAAAAATTGCAAATGTAAAGCCAACAAACTTGACGCCAACGTCTTTCGTGGCATTCCTCTTATACTTATACTTATACTTATACTTATACTCATATTCATATATTTAACATTTTTATAACACTTATTGTATTTGCCTGGGACCCGCCTGCAATTTTATTGTTGTTATTTTGTTATTTGCTCTGCTCCTCAGCCAGATTAGATTGTGACAAACCGGTCAATAAGAAGTGATTACAACAACAGCAATAACTATATTTAAAATTGAATTTGAATTTAAGCACACGCGCTTCTGCTTTGCAGGTCATTTGGCAACATTTTTTTCTCAATTTTTTTTTTGTTTTTGGCTCTAAGCTGTGGGCACTTCAACTTACCGGTTTGCAACAGTTAAGCAACATTCCAGCAAAAAAGCGTCAGCGTCAGCAAATCTATCAGAGCATCCATACCTAGCTTGTAATGAATCTGCAAGATACTTGTACACGGTCTCATTGAAAAAAAGCGAAACACAAAAACAAAAAAAAAGATACATTGTTACATTACGTAGTAGAGGGAAGCAATACTCCACTCGTAATTGCAGCTTTTGATGTTGATACCGAGTATGAGTGTATAGCATATATGTATCTGTATCTATGCATGGACTGAGGGCCAATAAGGCACTCTGGTGCATAGTTCACTTATACACACACACACACACACACACACACATGTGAATGATTCAATCCCAGTATTATTTGTGTTCCGCTTTGATTTTTCCATACAAATCATTAGCTCGCCTGCAAGCTAATGATGCTACCACTAACTACAATACAGGTGTTGTTGCGAACTTGTTTCTTTTTGTTGTTTGTTGTTTATTTTTTGGTAGTCATCTAATTTGCAAAAAAAAAGAAAAAAACAAAAATTGTCTGCTCGTGTTTGAAAAAATATGTAATTCGAAGGGGAAACACAAAAAGATTGTAGTTTAGTTTTCTTATAAATATAAAACACTCAAATAGTAAACTAATATAAATCAATATGCATTTTAGCGATGACTAACATATAGTTTTAATAAAGCAAAAATACAAGCGTCTTTCCAAAAATATGGAATTCAAAGGGGCAATACATAAAGATTGTGGTTTATTTACAAGTTTCAAATAGTAAACTACTTTATACCAATCTACTCAAATATAAGTTTTGAATAAAATACAAGCTTCAATAGGAAACACAAAAGAATTCTATTTAAATTTTTGTATAACTTTAAATCACTAATACGTATTTATAGTATTGGCGATGAGTAATACATTTAAAATATAGTTAGAATAAGGAAAAACCAAACACGTCTATCTGATAACATAAAAATTAAGTTAAAGTTATATTGACATATAAATATTGTACACTTTTGCCCTTCGGTTTATATTTAAGTAGAATAATTATAAATAAAAGGCATGTTTTACTTAAGACATATTTGATGTTTGACATTATCTAATGATCCTGAATGTTTTATAACTAATTCGCTCGCAAATAGAGAAATTCGCGCAAATCTTTTTTTGCATGCGAGTCTTGCGTTCACTCGAAAGTTTTAGTCAAGGCACGCACTTGCTTATCAAGATGGTCTATGTATAGAGAGAGAGAGAGAGAGCCAGAGCGAGACAGAGACAGAGAGATAGGCAGACATTGATATGTACGATATATATTGTATATACATATATGTATAAATTCGAATGAGTACGAAGTGTGAATATAAGCATCTGGCGAAGAATTTGCGAATGCATCATTATCTATGCGAATAAGACTTGGCGCACAAATAACAATAACTCTGCTCAACAGACGACCTTAGGCGAATTGTGAAGTTGACTGAAAACTGAAGAGTTAGATGTTCATGAACTTTGTTGTTCAAAGTGCATAAAATATATTGTCAATTTGAAAGACAAATCGATGTCATGATTATTTCTGAGCACATCGAGATCGATTAGCTCTTCAAGAAAAAGGCAAAGCATTGAGGATTTTTTTTTTTTATAAATATTTAAACTTGAATTAAACTGAAATTTGCTACTGTTTCAATGTTTTCATTCTGTAGTAATCAGCAGCATTTGTTGATCTGTTATCAGTTCAAATATTAAGAACTAATTTTTATAGATTTGTATTTACATTTTCCTACGGATTTAAATAGACTTTTGATTCGATCAAGTTTATTTTCAAAAATTGTTGTTTTTAACACACGAACTTAAAGAAATGAATTGTGATATTAGCCAAATTGTTGGTGGTAAAAATGAGTGTCTAAATCAATTCGAAAACTATTTACTTATGCACAAATATTTGCAAATCTTTCGTTTGTTTGCTCAAGTCACAAAAAAAAAAGAAAATGTTCACATGGAAACATATAAAAAAAAAGTATTTTTGTTGCATTCCTTTCGGAATGTGTTCCATTAATGAATGATCTTTAAATGTCTCAGCTGTCAGCATTAAATTCTGATTAAACTCACTGTATCACAATATTGGTAACTGTAAACGTGACGCATGCCCCCAGCTTCAGCCTGAAGGTCGACTTGTTTCGCAGCTCGAAGCACAAAGCAGCAAACAAAATCACACATTTTTGTATACCTGGCAAATGCTAATGATAACAGAGCGTAATCATTATGTGACAAAGCTTGTGGCATTCCATCTGTCTGTCTGTCTGTCTGTCTGTCTTACCATCCATCAATTTAATCACATCAAGCTCAAGGATTGACTTTTAAAATTATTAATAACTTTGATGTTATAATAGCTTCAAGTATTTATCAGTCGATCAGATGCCACCACTGTGACAGTCTTGCTTGCATCAAGTTAATCAAAGTCAAAAGAAAACAAATTAAATTCCAGCTGAACTGACTCGCTCTCGTTGGCATTTAAACAAGACACTAAGCATTTGCTGTCTCGCTGTCTCTGTTATAGAAAAAACTAACAGCAGCACTTGCAAAACAAATCCTAAAACTTGAATAGACTATGAACATTTAATTAAAAGAATGAACTGAGTAATCATGCGAGTGATATATGGTAATTATAAAATAATTAGACATCCTAACGGATTTAAAAGCCAAAAAAAAATAAACTAAATGGCACTATTTATTTATCTAAATGGGAGTAAACAGTAAAATGATGCATTTTTATGGTTAATTAAATGTGAACTTATATGTAGAAATGTATGCTTTTTATAATGAAGTTGTATTTCCGTCCAACCCATTTCAAAATGTTGCTAGTGATTAAAATTTGTTAAAATAAAAGTAATTAGAGTATTGAATTATTAAAGATTTGCGTATTAAATTTATTAATACTTTTTTGAACTGTCGCATTTGTTTAACATTTGTTGCCGAAGCTTCACAGAGTTTGTTATGAATGTGAAAGACACAAGAAAACCCTGAAGCATTCTGGAAATATGCTTCTAGAGTACTCTGGAGCACACATACACACACACACACAGCCAAGAGCTGTGTGGAATTCAGAAATGACTCAATAAAAAACAAGTTAACACACCAAAAGTTCAAGCGAAACCAGTAACAATACTTACATATGTTACATGCAATTTGTGTTATAATTGAAATAGACCCGCAAATTCTGCACTTGAATGCGAGCATTACTAATGGAAATTCATTTGTAACTTTCATTTATTTACATTGAAATACCTGTTTAGTTTCAGTTATTATTCCAATTTATTCGATTAGTTAGTTTAACATATATATTTATCTTGTATGTTATATTCCAGAGATGAACTCTGTTAATGTAATCTCTCATGTTGTTAAAGTCTGTCACTATTAAGACATAAATGAGGTGTCAAATATAATGAAATGAACATGAGATAAAACAGTTCTGAGAAAATAAAAGACTCGGCTACTTTTAAGTTTAGTTTGCAACTGCCTCCTACGCACTTTTCTATTTTTAGCAAAACTCTTAGACTTACTTTACTTTACTCAGTGAACGGGTCTTAAAAGACAGCACGTAGCATTGTGCGTGTATTTTATTGTGTTTATCTGCATAGCTTTAGATCTTTACCCTGTCTGAGTCACTTGACTATCTAAGTAAACGATCTGGGCAACAGCCTTAATTGTAAAAGCCAGCTAGCTGAATCTTTTCGACCGCATAGATGTTAAGTTGTAGGTGTGCATGAAGGCGGCAATTCGCAAAGTTTTAATGGAATGACTTCTGTATACATTTATGAAACGCCAGACACGAACTTAAGCCTAACAAAATGTATATATAATTTGTGCTTTGTAAATATGCAACTTTAATATGTTTATAGCACTTAAAAAAAAAAAAAGCAAAAACAGAAAAATGTTAGCTCTCTGAACCCACGGATACAAACAATCACTTTTTAGCAAAAAAAATAAACGCAAAGATGTTGCAAAATGATACACTTATTGTTTGGCTCCATAGAGCAAGAGAATGTTTATTAATACTCGATTACACTTTATTAAAGGCCATCATTCTCTTTTTTTCCGATCATCTACTTTTGTCGGCTTTTAACGAAATTAGTTGAAAAAAGACAATGGTGCATGTGAATAACAAAAGAAAAAACAAAATAACAGCCCTAAAAGACACCCACAAACAATGAATAAAATAAATATCACGTCCTACGCCAATCAAATTTGAGTAAAATGTGGCTGAATTAGATTTGCAATTAGTGAAAGAGTTAAGTGATATAATATTTGACAAATTAGCTATTTGATTTAAGGCATTCGAGACCATTAAAATCAAATGAATAAACATTAAGAGAGTGGGAAAATTGAACGCCGGAAGCAAAATAGATTCAGTTTTGTTTTCGCTTTTAGCCACACACACACACACATCAAGTTAAAAGCTAAATTGAATTATCAATATTCCAACTGATTCTTGTGGCTAACGGTAAATTTTGCGTGCTCAAAACTCATCACCCAAAAAAATAAAAATACATAAATCTGCTGATCAATGAAGCGTCGTATTAATAGACGCAAATTGTGGTTAATTGAGATATAACACCGGCCAATCAGCATCCCGCTGCTACCAGTGTAGAGTGAGAGTGTTATTTTAATTTCGTTAAATGAAAGAAAGCATTATCGGCGTGTCTTCAGACATCAACATGTTCAATTTCACAACATGTTAATAGGCACATTTTGATGGCACATTTGACTATTCGAGAGCCAAGTCAAAATCCGCTTCACAGACATCGTCTTGACTTTTCTTTTCTTTACTAGTTTTTATCTCTTATGCATCCACTAATGCAAGCGACTAACCCATCACTGTCTGGCAAAAGTTGATGTGTCTAGAATGCCAGTGCTGTTCATTCACCGGCGATATCATCATCAATGATGATGATGATGATGATGATGATGACGACTTTCACTATTTTCGGCGAACTGTCACTCGAAATGAGCGATTAAACACAAAAAGAAAAGAAGACTCGAACTCAAGAGAGAACTGGTTGGCACTCAGTCAATGCACTGCACTCGTGACACTTCTTCTTCGTCTTAGCTTAGTTCGATCAGGTTAGCCGCCTGATATCTTTTAATTGGCATTTTAGCTGCTGTGCAGGTGTTTTTCCATTTGGTGCACACATCGCATGGAGACAGTTGCAACAGGAGCAACTGCAACTGCATTTTCACCAGGCAACTGCCATATCGGCCACCAAAACCGGTGGACAACTCTACTCTAATGATGAAAGTTCACGCATCTGACCAGGTTCCCATGCCTCTGACTCTGTCTCTGACTCTGACTCTGGTCGCCTCTTGTCGCGTTGGAGTCATTGACGTTGCAAGCCTGTTGTGGCCAAAACTAAAAGTTAAACTTCAAATATTGTTTCTTTTTCGTTTCGTTATTTCATTTTTTTTTTTAGTTTTTTTTTTTGTTTGGCTCTTTTGTTCCATCCGCTGACCATGATTCATTTTCATAGTTACTTAATTGAAAATGCCTTGGGTCATAATTCAGCTTGGCCTAGCGAATTTCGCACGATAATCTCTCACATCTTGTTAGCTCGCTTTGTTGGCCAACAATGCGACTTCGCACGGCACAAAATCGCCCGCGAAATTTTGAACCAACTAAATGCAACAGCTTACGTTCCAAATTCTTCAACATACAAACTTACATAAAGTGATTTGAATTTAATTTGCAAACTTATCGCTTAATCAATTTAGTATTTGCATCTCTTATATTTGTCTAACGAAATGACGCAAAAACTTGTGATCAGTTTTATTAAACGAATTATAATATTTAATTGATTAGAAATTCCTTTCTATTTTTTTATTCAAATATTAACATGTTAGTGATAACAACAAAATGCAGTTTTATATTTTTCCAAAGAATAGTTTCGACATTTATTAAAAGTGTTATTTACTATTTCTAGATAAGTTCGCTTGATTAGAATAAAACACATAAAAAACTTTCTAGTTTTTGCAAATTTTAGCATTTTAGTGATAACAACAAAATGCAGTTTTTTGTTTTTCCAATGAATAGTTTAGACATTTATTAACATCACGCAGTAATTTATGTGAAAAGCTTTTTAATGTGTTATTTACTATTCCTTAATCTACATATATTCATTTAATTGGAATCACACAATTTTTAATAGAAATACCTTTCCAATTTTTAACGTTTTAGTGATAACTATAAAATGCAGTTCTATGTTTTTCCAAGGAATAAGTTAGTTGATTTTAGGCGTTTATTAAAAGCACGCGTTAATTTATGTGTTAAGTTTTTGAGGTCGGTTACTTTTGTTCCGCTTTTTTTTCATAGAACACAAAAATGTTGTTCCAATGCAAGTGTTTTTTGCACTCATTTGCATACTATCAAATCTCGAGCTAATTAAAAGTCCCATCGTGTTTTTCAACAAACAGCGTAGACGCATTCCAATTATAAATTAATTATACAAATACACTGAACCGAAAAGCGAGCGATTTTTATTTAAGTTGCTTCAATTTCTTTTCGAAGTGTGGAAGCATATTTAAAAGTAACGTTTTCAACGGTTTTATTTATTTTCTTTAGTAATTCTGCCGCTACTTCATGTTAAGCTTAAATTCCTTTCTGAGAATAGTGATATAGTATTCTGGAGTGAATAAAAATGGTATTATATAATTCTTTGCTTCGAGTACTATAATGGATGTTGTTTTTAATCTGGTACGAAATATAATATATTGAAAGAAAAAAGCTATAATTTTGTTCCTTGAAATAGCAATGCTTACGACCTGCTCTATTAATTGTTTTTGTTTTTTATAATATCGGAGAAAATATAGTTTTTTATTAATTAGCTTCTTTATTTAAGTATCGAACCAGTACAGCAAGAAAATATAGTAGATTCATGCATTTCATTAAGATTATAAGCAATAAAAAACAAATCAATAAACGCAAAAATTTTAAATATTGAAAAATATTTTCAAAACCAGCACTTTGAGACAAAATATAGTTACAACAGCTTCATTTTGATAACTTTAATATTTTTGCAAATAGGGATCAAAATAAATAAGGCATTACAAAACTCATAGAAATAGCAGTGGTAAAAGAAAACTATGATAAAATGTAGCATATACTAAATATTTATCTATAAAAAAAGAAAGCGAAAGTACCTTCGCAATCTTAATATTTATTTATATATTTTTAAAAAGTGCGAAATTGGTCACTTATTTTTTATAGGGCGGACAGTGTATTAAACTAATATGCTAAATGTCGCTCTAATTGAGAAAGATACACAAAACAAAATCAAAAAACAAAACAAGTTTAAAGTTTTTACTATCAATTCTAACGCAAATTCGCAATTCTCAGAGCAATCGTACAGGTCTTTTGTCAACCACTGGCTTTAACAATGACGTAAAGCAGCATTTCATGAATTTAGAGCACACAGCACACAAAAGCAATGACCAAAGAGATATGTGAACAAATACTATGTAGTAGTAGTAGAGTATAAAAGTTATGCACATGTGTGTGAGAGCACTTTTTAATAGCCGGTTACGTTTTCAAGGCTAACTTGACGATTCGTTGCGAATATGCAAAGCGCAAAAATCGAAAGAGCAGCCTTAGCAACAGCAACATCAGCAGCAGCAGCAAGAGTAACAGTAACAGCAGCAGCAGCAAGAGTAACAGTAAAAGCAACATTAACATTAACAGCAACAGCAGTAACAGCAACAACAACTTTAACAGCAGCAGCAGTTGTAGTAACAGCAACAACTTTAACAGCAGCAGCAGCAGCAGCTGTAACTGTAACAGCAAACAACAACGTTAACAGCGTCAGCTTTAACAGCAGTAACAACTGCAACACTAACAGCTCGGTAATTGCAGCAATAACAGTGACAACTTTAGATGAGAAATTGCAAATATGTACATAAAGTATGTGCATACCTTGGCTCGGCTCAGCTCAGCTCGTAAGTGTGTTTGCAATCATTTTTTTTTTTTTCAGGCGTAACGCAAACATACGAGTATATGCGGCCATCTCGCAGTTGTGGCTTACATAAGCCGCAACCAACTCAGACTTCCCAGCTGCAGTTGCCTCTTTGGGCAAATAGACTCCAGGCAGCAACAACAACTACGAAAATATGCCACAGTTATCCGTCTGTCCGTCCGTCCGTCCGTTTGTCTGTCCGTCTGTCTGTCCATCAGGCCGTTTGTCTTTTCGTCTGTTTGCCCCAGTGTTGCAACTTGTCGACATCATCAGCAAACTTGCAGGCCATAAATTTGTGGCCGTCCCCCGTTTAGAGTATCAGAGAGGGGCATGGGGAGGTTCATCAATTGAAGTGATCTCAAAAAGTTGGCAAAGTCTGGCGGTAAATTACAACTGACTCAGTTTAAAATGCTAAATACCGAATGCTGAATGATGAAGCTGTTGCACCCTTTGTAAAACAATTAGTACGCTCAACTAAAATCAGTTTACAAAAAACCAAAAAAAAAAACAAGCGTAGCTCAACACTCTTTCTACAAATACCAAACCACATATTTATACGGTCTGCAAGGCAGAAACTCGATTAAGTAAATGCGACATTATAGCTGATGCGTGTGTGCTGTGCGCACCATGCATTTTGGCATCAGATTGACAAATTTGTCAACAGTCAAACCAATCAATGCGCATGCGCGCATTATGCAACCCAAATAGTTAATATTTTATTTGGATATTTGTTATCTCTCGATTTGCTTTTGTTGGTTGGTTTTGCGTGTGCTTTTTGCGCTGAATGCAAGACTCGTTTGGAAGCAACTGGCTGCAGTCGCTTTTCATTTCGATATCGGCAGTAAAGAAATGTTAAGCAATGCGTGCGACAACACGACGAAGGCAGCGTCAACGAAACAAGCAACCGCAACACACACATAAGCTATGTAAAACTATGGTATGACTATATATAGTATGGTGTATACATGTAAATTGCCACCACTGTTGTTTTTCTCGTTGCTGTTTTATCGACCATATTCAATGATGTCCAATGACCCAATCAATTGCATTTTTCTCCTTGTTTTCTGCATTTTGTTTTTTTTTGGACTACACCAGTCTCTGGCACCAGGTTAATATGCCGCCATAATCAAAACAATCCTATGCACTTTCCCCCGTCAATCGAGAGAAAGAGAGGAATGCTGAATGGTGAATGTTCCGCCACTCGAGGGTCGTCAGTGCAAATGGCACACTCCAAGTCGATACTCCAAATGGCATAAGTACTTGCCCGGATATGGATACGACTTACGGACTCTTTGAGGCGAAAGCTATGCGATTGTGCTCTTTTTTTTTGTTGCTGTTGTTGTTTGTATTGAGGATGGGTACAAATCGTCGATTGTTCGATTGAAATTTGAAGTGGAAAAGCATTACAATAGAAACTTGATAGAACTCAAAGTCGCTGATACAGACGTCAGTTTTCCATTTCACAAAAAAAAAAAACATAAGAAAACAAATATTGTGCATGACTTGTTCATATTTTACATTTTTTTTTGTTCATATCACATCATAAACAATTAAAACTTTCACCTTGCAGCCCAAACGTTGTTTGAGTTTGGCAATTAATTCAGATCCCAGGGCTTCCAATAGTTAAACAAGAAAAAAAAAACTTGCATTGATTCCCCCTTCAAAAAAAAAAAATAAAAAACACAGATTTCTCGTCTTGATCTCCATTAAATCAAAGTGCTTGGCTTCGATAATAATAAGACATGCATTTCTAAAGCAAAGTATTAATAAATTTAATAAAGAAAAACCGCATCTATTCGATGATAATGATGATGGCCAATTGGCGTTTTTTTCTGACTTACTGTTAGATGGTAATCATTCATGTTGTGTGATTTTTTTTTTTTTAGGGGACGTGTAAAAATCACTTTGACTTGGACAAAATGAAAGACATGTTTTCACATGTGTGTGTGTGTGTGCAAGTGTGTGCATCGAATGCGTGTGTCTGTGTGTAGATCATTGTGTGAGCTAAAAACCCGCATGCCTCACATTCACACACACACACTCACACACACACAATTCACAACTTGTTGTTGCTGTTTGCCTTTGCTTATGTAACTTTGTTGTTCGCCGTTGTTCAATATCCGAATATGTGTAAGGGAGATGGTTGTAGTTTGGGCCACTTACGTTGTTTTTATTATGTTACCAAACGTTTGGCATTTTAATTCCAAAATCCGTTGTTTTGTTTTCATATACCAAACATACATATGTCTGTTCGTATTGGCTACTTAAGCATTTATTATGAACGAGAGTCGTTTGGCAAAAAAAAAAGTCAAAAATGTTTTATTTTTGACACTGACTCAGCCGATGCGGCTTTTGTTGTTGCTCTGCTTACATTTGCTCTAATTACAACGATTATAGCCTTATGTCACAGCATATTATAGACAACTCCGGCTCAACGATGAACACAATCTGCAAAAAACAAGGCAAATCAGTTTCACTCCAATTTCAAATGCGGGCAATTAATATATGATCAATGAACGTCTCGAATTTTGAGGCATGTAATTTATGTTATTAGTGAAATGAATTATTCGAAGAGGTGACTATTTCTCTTTTTTTAGCGGATAAAAAGTTGGTTTTGTTTATTTATTAACTTACATACATAAATGCTGCTTAATACATTTATAACATTTTGATATCGGATATAAAAATACTTATTCATTTAAATTTCAGATATAACTATAATGTTGATTTGCAATTTTAATAATTCTTAGCCCTTCAAAAGATATTAATTAGCCTTAAAAACATCTGAAACTAGCGGATAAAATCTCAAGCTAAAGGTGAATCAAACATTTGATTGTTTCTAATCTTGATTTGGCTTTGATTACTTATGCTTGACATTACCTTGCCGCATTCTTCGAGTTTGAGGTAATATAATACCTGTATTTTCGACACACAAGCGCACCATAAAACTAGCCACTGTGCAGGTTGAAGAATGAAATCGAAAAAAGAAAAAAAAGAGAAAAACACATACGTATCTATCATACTGATGTTGAATAAAATAAATGGAATTTGCATACAAAATTCATGAGATTGTGTAACATATTTGATACAAACTCGACCTTCATGGGAACTCACTGTGAATGAATTGGTTTTGCATTTTCTTTTTCAGTTTTTAACTTGATTATTATACGAGAGTGTGTAAAGGTTTTTATACGATTCCATCAAAATCAGTGTCAATGATTGTCAAGCGAATGTTTCATAAATTATGCACCATCAAAATACTTCCGTCTGTTATTTTTTTTTTGTTTTTTTTTTTTTTGGCTTCATCATTTTCAATAATCGTATTATCGTCTTTCAGTTCCGGCATGGAACGGCCTGGCGAGCGCTCTTTTTACTTTGCGTGCTCTCCTATTTTATAAATGGTAAGTTTTCTTTTCATATTTTTGATTGCCCAATATCCAATACCATTTCGTGTACTGGCGATTACATTAAATAAATACCTAATTCACTTATGTGATTATTGCAGTCGCGAGCTCCGAAGGCCGAGTTGTTTGCTACTACACAAATTGGAGTGTTTATCGACCGGGTACTGCGAAATTCAATCCACAGAACATTAATCCATATTTGTGCACACATTTGATCTACGCATTCGGTGGATTCACGAAGGACAATCAAATGAAACCGTTCGACAAGTATCAGGACATAGAACAGGGTAAGTCACGCGAATTTTATAATTGTTTTTATTATTAAAGCATAGATTACAAATTAATTGATAACTTATGGTAGCCATTGGCCTTTGTCTAGGATCAAGTATGCTTAAATTATTAACAAATATAATCTTTAAGGTCTATTAACAGATATGTACAAGTTTGAGTTGCTACGTTAATATTATTTAATCAAAAAAAAATGTATTCTTCTACTCACTACACAATGAAAAATTACAAATGAAATCATGCATTATAATAATTCAATTATTATTTCGAGTTAAATAAATGATGTTCCAACTTTCTTTATGAAAGACAGAAAATTAAAATAAATATATAGCAGTAACTTTTGCTTTCCCTTTAGTATTCTTCAAGAACAGTTCCAAATAGAAAATACTTAATTCAAAGATGGATGATATCATTTAAAATTATTTTTATTTTTTTGAAAATTAAAAACCTTACATTTGTTTTGTTGATATGCCAGAAATCATTTTAGAATATTAATTTTTATTAATCACTTTCGTAAAAAGATTTTTTATTTATTTCTGTACTAAAATTTGTAGATAAGCGTTACTCTGAGTTTTCAAAAATTAAAAAAAAATTATTCAAAACATTTTTATTTTATTAAAATTTATCTTTTGGTGTATTTATTGTGACCCTATCATTCCCTCTTCTATTAGGTGGCTATGCGAAATTCACTGGCCTTAAAACGTACAACAAGCAATTGAAGACAATGATTGCAATTGGCGGCTGGAATGAAGCCTCTTCACGTTTCTCACCATTGGTGGCCAATCCCGAACGGCGTCAGCAATTCATTAAGAACATATTGAAGTTCTTGCGACAAAATCACTTTGATGGCATCGATTTGGATTGGGAATATCCGGCACATCGTGAAGGCGGCAAGTCGCGCGATCGCGATAACTATGCTGAATTTGTGCGTGAATTGAGGGCGGAATTCGAACGTGAATCGGAGAAAACCGGACGTACAAGGTTGCTGCTTACAATGGCTGTGCCAGCGGGTATTGAGTACATTGACAAGGGATACGATGTGCCCAAATTGAATAAGTATTTGGATTGGTTCAATGTGTTGACCTACGATTTCCATTCATCGCACGAGCCTTCGGTTAATCATCATGCGCCTCTCTACTCCTTGGAGGATGATTCGGAATACAATTACGATGCCGAGTTGAATATCGTAAGTGATATCGTATGAAATCTTGTTAATTGAAAATATATTAAAAGACTACTCTTCTTTTCAAGGACTACTCCATCAAGTACTATTTGAAGGCTGGCGCTGATCGCGACAAATTGGTGCTGGGTATACCCACCTATGGACGATCTTACACGCTCATCAACGAGGAGAGCACCGAGCTTGGTGCCCCATCTGAGGGACCCGGCGAACAGGGCGATGCGACCCGCGAAAAGGGATATTTGGCTTACTACGAGGTTTGCTGACTCTTTCATTGTTTGCCGCCTTTCGCTGACACTTTCTCGCTCTCTCTCTCTCTCTCTCGCAAGATTTGTCAAACACTCAAGGACGATCCAGATTGGACTGTGGTGCAGCCGAATGAAAATGTGATGGGTCCGTATGCGTATAGACGCAACCAATGGGTTGGCTACGATGACGAAGCGATAGTGCGCAAAAAGGCCGAGTATGTGGTTGCCCATGGACTGGGAGGTATTATGTTCTGGGCCATTGACAACGATGATTTCCGTGGCGCGTGCAGCGGCAAACCGTATCCGCTGATTGAGGCTGCCAAGGAGGCAATGCTCGAGGCATTCGGGTGAGTTGCTAATGCTAATTCTAATGCTAGTGCTAATGCTAATGCTAATGCTAATGCTAATGCTAATGCTAATGCTAATGCTAAATCTAATGCTAATGCTAATGCTAATGCTAATGCTAATGCTAATGCTTATGCTAATGCTAATGGTAGTGGGCTCAAATCTTAGTACCAAATTAAGGCATAGTAATTGAAACGCAGGGCTTAGTTTTCTTTGAGCAATATTTCCCATTGAAATAGAACAAATGTATTTAAATAAATTGTAAACACATTATACACCATATTGGTGTTTTAGGCGATCTATTAACAAAATATTTTGTTTCTGTCGCACTGCTATTTCAAAGTTTCTAGCTTTATACTCGTATTATCCAATGGATAATGAACAATGAATAATGAACAATGAATAATGGATAAAATCTTTAACTAAATAATACAATTTAAATTTAAGCTAACGTCATATTTTTAGAGTCCCTTCGATTCGTTCAATCATCGATAGCATAGTTACTCACATTGAAAATCATTTTATGCCTAGCAATCATTTTAAATTCCGAACCAAAGTTCTTATGGGAAAAATGTATAATCTAGTTTGTAATTTAAGCTACTATACGAACTCAATCCATAAATATAATATTTGTTCTATGAATTTTATACATTCGCCAGACTGGGCATCAATGAGGTGGGCAAACCAAGCAGTCCACAGAAACCATCTCGCTCGCGAGGTCGCGACCGCAATCAACTGACCTCCAAGCCCGACTCAGGTGCCAGCAGACAAGCTGCCACTCGCCGACCAGCTGCCAGCAGTACAACGACAGCGACACCGCGCAGCACAGCCGCAATTCGGCTAACTGAAGCCGAGGGCTCATCTCTGTACATCGGCGGACGTGGCTCAACGACGCCGGCACCACCGACTACACCGGATCCTGGCTCGGACTTTAAGTGCGAAGAGGAGGGCTTCTTCCAGCATCCTCGTGACTGCAAGAAATACTATTGGTGCTTGGATAGCGGTCCATCTGGCCTGGGAATTGTTGGACATCAGTTCACTTGTCCATCCGGATTATACTTCAATCCTGCTGCCGATTCGTGCGATTTCGCTCGTAATGTGCCATGCAAAACCAAAAAGTAAGTGTAAAGTGTGAATGTATTTTGTATGCTCTGAAACGTTTATTGGAAAGTCGTATATATTTTTGTGTCTTTGCAATATAAACAGAAAGTCAAATGGAATTTGTTTGCTAATGCAATATATTTTTGAAAATGTTCGCAGCATCATATTTCTTTTGTTGTAAAAACAAGTTTTTAAATTCAAAAACTCTGTTTTATGTCGAATGATTTGAAAATACGTCAGCTCATAATTGAATTTCACATTTAAATCATCCGCTTGCTTTCATTTATAGATCGACAACATCGCCTCCAATTACCACAACAACAGCTAAGACGACGACAACAACAACCAGGCGACCAGCTAGCAACCAGAATCGCGTGACAGCAGCGCCAGTGGCACGTCCAATTTATCCACGTGTCTCGAGCACAACAAGCACGACAACAACCACAACGAGCACCACAACGACCGCTGCACCAGAGGTGATTGAATACGATGAAGAGGATGGCAATGAGGAGCAGTCGGCCAACAGGTTCAACGATGCTGAGGAGGATCCACAAGTGATCAAGGAGCTCATCGATCTGATACGAAAGGTCGGCGGAGTTGAAAAGCTCGAGAAGCATTTGTTGCAAAACAAAGATGGGTCCATCACGCTCAAGGAGCACTCGGCCTCAGTCTCTGGCAACGGACCACCAACAACGCCCTCAACGATCAGCAAATCGTTGTACGATCGTGTTCTGAAACGTCCTGGCACCTTCAGTGCTTTCACACGCAATCGTGTGCAAATTGCGGAGACAACCGAAGCGAGCAAAACTATCAACAATGCAGCTGCGGAGAACAGCGGCGAACGCAACTCGCAATCGCAATCAAGCTATTCGAAGTACTCTTCGGTGGTACGCGGCAACAGTCGCCAGGGACCACAAAACGAGGGCATCGACAAGATTGCCGAGTCTGAGGGTTTCCTCAAGGAGCGCAAACAGTATGTGACCATCAATCGCCATCGTGGCGCTGGAGCTAGCGCCAATCGTGAAGAGCACGACACTGAGCTGACTGCCAACAATGAGACTGATGACGAGGAGCTCGAAGTACCCCAACCGGAGACGACCACAAGGCGTCCCTTGAGCGCTGCAACGCCATCGTACACAAGCTTGAGACGCGCACGTCCCAGCACAACAGCGAAGCCAGCACCGCTCGAGTCCGACTCGGAGGAAGAGGAGCAGGAAGAGGAACAGCACACAGTCGTGAAGGAGCAGCAAACGCAGACCAAGCATTATGCCACATTGAGTCGCACGCGTGGACGCACAACGGAGCGATCGGAGATCGCTGAATCTGAAGGATCTGGTGTGTCAGTTAGTTCAACAACAAACAGGTAAAATTATCCTACATCTCATTTTTTTTAATATGAAATTAAAACACAAATAACATTGAAGAAATGTATAATTTATTGATAAAGTAAGTAGAACACTTAATTCAAATAGTAGGAAGAAATTCGTTACAATTGAAAATGTTTTGTATTACAAAGGAATATTCTAGTGACACCAAATAAGATAAAGAAATATCTATAATTTTTTTATTTTTACAAATATTTCTTTAACGAAAGGTAAAGAAAGATGAGTAAGGAGTGTTATTCACTTCCTGCTTTTGTTGCATTTGTTTGATGTTCACTATAACTATTATTATTATTATACCCTCTACGAATTTGGATACGTTCCAATAAAGGTTGTCCAAGGTATTTAAGAAATAATTTTGTATGAGAAAAAAGGCCAACTGCAATCGGGTCTCAGTTGTTTTGGTTGACAATTTGGTATACTTTGTAGTTTATTGTATATTTTTATATATATTTATAACGATCGATCAAGTATAGGCTTTGGTATAGTTTTGGTATAGATTTGGAATCTGTTTGCGGTAATCTCGTAGTCGAGTACACGCGACTTTAGCTCTCTTACTTGATTATATAATGTTGTTTAACTTTGCTGGTAGAGAAAAGAACACGAAATTCACTTATAAAAATTGCCATGGAATTTGTATAACCTGACTTATACAAGTTGCTCACTCTAATGCAATCAAATCATGCTAAAATAGCAAGTAATTAGAATGTATTGTTAATTAAAATATTATGATCTATAAGTGCAATACACTTATTATTTAGGCTTTGAATTCTCAGAAATAGAAATATCCATTAAAATTTAATTCTGCAAATTATTTGTTATTTTTGCGATCGATTCCACATTTTGTCACATTTTCTTTTGCAAATAAAGCAATTTGCATGAAATTCAAATTGAGTATAATTCAGTTTTTATAATGGCAGACAAACAACTTTGCATTTTTAACATTGGTTTTTTAATTACTTAGAATTCAAATTAGTGAGCTAACTTATTTTGTATTTTTTTTTTGTTGGCGAATATTTGCTACTACCTAATACAAAACTGTATTTTTTTAAACAGGTACAAATACGTTGAAAGGACGCGGCCAACGACGAGCAGCAGCGGTTCAAGGAATGCGGTGTCCGATGCCATTGACGATGACGCTGATGAAGTTGACGAGGAGGAATACGAGGATGATTCACAGCAGAAAAATGTAAAGTTCCAAAGAAATCAATTCACCACAAGCACAACACCAGCAACAACAAATACACGTAAATACGCGAGCATCGGCCGCAGAACCACAACAACAACAACAACACCAGAAACAACAACAACCACAACCGTAACCGGCACTGAGACTGCCAAGGCGAGCACCGACACCGACACCAAAAACACCAACAACAACCGCCGCAACAACAACAACAACCACAGCAACAATGTGAAAACTAACAACGTACCATCAGCAGCACAAATAATCACCCAAGAACCCGAAACAACAGCAACAACAACTACAATCACTAACGAAACCACTGAACCAATTGATAAACCAAACCACACTAGAATAACGCTCACAACGAGCGCTACTAACATTGATACCACCACTGCAACCACCACAACCACCTCACCACCCACACCCACACCCACAACCACACCCACACCTACACCCACAATTTTACCCACTATCCAAACACCAACAACCAGCATCAATTCATTGGACTTGGCCGATGGCATTAACGATTTATTCGAGCCACAATTGACAACACTGTCGCCAGCCAATGTTGATGATTCTTTCCCTAACACAAATAACAACCGACTTAATAACCTAGCACGTGTTGCTTCTACAACCACGACGGAGTCCGAACAACAGGCAACAAGGACAACAACAACAACTACGGACAAGAGCGACAACAACAGCCACAACAACAACAACAACGAGAACGAGAACGATGACAAGAACAATATTGATAGTGAGGTAACAGCAACAACAATCAAAACGCCATATAAACGCATAAGAACGAACATCAACAACCAGAACAACAACAACAACAGCAGAAACATCAACAAGATCAACATTAATAATATTAATACAAATAATGCAGAAGCAGTCAACGAAGCTAGTCCCAATGTTGGTAACTCGAAAGGTTTGAGTAGCGTTAATCCTAGTGTAAATATCATAAGATCCAACTACTCCGGTAGAAGGCAACCACAAAGAACTACTTCCCAACTTGAACTGACAACAACCACAACTACTGAGCTACCTAGCATTTCTAGTCCAAGACCTTTCGGTTATCCCAGACGTCGAACACGTCCTGTAGCAACTAAAACCCAAATCCAAACCCAAACCGCACAATCCACAAGCACCAACAGCACTGTCAACGAGAACGAGAACGATAACAACGAGAACAAGACTTTAACGGACGTAGTTAAAACACGAACACGTTTATCACAAGTGGATAGGCCCAAGGTGAGTGACATAAATAGTCAAGAGTTGTTGGACCCTAGCAC
The DNA here is from genome assembly GCA_035046325.1 of Drosophila niveifrons. Lineage (NCBI taxonomy): Eukaryota > Metazoa > Arthropoda > Insecta > Diptera > Drosophilidae > Drosophila > Drosophila niveifrons. The sequence goes on along the minus strand of JAWNOC010000062.1, from coordinate 6,738,629 downwards.
AAACACCCAACAACCAACAACAAGAAACCAAACCACAACCACAGCCACAAGTAAAACTCAAACCCAAACTCAAACTCAAACCCAAATCAAAACAAAAGCAACAACCACAAGCACAACAATCACAGCACCTAAAACAACAAACACCCATCAAACAACTAGCACCCACAATGAAGTAGTCGTTAATCTAGCTGGTAATGGTGACAATAAATTAAGGCATGACATAGTTAGTAGTACCTTTAAATTAAGCACTGATAATGATGATGATGATAATGATGATGACCGTGACGTTGACGACGAACAACACAACCGCGAACATATTAAGTATACGTGGCGTGATGCACGCAGACCAACAAAACCCACTAGACCTTCCTCTATCAAGAGCAGCATTGATCTGCACAACGCACTCGTCGACAGCAATGACAAAGACACTCGCAGGTTTGCCGGCAAGCGTTTGGCCACCGACAACGAGAGCGAATCTCGTGGTCGACACTTTAACTCAATTCGTTCCGAAAGCGATGTTGCAGCTGCAACGGATGAAACACCGACTGTCCACAAGCGCATCTATCAAAACATAGCGCGTACTTCTAGTCAAACCGAGGATGAAAGCGCAACGAGTTCGTCGTCTAACGAACATAGCAGAAGAATCTATCAAAATATCGATCATTCATCGACACTTAACTCAATTCGTTCCGAAAGCGATGTTGCAGCTGCAACGGATGAAACACCGACTGTCCACAAGCGCATCTATCAAAACATAGCACATACTTCTAGTCAAACCGAGGATGAAAGCGCAACAAGTTCGTCGTCTAACGAACATAGCAGAAGAATCTATATCGATCATTCGTCCAGGCAAAAGAGCGGGCAAAACGACGAGCAAATACACTACAATGCAATAACTCGCACTAGCAGCGGCGTTCAGCTAACTGACAGCGGCAGCTCAAGCTTTGTGCGTCATGTGAACACATCACAGAATGGAGAGGCTAAGCATCAGCTCGTTGCAGAATCGTTAACAAGTGAGGATAGCAGCACGGAGAAACACTTGGCAAGCTTTACAACTGAACGAGAACTGGCCGAATTTACGACTGAAAGAGATTTAGTGACCACCACAACCGAAAGAAATTTAGTGACCACCACAACTGAAAAAGATTTAGTGACCACAACAACTGAAAAGGATGCAGCGACTACCACAACTGAGAAACACTTAGTGACCACAACAACTGAGAAGAATGCGGAGAAATCGAGCACTGAAACAGTGCAAGAAATTAACGAAGATCTGGCAGCTGAACTGCCCGATGATGATAACGATAGCGATGCTATTGTAAGCACCACCACAGAAGCAGCAGTCAGAACAACAACCAAACCGACAACAACGAGAAGGACAACTACAACTGCTCCGCTGACCACCACCACTGAGACACCCAAGAAACAAAACAGAAAAACTAATTTTATTCGCAGACCTGTGGCCTCAAGCAAAGTATCAACCGAAACAAAGGTAACACTTGATGCAGAAACACAATCTGTTTCAACAGAGGCGAATGGTGAAGTCAAGGAAACGACGACAGCGTTGCCCAAGCGTCTCGTTTTAGTTAGAGGAACCTATCGTCCACGCAAGGAAGGCGATCTCTCCTCGCTTTTGGCAGTCGATGCCAACAAACGTGGACCCGCTTACAGGCATCAAGAGCCGCAGGCGCGACCACAACTGGCGCCATTCAGAGAAACCCCAGAAGCAATCGCCCGCGATATAAACACGTCAACAGCTACTGCAGCTGCAACCGCAACCGCAACGTCAGATACAACCGCTACCTCAGAAGCAACATCAAATCAAGAGAGCAATAGCAGTGAAGTTGAAGTTAATAAATCTAGTCAAGTAGATGCCAGCAGCAAGCGAAAGGATGGCCGAGTACTGCACGGTCCGGTGCGCAATCGCACCACCAGCCAAACGGAATCCTTGGGCGGTGGCATTACACGCACGCGTACAACATATCTGCGCAACATTGACGGTGGCAAGGTGGTGAAGCGAGTGCACACGAAGACGGTGCACGAGAAGCCCGCTGAATACGAATACGTGTACGATGAGATCACTGAGCAGCCTGTTAGCACAACGCCTCGCATCATAACACGCAATCGTGGTGCAGTTAAATTCCAGAGCAATGATCTATCCTCATTGCTGGCATTGGACTTTGCATCGCGGGCACAGCGCACAAAGACATCGCAGCCCACGGTGAAGAAGACGCGTCGTCGTCTGCTAAAGAGGCCCAAGGAAACCGTTGAGCAGGAAGAGGTCGAGGAGTTTGAATACGACAATGTCGAGGCTGAGATCGAGGATGAAGCACCACCATCCAGACCAACCACAACTAGACAGCCCACAAACCGACCATCCACAACCAGACCGAAACCAATTCTGCGCCGCACCAGACCAACAACAACGACTACAACCACAGAGGCACCGACAACAGTTGAAACCGAAGCGAGCACTCGTCGTTCTGCCTTCAGATTCCAGCAGCCAACTGCAAGAACAACACCAACAACGACGACTACCTCGGAACCAGCAACAGCTACAGTTAATGGCAAGGCAACAACACGGCGAGTTTTCAAGTTCAGGCGTCCTCTAAGAACTACAACAGAATCCTCCGTTGTTGAAACTGATCCAACAGAAGCCACAGAATCGGAAGCACAACCCACGACTTCTAGAAACTTTTTTAAATTTAGAACCAGCAGCTCGACAACAACATCCACAACAACAACAACAACAACGACGACAGAACCACCAACAACATCCACAACTCCAGCAGCCACAACAACGCCAAGCGAACCTGGTGATGACTTGACGGAGGTGCAACGCAAGTTGGCGATTGCATTGAGCAACTTTGAGAGTGACAATGATATTGCGAGCAAGGAAGCCAAATCAAAGGACGATTCGAATAGCAATGATCAGCTATCGCTGCCCATATATCATCGTCGCAAATACTATCAGTACACCAAGGATTCGCCCATCACGTATATTGCCCAGACACAGCTTCCACCCGAGCCGGACACCAGTGAGGTGAGCATACGTCAAAAGATCCACGACGTGTTCAACGTGAGTGACAATGCAACACCGAATAACGCATTGGAAAACCAAGATGATGAGGAGCATTATTTGGCCATGGAGCAGGCACAGGAAATCAACTCGGAACTGAGTCATTTTTTATTGAAAACCCCCGGGTCAGTGTAGGTCACCTGGGGGCTAAAATTGATACAAATGCAGAGGAGGCTGCTAAGAATGAAGATGAGCACGAGATACAAAGAGAGGAAGAAACACGTGTTATAACGGATATATCGCAACGTCAGGGGAAAACTCTAACCACTAAGCTGGAAGTTGTAAAGGAATCAAATGAAACCCAGCGAGCCAGAGGTTTTCGCACTTACAACCAATTGAATCCCGCAGCAGCTACAACCGAGGAGACTGTTGAAAACGAGTCGCCAAATAGCACACCCAAAACTATATTTAACACAGCTCGACGTTTTCAGAGCAGAACCACAACAACAACAACAGAGAATCCAAGCGAAGTGGAGACGAATGACGGACTTGAAGCTGATATTGATGATGAAAATGAAAGTGGCGCAACTGAAGCAGTCACTCCAAGACTCAGGATAGATCTTACACGATCATTTTCCCTGCCCCTTGATCGAGCGGCAACACGACGACCGATTTCAAGCCGTCGTCCTCTTTTGGCGGGTTTTACAACAGTCTCTAATTTAAAGACAGATGATGATGAACAGGATGGAGATATCGCAAGTCGTCGCTCTCGAATTTCGACCACAACTGCCACAACAACAACAACCACTGAAAGACCCACAAGAAGACGCGTACTCTTTGGAAGTCGAAATCGTTCGAATGCGACAAACGTAGAGATTAATCAACTTGAAAATGAGGAGACAGCTAGTCAGCGTGAAAGCATTAATGTTGATGGCGATGAGAATAACTCGAATGATACTACTACTAGAATTTCGATCACATCAGCCAAGACAACAACCAATGATAGATTTACAAGACGTCGTCAATTTTTCCAAAATCGAAATATAAGAAATAGCACTAGTCAAAGTGAAAGCATTAAAGTCGACGAAAACGAATCAAATGATCAAGAGCAAGATGAGGAAGATATTCCAAGTCCTCGTTCTCGAATTTCGACCACAACCACAACACTCAGGACAACAACCAATGGAAGGCCCACAAGGCGGCGCCAACTTTTTGCAAATCGTAATCGCTTGAGTGCGACAAACGTTAAAGATGCAAACGAGGAATCAACTAGTCAAAGTGAAGATGAGGATCAGGATAGCTTGATCGAAACTACAAGTACTCGTCCGAGATTGTCGACGTCAACAGCCGCGACAACAACCAGTGGAAGTCCCACAAGGCGGCGTCAACTTTTCGCCAATCGTAATCGTTTTAGTGTTACAAACGCTAAAATAAACACAGAGATTAATGAAGATGAGGAAACAACTAGTCAAAGTATCGATGAAGATGAGGATCAGGATAGCTTAATCGATACTACGAGTGCACGTACTCGGCTTTCTACCACAACAACCAGGACAACGACCAGTGGAAGCCCCACAAGCCGACGCCAACTTTTCGCCAATCGTAATCGTTTTAGTGTGACAAACGCTAAAATAAACACAGAGATTAATGAAGATGAGGAAACAACTAGTCAAAGTATCGATGAAGATGAGGATCAGGATAGCTTAATCGATACTACGAGTGCACGTACTCGGCTTTCTACCACAACAACCAGGACAACGACCAGTGGAAGCCTGTGGGGCCAACTTTTCGAAAATCGGAATCTAAAAACTAATACGGAAAATGAGGAGAAAACTAGTCAAAGTGAAAGCATTAAAGACGACGAGTTAAATACTAATTTAGTCACAACAATAAGTCCTGATGATAGCGAGGACATTACCGAAACCACCGAGCCCGGTCGTCGAGTATTAATTCGTAAGCGAATTTTGTCAACGACAGCGAGTACGACAACCGTTTCAGATGTCGATGAGGACAACAAGGATCAGGAAACTACCCAGTCTCCAACTGCAACCAGTGAAAATAGCAGTGGAACTCCTTTGCCACGTCGAAGGATTGTAATACGTCGTCGCCTTAATGCCACAATAGTCAATAATAATAACACAACCACCGAAAACAAAGTAAGCGAAATTAATCAGCAAGAGGAGAGTTCCGGTAAAATTGGTGATGCCAAGGAAAGCGAAACAACCGAAAACCTCAAAGCAAGAATCATTCTAACCAAAGTCAATACCACCGAACAGAATGAGCATACCACCGAAGCAGCCAAGGAAAGTGTATCTGTAGACGAAAGCACTACAGAAACCACTACAAGAAAAGTTTATTCAAGCCGTAGACTTCCGATTCGAGGCCGTTTGAATGGCTCAACCACAACAACACCCGCTCAGCCTGAAGATGAAAATAGTGCAGATGAAGTCACGACAAGCACAACTAGTAAACCAACAGCAACGCGAACGGATATCTTCCGACGTGGTTTCGGAACAAGGTCAAGACTGGTCACAACTACAGCTAGTCCAAGTACAGTTTCTAGTCCAACTGCTGATGAGCTAACTACACGACGACCATTTTCTCCCTTGAATCGTTCACGCAGTCGTTTTACGGCTCCTTCAACAACAGCAGGAACACCAATTAATAACGCAAATGAGGCAAGCCTAGATGGTGATGAAGATGACGTGGAAACTTCAACAGGACAAAGACAATTCCAGCGAACGCAACAACGACAAACAGTTCGGTTTGGCCAAAATAGAGGCGCCACATCGGCGGTGAGCCAACAGAATAGAAGACTGCCCACAACTGCACCGCGAAGAGTGAGCTCGACAACGACACGCAATATTGTTGCCTTCAATAGAAATCTATACAGTCGCAATAAGCCAATCGAGGATGTGGATGATGAAGAACCAGAGAACGATGAGGAGGCGGACGAGTACGAAAATGAAAACGATGTGGAGGAAGAGCCAGAAGAAAGCTTTGAAGACGAGGAGGCGGAAGAAGACGAAGACGAAGAAAAGAACGTTAGGAATTTTTCGAACAGCAGAAGACCTGATCCGCTTCTCAGCCAGCTGCTTGCCAAAAGACCTGCGACGCAATTGCGAACAGACACAGCAAAGACGGGAACCCAATTGGGTACAGAGACAGCAAATACTCGTACTCGATTTGGAACCCAAACAGCAAAGACTCTAACCCAATTGCGAACAGAGACAGCAAAGACTCGAACTCAATTGAGAACCGAAACTGCAAAGACTCGAACCCGAACACAGACTGAAAGCCAATTTGGCGACAATGAAGACGATGAGAACGATGACGAGAACGACGAGAACGAGGACGAAGTCGAAGACGATAACGATGGAAATGATGTTGAAGGCAATGTAAATGATGATGGCAACACTGTAGAGGTATCTTTAAATAATAGAATTAACAATAATAATAGTACTAATACTGTAGATATACGTAATTTGAGTTCACAACGTAGTACGAGTAACAGCACCGTAGCCAATTATTTCAATAATCGTTTTAAGTTTTCCAATGTAAATGCTAACAAAAACAACATCAGCAACAACAACAACAACAACAAAAACACCACAAACGACGGCAACAAACAAAACATTTACACAAGAAACTACATCAAAAACAAACTAGTCACAATCACTGTTAATGCTAACGATACAACTGGCGATGCGAATAGTGTAGAGGCAGAGGCGACTGATAATGATAATGAGAATGAAGATGATGATGAGTTATTGGATGAGAATGATAATAGTGATAAGAAAAAGAGCGTGGTGATAAGTGGTTCACCAGAGCGTGTCTCTGGCTTAAATGACTTAGGTAATGACGTTAATTCTAAACGACGTTTTCAGAATCGGTTTCAATTGAGCCGCACTCGAGGCAGCGGCAGCACAATCTCAACCTCAACCTCAAGAACAACAACTACAACCACAACAACCACAGCACCACCAACAGCACGTCGCTTTGCATTTGGTACACGCAGCCGCACACAGGTAACTAAACTAGCCACACGTGATCCGCAGACAAACGATGAATCCGATGAAGAAGAAGATGGTGAAGAGGGCGAAGCCGATAGCGGAGAAGATCAAGAAGATGCCGCGACTGAGACAACAACCGCTAAAATAACACTCTTAGCAACAACAACGACAACCACAACAACTCCACCAACAGCAACAAAGCCAACACTGAAACGCGTGCGCGTAATCAAATATCGACGACCGCTGCAGTCGATCGATAGTAACGATAGCGATAACGATAGTACAAACAGCACCACTAATAGCGTCGCCACTCGCACACACACTGAATCACAAAACACAAATACTACAACCACAACAACGACAACAACTATCCTTAATGGCGAGAGCAACAACAATGGCACAACTCGAAAACGTTTCCGCAAAATTGTGCGCAAACTGCGACCCGTTGATGTCGCACAAGCCACAACCGCTGAGCCCGAGATCAAGGTCAAAACCGCTCAAGATCAGCATGTTGTTTCAGGTTCAGAGACCACAACAACGACACGCAAACCGTTCCATCCAAGTCGATCACGCTTCGAAAGCTCCCAAAAGCAGGAGCCGGACGAGAAGGAGGTGAGTGACGATGACGTTGATGTTGATGTTGAGCAGAACAAGGTGCTGTTGCCCCAGCGACGACCAAATGATTTGCAGAGTCTTCGCAATCGCCTCAAGGCGCAGCAAGCTCAGGGCGAGGGCACCGATGGTGTCATCAGCACCCGACTGACGGGCGGTAAATCGAATGAAGCCACTCACACAGGTGAGGAGTCGGAATTGCAAAAACTACGCGACAAGGTGAAGGCCGAGCAGGCACGTGGCAGTGGGGAGCAGGGTGTGATCAATGATCGCCTAAAGAAGGTGCTGGCTGAGAAGAATGCAAACGCTGCTGATAGGCCTGAAACGACAACAAGGGCAGGACTAGCCCTAGGTACAGGCTCGTCACCACGTCCATTCTTCCGCCGCAAGCTGGTGGCGAAGCGACCAATTGCCGCGATTAGCAGCATCAATAGCACACGATCGACAACTACGACAGCAACTTACAAGCGCCGTAAGAACGGACGTTTCGATCCCTTCAACTCGAATGTGCAGAACAAGGGTGAGGGCTTTGTACGCACCGATCCCCGCGGACGACTCGACGCCAATCGCTTCAAGCAACAGCAGCAACAGGAAGAAGATGGCGATGATGATGATGATGAGGATGATGATTCATACGAAGCGCAACAAGAGCTGCCACAGACCCAAGTAAATGTTAGACCAGCACTCGCCAATCAGGAGATTGTGCGTCGACCATTTGTGCCAATCAAGAAGCTACCGCAACCGCCAGTTCGTCAGACCGAGGAGAGCCAAGAAGAAGACGATGATGAGGACGATAACGAGGACGATGAGGAAGACGAAGGTGAAGATGACAACGATGACGAGCAAGTGGAGAAACAAAGCCAGGCTCCTCACTCCAGTCAGGAGCTCGACAGTAGCACCAATCAGCCCAAATTGAATTCTCCCTATCGCCCCAATCGTGTGCTGCCCGGCAGTCGACCCAATATCGCCCCAACCGCCGGTGGTAATGCTGGCAATGTGCCATACAATTCACGTAACCGTAACGCTTCCAGTTCCTCTGTCAATTCCTCTAGCTCCGCCTCTTCGACGTCGACGCCAGCCAATCGCTTTGGCAGTAGCAACCGACCGCGTGTCGTAAATCGTCCGCTGGGCGTCGCAACACCAAATCTAACGTTGCGTCCGGTGGCCAACAACTACGAGCGCACCACACCGTTGACACCGTTGAAACCGGCGCCATTTATACCGAGCAATACGCGAAGCTATGAGCGCAAATACACCGGTCCATCGACAGAGACGCCGGAGATATCTCTAGAGAATTCTCTGATCGAGGACTTGAACATTGATGCGCTCAATGCGCGTAACAAGAAGATCTTTGATATACACAGCAAGAAGCACACAACGCTTAAGCCTAAGGTAGCGCCGAAAGAGGCAGAGACAGAGACAGAGCAAGAGGCAGGAGCAGAGGCAGAGGCAGAGGCAGAGGTGGTCAATGAGCAACAGCAGCAACTGTTGGAAACGAATCAGGGATTTGTGACAACCACACCAAGCACACCAACAGAAACAACAACAACATCAACAAATCCAACTCAGATAACACAACAGTCAACAGACACAACAGTCACAAACACTGAAACCGAAACAACTATCGATACTATCGATAACGATACCGCACAGCCACCACCAAACGTGTTCAATGCCAATGCTAATGAAGCCACAAACATCTCTTCACTCTTCACACAGAACCACAGATCGCCAGCATCAGCATTATCCTCAACCACCTCACCACCGCCCCCGGCAACAACATTGCTGCACGTGTTCACCCTGCTCGACGGCGAGACGAACGATGGGGACGATCACGAGCCAACGGGTCGTCCTGCCACCACCACCAGCAACCGCCACAAGATCATCGCTTCTATTGAGCCAAAGCACAAACTGATCGAGATCAATCGCATTGTTGAGATCAATTCAAAGCAGGCGCGTCTCGCTCAACGCAAATCGAAAGCAAATCAAGAGTTTAGTCCCGGCATTTTGCGTGTCGAATCGCTGCCTCATGTCGAGCAGCTGGGCGAGATTAGTGTGGTGAAATATGTGCATCTGGTGGATGGCAGTGATATACAAGTGAACGATGGTCACAGCACCGTTGCCGATTACACGCCCACCGAATCCATAATTCCCAAGAGCGTCAGTTCATCGGCGCCGGTTCGCAATAGTCTGCCCGAGACGGAGAGCAGCAGTGTGGGAGACAGCGATAGTGAGCGCAATGGTAAATCCCTGTTGCCGGAGGTGATACGTGAGGCGTTTGAGACATCGACGATCTCGTTGGAAGGTCTGTTTGACTCTGCGCGCAAGGCGAAACTGCTCAATATCAACAACAACAACAACATCAACGGCAACAGTGAGGATGAGGAAGTGAAAAGCAGCACGATACATCAGGAACTGGAAAAGGAGAAGGAACAGGATAGCACAGAGACAGCGATACCAGCAACATACGTAAGACCCATTGCACCCCTATTTCGCCCCGAATCCAATGAATCCTCACCCCTGATCATCTCGATAGCGAATCTCGACCAGGTCATACTAAGCAAGGTGCCAGCGTCAGCGTCGGCGTCGGATAGTATCGATAACGGCCAACTGGCACTGGAAAGCACCACGGCAAGCAGCGAGAGCAGCACACTGTTGCCAGACTTCAACACGAACATTCCCGACTCAAACTCCGACTATTCAGTTCGTCATTCGACTGTGCTGCAGTCGCTTGACTCCACCACCACCACCAACAACAACAACAACAATTTGAATAATGCAACACGAACGCTAGATGGCGCTATTAGTGGGAACAATAACCAAAACAATCAAATACAAACAGCTGTCACAAGCACACTCACTGACGTCAGTAACCAGCTGATTAACAACAACAACAACATCACCAATAAACCAGAACAACAAACACAAACAACCACAGTGAACAGCATTGTCAGCTACAGCAGCGAAACGCATGTGGAGCGACGCAAGAAACCTCGTCGAGGACGTGGCCGACGTTTGCGTCAACGTCAGCGTCAGCTGAAAAGCAAAAACAATGCAACAACAACAGCAACAACCGAAACGCCAATCACAAGCACAATAACAACAACAATAGCAACACCAACAATAACAACAGTGCTGCCTTGAAAGGCGACACCATGCACACACACACACACACTACAACAACAACCAACAACAACACCAATACGAATACCAACGTAGTTAGTTATTTCTAGTCTTATTTTTGTACAGAGACAAAAGCACTAAGTTGATCAAACTGCCGCCCTGTAAATAATTGACTGCGTTGCTTTGTCCTCAAAAAAGAAAATCAAACAATTAATTATTTAACAAACCAATTGTACAATTTTCTTGAAATTGTGCAACAAACATTTATCTATATATACATATATATATACATAATTTAAAAGCAAAAACATAAAGCATATACTTTAAAAACAGCTGCCTCATTGTGCGGTCACTTAATTATTTTTCGTATGTACATTTTCAAAATTCGTATTCTTCAAGCTGCCATGCATAATTACAACATACAACATACAACATATACCTAAACACACGCATACCTTAACACCACCACACCCACACACATCACAAACACACACACACACACACCCATACACACACACACACAACGAAAATTCTTACATTCACACGCAGTAACGAATTGCAAAAAAAAAAAAAAACAACAACAACAATATATCCAATTGGTTCAATCAAATCCTTTAACGACTCACAGCGAAAAAGCTGTAGAAAAAAACAAACAATTTTTGTTTTATTTAAATCCCTTTAATATATTTTTTTTATTTACGAATAATTTGCTTTTAACAATGCGCAGTTCTAAATACTATTTTTTTTCTCCAAATCTTTTCAACTATTTTAAGTTTATTGCAATTAGTTTTAGTTGTAAAATATTTATGCACATAAATAAACTAAAAAAAAATACAACAAAAAAATATATATAGTTATTTTGTATACAGAGTTCCTTCTACTATTTAGATCCCCGATATGAACACCACATGAACACAAGAAAAACACAAAACAAATTTGTAAGGGACACGAATTTATTACACACCAATAATAATACTACATTTTTTTTTATTTCTTTCCAACATGTAAATACAATTTAAATAAGTAATATTTATATTATTACAAATGAAACAGCGTAGATCTGTGTGATGGTAGACACATATCCAATATGGAAACTAATCCCTATCCCTTAAAATGATGTTTAGACAAACTGACGAACAAAATTGGCATAACTTTCAAACCAACTAAAGAAACATTTTTAAATATAAAATTTGCGACCTTAACCTTGTATTATTCCAAGAGACTTTAAATGCCCAATATATTCATATTTAGGTTATATCAACTTCATTAACAATTGAAAACTTAACACTTTCTTTTATCTAAAGTCGAATATTGAGATTTGATAGAATAAAAATTGAATTAAACGTGAAATCCTATTGCTGACCAAAACTTTATTACGTATACGTATACATCTTGCTTGTTTGTCCATTTGATGCTGAAATTAAAACTTTTGGCATTTTTATCTTCAATAGTTACGCAGCTTTAAGTCAATTGAATGTTATGCGCTTTTATCATCGACATTTCCTTAGCTTATTTGATCAACTTCAATTATTTTTATCAAATTAGCAGGGCGAGGTTGGCCATAAACGTCAACGCCATAAAAAATGTTTACATAATCGTCATCAAACAGATCTTTATACAAATTTCAGCTGACAGCAACAGTCGTAAAAGTTAATATTAATGTTAATTTATGATTTCGATCCAATGTCAGCTCATGGCGCAACTTTCTCAATATCATCAACTATATTTGAGCCATGAAATTGAAATCCAAAATCACATTCCACAAAATGCTTCCTAGCAATTTGAATGTTGTGGTTTTTAGCACTCAAGCGATTATTATTTTAATATGCGAAAATCATTTCCGATACCTAAAGTTAATATTCATAATTGGCAATATTTGAAATTATACTATTTATGACCAGAAATTCAAGTAATTTGAATTTTTCTCTCTTTTTTGCTCCTAACATGTTTGGGATTTTTTGTTGGCAGCCATTTTGTATTCTTAATTTACATACTACATTATATAATGAAATCAAATTGAGCAAATTTTTGAGGGGATTAAAGTTAGGCTCCGGGTTTTGTGTGTTTTGTGCACGTTTTATGTCAAACCACTTTTAGAGTAGTTTCGCTGTCGTTACGTAAGGGAAACAACTTTCCCATCTGCCGAAGATGACGCCCAGTTCCTTGTGTCTTAATATTACCAATCGTTGCTTTTTGCTCGATCAGTTGTACAATATTTAATTAAAGCCAACCAGTTTTGTTGACATGCAAGCCGCCACATTCAGCTTCGTCTCGTAAGCTCACTCGTAAAACTTGGCAAAAGGCAAACGACGCTCATCTTTTTTTTATTTGTTTTTTGCTCAAGCAAAAGCAAGCGCAGCTATGTTAACTATATATGTATACGCGACTATTTATTTGGTATGATGTAATCGAAGTCGTCACTAAATCCACATCTTCAGTGGATTACGCAATTGTCTGCGTATGCGTCTCCGTCTCCATCTGCATCTCTTGATGTGTGTATGTATGAGCACACGCATGTCGCGATATTGACATTTAGAAGTCCATTGCCTGACCGCAGGCATTGCGGCTTCGAGTACTGCCAAAGCTATCGTGTGACTTTTGCAACCTTCTCTCTTTCATTTGCGGTCAATGCCAACAACAACAGCAACAATAACAACAGATATACCTACTACAAGTACTTGTGATCTCTCAAGTATACTCACCTCCAATGGTCTCTCATGTATACTCACCTCCCAAGTACCCAATTCACCAATGTGCAATAAAAACAAAAAAAAAAAACAACAACAAGTGAAACAAGCCTTTTTGTATCTGCCTTTGAAGTGATCTTTAATAGTGTGCAACGTAAATTTGCAATACTTGCTTTTATTTCGTTTATTCCATGTAGTTGCATCTATTATTTAAGTTGACTTTTAACTCTACTCTTTATACTTATATATGTATAATCCCATTCGACATTTCGTTGAGCTTTGGCACACATTCCGTTGCGGCTTAAAAACTCAAATTTGATTTACGAGCATGTGTGTGTGTGTGTGTGTGTGTGTATGCTGGGATTACACCAAAGTCGTTCACTCTTGACTTTTGTTGTTGTTGACAACAACAATTTTTTACCGGTTCTCAGTTACCATTAACGAGCTCGCTGCAAATTATTTTCGTCAACTTGTTTCAGAGAGCGCTGCAAAAAAAATGTTAGCTATTGCACTTAACCGTTGGCCGCTCAATTTTAGAGGGTTGATGGACAGTCAATTGTAATTTAGTAGAACATGTAATTTAATTGAATAATCGACAATGCTTTATAGTTTGGTACATAGTTAGTTCGCTATGCAGCAAAAGGTTTCGACGCTGCCTAAAGACATTTTCAATTATCTATTTAGCAGAATATCCATTAGTATTGTCTCCATGTTTAGCCAAGCTTTCAACCACGCCTATTTCCGCCTACCCAGAATGTTTGAAAACCAGCTAAATTGAGAACGGAAAACTGAAAATTGTTAACTAGACTTAGACATAAATAGTCATAGCCAGATGCTGAATAAACTTGAAACACTCTTAGTTGTCTTTGTATTTTATGAATACGAATTACAGGCTCACCATTACACACACACACATACATACACACAGACACATACACCCACACACACAAACATACACACACACACACACGCAGATTTATTAGAGAATATTAAATGTAAGTATTCACTAATGTAGTTGTTGAACCCTCGAAATTCTATTCCGTAGTCTTCACTAATTAATGCTTCTTACTCGTATTTAGAAACCGATTAAAACACATGGTATGGTAAAATTGTTTTCTTTTTCTTAAACTAAGCGTTATTATTTGATTTATTTCGCCGAGTAATTTTAGAGCTTTAGATTTGTTGACTGCAACTGCAACTGCACACATCGCGGATCATAAATATAAAGAAAACGCAACATTCACACTCACAAAAACACATGTCTGATGAAAAGCACAAGTTTACACACAAATGAGACAAATCTCTTCTTGATGAGTGTCGCGTTCGCGCTCAAATGTATATGCATAATAATAAAATGTTTTTTTTATGTTTGCCACCAACAATAATGTATATACTAAATGACATTTGTTTACTTCATTTCATAAACTAAAACAAAAATAACTCGGAACTCTCAATCTGGAATCAACTTTCAACTGGCAGCTGCGAACACCAACTGCAACCACGACTACAACAGCAATGGCGACGGCAACAGCAGCGCTGACTTCAACTGCGACAGCAACAGTGTCGCGACGTCCGGTGTTGAGCGTGCGCAGGCGCATAATAAACACGCCAGTTGCAAAGTCAGAGGCAACCACGCAGCCAACAGACGAGTTGCTAACGACGACCTCCAATAAATATATTCGGCGTGGTAGTAAGCAATCAACAGCAGCATCGTCAGCGGCAGCAACAACAACAACGACACCAGCAACATTAACTGGCAACATTCATCTGAGCAAACTGAAGGCGCAAAGCTCGTCAGCAACTATTTACAGCAATAACAACAACAGCAGCAGCAGCAGCAGTGTTGGCAACATCAATGTTGATAGCACACAACAGCAACAACAAAAGCAACACAAATTCCAGGCGGCGAGCTTTGCGCTACGTCGTCAATTTCAAACGCGACGATTAACAACAACAGCGTCCCCAGCGAACAACGATGAGAGCTGTGAGTATACAAATATTTTTTTACATACATACATATATAAGATATACACAGATAAGTACGTAATTTGTTGCCTGCAAATTATCAACAGTTTGCAATTAAATGGCAATGCGGTATTTGTTGATTGACGACATTCAGACAGCGCAAGCATTATTGATCAGTCAAAGTTTGAATACTTCTCGTCAAGACTTGTTTCTACAATCGCATTCCATAGAGATCGCTGACAGATCTTAGCTGCTTGGGAATTTTGGTGTCAGACACAAACCGTACGAAAAAGGAAATTTCAAATATTTTTGTTATCTATTACTATCATTTTAAACAACATCTACTAGGGAACTATTAAAATCACATAAATGTATAATAAGCATTGCCAAAGCAATGAAACATTTACTATAAAAATATCCCAGATAGAAATCCAAATTACGTCTAAGAAATACGAGTATGAATCATTTCAGAAATTAACCTTAGCGGATCAATGAACATTCATGCTAGGAATATTTCCAATAAACAAAATTCTTATTTTGGCACGTTTTGAGATAATTTCCTTTATCAGTAAATCTCTAAACTAAGATTTGTAAACAATTTGTAAGAAGAGTATGCCAGACAAAAACCAAAATTAAATCAGAGTAATTTTAAGCATGCAACAAATAAAGATATAGATATAAATCTTCGAACATAAAATGTATCAAATATGTAGTAGAAACGATAAAGATTTATATACATTGTTGTTAAACTAAAAACAACGCTATTGTATTTTATTTATATTAAACAAACTCTACAATGACTTTATGCATAGGCAATAATTACAACCAACCAATCATTTTGCTCATATCTTAATATTGTTCGAAGCTCTCTAAGACATTAATAGTCAATTATGTACAGTTGCATGAGCTGGTAAATGTTAGTAGTACAAAAAAAATGGAATAGAAAAACGTCGATGATCAAAGAGAAAGGCTGTGTTTTTATCATAAAACATGCATATGAAGCTTTTAACTTGATTACCGTAAGCAAACATTTCAAATTGTTGTAGTTGCCAAAGTTTTAATATTATTTTGTTTTTTTTCTTCAACAGCCACTGAGGTGCCCCGAACACAGAATCCGCTCTTTAAGCGAAGACTCACGTTGACATCCACGGCACAACCGCCACGTACAACAACAATAGCTCCAGAAATAACAACTGATTTTGGCATTGAGAACGATGGCGATCAGGTGGCCAAGTCAAGCATACAAACGAGTCAATTTAATCAGATTCCGGAGCAAGTGCGACCTGCAAGCATCAGTACAACGGCACCGCACTTTACGGTCAATAATAGTACGCGTAAGTTTTGAAATTTACTATTTAACTTGGTAAACATCGAAAGTGGGTAATTACGGTTGATAGAAAATCAATGCAAAGCAAATTCTTTACAAGTGTAAAGTTTCAATTAGTGTAAGTCTCAGCTGGATATTTTTATTATATTTCCCTTTATTTACAAGAGAAGCGATGCTACAATTTTAGAAGCGATATTTTAAACTAGGCACTTTGAGACGATTATTTTTCAAATATTTTGCCGTTAAAACAAATTTCATTACATCTTAATTGAATTTTAATTGCTTTAAGGGAAAGCAACTTGATATGAAAACAAAAGTATCTAGAACAAAAATAAAAAAATATGACTATACATATTTTGAACAAAAATAATAAAATATGACTATACATATTTTGCAACTGCAATTCCGTGAACGTATAATAAAAAACATCAATAGTAAATGAATTTGCTTTTACAGGTCGTCAGCTAATAGCTCGTCCACGTAGGCCGCAATCTGTGACGAGCACAACGACCACAGCACCGGAATTCGCGCCGCCTTTGTCCCGCCGCCAGCAGAGTCGTCGTCGTCCGCACAAATACATCGAGGTGTACAATCGGCCGCCAGGTAAGCCGGCGCTCACTACTCCACTTCCAGCTCCGACGAATCCAGCTGCCATTCGACGATCGAGTGCTTATAACGAGTACACTGATGATGGCCAGTCGCAATTGAGGAAAAAATCAAAGCAACAGCCACAGCCACAGACACAGTCTCCGCCCAAGGTGGTTTTGCATGGGCGTGGCATCATCGAGTGTTTGGATGAAGGCAACTTTCCGCATCCAAACAACTGTCGCAAGTTCATATCCTGTGCCAAATTCGTTGAGACGGGCGGCATCGTCGGCTGGGAGTACACCTGCCCCAAGGGGCTTGGCTACGACAGCTTGAGCGGCATGTGCACATATGTGACAACTAGCGATGGCAAAGCCTGTCGAGATTAAATAATAAATAGCATGAATTTGGACTTTTTTTTTCTATTGTCTCCTGTTCGTATGTTGCGCTGATGCCCATGAAGATTTTGTGATTAGTTAAGTGAAGTTTGCAAAATTTATTAAGCTTCATGCCCAAAGGGTAGAGAAGTATTATCTATTAGCTGAATAGTCTTTGAAAAAAATGTTTTTAAACAAATTCATGGTTGATAATGAAATCAATTAATGAGTAATTGAATATGAATACTCACAAAGATTCTTAAATATTTAAAGACATCTGCTTGTTAGTACCTAAAACAATCTTTCCTTAAATGCAGTCTAGAAAAATATATTCGAGAAATTCAAAATGCGGACCAATTTATATTAAAACAGAACGTCTTGCCAATAGTCGATGTTTTTACACCACTATAAATGATCAAATTCTGAAATAGAGCTAAAAAGATAATAGTGCAAGGAAGAACTAATCCATCATTGTCTTGATCAGACAATGTAGTTGAGCCCTGTCTTTGTGCCCGCCTTTTAAAGATTGTGCCCTCCACTAATTAATTTCTTTTTTTTTAAGATTAGAAATAATGTCTTTTTTTCTCAACACCTCCCAAAAACTATAATAAGCGTAAAAATGTTCATCTGCAATTTGTCGTATGGAGATATTAGTCTCAAATATTGCAATCGATTTAATAGTATACACTTGTATGCATCATTATATACTTATCTATAAGTCTATAAGCTTATAAACTGACTTAGTGCTTATTATAAAATTTTATATCAATAAATTAAACATAAAAAAAACATAAAATAAAATATCGTTTTTTTTTCATTCATTTATTTCATAAGAAATTTATTTTGCACGCATAAAATTTATTAAGGAAAAATTGCAATAAAGAAAATTTAATTTAATAAAAAAGAGTTTTTTTTTAAAATGCAAAATTTTTATTACAAAACAAAGCGTAGTCTAGTCATTCGATACAGTAGAATAGAAATGTCATTTCGTTGGCTTTCCGCATGTCGATCGATCGTCGTCGTTGTTTTGTGGCACTGTCAATGTGACTTAAGCGAGGTTCTTCTTATCCTGCTGCTGCTGCTGCCTCCATGCCTCATGGACGGAGTGATAGCCGCTCTGGGTCTGGGCAGGAGTGTTGCGGCCGAAGGGAGCCTTCGAGTTCACCTGCAGCATGTAGTCGCCGCGGATGTCGTAGCTGGTGGCAATGCCCATGTAGGCGCGCTTGCCATAGCCATTGTTCTGCTTGTACTCCTTGTAAGAGCTGGCAGCGACAGCGGGGAAGTTGCGCTCATTGCCGGGACGGACCGACTCGGCGAAGTAGCGGGTGGCGCGCAGGGAAGCCTCGACAACGTTCTCGGCACCGGGAACACCCTCGGATGGGCCGTTGGGGTAGAAGTCAACATCGGCGAGACGCTCCTGGGTGCCCATGCCGTAGGCAGAGGTGTGGATGGCATCGACGAAATCGGCATCACCGCGAGCGAGGCCGCTCAGCTTGTTGTCGGGCTCGGCAAACAGTTTGGAGGCATCCAGACCGGTGATGCGGCGCAGCTTGTGTCCAGTCAGGCGGGTGTATTGACGACCAGCGATGCCAGCGACATGGGCAGCTGGACCCTGACCAATCAAATGGATGATCTCCTGGGGCACATTGACTTCGTTGGTCAACTGAACGAGACGATCGCCGATGATCTCACCAATGCGCTCAACATTCAGGGTGGCGAATTGCTCAAAGTCCTCGATCTGATCGCCAAGCTTGATCACAACCAAATCACCGGTGGTGGTATCATCCTGTTCCTGGTTCTGTTTGCGGCGCTGCTGCTGCTGTTCCTCGCTGCTGCTCTTCTGCTCATCGCTGTCGTTCTGGCCGGGGTAGGGCTGGAGGTTGTAACGCTGCTCGTAGGCCTGGACCAACTTGCGGTTGGCCTTGTTCACCTGACCCCAGGTCTGGGGCAGACCCTGGATGAAGATGGTCACCTCATCATCGCCAAAGTTGGGCTGACGCTTTACGGTCTGCACAAAGGTGTTCAGGTTGAATTCGGTCTTCTGGCCGCGTGGACCAACAATGTAACCCTTGATCTTGCTAGCCTCTGGCACATAGTCGGGCTTGAAGACGCGGTTGAACTGCGACAAGTGGTCTATAGAGATAGAAATCAGAATCAATGAAATCAAATCAGTTGGATTCGATCTAAGGGCCAAGTAAGGACTTACACAACTTGGAGAGCATGGAGCCACCCTCATCGACGGTCATCTCCTCGAGGCGACGCAGTGTCACATCCTTGAGCATGGGCAACTGCTCAATTTGGTTGGGGCTCACCCAGTTGCTGGGATCCTCGTAGTTGTTCAACGAGTTCGAGCGACGCTGCTGCTGTTGCTGTTGGTTGGCATTGTTTGGCGATGCCAATGTTGCTGCCACCAGGCAAGCGAGAACACACAAAGTGCGCAGAGGATTCATTGTTAAACCAGAGAGAGCAGAGCCTTCTTTCCAAATTGCCGTTACGCCTCAACGAGCTGTACTGCATGTCTCAGCCAGATCGAGCAGCGATTTTATAGCTCTGCTTTGCATTGCTTCCAACAATATTCTACACTGTACTGACTGATACGTAACGAACTGAACGTTCATTGACCGCTCGAGCACACGTGTCGTCAAAATAGATGATGATGATGATGATGCACTGCATCTTGGTCAGCATATTTTAGGTGGAAATGAAATTGAAACTCTTGACTTGATTTCTTGACTTTGGCAATCAATCAATCGATCGATCGATCGGCGACAATTGCACTACTCGACAATTTACACAATTCATATTTTTTCGCTTTATCAGTGATTGGTGATTGGCGGCGATTGGAGGCGATTGGCAACTGTTGAATACTAAGCTCGTGCTTAGCGCAGTCAGCAAACAACGATGCACACTTAGCGACATTTTATTGCCACACAAAGCAAGTAAAGTGCAAGTCCATTCGGGACAATGTGCGTCTTATGCAACTGCCACTTATGCAATCAACTAAACTTCATATCCGCCGATGCTCTTACATATACATATGATAGAATAACTTTAAAATTTATATTTATTTGGATAAGTTAAACATGTCTTAGAATATCATTTTGAATATTTCAGTACATATTTGTTCCAATCACATTGCAATTTACTAACGCAGAAGTTAAATATTATTATACTCGATAACTTTTAACATAGTTCTCTTTATACTTTTATACATAGAAATATTGAATTGCTATTTTTCGGCATATTCTATATACACCAAATTTATTTTATCACATTCACATTGCAAGTTGTAAATATGGAACCAATTCAAAATACAATGCACAAGTTTTCAATGGCAGCGATAGCTGCAATATCGATAACTGTTGTTAACTGCAACAAATATGTATGACTAATTTACACTGCAGACACTCAGCTCTAACATTTGGGACATTTTTCGCAAAATTGGGATATTTTTCTTTCAGCGGTTTATTGTTCCGCTATTTCGTTGCATACGAAGTGTGTGTGCATTTGTTATTGCCCGTATTTTTCTTCTTTACTTGTGTATGGTATACAAAATATTTAATTCGCTGTATCAATAAAACAAAATTATTTAAATAATTTATTACCATTAATATATTATTGTAATTAATAATCTAAACAATGCATTCAATTGATATGCATTCATAATTATTAGTAGAAATTGAGCAAAAATAAAAGTACTCTTCGTTGGTACAGAATATTATTTTTATGGTGAATGAAAAAGTGCTGCATATGCAAATTTTGTGCCCACGCTTTCGATAATTTTTTCCCCTCCATACCGATGCCCCGATATATATATATATATATATGTAAATATATAAAGACATATGAATATAAAAAAGATGTAACATGTGCTAATGTGCATTTACATTAAGTCTTGTAACATCCGCAATAGGACATAATGAAACGCCAGAGCAAGTTCCCAACATAGACTTGGACCAACTTCATTTGATTTATATGCTATGCAGACCTTATAGTGTTGGGCTATTCTATCTAAAATATGCCAGCATGCACATATAAAAAAAATTATACAGAATTTGCTGAGGAGATTCTTGAAGTTCAATGTATAGGCATACATTGTAACATAGTGTAATCTAACGTAATAACTTGTAGATCAAATTGCAATCAATGCAAATTAGTTCATTACTAAAGGTGTTCTTATCAGTCGCCTAACTTTGTTGCGGGTGCTTTGCGCCCATTATCATTTGATTATGAACATTAGCTTATATTCGAGGCATGAGTTGGCAAGTAAATCGAAAGTTGCATATGCTCGACTAATAGATACCCGTTGCATAAAATGTGGAATGCAATTCGACATATCTCAAGAGTTTGACAAATATGTTGGACGAGTCTGTTATTTGAAAAGCTTAGACTTAGACTGTGAACGTTGCTACTTTCTATATGTGATACTCTTATGTATACTCGATGTATACTACGAATCTCAATCTCTCTGAATCGAGATGGCGTCAAAATTATGTAACATATCTTAATTAAGCTGTATGCCACCCAAAAATGTGTTGGCATTTAAACTACATTACATTTTCTGGTATCACAAAGCTGAATTACCCCTTTAGTATGCAAAGACTAGGTATACAAAGTAGACGGATGTCGTCTGCCTTAGCACAAGCAATATGTAAGCGTGAAGCTTGCTGAAATATATTTGCTGACAAACTGCAACGCTGCAGAAAATCGCAGCAAGTGCTGAATGCTGAAGTCTGACAGTGCAACAAAATGCATGAATGCATGATGCGAGCGAGGCACACCACAAGTATAAATACTCAATCGCCGAGCTGGGAAAAGCAGTTCAACTCACAGCGACGCAGAGCAGTAGTTGAAGTCCTTCCTGATCATCATCGTCGACATGAATCCAATGAGAGTGCTTAGCCTTCTGGCCTTGCTGGTCGTGGCAGCCATGGGCAGCCCAAGCGGCAGGATGAACGACAACTCGGTCAACCAGGCGCTGAAGCCATCCCAATGGCTCTCATCCCAGCAGCTGGAGGCTATTCCATCTGTTGATGATCTGACGCTGGAGCGTTTGGAGCGCATGTCCTTGGAGAAGGGCGCCGAGCTGTTGCAGCAAGTGTGTAAGTAAAATAACATATATAACATATTGTATATAGAATGCTAATTTGAATCATCTTGACCATCAGACCATCTGTCGCAAATCAACCACGATGTTGAGCCCAACTATGTGCCCAGCAACGTGCAGGTTTATGTGCCCCAGATCAATGGCGAGAAGATCGTTGCCCCCATCAACGAGATCACCCAGCGTTTGAAGCAGCAGAAGCAGAACTTTGGCCAGGATGAGGTTACCATCATTGTCACCGGTCTGCCCCAGACCAGCGAGACCGTGAAGAAATCCACCCGCAAACTGGTTCAGGCTTACATGCAGCGCTACAACCTGCAGCAGCAGCAGCAGGAGGGCCAGAAATACAGCCGCAGCTCGGAGGAGGACAACAAGAAGACATCCAGCGAGGAGGACTACAGTGAGCTGGCCAAGAATGCCAACACCAACACCGGCGACATCATCGTAAGTAATCACATTGTTCATGTGTGTACGAATAGAGTTTCTCAATTGATGTTTTGTTTTGCTTTTTGCTTTGAATTTCATTGCAGGTCGTTGACTTGGGCTCCACTTTGACCAACTACAAGCGTTATGCCATGCTCGACATTGAAAAGACCGGTGCCAAGCTCGGCAAATGGATCGTTCAGTTGACCACCGAATTGGAATTGCCTTATGAGACCATTCACATGATTGGCCAGAACATTGGTGCCCATGTTGCCGGCGCTGCTGCCAACGAATTCACCCGCCTGACTGGCCACAAACTGCGCCGTGTCACCGGTCTGGACCCCAGCAACATCGTTGCCAAGAGCCGCAACACCTTGTCGGGACTGTCTCGCGGTGATGCCGAATTCGTTGATGCCATCCACACCTCGGTCTACGGCATGGGCACACCCATCCGCAGCGGCGATGTTGACTTCTATCCCAATGGTCTGGGTGCTGGTGTTCCCGGTGCCGACAACGTTGTTGAGGCCGCCATGCGTGCCACTCGCTACTTTGCCGAATCTGTCCGTCCCGGTAACGAGCGCAGCTTCCCCGCTGTCCCCGCCAACTCGCTGAAGCAGTACAAGCAAAACGATGGCTTCGGCAAGCGCGCCTACATGGGCATCGATGCTGCCTACGACATTGAGGGCGACTACATCCTGCAGGTCAACCCTAAGAGCCCCTTCGGCCGCAACGCACCCGCCAAGAAGCAGAACAACTACCATGGCATCCACAATGGCTGGCAAAACGATAAGGATTACTAAATTCTCAACCAATTCAGTAATCCCAAATCCCAATGGACTAAATGATTCATCGAATGTCGCACCTTAGAGTTTAGGAACCCAAACCACACAATTGGATCTTTTTCTTGATAACAACTTATAGTAATTTTCATACTATTATATAAATTCATGACAAAATAAAAGCATATATTCTTTGTGAATAACATACTCAACGCTTCATGATTGTTTCGGATGGTTTTGGCATTTGCTTGGTCTATTTTAGGGGTAATCAATATATAATTTATAATATAAATTAAAGTATTTGATGGGGTAACGACATATGTCGCGCGGAGATATGTCGTTACCCCAATTTGACGCATCAATTGTTGGTGTTCGCCGCTTGAAGCTTCAATGCTTGAAATTGCCAATTCATAAAGTGAAATACCAGGCGAACATAAGTCAGCAGCAAGCAGAATTACAGCAAATCATTGCCATATTTAGCAGCGCCATCTATCGCATTTAGTAACGCCATCTAACGGCCTTGTAATTACGATCAAAATGTGCTCCCCAAAGTATGCCTCAGAAATTGAATATACCTGATGTGAGCGCGCCAATTCAAATTTAAAATTTTAGCACAACGGAAAAAAAACAAAATCAGTTGAAATTAAAAAAAAAAATGTTTGTTTATTATTTTGGGTCTTTTTGTAACATCTATGTCATATCCTTAAGGATCTGACAAGGATCTTTCGATTAATTACACTTAAAAACTATTGAAGAGTAGATATAGAAATATGGCCAAAAATTCAGAAAATCTGCATTATCTCGGTCATTTGAAGGACGATCGGAATGTCCTTTGGCTCAAGGACAGCTCTGAGTAACAATACCCAACTAACATTTTCAAAAGGACGAAAATCCTTACAGAATTGAAGAATAAAAGGAATACCAGATAATAAGCTATAACTTGCGAAGGTCCTTGCGTATCCTGGTAATGAATATGCCAAACGGTGTATATCAATGAGACCTATCGACTGGCCGAAGGACATTCCAATCGTCCAAGCGGTTCTCCAATTATCCTGGAATTTGTGATTTCAACTTTGGCAACTTTTAAGTCCTTAGGTAATTCCGTACTTTTTTAATGCCTGTCGATAGAGTTCGTCCTTGCGATCCTTGCAATATGTGTCCCTTGATTATGCGGCATTACATGGCCGAGATAAAGCAATTTTTCGAAAATTTGTCCTTGGCAGAACCTCAAAGTATGCTTCAAAAATTGCAGCGCGCCAATTTAAAAATTGCAATTTGAACTCAACTCACAGACCAATAATATTGTTGTTGTTGGTCACTTGAAGCCACACGGCTGAAAAGTATCAATTCAGCAGGTAAAATACCAGGCGAACATAAATCAGCAACAAGCAGAATTACAGAAAGTATGTTAGCAGCGCCATCTATCAGATTAAGTAGCGCCATCTATCGGTCTGTAAATTGCGATCAAAATGTGCCCCCCAAAGTATGCCACAAAAAATGAATACTTTTGCAGTGAACGCAGCGCGCCAATTTGAAATTTTAAAGCAAGCGAGAGATCGATGAACACCACGCGCCAATTTTAAATTTGAACCCGACCGAAAAATCATTGATATTGTTGTTGGTCGCTTGCAGCTGCTATGAATGGCTAAAATATGTTATTTTAGAAGGTAAAATACCAGGCGAACATAAATCAGCAGCAAGCAGAATTACAGAAAGTGTTTCAGCAGCGCCATCTATCGGTTTGGAAATTGCGATCAAAATGTGCCCCCCAAAGTATGCCACAAAAAATGAATACTTTTGCAGTGAACGCCGCGCGCCAATTTGAAATTTGATATGTCGTTTTCAAAACGTCATATCTCCGCGCGGAAATATGTCGCTTTTTGTTCAGCGGAGATATGTCGTTTTAAAAGCGACATAACTCCGCGCGGAGATATGACGTTTTCAAAACGACATAGCTCCGCCAAAAAAAAACGACATATTTGCAGTGCACAAAATTTGGTAGCTCGACATTTTATAGTATCTGATATCTAGGTATTTGTTTGGGCGGACAGACAGTCAGTCAGTTATCACACATATTAACACTGCTCGAGAATATATACTAAATACTTTATAGGGTCAGAGATGTAATCTTCTCATTATTTAAAATTACGTACTTTTTACAAATGCATGAATGAATAAGTATAATAATAAGTATACGTATAGTAGATTCTGTATTGCTATTCTTTGATTATACATCGCTTGCCAACTTCGTTATGAGTTTGTATTGTCCTTTTACAGCTTGCATTACTAAAATACAAAAAGAATACTTATAAGTGAATGTACAGAAGTTGTTATAAAATGTTGTTTTCATTAAGCTTCAATATTCGCAGATTTCCCGAAATTGGTTTTTCATTTATTTTATTTATTTGCCACCTTAAACAGCTGATTTTTAAGGGAGGAAAATCCGCAGAGAAAAATCGATAGATTTATTTTTTAAAAATAGCTTTGAAAGCTTGCGATAAGCTTTCGACAGCTGTAAGGGTTGTCCCTTAACAAAAGCTTATCAGCAGGCGAAAACATCAAGTACCTTGGCAAGCCTGTCGCTGTTTCGACTTTTGGAATTTTTTGCAAGCATTTTCAGTTGTTGCTGTGGGCGTTCCACGCTCGACTTTCGATTGTCGACCACTTGGAGCCACACACACAACAATTTTGTACTAAAAAATCGACTCCAAATTGCGTTTTCCAAAGGAAAACTCTGTCTGCGACTTCTACGTGTTCGTTCTCGCTCGCTCCAGTTCACATACATCTGTACATCTATTTATATATATATATAAATATATATAGTCTCGTGGTCGTAGTCGTAGTTCTATGTGACTGGATTTCGTATGCCTTCAAGGTGAGGCAACATTTATATTTTTTGGGTTTTTTTTTTGGCGAGCTACAATCGAGTGTAAAACAAAGTTAAAATTTGTAAAGTAAAGTGCATTGAAAAAGTGTGCAGCGAAGAAAGAAAGCATAAAAAAGAAAAGCGTAAATAAATTTTCCTCGCTTTTTCCCCTTTATGTCCGCTAAGTGTTTGTGTGTGGGTGTGTGAGTGTGTATCTGTGTGTGTTTGTAAAAAAGCAACAGAAATACCAAGAAATAAAAGCAGTTTTGTTATTGTTAAAGACAAGCTGCTTGCCTTTACTTTACCTCACGTGTATGTGTGTATTTGCAAATATATGTGTAAGTGTGTGCATGTGTGTGTGTGTGTTTGGGTTGTGCATGCGCATATGTACATATATGTATGTATGTATGTGTATGAATGTGTAACTCGTTATGTTGTCATCTACTATGCAAAGTAATTTGCTGAGAATAAAGTGAATAATATTGCAATAATTATACAGTTTAGCTATCGTCGATATCGTCCATCGAGCGCGGCAGCAACAATTGTGATAGCACGAAGGCAACAAAAACAAAAAAAAAACAGCAACAGAAACAACAACAACAAGAGAAACAAAGGCAATTCACCCGATGACACATGGAAAGAATGCAGGGAAAAATGGCATTGTCTGTCAAGGACAAAACAAAAAACACCCTGTACATACATGCATACATATGTATGTAGCGGCGTGCGTGTGTGTCCCACTGTGATAGTGTGTGTGTGTGTGTGTAGCGAGGTAACAACACCAACAACAACAGCAACTACAACAAATAAACAACATCAAACAAGGCAAGAAAGTAGCACAAACAAATCTGCAGCTGAAATATTGTACACACTGAGAAACAGAGACACGAACACAGACAAACAAATTACATTACAAAACGAAGGAGGCTGCAGCAACATCATCATCATCATCATCGTCATCAACCAGCCAGTAGACAACAACCCCAAACCGAACGAAAACCCACGCAGCAGCAACAAAGCAAAGCAAAGCAAAGCAACCCCAAAGAAGAATATTTGGCGCCAGTTGGACAACAATTACTGCTGCTGCTTGAGCCTGAGCTTCAGCCTGAGCCACCATGTGGCTTCTTGCCTCTGTGATGATCCATTTATTTCCGCTGCTTTTTCATCTGCTACTCTTGATGCCAGTTCATGTGAGTACACATCCTTCCCTCCCTTCCTCGATGTATGTAATATACATCCATACTGAGTAATATACATTCATCGATTGCATACATTTGATGTCAAAGTTTTCATTAAGTTCAAAGTTTGTTTCATATAATTTGGCATAAAGTTATTATCTGAAGCACAGGAAACACTTTTTATATCATAAATTGTTTCTCTGTCTAGTAGTAATAGTACTAAAAGCATCATTGATTATTCTGTTAAAAGCTATCAAAGAGTTTACGCGGTTTGTGTTCAATTCTTAATTTTAGTGCTTCTGCTATAAGAAATTTGTAGACAGAAGACGCCAATCATATATATAAATTAAGCAATCATTAATGTAGCGAATATATAATTTAATTCAAATGCGTATATTAGTACAATAGATACCAAAATTTGTCTTCTTTCGGATACCTTTACACGATGCTTTTAATTCCATTATAAATTTCCACAGAACCAAGACCTTGTAAGAAATTTATTGCATACTTTTAGGCCCGCCCAATGTTTTTCTCCAAATTATCAAATTTATTTCAGCTCCCATAAATTTGAGCTGTCTAAATTCAAATTGAACTCTGTATTGTGTTTTTGTTCTATTTCCGATATATACTTCACTTTCAAAAAAGTACATTATTGCTTTTTCTGCCACCGCACTGTGTTATAGAAAAATCATTTTTGGACTTCATGATTTTGGATATATAGTGCGGAAATTGGGCTATATTGTTTTTAAAAATGTTTGCTTTGGGCTAATAATTTTAACATTTTCAAATAATTCCGACCAAAGTCTAAAACATTTGTATTCTTCGCAATTTATGCTGAGTTATAAATTACATGTGCTTGATTCTTAGATGATGATAAGAAATATTTGCGATCCCAGCAATATAAGTTATAAATTATTTATGAAAAGGAACATTTATTTTGTTTGCCATAGACCCTCCAGGCCATTAAGAATCACGCAAAGATATACTTTGTAAACAAAATAACTTGCTTAATTTGGTACTGAAAACGAATAGCATAAGGAAGCTCGAAACTAAAGAAAGATATTCATAACAACGATGTAGATAGAAGGTTATTAGCTTCGATCAAGAATCACGAATATCAAATGCTTAACACACATGTCTTCTATGCACAAATTATTATAACAAACATAACGAAATGCTTATAATGAAATCTGTTTCTCCTTGGCACAGGTGACAGCGCGATTCTGTGAAGGTGGACACATCTGCTCGTTGCCACGTGAATGCTGCACCCAGGGCTGTTGTCCGCCGTATCAAGGTGGACCGCGTCAATTGCCCCCTCCGTCAGAGCACGTACTGAACTTATTCTTCATCAGCCACTGGTTTTTTTGGTAAGTGTGTGCGACAGACAGTGAGACAGTAAGACAAGGAGACAACGAGACAATGAGGGCAGTGCAAAATTTCGTCAGTGTCAACATCATCACAGTTGCTTGGGTCTCCGGTTAGAGGCTCAGGCTCTCAGGGTCCCCAATGACGATGATGCTCTGCTGCATTGCGTTCAAGGTTGCACAGCCGGAGCTAATTGGCATTGTGCGGCACATAGAGTGTGTAGTATACAGAGAGAAAGCAAAAATCAATCCGTTTCCAATTGAGCCATCACGATTCTTTTGCAATATATTAAAATTCCTTGTTTGGCCTGCATTCGATTTGATCTTTGCAAATAATTTCGGTTCGTTTTTTTTTTGTAGTTTTTCATTTATCTTAATTTTTAATACGAATATTCAAACGAAATTGTTGAAAACAGCAGAGTGTTTTATTTACTTCATTGTCAAAAAATTAAAGACAGAAAAATCAGCATTGTTAATTCATATAACATATTTTACATTATTTTCCTTTTTCTTATTGAATTACGTATTTAATGCGTTAGATGAAATGAAAATTGTTTCCCATTAAACTCAATTTTATAATTTGCAGTTTAGAGTCTTATTTTTCTCTCTGTGTAGTATGAGAGCGAGTATGGAAATGAATATTATTATTGGCAGCAAAGGTGCCCCCTGTCTTGACTGAGTTACGTCAAGTCAAGACCTTATGCAAGTCGACCGGGCCCCAAAGTCCCCAAACAGAACAGAACAGAACAGAACAGAGCAGAACAGACACAGAGACAGAGACAGAGCCAGAGAATGCAAAAAGCTATTGGCAACTAATGAGGTACTGTCCATTGTGTTACCCCCGCCGCCATACATCATATGTTGGTTTGTTGGTGGTACATAATCAAATCTCAAGTCACCAAAAAGCAAACTACTCGTACACTATAGCAGGCCATTTAGTTGGCATTCGATGACGAACGCAGCAAGCAGCAAGCTGGAACCCAAGACCAAAATCAAAACATAAAATATCGTATGATACAAGAATGGGTTTCTTCATACACAGCCGGCAGCTACAAACCGAGCAGTTAATAGAGAATCTCCAACCACTTAACTACATTTCTAATCTTTGCTCTGATTTACTTCTTACTACTTCTTACTCAGGTGCGTTGTGGTTGCCATCATCCTAGCCATTCTCTGTGCCTACTCCCTGTGGAAGAAGCGTCGCACACTTTGTGGCTGGGGCTTCAACGATCATCATCATACACAATCCGAGGGAGATTCCGCGGGTTCCTGCTATGCACCTCCGCAATACAGTCGCTGCAATTCATTTCATCATCCGCCGCCGCCATACACAGAGGTAAGTCTAAAGCATTAGCTTCCGTGTTGTGTTGCGCGCTTCTTAACCGATATGAGTATGCAGAAATATTCGCTGATTTACTTCCAATGTTATCGCATTCAATATTGTGAGCTCAAAGTAAAAGCTACACTGAAAAAAATGATAGTTAAATAGGCTGAATTTCATACGAAGCGCTTTATTAATATTCCGAGTTCTACTGAATTGTATAATACCGAATTTTTTAAATAAAAAAACTTAACTTTTTTAATTTAGAAATCTCGAAATATTATAAACTATAAAGTTAACGAATTTTAAAAGAACGTATGAACTATAATTTGTTTATTTAATTTACATAATCTTAAGTTTGATCTTGATTTGGTATTTTTCTTATCCTTGCATTAATGAATGAATGAACATGATTTCATCTTTTATCTTAATTTGATATTTTTGCCTTCAATATGGGGTTTTAATCTTTATTATCGGCTTCGATATCAAATTGCCTTTCCAGTTCCGAAATTTTTAAATTTAGTATGAAATATAAAAGCAATAAAAAAATACCAATTTAAATTTAAGAACCAGTGATTTTAATTTGAAAGATTTTTTCATTACTGATTGAAGAATTTGTTTTTAAATTTCGAACTTGTTCAATCTAGATTTATGGTAAAATTTGTATATTGATTATTTTTGACTTGTGTTCATTTCAACTTTATTTGTTATCGTGATTGAACATTTGTGCCTTTAATTCGACTTTCACATTTATGTATTAACGATTAAAGAATATATTCAATATTCTATCTAAAATTGTTGTAGAAGCTTGATGTCTATTTAAGAATTCCTTCGTAGACATAATTACGTCATGAATCTAGAACTCTTTCTGGGGAATATTTTCTTTAGCTGATCATAATTGAATATCATATTTATGGATATATACATATCATAAGGAATTTTTGATAGTGAAATTCAATTCATGATTTCGGAATACGTTTTTAATGAATGAATCTTATCTCTCTATTTTCAGGTTACATCAAAACCGGATCTATATCCGCTGGTCTTCACATGCAACAGCGACAATAGCAAAGGTAACGCCGGCTCCAGCTATCTGATGGTGCAATACTTTCGCAACTATATTGTGCGACCAGCGGGATCCCTGAGTGCGGCCAGCACCGAGGAATCCCTCAGCTCCAGTTTCATATGCAATGCCAATGAGGCGAACACCTTGGTGCCACCGCCATATTCGCGTGCCGCCAGCCCCGAGCTGAGTCTCCAATATGCTGCCAGTGGTGGTGTCGGTGGTGGCATCTCACATCCGGAGCCAGCGCGGAATTCTCAGCTGGCGGCGCCGCTTTACGGACTGCCGCGATCCGCATCGCAGCTGGTGGAGCTGGAGTATCAACCGCGACATCATCAGGTGATGCCGGCACATTACGCGACTGTGGCGCTGGGAGACAGTGTGGATGGTACGCATCATTATAGCACGCGTTTCAATGCGACACACGCTCTGAACTCGGGACACTTTTCACCCGACGATTCGTCAATTGGCGGCGAGTCAGGGAATCAAATGCGCCAATTGAGCGGAATTGGAGTTGGAGGCGGTGGAGGTGGATTTCTGCAATCGCGCAGTGATCAACACTTTCGCTATATGGCGAACAGCATCAACAGCCTTAGTGAGATATTTGTGAACAACAGTTGCGCCGCCGGCTTGGGCGGCACGGCGCCAACGGATGTCGGCGGCGGCGAACAGGTTGCAAGTGGCGCTGCCACACAGGCAACATCATTGTGCAGCCTCGCCTTGGCCGCCGGCTGCACGCCTGTCATCTATAGCAATGGCTGTGTGCAGCCGAATCCATTGAATAGCCTTGAGAACTGCTGCCAATTGATGTCGATGTCCGGTGTAGAGGCAGCGGGTGCCACAGTCACCGCACCGACAACCGCAAGCACAGTCTCGGTGTCAGGTGTGAGCAGCCTATCGAACATTGGCACACCTGGCTCACCGCCTCAGGCCACAAGTCCGACCGATGAGGTGCGCGAAATACTCGATCAGATCAGGCATCTGCAGGCGGGCGTTAGCTATGAGCAATTGCTGCTGGCCAATGGCGGTGGCCACAAGCCGCGTCTGCAGCACACACTCTCCACGCCCATGGCACGACCCTCATCACTCCAACAGCAGCAGCCACAACAACAACAACATCAGCACTCCACTTCAGCATCAGCTTCAGTTTCAGCTTCGGCTTCGGGAGCAACACCGATGCCAATGAGCATAACAAGTAGCAAAAGCAAAATCAAATTGAATGTGTCGAAGCCGCCGAACAAAGCGTTGTACATACCGATGGCTGCGATTGTGGCGCCCTCCTCATCCGCCCAGCGCTGTGTGCTCAAGAGTCCCGTCAGCAATGTGGCCAGCGGTGCCACCAGTTTCCTGGTGAATCGTGGACGCGTGGTCCGCAAAGGTTGGATCTCACGCTCGGCCCCAACAACACCAGCCAGCGGCTTGCCGCCGAATCGCTTTGGCGACGACAGCCCGTTGCTCAACGAACACGACGAGGATGAGGCCATCGATGAGGCACATGGCGAACAGTATGAATGAATAATGCAAAAAGAGACTCCATAATAAATGACCTTAAATACGATATTTAGTTTGTAGAACACTCGGTAAACGAATAGGCCTGTTTTCGAGGCCAATTGAGTCCCCATTGATAAGAGAAATGAGCTGCATTAAACAAGGCAGCAAATTCAATTTAAGCTTGGATTCGAACCAGAATGCGGTTCATGAAACGGATATTTATCGATCGCTTAAAAACTTGCTTTTTGGTTTGAAACTTGGTTTATTTCGATAATGTGATTCTCAACATTTGTTTTTTTATTATTTATTAAAAAACAAAAGGAAAAAAAACTGAACAAAAAATAATAATTTTGTTAGTTTTATATTTAGTTTAAATGGTAAAATCCGAAGCGATCCATTAAGGTTTAATTCGAAAAAAATTCTGCAAACCTTCTTATTTGGCAATACTAGAAGAAAGTTATAAAGTCAAGATTTTAGTCGTAGCAATAAGAATTTTGTGCGTCAAGCATATAAAAATCACCTCTTGATTTTAAGAACATTTCGTAAAAGACCCAAGATTTTATTATGCTATGATCGAAAAACTCAAAGCTAGATAAAAACTTTATGAGAATTTCGATAGATTACAGAACCTAAATCTAGTATTTTATTTCTTATTTTAAGAATTTCGCATTTTCAGACTAATGTTCCGAGATTAAAGAAATAGTACTTAAAGTGGTCTCATTTTAAGAACACATCTTTTAAAAAGAACTTTCTTAATATTAGAATTTGGTCTTTTTTCTCGATGAACCGGATGATTAAAAAGATTATCAAATCTGCTTGAGATTCAACTTCTTCAATTTATTTTCTGTTGTTTTTTTTTTTGGTATTTATTAAACTAATTTTCTTACCAACCACAAATTTAAAAGTGATCTGATTCTATTGCCATTTAAGATTTGCAAGCTAGCATCAGTAAAATACTGTTTGACCGATTGTTCCTATGAAACAATTATATAATACTGGACTTAAGCTGACTACTTGTTGGTGCCTTTGTCGTATGAAAAACTAGAACAACCAGTTAATCTATGCATAATCCAATCGAAAATGGATCAAGGCGAAATTTGAAAGCAATTGATGGAAAAAATCAAAATCATACTTAATATTTATATTTGGGACAAAAAATATCGCGAATTGAGAAACCACAGAAGCAACTTCCACATTTAATTCTTGCCGAAATAGTCAGAATAATTATCGTTAAACATATGATTTAGCTAACATGTTTTCGCACAATTATCATACGCAAAAATAAATAAAAGACAACATTATATTGTTCGGAAGCCTAGGATCAGCCCTAAGATACTCACACACAAATATGAAAATACACGAATGTGAAATCATAAGATTAAAGATTTCTTCTTTGACTGTAAGCTATGCTCAAATGATAATTCATATTTGGAAAAGCAAATAGATGAAAATAGATCGATGATAATACACATAAATTCAAAATGAAAAAGTAAAAGTAAAATTATAAGGAAAAATACAATCACTAGAAAAGTTTCGTCAGTTAAACTATTAACATAGCATATGTCGATATTTTTGTAGGCGGAACAAAAAAAAACTCTTCAATAATATCGATTTGCGCAGAAAAGTATGCCCAAAGAATTGCATTTGTGGATTTTGTTGAACAGTGCTGTCAACAGTGATATTATTATTTAGACGAACTAATCTAAGAACAAATACAGAAGGTGTCTCTGATGAAATTGAGCATAGCATACAATCAAAGAACAGAGATAAAAGTATGCTTCGCACATCTGTTGTTTATCATGTAGTATTCCAACATGCTGATATTTTATATACGTGTGTGAGGACCGATTGCCAATTTAGTATCGCTTAACAAAATTACATTACATCACGGAAAAAATAAAAACAAAAAAATGAATTTATGTATGTCAAAAATGTACATTGTGAGACCTCCTTTCGAAGATTTTTCATATGTGTATGTAAATTATATATGTAGCTCTTTATCTTAGTGTACGTAGTATGTAATAATTTTATATTTTATTGGATACTTTAACTTAAAACAAACCGCACATACATATTGTACATCTATTTGAGTGTGCGTGTGTATGTGTGTGTATTTGCAAGTACACACCCATATGTATATATGTATATACATATGTAGATAGATGTTAATTTCTTAATTACTACAATTGAATCTTGTATTTGGCGATCACTAGTCGAGATTGTTCGACTACCGAAATACTCTGAGGCAATAATTTAATAGTTGCATATTATTATATACGAATTAAATCCTTATTGAATCAACGCACAGTCCAAAAAAAGAGATCGTTGCTATGCAACTTCGATA
This sequence comes from Drosophila niveifrons, assembly GCA_035046325.1. NCBI lineage: Eukaryota > Metazoa > Arthropoda > Insecta > Diptera > Drosophilidae > Drosophila > Drosophila niveifrons. Next base: position 6,702,988 of record JAWNOC010000062.1, on the reverse strand, counting down.
AATCAATGCAGTTCCCAGTCTATTTTGATGAAAAATATTAAATGTAGACTAGTCTGATGTCCGATTATTGCGTGATGATTCTCTGAAAATGTTTTTTAACTGATTTAAGTTAGTTAAAAAATCGCTAGATCGATTTTGTTTTTATTTACAGAACTATAATTGTGAAGTTAAAGTTTAGTTTACAAATTTCAACAAAAAAAAGTAATAAATGGATATAGAGTATCTAGTAGTCGAACACTCTTCACTAAATTGTTGTCATGCTTTTGTGAGAAATGCAAAATGTTGAATTAATGACTTGAAGCACTGATCACGATTAAAAGCTAATTTAAGCAAAACATGATAGGATGAGCACAAAATTTAAATGAAAACATCTAAGCAAGTTGCAGTTGAGTATGCTCGACTGACAGATACCCGCTACTCATTTTTCGAAAATACACAAAAAAAATAAGTCTGACCAAAGCAAACTGAACTAGGTGCCAGCTGCAACCGATATTCAGTCGATAAAAATTGTTTCTTGAACAAACTTAAAAGTTCGATCACCATATTAGAAGGATTCATACAGAATGTAGTGACTGTAATGAAGGCAGCTTGATCAAATTATACGAAGAAATTATAACAAACAAACTTGACCCACGTGCAACGCAAATGAGTTTTGTCACCCAAAATTGTGTAGTTATAGATCTCATAGTCTCTGAGATCTAGGTGTTCATTCTGACAGACAGATTACTCAAAAGGAATATAAAATATATACATATATATATTGCATAGTATGTGCATTTGCTTTATAAGATCGGAGGCGCCTCCGTCAGCGTGTTACATATAGATTTGCGGTTGTCACTAAGTTATAATACTTGTAACACTTGTACCCTATGGGTAACGGGTCTACGTACATACAAGAGAAAATGCAATGAAAATAAATGCTGAAAATAAAAAAAAAACACTCCAAATTGTTGATAGAACATTTTTATTACACATTTATTGTAGGGTATTGAGATAATTACATTAGATCTACAACAAATATGTTAATCGAAACAGTTTTAATACAACACACACACACACACATTCACTGTTGCACATTCGATGGTGACAGACAGAAAACAGATAGAAAAGCCGCCTAAAAACTATGGAGAGAATAAAACCGGAAACAATTTTAAGTATAGTGGAAAGTATTATATACAAAACTAAATAAGATCTGAACAGAATATATAATAAAAGTGAAGAAAAGTGACGAATTACAATGCAGCAGTGCCTTTCAAAAAATACCAAAAAAAAAAGATGAAAAAAAAGCGATAAAAATATGTAAACAATCAATAATGATAATGTGCAACAGAAGAATTAATTGACGTCATGTATTTTGAACAAGCTTAAGAATTATGATGAGCGCATAGCTAATAAACAATTGAATATGTGTATGTGTATATATTTCGAAATTGCAATGACAAAAACATTGAAGAGCAACAGAATTTCATTTGTACGTCAGTCAGCCCAACAAATATTCCCATCACGAGCTGAGTTCATCAATGCAGTGATGATGTTTAGAAACTGACATTTCGCAATATGAAAACATCAACAAATTATAATAATAGATTTGCACAATTTGCCATTTTCGGGAATTTAATGTGAGTTGCCCGCATTCTGAACGAATAATTTAAGTGCACATTTTTTTATTATTGTATTATTTTATAAGATGCTTTACTGGTTAAAAAAGTACTTAATTCTTTTTTGTATTAATATTATGCATACAATATATATGATATGATATGAATTAATTACAACAAACATAAGAACGAACATAATAATATTACGCCAGAAGTGTATAAATCGTTTTTTTTTCGGCTGACTGTATATTCCTGAAATTGATTGTAGCTTATCTAATTCTTAGCTATAGAACTAAAACAAGTTGTGCAATAAATGGTCATTCAAGATATACATTTGCAAATGCGAAAATGAATTGATGTAAAAACAACTTATTAAACAATAACTCGACAAAAAAAAACAAAATAATAATAATAATAATAATATAAGAATAAAATACACAAATAAAGAAATACTAAAATGAAAAGTTATTGTTTCATTTCATATTTTGTAACAACAATTAACGATTTCTGTCGAGAGAACTTACAAATTAAGTTAATTTGAAAAAAATGGGGGAACAAATAATAATAATTAATTTCAAAGTAATTTCTATCATCGTTTTAAAGATGTTACTTTTAAATAATAGTAAATAACAACACTTATAACCCACACTTCTTCTTCATTGCTTTATTCACTGCTTTAAGGCTTGCTTTTCGCCTTGCCGCTGCTCGCGTTGATTGCTCTGCTTCAGAGCAGCATCAAACTGATCCTTAACAGTCTTATAATAAGGTCCCAACTCATCGCGAACCAGATCGTACCAACGTGAAAGCTTGTGGCGATTCTTGAAGGCGCTGAAGCCAACGCTTTCTGCAAGTTATAAAATTGTATATCACGTTTTCTTGGTCACAACTTTGAGTCAAAGTTCTACTCACTGGTTTGATCAATTTCACAAATAGCGCTTAGATCAGCAAATGATATATTTTCACCCAAAATGAACTTGTGCGAACTCAGGAATAATTGCTCAAAATCGTTGAGTGTACCATCCAACTGCTTACCAGCCACATTAATCTAGAATTTAAAGAGCATAATTGTAATATTCAAATTAAACTCAATAATGTTCTAGTCATCAATCTTACCGCATTGTCGGATGCACGCGTTTTCTGCAGGTGCGGAATTAGCCACTTTTGCTGAAAGTAATCGGTACAAGCCACATCCATGTTCGTTTGCTGCCAAGCTAGATACTCATCAGTTCGACTGCGTCCCAATTGGCGACGGGGATACCAATGTTCTGGCACAAGTTTCTCACGTGACAGATGACGGAATATGGCCACACTTTCGGACAACTGATAGCCGTGATCCGTAATTGCGGGGAGTTTGCGGAATCGATTGACCTTATCACGAAATTCACCCGTCAAATGCTCGCCTTAAAAAGCAAAGAGTTGAAAGTTAAAGCCAACATAGTTAGTTGCACCATTTCAATTCGTTTCGAAAATTATAACAAGAAGTCGAGTGCGCTTGACCGTGAATTACGAGCTACCAATTTTTTAGAAAATTAAAAACAAGTCAAGAGCACTTAATTTAGAATCTTTTTTATAATGATTCGATCTTATTGAAATTCTTGGAAATTGTGTTCAATGCGCTCAAAATTCTAAAACTTGATCTGTCATCTGTTAAACAAATATGTACTTAATATATATGTACATACATATGTATATGCATTAAATATTTGCATTATTTTAAAGTATACTGCAATAGGGTCTCAACTGCTTTGTCTGACAATCTTGTAAATTTTGACCTCCATGTTAGATTTTGAATCTAGTACTTCATCGGAATATTTTTAGCAGTTTATATAATATGTTTTTTAATATCTTTTGAAATATCTATTGCTCTTTAACCTATTAATTGTACTATAATAAAGAGATCGATTATTTTAAATAATTTTTATAAATATATACTAATCTTTTTTTTAACAATTTTTCTTTATTTCCCTTGTTCGAGAAATAAATATCCATAATTTAATATAGCCTACTATTACATTACTTAATTATTTGAACAATGAAGGAGATAAATTTGTACAATACTTATGTTTTTACCATATTACTATTTTAACCTTTTTCTATAAATATATATAAGGTGAAATAGATAGGATTGGAATACAATTTTATGGAAACACTTTAATCTTTTTATCACTTTTTCTTTTTTTTTTTTTTAACAAAAATATAATATAATTTGTATATTTATAAATAATTTATATAATTATAAATACAGTCCAAAGGTTTAACTTTTATATATCTTGTTGACCATTTCGAAAGTATAGAATGCATAGTAATAAATTGTTATATTACGAGTGTCAGTGCTCAATTCGCACTGCAGACAAGTCGTAGTCTTTTATGTTTTTGTTTTGCCAAGGCTGGCATCGTTCTCAATAGCCGAACGTCAAAAGTCGAGAGTGTTTTCGAGACGTTTGTGCTATGCGACTCGGCTACTCAGGGGGCTCAATGCACCAACTCAGGGTCGTTTGATTGGCGTCAGTTGGGGCGTGGAAGCGGTATAGCTACTTAAGTAAACCCGTTGCTATTAAATTTCTTTCGACTTGCGATGTAAAGTGCAATTGCAACTGCGCTTCAAGGAAGCTACAATTGTAGATTTGATTTGCATACGATAGAGATAGAGATAGAGACTAATAATAAATTCGAGATATATATCCACAATAAATGTCAATTATCTACGATTATATACATACATACGTGTGTGCATCGTAGTAAGTAGTCAAGGCTGCTTTATATTTAAGTACCTATTAAATGTGCAAAGTACGTCCATAGGTATACAATACAATACTTAATAAATACATATAGACGCATACCCACTCATACAGACATTTAAATATACATATGCAGTATTCTGCTGTATGACTTCTTTGTTTACAGACAGAGAGTATATTTAGCCATATTTCACCTGGCATTAATGGCATTTGCGCACGCGCAGTTCAACAAACACAACACAATAATTGTTGTTATTTATCCAACGTATTATTCCCCTTATTTGGGGTACATTATTTTTGTGCTGATGTTAGTAACTCATTTAGAAGAGGTGCAATAACAAATTGACTGGCAATCTGAACATAAGAATAATAATCAAAATCGATCAAAGTTAGATAGTTTTCTACTCAGTCACCAAAGGTTCAACAAAGAAAGATCTTTTGAAATATATTAAATTCAATTCGAATATCTTAATTTAATATTGGGGCTTATAATAAATTAATCAAGTTCATTGCATTTAGGCAAGACCACAGAATGAATTCGAAAATTGCGAAACCAACAAAATACACTACCCACTGCTTTGGCGAGTGACATACTCGAATTTTTGCTTGTGTCTTTTTTTATATTTACATACATACATACATACATATGTGTAGCTGTATACACACACCTGCATTTACAAATGTACGAAATCGACATTAAGAAATTCTCACACTTTAAGCTGGCTCGCATGTTCGAATTCGAGGGTTGTAAACTAGGTTTCTAGCCAATCGCCGAAAATTCGAGCTTTAGAAAGTGAAGGTGAATGTTTGCTCCTTATGATTTTATTTTTAAAGTAATGTTATTTTCGAAATTATTTTTTATTATGATTTAAATAAAATTACCATTCATTTTAATTTACTTATTTATTTTTTACCTTTTTACCATTTGATGGTATACAAAGCCAAAGAATTATTGTAAAACGTGAAGATTGCTGACTAGATATCGAAATGAATACAATACATATATATATATATATATATATATATATATTTGTATTTTTCAGTTAACTTGGAGGTTAATGTTTGAAGCTACTGTTGTCCCCTCACAGCATAGTTGCTGAATTGAGTTCATACTGACACATTTAAAAGATTCTAAATATAACAGAAATATATATAAAGAGTAACCCTCGCATAGAACCGGACTATACATACAAAGATATTTGTTGATCAAAAATGTATTCGGTTAAATGAATGTGTGCATTTGGTCATAAACAAATTCGTTTGGCGCTTGTTTTTTATTAACATCTCTGTATGCGCTCTTTCTGATACTCATATGATAATAAGAATTACCAATGCACACATTGAATACAATTCTTAAACTTGCAGAATCATAGCAAAAATATTTACCTATTGATATAGCAAATATTTGTAACAAATAGAGAAGAAAGCAACTTTTCTAAAGGGGAAAATTATATTCCAAATTGGTAGCTATTTCTTCCTCTATCAGCTATGTATATGCATAAGAGTTGGATATCAGTTATTAATTAAATACGCTTCAAATATTTGTCCAATGGTATTTGGAAACATGCAAAAAGAAACCGGTAACCATTACGCAATAGATTAACAACGATTTTCATGTGCAACCGAATGGTAATCGAAACTCTTTTGCGTTTCAATTTGATTTCCTGCAATATTATTAAAATTGGGTCATCGACATCGATCGGCTTAACCAAAAACCAAAACACACAGGTTGTTTGTGCGTTGCGAGTTGCGAGTATCGAAAACAAAAAAAAAAAAAAAAAAAAAACAAAAAAATAACACACGCACACACATCATTCACTTTCCCTTTGAAAACTTGATAAACGGAATATAAAACTAGTGGAAAATTTTTTCGAAACACTAAAAACCGTTTCCGATTGGATTTGCATTTGTATGCAGTATTCCGTATTTAGTATCTTGAGTATTCACAATTCCAGCTGGTCGACCTTTTGACTTGTAACGTGTGTGCGTTTGGGCACGTACTCAACTCACCTTTGACCATGGAAATGGGAATGGCCTCGAAAGGGATTTTCGATGCCTCCAAAAAGATGTACAATGCCCGACTCGATTGATTTAAGAAATCAAAATAGAACTTCAATGACTGCGACATTTTGTCCGTTTTGTCAAGTTTTAATTGCGCTTAATTGGGATCACTGAATTTTTGTTTTTCCTAGCGAAGTAACGACTTCTCTGGGGCACAATTCACGACACACTGAATAGAGCGAATAGTATTGTTTTTTATGTAAATCAAATACAAATTATCCAACACACAAAACAAAAAGTTCAATTTCAAATCAAAGAAATTCCTGTGACTAGTTTCAGCAGCCTGCTGCGCACTTGGACTGGTTGAAACGAATACACGAATGAATGAATATCTTTTATCTATGACTGCTATTTTCAGACTGAGCTCAAAACATCGACGAATGCGGCATTTTAAAAGCGACGCTACGACACGAGACGACGCAACGCAACGCAACGCAACGAAACGCAACGCAACTCAATGCATAGACAAAGCGCATTTCTCGATCTGTGCGATGGCTGCGCTTGCGCTACACAATTTGTGTTTTACTTGTTTGTTTACAATGTTTACAAGTTGACATGAATTTTTCTTTGGGCAGTGGCAGCAGCAGTGGCAGCAATTTTGGTTAGTTGTATCTTCAATTCATATGTGAAAAACTGCACAATTTTACAACAGCGAATGCTGCGAAAGTGTGTTGCTTTATTCATTCACTAATCGTTAAAATAATTCGTATAGGTTCATTCATTGAAATTGGGATATTTTCCCAGCAGGAGAAGATTCAAGTGCATTGGAAGTAAAGATTACATTTACTGAATTTCATTATCTCTAAAAACAGTTGTTAGTGCTATCTTTAACTGTATAATAATCTGTTTAAAATGTGATTTTACAATGGTGTATTATAATGAGTTATTTTATTTGTTGATGTGTAACACAATTACATTTTAAAGCTAACTCTATACTTCAAATATAGATATAACAAATAGACTAACCTGTTGGACTCACATTTGCATATTGTAAAAACAGACACCAACTCGTATTATTTCCAATCACACGCTGTTTAATACACTTAATAACCATATGTACATTATCTACACATATGTGCTTGACGAACCTTTCATTCATGAGTAAATAAATATAAATCTGATCAATCAACTGTACCGGCACAGCAGTTGTAATAGTAGTTTAAGCAAATAATAAAATTTAATGGCCTCTTGTGAACAACAATTTGTATTAGTTAACACCTTTCTGAAACTTGAGAAATATCAATATGTAGTTGCATTGCATGCCAAAAACAACATCAACAAGTAAAAAAGCTATACCGCAAGTTATTTTTAAATAAACTAAACCAATAAACCAGTTGTTAATATCCCACTATATTTATTATTAACAATATTTTCTATAAAGTATAGAGTTACTATATTGAAATATTTTTAAACATTATAATGCAAATATATTTAATCTCCGACTATTTAATTTAATAATATTTTAAAAGAATCTCAATGTGCAAATTTCATATAATCAATACAATTTCTTTATGTAAATGGATCATAGTTTAGCTTGTTCTATAAAAATATAATACTAGTTGCATAAAATAACAACTAATTTGTGAAAATAAATAAATTCAACTAGTGCTTGGAAACATCTTTAATACCCAGTTTAAATCGCCCGCTTTATATATCATATTCCTTAAAAGAAATCGATTTAAGTTCTTAAAACGATAACGATACCAATCCAAGCGATTGTACAGTCGTATCTTTCATATACATATATATTGAATGCAACCGTGCTATGTATTTTTTTTTTTTGTGTTACCGTTTATTATACACTTTTTGATTTAAAAATACTGTAAGCTAAGGGAGGTTTTCTTTTTCTCAACAAGCTATTAGAAAAACATTTTCAATTCAAATTCTTTTCAAAAATTCATATTTTTACAATAATCAGAACAGTATGGAGATACTGAAAAAGAAAATGTTTAGCAAATGGTCACATATCATATTATAAATTGTAAGCTAGTTCAAAGCAAATTCACAGATTTGGTATATTTATGGTATTTTCGATTTGCCATATAATGCTATATTTTCGAAGCCCTGTTTCGGTAGCCCTTGTGCTTGCTCTTTTTCTACAAGACAAAACGAATCCCATGGTCAATTTTGCGTTTGGTTTGCTTTGCAAATAAAGTATTGATATAAATGAAAACCAACGTGCCTATTATCGAATCAAAAGTGTATTGCTCAAAAAAATGTGCGGTGTCGAAAGTGATTTGAATAGTGAACAGCGGTGTTAATGTTTTCGAGATGTTATTAACGCTGAGAGACCAGTTGTAGGTTAACATAACTATCAATCACAGTGCAAATACTAAAGGTGCCATGAAATGATAATAAAATGTAGAAAGTAAACAGAGGCACCCAAAGTGAAATTAAAGCAATATATTTTCATTTTTCCCGTGTACTCGTATTATTTTTGATATTGATAAATAAAAAGGCGCCGCTGCCGTCGCCGTCGTCGTTCTCGTCGTCGTCGCCGCCGCCGCACCATCGTCGAGGTTGCCCCGAGATATGGCCTCCCTACATTCCAGTTGGCGTTTTGGTAAAAAGAGACCCAAATTTCAATTACGCATTAAAGGTACATATGAGTGTTGCTGTTGTATTCGTATTATTGTGATTGTGACAAATGTTAATTAACATATGCATGCATGCATCGAATATTATAACAGATATTTATTAGCATAGCTTCTTTCATGCGTAAATATGTCTGTGAGTGTGCGTGTGTGTGTGTGTGTGTGTGTTAGTATGTGTTTTGATGTGTTGTGTATTCTGTTACAAGTACATTATGTGCATAGTATATTTATATATGATGTACATACATACATACATATATATTTATTTGTAGCTATTGCTCGGTTGCGACACAATGCACTCAATATATCAGCAGCTGTTTTTGATGCTACTGCTGCTGCTGCTGCTTCATTTGAGTGGACAAAATAAATACATACATACATGCACACACACATACATACATACATACACACATATTCATTTGGTTGTTTTCTTTGACATTACCCTTAAATCGGTGTTCAAAACACTGGCTGTGGCAATGTTAGCGTCTGCATTTCGATTTCACAACGAAAAGCAGTTGCAACTCTAACGGTACCACGACTACCGCTTGCTACCAGTTTGTGCCACCAATTTATTCCTACTATATGTACATATGTACCACATCTCCGCTATATTTGTATATGAACTGTATTACATACTATATGCATGTACATGAGTTTCTTTGACCAAAATATACATATGTGTGTGTGTGTGTGTCTACATGTTTAGTGTTTATTTATAGAAGACACATCGCATTTATAGAACCCCAAACTATGACGCAGCAAGCGCAAAACAAAAACAGAAACACTAAATACAACAAAATATTTGTTGATCATTTATTTTCCAAAAAGTACATCGTCATTAACTCTCTGCGTTGACGCGCAACTATTTTACCTGCATCAGCAAAGTGAGGCAACTGCGACAGCGGCTGATAAGTTTCACTTGTTGTAGAATCTCAACCTACAGCCTACAAACATAGATAGCTTTCTTATTCATTGGAATTTACTTTTGGCCTGTATGACAGTGGAATGTGTATAACACTTGTTATACAAATGCATTTCTCTTCGCTACAATGATGCAACAACATCAATGTGGATCGATGGTTTCGATAAGTCGCTTGTTTTCTTTACATTTGACCTATTGACACTTGACAATGATGAATTTCATCAAAAGTATGCTTTCGTTGTAAAATTTTGTGATTCAACTAAAGCTTTGTCCATAGTATGTTTGATGGCTGAATGTGTTTGACCAAGTTCTGAACAAATCTTAAACTTATGCTAAATGTTATTAAATATTTATCGAACTGAATGTTTTTCAACTCAAAAAAGTAATTGTCGCTATAGAAGTCATTTCTGAAATAAATTATTTGTCTATACAAACTGATCTTAATTAGATCATAACAATTTGTTCAGCTTGTTTTCGTGAGTTCTATCTAGCAGATACCTATTCTGGTTAAATTGTTTTTATTGAGCGAATTTCTAATAAATTATCTCTGTAATCGATGCAGTTTTATTTACAATTTACAATGAAAATCACTAATTTGTTGGTTTACTTAATGTCAAGTTTCCCAAGATCCGGAGGACTTTTATCGGTTGGATTCAAAGAAATCAGCGGCCGAAAATGCGTACGATATCTACAATATGCTCTGCATGGAGGAGACGCGTGACACAAAGCGTCTCTTTCTGCTCAATGCATTGGCCTCACTATGTCTGGCGGCCTCCAGTGGATCGCCGAACAACAACCTGCGATTCACAACCGAGGAGCTTCTCTTTTGGTAAGCAGCGCACATGAGATTTCATTTGAGACGGAGATTCGATAATCAATTCTTTATTTACTTGCAGCCTGAGTGCATCATTGGTGCACACGTTCACACAGGTGAGAGCTGCAGCTCTACGCACCATTCGCTATACGCTGCGAACGTCGAAAGACATCAAGACATTCAATTCGCTGCAACTACAGCATCTGCTATGTCGCTCCATCGATCTGATGCTCAAGAATGACGATGAGCGCGTTCAGGCATTGAAACTTGTGCGAAAGATGCTATCCATAGCACCCGAAGATATCAGTCCTGTGGTAGTTCGATGTCTAGTTTCTCTGGCGGACAGCGGCATTGAGGAAAGCGATAATCTGTTGCGTGCCTGTCTAGCGACACTTGCGGAGTTTGCTGTCCTCAATCCGGCGCTGCTCATTGTGTGCGGTGGCGTCACTTCGATTACACGCAATGTTCTCGAATGCCACAATCCAAGGATTGCCGAAAGCCTTTGTGGTGTGCTGCTTTATCTGCTCGAATGGCCGCAAACGCGCAACATTTGTGGCGTTCGGCTCGATTGTCTAGCGGCACCATATTGTGACTTCACCTACAGACTTGGCATTATGGATAAAAACAAGTAAGCATTTGCTGTTGTCAATCAATAGTGTAACTTTCACTACAATACATCATTTCTTGACAGGGATGCTCGGGAACTACGTTATACCAGTTGCCGTCTGGCGCTTTTATCCGTGCTGCGCAGCTGGACAGGCACCCTCGAATTCTGTGATCCAAGCAAACCATCCGGTTTGAAAGCAATTGTCGATGTTTTATATTTAAATCAAATTGAAGTTAGAGTAAGTACTGAACTATTTCATAAGAAACTCAAATCGTTTTAAAAGTTTGTTGATCCCAAACTCGTTCGTTGTTATAATCCGAATTTCATTGACTGCAGCACCAAAAAGGTGTTAATTATGTACACGGCTCATAATGAAAGTGATAAATAGTTGGTTCATTAAGCTTTGAACACATTTCTGTTCATGCTCCACTTTATATCTTTCGTTTTTGATCTAAGTTATATATTTGGTGGCACTTATATGCTTTGAGGCGGTATTTGCGTTGGGCAGAAATTTCATGATTGAACATAGTTATTGCATAATGATCATTTTAGCTGATTTAGCACATTTTTAGCGCACTGAAAACAACTTGATTTAATTTGAACACTATTTATTGAATGTGCAAAACTAAATTTTATATTCTCATCTTATCGTTTATCATATATGTAATGTCTTCTTTCTACTTTTTCTCTCCCATAGAAAGCAATATTAGACTTGCTGTATGAATTGCTCGCGGTGCCGCAACCAAGTTGGACTGATGATTATGTGGTTGCATTGCAAACGGTTGATCCGTCCGATTTTCAGGACACATGGTTGCTGAGCAACGGCTTTGTTACGGCCGAGGGACGCTCGATATTGCCGAGTTTAGCGGCACGCGCGCCCAATGTGGTTGAACAGCATTTGGCATTGCTGCTGTATTGTTTCCTAGAGACTGGTCTGCTCAATGCACTGGTCGAGGTCGCTGTCAGCAGCGATCAGTTCGTCTCGGTGCGCACAACGATATTGATTGCCAAAATCGTACAGTTGATGCACACACATTTGCCGGTGGACATCTGCAGCACGAGTCCAGCGCTGCCCACACTGGTCGGCCATGCCACGCAAGGCAATCAACAGGCAAATGCCGCTGTGGCTGCCTTGCAGAATTACCAAAATATGTTGCGCCAACGGCCGGCATCATGTAGTTTATTTCTTGATGGTATTATACAGGGCGGTGCGCTCATCCAGACGCGTCTCTTTCGACGCAACATCAATGCACAGGATCAAACCAGTGCGCTCCAGCTGCAGGATACAGCTGGTGCAGCAGCCGCTGCTGTGGCTGTTGCTTCCTCATCATCATCATCGCTTGTTCGACCATATAGAGGCACAGCGACGCTGGATCGTCCGCGTTTGGATTCCGTCTCGTCCAGTGACGAATCCAATTCACAAACATCAAGTTCGCTGCGCTCCAGTTTTCGCCTGAAGCGTAAATTTTTGCCCGTCTTCAATCTGGATAGCTTTCGTGCGTTCAATCGATTGCTGACTGGTTCGCATGTGTTGACACAATCGGATGCCAATGCATGGGACTGGGATGTGGTCAGTTCTATACTTAGGGTAAGTGGCAAAGTGTGAATACAAATAATATTGTCTGCAATATGTTTTTATTTGGTATTTTTATTGCTTTTGTGCAGTCGAATTTCATACGAAAGCTGGACTTTTCGCCGGGCAAATTCCTGAACAAGTTCCTAAAACGACTGGTGGATTTCTTCAAGCCAAGCAATAATCGTTTCTCGCATCAGGATCTAGTGCCTGGCCAGCCACTGCCTCCGTACGTTAACGCTGGACTCGACCTCATCGATGTGTTACTCAACAGCACCGAGGTAAGAATGTGAATAGCATGCAACCTGCGTTTAACATTCGAAGTCAATTCACTTCATTTAGGATTTTAATCATATTTTATTGTGTCATCTTACAGCTCGAATGCATGCGCTACATAACTGACTACTTTTCGGACATAAGTCAACATCTGCTGGCGGTGACAACATCGAATCGAGCCCACGATTGTCTCTTCAGTCCACAGCATATGAACAACACAATGTGTCAACAGTATTTTCTATATATCGGACGGATGTGTCGCAGCAACAAGGGCATTGAAGTGCTCAAAAACACGACAGTCTTCGAATAGTGAGTACCTCATATCATTTTCAAAGATGAAAGTATATTTTTAATACAAAATTCTTTCTTTTTTATAGCCTTATTACGCTAGTGAAGCATACAGATCATGTGTGTTATGTAAAGTTGATTGTCTCTGGCCTCAACTACAGCTACGAGAAGATGCCGCGGCAGGTGCTCGAAAAAGCGCTGACATTGTCGAAAACACGCGGTGGCCGTCTATATGCCACACAGTTTCTGACTGTGTTGTTGCGTGCCCGATTGCCAAACTTCGAGGTGTGGGGACTGCCACTGATAATACAACAAACCAAGGACCCGGATCGCAGTGTTGTGCTCGCCGCCATGGATGTGCTCGAGGAGGCGTGCCACGACAAATACTATCTAGAGGAGATTGTCAGCCTTTGGCCCAATTTGCGGCAACTGGGCGATGTGGGTCGCCTGCTGATGTCGCGCTTTTACTCCGTATCCCGTGGTCTAAATAGCAGCAAGGCGCACGTCGAGGAGGTGATCAAGTACTGGCGCAATGGCTATAACAAGCGTTATGTGCTGCTCGTCGAGGCCGATACACATGCCAGCCTAACGCTTCACGTGCGCAACGAGGATGGATATTACTCGAGACGCAATTGCAACCAAAGAACCCAAACAGTTCCGCCTAACATAGCGCCGCATCTTTATGGCCAAATGGTGCAGACGACGCAGGGCATGACGGCACTCAGCAAGTATGCCGATTTGCCGCAACTTGTGGACGTTATCACGCGTGGCAAGTGCTCCGATGATGCCGAATGTCTCGAGCTTAAAGCGGCGATTTGGGCCATCTGCCATGCTTCCACACACTCCAACGGTATCACGTTCTTCGTCGAGCTGTGCGCAAGGTAATTATACTGATTCTAACACAAGAGATTTCTCATCAAAGCATACGTCTCTCTTTTTTTTCGGTAGACTCTACGAGAAGCTAGTTCGACTGGTGACGCTCTGTGATGTTTACTCGGTGCGTGCCACTTGTTTCAGTGGCCTGGGATTAATAGCGGGCACACAAGCAGGTGCCAACCTGCTTTTCAAGCTAAGTAAGTTATGATTGCCAACTATGTGATATGCCTAATATCATCAATTACCTTTTCTTTTCTATCGATATTGGTATTTATTTATTCTTGTTATACCTGCTACTCATAGGGGTAAAGTCGTATTAGAATTTTGTGCCTTTAGGAAATGTATGTAACAGGCAGAAGAGTGCAATATATTCTTGATCAGCGTCAACAGCCGAGACGTTATACATATATACTTTTGTCTCGGCTGTCCGTATGATCGCAGAGCCTATAATAGATCTATAATTTTTTTCGTTAGCGTTTGTTTCATCGACAATAGTCGAATAAAAAGCGTAATTTTCAGGCTATAGTCGCGATTTTTGGTACATACAATAATAACTATAGTATTAATGAATCATTCCTACGATCAAAATAAAATTTTATACTTTCGTATGAGCAAAAACGCCAACTTCTTACGGGTCTTCTTTGCTTTGGCCGAAAATCTAGTATATTTTGCACTCATGAATATTATGAATGAAGTACTATAGCAATATATTAAATATCGCCATTGGCATATTTTAATGTTTTTGCGATATATTTGTAGAATATGGTTGTATAAAAAAGGTATCTCAGAGTCAAGTACACTCGACGATATTCGTTGTGGCAAGTAGTTCACCATATCCTTTAATTTATTATTTAGCATTTGAAACAAGAACTCAACTTATGAAACACGTAAAATACAATTTCATAAATGTCGATGCAAGTTGTGTGCATGGAAAAGAGTGAAAAGGAAAAAAAGACCAATTGAGAAAGAGAGAAATTCAATGTTGTAAGCGAATAAGAATTTGGTCGAAAAGAAAGAGAGGGAGCGATACACAAGAAACGAAACAGAAATAGGTCAACTAAAAAACGAAACTTGAAACAATTTCAGATTGGCTGAGCGTGCGACACGATCGAAATACAATGTGGCCGGTGCATCAGCCAGAGGATTGGATGTCCAGTCAATTTACGCCAGCTCGTCATCACTACGAAGAGGTGCCGCCGTACAACTACATGAGCATCGATGACCAAATCAATGTTTCCTATTACACCGGCAGCTGCTGGAATCTGGACTATGGAATCGGTGCGAACAATCAGCAAGCGCAGGATGTAAATAACACGACCACCACAACCACAACAACGACTACGACAGACAGCGTGCGAACAGCTATCGAAGAGGTGAGTATCTAATGCTTAATAGCCGTATAGATTTCCGCTTTACATCTCTCCATCTTGCTCTCTATTAGCAAATGCCATTTACTCGACCGCCAACAACTGGCATTGGCGTGGCAGCCAAATCAAAGACGCTGCCAGAGGGCACAACTGGTCGCCAAGGCAAACATCAACGTTCGCTATCCGAATCGAAGACAACGGATGTCATCAGTCTTCTGGGTGGTGCTGGTGGTGGTGTTGGTGTAGGCGGGCCAAGTGCACCAGGCGTTACTTTCTTTCCCATGCACTATCAACATCGAATACGCTACAATTCGTGCACAGACTCTAACACGTCGGGCGTTAGCAGCTGTGAGTCGGTGACTGGGCGCACAGCTGCCGCTGCTGCTGCTGCTGCCAATATGAGCGACTTTCAGCAGTTCGCGTTGAGTCCGATACCAAGCATGTCCAATCTGTTGGAGCCACCGATTCTGCAGGCAGCGAAACTCTTGCGTCGCACCTCGTTGTTGGGCACCAGCTTTTTACCGCCTGCCCTCAGTCCCTTGGCCATGAAGGGCTACGCGCAGTTGCGCTGGTTGCGTGCCCACAGTCGACCGGTGTTTTCCGAATCGGCTGCCGAGCTCTACGACTTCATTGACATTGTCGATCGTGGCGAGCCTCAGCAGCGTAAATACTCATGGGGAGAGTCGAATCGTCGCATCAAGGTGCGCAGCTTGGATCGCCAGACGATGCTCAATGTGTTCTCGTAAGTTGCTTTTGTTAATTCGTTATTATCATTATCGTATTTGGATCTTATGGATCTTAGTTTCATTATTGAAATAACTTAGTCTTTAAATCCAATAACATAATTTCTAGCTTAATTTCAACATTGACAAATGTGTTCTATTGAGATTTATGTTAACTTCAATAAGGAAAAATAGGTTTTATTTCATTCAAAAAAGATAATCTAAATAGCAATATGATGAAAAGAACATTTGAACGTTTAAATAATTGAAAAATCGATGCTTCTTTGCTTGCAGACGTCTTTCGTCGGAGGAGTTGCAGGTGCCAATACCATCGCTCAATGCACCGAAATTTCTGCCAACAAACGATCTGCAGGGTCCGTGCTATGCCGGCATCTGTTTGCCCAAGAATGTGCTCGACTTGTTTCCCACACGCAACTTGAGTCGCACTTACGTATCATGTGATATCATCGATCAGGATCTGACCAGTCTCAATCTGATGAATGTGCGTGCACAATTCTCAACGTTTCTGAACGATTCGATCAACAATGAAGCCGGTGACGAGTCCTCCGTCATTTCCTCCCTATCCGATGTCTCGACATCCACGAGTCGCAAGCTGACCAAACAAGGCGCCGCTGCCTCCAAGCATGCACGCACTCACTGTCTGCATTGTACGCGTTCGCGTCGCCAGCAGCAGCTGCAGACACAAACGCACTCACAGGACGTGAACAGCGGCGGAGATGCTGTGCCCATGGCGCCCTGTGAACTTTACAGCAGCGCTGCAGCGGCCCTGGTGGCTGCTGGCATGCAAGCCGGACCAGCGCTGTCACGTAAAACTGCGCCGGCGGGCAAACAGCATCTGGCGGACATGAGCTTCCACTCGCCGGAGAGCATTCTAAGCGAGGACAGTCTGCCGGATAAGCTAACTGCTTCCATATTGTACAATGTGCAGCGGCTAGCGAATCCAGTTAGCGCGAAACAATCGAAGATGGCACTGCTCGAGTTGAAACAGAAGCATCCGCATGCCTTCCAGGACATTTGCCTCTATTCGGAGGCTTGCAAGACGCTGGGACGCAGCAGCTATCGGATGAGTGCACGTCGCTTTTTGCAAGAGCTATTTCTGGACCTCAACTTTGATACGTTTTACGTTGAGCCGCAGCTGATAATACGTTCGCGCAAGCAGCCAGCGGATGATCAGACAGAATCCATTGCGGCATCATTACTAAAGATGCCAACATCGCCATTAGTAGCATCAGCACCAGCCACAGCAGCGTCAGCAACGACTTCAGCAGCATTAACTTCAACGAATGCGCCATCGAGCGGAACAGCAGCAGCATTGTTGGCGCATAAGGCACAACAAAAGCCGAAGCCGACGGCGCAGCTGGCCAGCGTTTATGAGACGAGCTGGGAAAATCTCTTGATGGAGCAATCGCCTAGCCTTGGCAGCACTAAGACACGTGGCGAACTTTTCACGGCCGGAGCACGCAATGAGCTGCACATTGATGATACGACCGATGATGCCACATATAGCGACGATAATGCTAAGGAAGAGAATGTCATCGGGTCATTCATCCCCAAAAACAGCAATCGTAACAGCACTGCATCCAACAGTCCGCCAACGGAACAGTCAACGCAAACGACCATTCAATTAAACACTTCAGAGCCAACAGCGAGCAATGCGACAGCTGAATGTCCCAATCCCAATACCAATTCCAAACCCGAGAACGACAATCTTCAATACACTCGCGGACGTTTCTATACGCTGGAGCTAGATTTGAGTTGTACCAAGAACAAGTTTCCCATAACTGATCGCAATCGAACCGCCACGTTGCCGCTCAAAAAGGATGAAGACCTCGCAAGTGTAACTGATAGAAATAGCACTGGCAATAGCACTGCCGATTGCTATATGAATGTTACCAAGAGTTTGGCCGCATCGATGGCAAAGCCTGTCGGCAGTCTTTTCTGCGAAAAGCGTCTGCAAACATCGAAATCGGAGGCAGTCCTTGGAGATGGCAGCGGCAACGGCAACGGTATTAATAATGGTAATGGTATCAAGTGGACAGCAACATTATCGAAGCAATCGTAAAAGGAGGTCTGCAAAGTGATTCCATTCGCAAACGTCGTGTGCCAAATGTTAAATCATGGCATTAGAATGGTTTCACCTTCACCTTAACAATAAAAAAAAAACACTTCCAACCAATTTTAAGGCGAGATGATCGATGAAATCAAGAAACTAGTTGATTGAAGTCGATTGATAATGGATTTTTCCTTTGAAATAAGCAACTACTTAGTTTATGATCAATACAAACCAAATACATTTTCATTTTATCATTTCGTTTCAAATACAACCTAATGTTAATATATAAAATAGTTTTTAAATACTATAAATGTATGTATATTTATTCAAATTAAGCGAAACGTTCGAATAATTCAAAAGGCAATCAGCTTTTTAGGCGTGTTGCTTTTCCAAAAACAAACAATTTCGATTGAAATCCGATTTGTCAGACGAGAAAAGTTTCTGCAATTTCAATGTCGAAAGAAAATCGATCGAGGCTCAATATATAGCAATTACTCGCCCTTATAAAGTGAGTATGCAAAGTACACCAAACTCGTCGTCAGCCACTTGTGGCACAAACGAAAACTCAGGACATCGAATAAGGATGGATAAAAAAGCAGCATTGCTTTCCATATGTGTGGTGTACAGTGAGATTGACGCATCGCAAAAAAGGTCGAAAGATCGCAATCACACACATCATTGAGAGATGAATATTTGGGGATATAGCATTCCTATTACATATTTAATTTTTCCCAATTTTTAAGTTTTCTTTTCTGTAGTATACTTAGATTCTTACAAAAAAAAATTAAATTAAATTACAAAAAAACAAAACAACAAACAATTCAAGTATATTTAAGTATGTATAATTAAAACTATCATATTTAAAATTAGTTATTTTCAGTAGTTTATTATTACGGATAGTGTTGATTTTTTTAACGAAAAATGTAATATTAAGGCGACAAACATAATCCAAAAATATTGTATAATTTTATATGTATAATAATCAGAAATCGAAAAAGAAAACATAAACACACACACACATACACATGATGAATACCCAAAAGTAACAACAACAACAACAAACCACCGCAATTTATTTATTCAACTGTACTTAAAATAAGTTTAACGAATTACAACAACAGGTACATTTAAACCAAGATTGTAAGAGCCTTCAAACTGCCTTTCAACAAAAAGAGCAACAAAAATGTAATAAATACAACCTTAACTGAAATAACCCAAAAAAAACAAAAACGATATTTATTTCATTGTTAAAAAGAAAAGCACAGCAATTAACTAAAAAAATAAGGTAGGTAGCTGACAGAAAATAAACAAAAAACTAAACTACAAATATGTCAAATTGTTAATGGGTTGGCAATTCTGAATTCTGATCGCTCTCCGCTGCCGCTGTCATTTGGCAAACAAATAAAAACATTTATTCATAGGTACTGATTAGTCAGCAGCGGCAATTAAGAACAGCTCACCTGTCCACGAGATGGATGGAACACGCCTTAAACGGCGCGTTCGATGAATTTACATAAATAAATGGGAAAAAGTTCCACTGTTCTCTCACGCAAAAGTCGCTGGAGAAATCGGGCATCCGATGACGTAAACGTAACAGTTGAGCAAACTCTACTTAGAGAGCGATTTTTAAAGCGCCATTCTGCAGTTCTCGGGGAAAAGCGCAAGTTTTGCTGACCTTAATGCTTTTTATACCCGCTACTCGTAGGGTAGAAGGGTATAATCATATGTACATAACAGGCAGAACTTACAAAATACATATATTCCTGATCAGCGTCAAAAACTAAGACTAAGACAGTCATGTGAATATTTAGATCTAAGATATAGAGATAAATACTATAAGTGATGTAAGCTAGAGTCGAGTTAACTATATTTTATATTTTATAATTCCTTAAAATTTAAAGAAAGTCTTTTGATGGCTTACTGCAATCGCGCTTATCTGGTATATATTAAATGTAGTACTTTATTGATATACCAAACATAACATTAAGAATATTTTTTAAATTTTGTGGTATATCAATTTCTGTATATTTCAAGAAGAATATCGCACCGTTTTGCATTTATTCAAAATCGGTAGCGGGTATCTCACAGTCGAGCACACTTGACTGTAGTTTTCTTGCTTATTTTGATAAAATGCACTTTCATATACTTGGCAATTTCTTTAAAGCGGATGCCAGCAATTAAGTTAATTTTATTATTTTGTTGATTGATTAATTTAGTAAACTTTGCTATAATTTATAAAAGTTCTTTTGATTGTGTAGGATTACAGTTAGTAATGAGCCGTTGGTATCGTTGATAAAGCATAAAAAGTCACGTAAGGGGAATTAAAGAGGGCGAACGTGTGCAAATAAGAAAGAGAGAGTTAAGTATTATTTTTGGGCTTACAGTTATATTGTTTTGATTATGTTAATTAAAAGCGAAAGTACAGAATTCAATTAGCTGGCATATATAGTATGTCTGCATAGCTACTTATGGAGTGAGTGTTACCTTGAGTCTTTGTCATAATTGTTGCGAGTTCCTCTTTTAGAAGTTCTGTAAACTTTGCATTTAAACACCACGTTTCTTATGGACGATTGTGTATTTCTCTTCTTGTTTTTTTATTTATGCATTGAGATATGTATAAACTGTGTGTGTGTGTTGTTTGTTATATAGAAGTGTTGAAATGTTTTCGGCTGCTGCGATAACAGCAAATGTATATCATGATATACAAAAAGGTGGCAACTATGCCCGCTGTATTCAGAGCCATGGAGCAGCCCAGAATATATTTCCACTTTCCTCCAATCGCCAGACAATTTAAACTATCGCTCTCGTTGCTGCAATTGTAAATAAATTAATTACACACACTCACACACACACATAGACTACTATTGTTCTTTGCTTACCTTGACTGACTGCCTGTGTTATCTGTGGTTATCTCTGATTCTGTTTCTGATTCTGATTCTGTAGTTGGGATTTCTGTCAAACAGGTACAGTTGCGGTAATTTAATAACGAGCTTGTGGCCGGTCCACAAGCTGCATCACCCGATGCCAGCGATGAGTTGACCTCAGCAAACTCAATTGCCGCACAGACCAAAGCCAAGCTGCAAAAGATTAGCGCCAACGTACAGAATACATAGGATTCGACCAGTAAGACTTTGTAGCAGTTGTGATAGGATCGCTGATACTCCGATCGTCGATTCCGTCCTAAAAGTATTAAACCGGCAATACTGGCCAGCAGAAGCTACAGCATGGAAAGAAACAATGGATTAACAGATTTCAATTTAAGTACATACAATGTGCATTTTTTACCGATAAGCCACTTAGGTACGGATTGATCAGTATGGATGCGTTGGGTGCCAGGATGAGAATCCAAATGGAAAGACACACGATGAGCAAACCAATTGCTAGCTGAAATATCAGCAGCTGGCGTGACAAGTTCAAATTGCGTATATGTGAGGAATATGATTCATGTATACCTGTAAAAAAAACAAAAAACAAAAATAAGAAACATAAAAAACCATTAGAGGAAAAACTAAGCAATAAACTTACTGTGCCGTGTTTTATTATTTACAACAATCATGCGACTGTGTCGCAGACTATTTCGGGTTGGCGTATGTCGTCCGGCAATCTTCATGCCCTTAATGTTCTGCGGCACGGTTGTGCTCATGTAGACAGCCTGATAGCGAGAGAGAATTGATTATAAATACATATTTATATAAGATAATTGTAGATAGAAAGATCAAAGAAATCATGGTCAATCATTAATTTAGCTATGATTTAAGATTGTAGTACCTGCGATGGCTGCGGAATATCAAGATCACTTAATGGAATCTGCTCATATGTGGTGCCATAGGGCAGCGCTCTGTCTGGTGTGAATGTGGATGAAGTTGCTGTGCTTGTTGTTTTCATCGGCTGCAAGCCGCTTGCTTCCGGCAAAACGGAAACGGATATGGGACTGGCATCAATCACATTCGCATAGTTGGATGTTGCTTTCGTTCCTTGTGTCTGGTTGCCACTATTATTTGATGGCGACAGCGACACAGCCGCAGTTGAAGGATGCAATGCGTCATACTCGTAATTGTTGATGCCAAAGAATTTGCACTTGGCATCGCTTAATGCCGCTCTCACTGCCGCAATGCTGTTGTTCGCTCTCGTCTCGTTTAGATCCGAGCTTGACGGATCGTGTTGGTCGCCGGAGATTCCATTATCGATAGTGCCGCTTGGCTGTGTTGCACTTGTATTACTGCCTAATTGTTGTACTTTCAGTTGGGATGCATTGCTAATGCTATTGCTATTTGTATTGGTATTTGTGTTAGAATTAGTATTAATATTACTACTGCTAGCTGCTGCTGTTGCTGTTCCTGTTGCTGCAGCAGCCCTTGCACTCAAATTGTCATAGGTGCTTATTGGACGTATGTTTTCTTGATTCATTGCTTTTGTTTTCTCGTTTCTCGGTTGTAGATATATTGAGTTGTTGTTGTTTGTTGTTATTGTCGTTTTCGCTTTTCACTTTGTTTGTACCTTATTATTGGCTCATAGCGTGTCTCTTTCGATCACGGTTATCTTCTGTGTGCGCCTTGAAATCGATTGGCAACAACTTGACATGAGCTATTATCTAAGAACACAACTGCTCCTCTATTCATTCTCATTTTGCGGCATTACCTGCGAGATAAATTGAAATTTAAATAGTTTTCCTTTTATGAAATGCTCCAGCAAAATTCCCTATTTCAGTCACTTTGAATTAAAAATTTCCCTAACGGATAAATGTACCAACGAACACAAAATGTCCCATTTGTGGTTTAAATCTAATATTGTTTTAGATATCCGGTACTGTTTTGTTTCTGCCAACTCTCCAATAGGAACGATCAATTGCAAATGTTGAATTCACTTCACAAAAAGTATTTCACATTCGGTGTGCTGGAAACTTTAACTACTATTCGTATGTGATCGCTCATTTGAGCCACATGTTGAAAATTTCGAGTTACTGACCACCGACTGAATCATTATATATTTCGCTATCAATTATTCACGCAATTAATTTGATTACAAAATGTGGCTTTCAGTCTATTTCAAGTTTGTTTTGTATCTTTGAACTGCATACATTTGGCGTATGTATTTGTGCATGTGTGTTGTATGTACACAAATAAATGGTGTATTTCAAGAAGTTTAACCTATAAATACATATTCAAATTGTGTAAAAAACTTTGCACTTTAAAGATCATAGAAATTCACTGCAAACCTCAATACATACATTCATACATCTGTACATCTAGAGGCCTACATCCGTATGTACAGATGTACGTATGTATGAATGTATGTATGTATGTATGTTAGTTTAGAGCCAGAAAATAAGTCAGTTTAGAAAATAATACAAAATTTATCCACAACAACAGAGAGCCAAAGACTAATGTTGGGAGTGGGAGCGAGCGAGAGAGTAAGAGAGAGCGAGAGCTAGTGTAAGCGAAGGAGAGAGCGAGAGAGAAAGAGAGAGTGCGAGAATAAACAGATCACGCTAAGAAGATGCCGCTACAACTGTACGCACCAAAAGGTGAAAACAAACTAAAAATAATTCTCACGAACACACTTCGATCGAGCGCTTTAAACAACTATTGTCCACACTCACCGCTCCCGGCCGAAACCAGAGAAAAAACAGCAGCAACAGCAGCAGCAACAGAAATAAAATTCGCTCAGTTACCTGACAGCGCGCTTGAAAAGAGAGCGGCAAGAGACAAGAGCGGCAACCAAGCCGCTCTAAGTTTTAACCCGAGGCCAATGACGTTCAACTAGTTGTGGTACATGTCTGTATGTCTGTATGTAATTATGAATGTACCCACAGATGTACATATATGTACTTATGTACGTATGTTCGTGGGTGCTGATAGTTTCCATTGTTCAGAGAATGACGCCGAAGTTGGCTTGCTGACTGTGGCTTACATAGAGTCAGAGTCAGAGTCCGAGTTCGAGTCAGATTCAGATTCAGACTCAGAGCGTTTACATATGTACATACATATATAGTACATACTGTGGACACTTGGCAAGTCTCAACGGTATTTTCTTGAGAGCCAACAATGTCACAGAGAGAGAGAGAGAGAGAGAATGATAGAGTCAGCTGGCGAGACCGAAAGTGGTAGCTGTGATTCAAACCAAGTCGCCAGATTGGGAATTTTCTCATTTCTCTTGGCCTCTCTCAGTTAACATTCCTGCGATGATCACATCCTTGTAACGCATATCATCTAAACTTTTGTTTTGTTTAGAGATTCTCTTTAACCAAAATAAAAAAAAACGTAAACAACATGCACTTTCGAAATCAATTGCTTCAATTTAGAATGAAAACAGTTGCAACCAAAACTTTCTCTTAATTGTTTTCACATCAAACCAATTTTGCGTTAAGTGTTTGTTTAATTAATTAAAATTAACGTTTATACAGCATTCGTTTGTATTTACCATGCATTTAGCGAGTAAATTAAATATTAACTACCATCCAAGACCCTTGAGAACTTGCGACTGGTTTTTAAGGGGGAAAGAAATTAGCCAACCAGAACGCTTTTAACGCATGTTTCCCATGCATGTTTCACATTCATAGAAAGGTAGAATTTCCTGTTGAAACATACACATGTGCATTTAAACTGCTTGCCAAACCTATTTAAAGTTAAAAATTGTGTGTAAAACGTATTTTTAAATGTAGTAGGCTTTGTTTATTTATTTCAATCAAGTTCAACAGTTAATCGCAACTCTGTATGTAACAGCTTTTTGTTTCTAACTTTTGTCAGTTATGTTAAATTTTAAGATGTATCTATTATGCCTATTTTTAGCAAATTGAATTTCCAAGTTATTAGTAATTTGGAAAAGTTCTGCTTTGTTCGCTTAACTTGTTAAATAGTCTTTTAAAGTGTGGGTAGAGGGTATCTCAAAATCGATCATGTTTATTTTTATGCTTAAACTAAGAAGTCGAAAGCTTTTAAAATGTTTTGCGAATCATCTGAAAGAGTTGTCAAATGTGTGTGTGCATGCCATAACATCAGTAAAATTTGCATTGTGTTTTCCACTTTATCACTCATGTTGAATAAATAAATTGTTGGCGTAAAATTAAAAGTACGCGCTTAGTTTCACTCTTAGATTCAGCAACCACGGAAGACTTCAACTTTGGTTTTATAGCTTTGAGAAGAAAGAAAGATCAAGATGGAAAGGCTAGCAAATAACTTTTAATCTAAAGAAGATTTGGGTTTTACTAATAAAAATTTTAATTAATATACTGTGTTCACTGTTCAGAAAATTCGCTTTTTTAATGAGAAAGTTCTTTTTGAATGGTTCGTTTTTCTTGGAATTGTTAATTGTTTAAATATAAATATAATATATAATAAATTCTCATATTTTTAAATATGTTAAAGTGCAGCTGCACCTGTTTTTACCATTCAATAAGTTTTAAAGTAACTTTGAATTTTACTAACTGAATAGAGTTAAACTTAAAGTGCTAGACTTAAGCTTAAATACAAGATATTTAAATGCGACCAGTGCAATCGCACCCATATTTTTTTTTAATATAACTTTCATGTTTTAGAACCCATGAATAATATATGCTATATATAAATGCTAAGTGTTTATATTATGCCTTGCTAGAAAAAGTGGTAACCAAATCTATACGGTAGATTATCTACCCATGTTGTATAAGCTGAAAAGGCTTACACAATTATACATAGAACCTATTCATGTTTCTCATGCATTTTTGCATTACGTTGTTGTTTTTTTCTATGCCACGTCAATGATGTATAGATAAATTGTATGCGAAAAGTGCATTACATGAATACCTCATGACTATTACCATTGTTTTATTATATACTATCGTATTATTTATTTTTCTTAAGTCATACAAATTACATTTTGTTGTATATTCTTCATATAGTACTATACCAATATGTTTGGTATAATTCTGTACTTTCTGGTGTATTAATTTCGCCTATTATATGAATAATACCGCATTGGTTTGCCTGCATTCCAAATTGGTAGCGGGTATCTCACAATCGAGCACACTCGACTGTAGCTTTCTTAAATGTTTTTCCTTTGATTTTAGTTTTACTATTGACAAGAGTACCCCAAATTATATATATACAACATTTCCAGAAAATGTAGCATTAAATAACAAGATACAAAGATACAAAATAGATCTAAACAAAATTGATATTCGCACACTGAACTTAGTTTAGTTTAGTGTTAAGAAACACAAGTCGTTAAAAAACTCGTATTACCGGCAAAATCTAGTATTTGAAATAGTTTCGACATTTTTGAGTTGCCAGGGCGTGAATTCTAACGTCGACGCGATTATTTAGTTAATTGAATTGTATCATTACTGGCTTGTTAAACAATAATAATTCCGAGCTGAATTATTAAATACAAATTCGAAAATATATAACTATAAATGACAACCAAGAGTTGCAAAAACGATAGGCCATGTAACGGGCCATTGCGTTTGCCGTTGCATTGCAAAATTAATTGCTATGCTATGAGTACTACTAATCGTATAATAATCTATTGTTGGGCAAGTATTTATGGCCGCGACTTTTTTATACCCCGTTACCCTAATGTTATTTGAGGGATTTCTGCTCCAAGCAATTCCCATATTTCGTAAACTACAAACGTAATTTAATTCATTTAATATTTTATTGAACTTTGATTATTTATATTTCTAACTCGAGAAAAACGCGAGATACATAAGTAAGATTTTCTATGTGATTTTATTGCTTAGTAATAAAAAGTTCGTTGAACACTTATTTCGTAAATTCGAAAGCTGATTACCAGTTGGAAAGAATTCTTTCCTAAGTTGTTAAGATTCGAAACGGCACTTGAAAGAAATTATACAATAAAACCAATGTTGGACAAGTACTGCAAGTTTACAACAAAAATAAATAAAAATAAAAAAAAAAAGTCATAACAGAATTAAATTTTGTACTTAAGACAACTGTCACTGCTTGGCTTTAAAATTGCCCTCGTCTGCGAAGAAGAATTTACTACAGTGAACGGCTTACGTATATTAACCATGCCAATAAGTAGAGTTAAATAGAACACAGCTTTTACTGTACTCCAGTTTTAGTACAGGTTTTTATTATTCTTTCGCTCATTTTGACAGTGGAAACATAAGAACAACAACAACAACAACAACAACAGCAGCAGCAGCGAAACAACAGTAATAGTAACAAAAAACAAAAACAAGTAAGTCCGTTGTAGTTAAAAACTAACTCGACTTTGAAGATACCCTTTGTTTAACAGTCAGATGCATTTGCTTGCAATACTTTAGATTTTATCTATGCTAAATTGCATCTTGAGTGCAGTATTTAAGTTGTGAATATTTATTTTATTTAAATCATTTAATATTATTCTTGTTATTTGAATGTTTTCCATAAACATCCATTAACATCATTATTTATTGGCAACGATCAAGTCGTATTGAACTTAAAAACCATGAAAACTAGCGTGTTTTACACACATAGTGTCCTTGATGCTTCCTTGTGCCTTTTACTGGGCTATAATACCTTTTTTTCTTGTCTTTTTCAGGGTATAAACAGCCACTTTGTGCTATCCACAATGGGGCAGCACAGCCGTCACATAAACGCGTGGGTTACTCAAAAAGTTTCTACGATAAGCTGTATTAGCAATATGCAACTGAAATAAACATTTTACTATATGTATATAAATATCTCTATAGTATTTATAAAACATATTTACAATATAAAATAATACAATTATATATAATATAATATCATATAATAAATAGTAGTATTTTTAAAGTGCAGTTTTTCAGCGCTGCTATTTTATAGAAAACACATTTAGACACAATAGTGCCTAAAGCAGAAATTGTTAAGAAAATGTTGTCAGAGTGTGTTCAATAATTTTAATATTAAGCATCGAACTGGACTAAAATAAATAATAATTTCCTTGAAAGCCTGAAGAACTAAGTGCTGTTACCCTTCAATAAGAAACAAAGAATTTTCTTCTTTACCAAATAAGAACAAAATAAAGCTAATATGTTGGAAAAGAGTTGAAGTAGCGAATAAGAATAAGAATGAGAAATATTTGCGGTTCATTCTCACGACTACAACCGCTTGGCCCAGTTAGTTGAATGCGTTACTCATGGATTGGCCCTCGAGTAAATTGTGTAAAGCTCTGCGATTGCGCAGCTTGCTTGTATTTCACGTCGGCAACAATGCCACAACAATGACAAACAGCAACGCAGTCGCATAGCCATAGCCATAGCCGCAGACCGACCCCAGCCGAGCGACCGAACGCGACCAGCGAAGCCGAGCGAGCGAACACACAAAACGAGCAAGCAAACGAGCCAATCAACAATATGGTGACGGCGACAGTGGTCGGTCCTCGGTCTTTTCGCTCGTCGTGGATTGTCGGTTGTCGGCTGTCGGTTGTTGGTTGTCGGTGCACACGCGCAGTGCTGCGAACTTCTGTAACTGAAACGCCAGCCAGCTAGCCAGCTAACAAAACCAGTTATAAGTCAACTTTCATTCCAAGCAGACGTGTCAGAAGTACGGATTGTATCGCATAGGATCGTGTCTTTCTGTTTTTGTGTGTTGTGTTTGGCAACAGCGAACTCCGTTCAAAATATATAGTGGCTATTATATATGTATGTATATGTATGTATGTATGTATTTACTCTCTCGTCTGCATATCTACGATTGCTATACAATTGCATATATGTAGATTGCATTCGAAATACATATGTATGTATGTATGTGTGTGTGTATATTCACGTTCAAAGATAATGGTTATTTTTAAAAGTTGCTTTCCAAGCTTCAAAAAACCAAAAAAACAAAAAAAAAAGCGTTGCTTTTTGTTTCAAACTCTTTGGTTATTTCTTTTTCTGTTTTTGTTTTTGTGTGTGCACTGTTCCATGAGTGAATTAAGTAACAATAAACACAACACAACACAACTTGAATTCCCACTCTCTGAGAGTGTGGTGACTGGAAAAAAGCAGAAAATGTCCAGAAAGCGAAATCAATAGTTCTGACCATATTCATGACTCTGCTCTATATACTCTATACATATATATACACTTATATGTGTTTGTATGTAAGCGTGTGACTTTGTATTTCTATGTATTCGATCGTACTATGCAAATAATTGAAATCGAGATCAGTTTCCAGTAGCTTTTGTGTGTGCGTTTGGTTGCCCCCAAAAAACTAAGTCGAGGGGAAAAAACAAACTTTTAAATTGTTTCGAGCGAATTGGACTTCATTTGGAGTCAATTAACACTTTATAAAATTTCTCGACGATGGCTTAGAGTCTAGTGACGATCGTTCGCATAGTCTTTTTCCATACACATACCTACATACATATCTATGTATATATGCATAGAGAGATGTACATCTGAAACCGCAGCCGCTCACCGATAATAAGTGAAATTTACACACTCTGTGTAACGGCGCTTGGAGAATACCAGTCCCCAAAATACACAAAAAAAAAAAGCATAAGTCTGCTATTATAAATCACGAAAACTGCTTCTAAGCGTTAGCGGGAATGTCACAGGCCACGTTAAGCTAGCAAAACTTGGGAGCCTTGAAATACGCGAATAATAATAATGCATCATGTGGCTTATTCTTGTGAACAAAAACACACACGAAAAAACAACAGTCTATTCAAAAAACCGAAAACTTAACATGAGAAAACACATTGTACATTGTACGTTTTAGTTAATTATTTGTTGTTTTTGTTTCTTTACATATTTCAAAAGTCATTGTACGCGTATAGAGTGCATTTTTAAGATTACAGTATTTAATTTATGCAATCATATTCACATGCTTACACCCATTATACACGTACATACATGCATACATATGTATGTATAGATAGTCATGAGATTATGTGGTGAAAATTCAATGTGAATGCCAAGTGAAAATTAAGTGATCAACAGTGGCTGCCATGCAACGTACAAGTAGTAAATTTAAATTTCATATATCATAGATAATACAAAAATAATAATAATATACATACATGTGTGGTATACATAACTAAAATAGAGAAGTGTTTGCATAAGTTTAAGCAGCGGTGATGCTTCAGCTTCAGCTTCATAACTGCAACGAATAATAATCAAAAAGCTAATATAACATCAACAACAAAAGCAACAACAACAACATCGACAGCAACAACAATGTTTGGCTTTTGCCACAAGTTATTGTTCATCTCAACAACACCTCGACTACTGGACTATAATAACAACAGCAACAGCAACATATGGCAGAGAGCCATGGCCTTTTCAAAGCATATGCATATTCAATTCATAATGCTTATAATGATGATGATGTCGCTGATTACAGCCGGAAATTGCCACAGTGAGTTCCTCCTTGCCTGCCTGACTGCCTGCCTGCCATGCAGGTTTATCGATAGTATTGATATTCGATATAGTACATATTTGCATACACTCATACATATATTCACAACACATTCATAATTACCCTGCTCCGGAAAATGTCTGATGCCGGTTGCAAACTATATGATACGATTATGATTGTTGAGGATTTCCACACACACACACACACACACACATACACACATGGCTGGTTTTTGTTTGTCTTGTTTTTCTTCTCTCTGTTGCGACAATTGTATAATTGCCTTCAAACCCATTAGCAAATAAACGTTTTCATTTGCTGCTCATTTTGCCGGTCGAAATACCGTTAATCATTCAAAGCAAACAAATTTTTGAAAATCACATACCGACTTCATCTGAATAAATGTGCTCAGAATAACAACGCGTCCATTAAAATGCACTCAAATATAAATATGTTCTATATACATATATTTGGCAAATTTATTTTGCTGAGCTTAACAAATTAAGCTGCGTGTGATTAATGACAATTGTCTTATTTAAGTATTTTTGCAGTATTTCATACTGTATAAAACCGTTAGGAATGTCATCGATCGAGATTCCTTTATTGAACTTAAAGTTCAAGGTTAAAATACCTTAAAACCTTTTTCTAAATTTGCACAGTTGCCTTAATTTTGTATTTTTTGCTCTATTCTAACTTTGCGTAGTTTTCTTATATTAGTATTTTCTACTATGTTAAATCGTTAGGAATGTTATCAATCGAAATCCCTATTTTAAACTGAAGTTCAAGGTTTAAAACCTTTTTCTCACTTTGCCCATTTTGTATTAAGTATACGACTAGTGGCACTTTGAGTGCAGGCAAATCTTGTACATATATATCGATTTGATAATAGGCTATTAAATTCTATTTATAGAATGCTTAAATGTCAAATGAATATTTGGGCATACGTAAAAATACTTTCCAATTGATTTCTTTGCTTTATTCTGCGGATCAATTTGCATATAAACAGCAATAGCATTTGGTATTAATTGAGTTAATGCTAAGCTAGCAACTGACTCCCGGATATGTTTATAGTATTCTTACATTAAAAAAATAGCAGTTACGTTTCACACCCGTTTACCCCACTGCATGTTGTTATCGAGCTTGGGCTTTAATAAAGCTTTTACATTTCATTTGTTGTTAGCAACTTTCAAGATTGCGTCCACCTACGTGAAGTGTTTTCAAATGCGGTTGCTGTTTGCTGCTTGCTGTCGCCTGACGTTGTCATAACGGCATTTGAATTCAAGGCACCTTCCAATCGGGCAATGCGATCGCTTAACCGCCCTACTTACCCATATACGATGTTAGTTCCTCGAACTTTGCATTCTGCATAACGTTTGTTGGCCCTCTCTCAACACAAAAAAAATCAACATAAATATGCACACTTCAATGCTTTAAGGTGATAAAAATAATATTTATGAATAGAAAATAATAAGCTTGCAAGACTTTCATTTGCTAACAAACTCAGCGCGAGCAAATGCATATTTTCATATTTTGTTGGTTTTTTGATTTGGGGGCAAACATCGAGTTTGCAGTTACAATAAGATTTCGCCACTCCCTGATTGACTTTGTTCTCATGCACAAGAAACAAGTGACATATGCACTGGAACTTGAATGTATTGTACCTACAATCTACCCGCCGACTATATGTGTGTGTATATGTATATCATAAACACTGGTTAAACCGGATGAATGCTATTTAAGTGGCATACGAATAACTGCTTTTTATTTGACTCTTGGGCATAAATAACATCATCGAACTCACACACAAACACATTTTGCATGGGCTAAACAACAAAATAAGAAGAAAGAGAGAAAACCTGACATCAAGCAAGCAACCAGCTGCAACACAACACAGGCTCGCAAAACATCATTGCGAAATATCACGAAAATGAATAAAATTCGCAGATCAGAATAAATTATAAATTTCTGCACATAACAGATTCATTCATACACACACACACATACAGATGTTGACCCAAACACCTTTTGAGATCGATCAACAAAAACGAACGAACAACGATGAAAAACGAAAGTAAAAGATGTAAGAGGTCTGTCTGGTTTTCTTTGATTTGCTTTGCTTTGCTTTGGTCTGCTGACCAATTTATTCTATTCGGAAGTGATTGGAGTTAGGATAAACCTAGTTCCCAGCTCTCTCAGCTGATGTATCTATGCTTTTTTTTCGCTGTCGAATTTATGCGCATAATTATCTTTATATACGAGTATTCCAACTCCTCCGAATGCCGAACCGGTTAATAATTCTATGCGCACCAAAAAAAAAAAACAAAAAAAAAAGGAATGCCAGTTGCCAGTTTCATATGGGCGAAAGTGATATAAATAGATAAATGATTTTGCGCAACAACAAGCGTATCTCTTTCAGGGTATCAGATTCGGGTTCTTGGCTTTATTTCCTCTTGATTTCAACTCTTATTTTTTTTTCTCTTTTGGAGTATTACGAAAGAAAGCTGCTTGACCTATTTTCCATGCCCGTTGCCCATAAAAATGCAGTGTGTGTGATTTTCGCCTTCGAAAATTAATTAACAACTCACGCTGATCATGAATACATATAGTATATGTTGCTGCCGGTTACACACATGTACATTTTGTCCACACTAAGTTATCAAATTTGTAGCGTCTAGAGTTTTTTGTACACTTATTAAGCATATTCTAAGTGGTTTCTCAGAATTTCATTACGCTCGAATTATAAACTTGTTATTCAAGAAACAATGGCATGAAATCGAACGCGAACGCAGCTGCACCGTCTCCAGTTTCGCAGCTTTGGTCACACTGAATTGTTTTGTGTACCCTACAGATATGTATATACTTATATGTAGGTAGCTGAGATTATATTATATTTTATTAAGTTCTCATAACTCATACTAATAGTTAAGATTATAATTATTATATATATAGTATATGATAGCATAAATTATAGTTGTCAGAGGTGTGTCTAAATTAACTCAAACTCAATCCCTTGCATTTGAATTCTATGTTGCTTTAGTCGTGATTCGCATCGAACACAGATGTCCGTAAACTTTCATACCTGTTTTGTTTGCCCTAAGGTGTGAGAATTATCTAGCGGATCAAACGCTTGAGCAAAAACCACTTAAAACCGTTGATGACAGAATTAATAGTCTCGCGATTATAGCTAATGTTGACCATGTTTTCTTCGATATAGAAATATAAACAAATTGTTAGAATTCTTTATCCTTCTCTACACAATATATATATACTTTTTAATAGCTTCACTTTCCTACATGTTGATCAAGTTATTAAACCAGATACTTTATCGTACTAACAAGCCGTCTAATTACGAACAAAAAAAGCATTCGAAAGAGATGAAAATAAATAAGTAAAAGTTTATACTGATATACGTTGTTTCTTGTTTTTTTTCCAGTCTGTGGTCCACCGGCTGTGCCGCTGAATGCCAAAGTACGTACGGTGAGTGGTGAAACTGGTATCTCGGAGGCTCATTACACATGCGATGCTGGCTACGAGCTGTTCGGTCCGTCAACGATCAAGTGTGACGCGACCGCCGGCTGGGAACGGGATCTGCCATTCTGTGGCGTCAATGTCGCCTACCGCAAGCCGGTTAATCAAAGCTCCTACACGCGCAGCGGTCCTGCCAGCTATGCGAACGATGGCAAGCCTGGCAATAAGGTAATCATCATCAGATTGAAATATACACATATATAAAACATTAGTTGGTACAAAGCTTGTCATGGAATTCAAATTTCTATATTTACTTTAAATTAATCATCTATTTGTTGAAATAAGCAACAATTGTTGTTCTATTTTAATTTTATAACAGCATTGATTTTATTTCGATATATGATAATCATATTTCAATGTCAATCAGCACTTTTTTGCCCTAAAGTTTAATCCAACGTTACAAATAACATACATCTTTTTTTTTTGGTTTACTTACATAAAATATGCAATACTACATTAAAGCAGATAAAAAATGTAGGCAGTAATAATATTGTTTAAAAATAAATACATTAAACTATTATAAACTATCTCTCGAATTAGTGTTGATAACAGAATTTTTCATTCTTAAACGTGCAGGTCGTAAACGTTGCTTTTTCTATGAACTCAGCTGTACATATAGTTTTATCGACTACATAGATAAATCAGAAACTCTTAGAAGATCTTAGTATTACATAAATTTAAGTATATTACATTCTTCTAGATAATACAGTAAAAACTATCTAAAAAAGAAAATGAATTGCTATTTAAAAGTCACAGAAAAAGAGATTATCAAAGCAAGGTGTCTACATCAAAGAAGCCTTTACTTAGAGAGAATGTTGACTGTTTTCTTTTAGCTACAGACAAATAAAATGTAGCTTCAACTATGTCAAACAATCTAAGTGTCAATGCTTTGGACTTTGAACTATTAAAAATAATCTTTTCAGCCTAACAATCTTCGATATTTTAAGAACTATTAGCTTTCAAGCTGTGTTAGAAGTACAATTTTATTGTAAATAAGTAAATAAAGTGTAGTAGGAAAAAATGTATTAAACACAATGAATAAAGTGTATACGATTTCTAAGTATTTAAAATCATATATCGCATATTTTAGTTCTATGCCAACTAAAAGTCAAACTTCATCTTTTTCGCTGTCAGAATCCCGATGGCCAGGAGTGTTCGGAAACACAAAAGGAGCCCTCGCCGTGGTGGCGAGTGGATCTCTTGACACCACAAACCGTGCACGTGGTCCGCATCACGACTCGCGGCTGTTGTGGCCATCAGCCGCTGCAGGATCTGGAGATACGTGTGGGCAACAGCAGCGCGGATCTGCAACGGAATCCGCTGTGCGCCTGGTATCCGGGCACATTGGACGAGGGCGTTGTGAAGACGTTCACGTGTGCCAGACCCTTGGTGGGTCAGTATGTGGCCATTCAGCTGGTCGGTGTCGAAGGCAGTCTGAGCCTCTGTGAGGTGGAGACATTCACCAACGATGAGTTCTCCGTCGATCGCTGTCTGAGCCCCAAAATCGGTGTCGATACCGTGGTGACAACATTCTCCAAGACATGCTACGACTTTCATATCACGAAAGGAGAAAGCTTCGAAAAAGCTCAAGCCATTTGCAAGCAAACAGGTAATTGTTTGTCTTCGATATAAATACAATATATAATATGTTATACACATACATACAAACATTCATATGTATGTACATAATTAACAAATCTTAATGATGCTCATCTTCATTTTGCTGCAGGCGGTAACTTGGTGCATGAGTTTCGAGGCGCAACAAGTCAATATATACTCTCGGAGTTAGAACGACGCAAGTCGGAACTTAAGCCTCAATTGGTTTGGATTGGCGCACAAAAAGAGCCCGGAATCACATCGCGCACATGGAAATGGGTGAATGGTATGCAATCTCTTTATTAGTCAGCCCACAATCTACATACATATATACTACAAAATGAGTAGAAACAACAGCTCTTTGTGGTCTTACAGCTTCAATTATGACGTAAGCATCTGAAAAAGTAATCTGAATAGGCAGAGTAAAGCTCACTTGAATTTATCTCGTTACCATAAAGAGTTCAAAGAGCCAACAACAAATTTTGCGAATTTGTTGACCAGGTTGAATTAAGTTTCCAAAAATTTTATTTTTTTTAACTGTTGGCAAACTAATTAAATGTTTTACTACACAGTACTTATTTTTAGTACTATTTAGTACACGCTCTTTTCTTTTAGTGGATTAATATAATTTTTGCATGGTTTCCATGAAGAGATCAAAGAGCCTACAACAAGTTGCAATGAGTTCCCAAATAGTAGAATTTGTTAGTCATTTTAGTACTTTTTTGGTACTTTTTTAGTACACATTTCCTAGCTACGCATCGATCTCGTCAGCAAACAATTTGTTGGGTCAATTGAATACATAAATTGTATTCTATCGTCGAATTATTTAAGTAACTAAATTAATTTGCATTCCCCAACAGTTTCTATATACAAATTTGGTCTGAAACGTGCACATAAATCATGTTATGTTATTTTGCTTTTCTAGGCGAAGTTGTGCAGAAACCCGCCTGGGGCAAGGATCAGCCAAATAACTACAATGGCGAGCAGAACTGTGTTGTCTTCGATGGCGGTCGCAATTGGCTGTGGAACGATGTTGGCTGCAATCTGGATTATCTGCATTTCATTTGCCAGCACTGTATGTACTAAAAGTTTTTATACATTTCTATAATTTAATCACATTCTTGTCGCATTGATATGTAGCGCCTTTATCCTGTGGGTCGCCGGATGCGCAGCAGAACACAACCGTATTACACAAAAAGTTCACATTGGGCGAGAAAATCCAATACGAGTGCCCAAAGGGACATTCGCTAATTGGCTTTGCTGAGCGCGAATGCAAACCCGATGGAGTCTGGAGTGGATCAGCGCCCACGTGCAAATGTAAGTTCATATACAAGATACTAGGCATGATTTACACCTTTGGGACATTTCAACCGAAAGTGGTACATTTGTACAAAAGCCTTTCCTCAGAAATGGTACATTTCAATTATTCACTGAAAAATTGGGTAAATTTCTTAAAACTCTGGTAAATTGTTATATCTGGTTTCTTTTTGAATAAATAAATTAATAACTTCACTCCATTTGGAAAAAATGTATAAGGAATATCTATGTA
The DNA here is from genome assembly GCA_035046325.1 of Drosophila niveifrons. Taxonomy (NCBI): domain Eukaryota; kingdom Metazoa; phylum Arthropoda; class Insecta; order Diptera; family Drosophilidae; genus Drosophila; species Drosophila niveifrons. The sequence goes on along the minus strand of JAWNOC010000062.1, from coordinate 6,665,500 downwards.
GTCAATTTCTTTCTAAATAAATTGGCTAAATATAGAATTTTAAATAAAATTTGGTACTCTTTTAGTCAATTATTTAATTTAAAACTATTTTGCAAAGCATTTGTTTCATATCACTGACATTATTTGCAGACGTTGACTGCGGAGAATTGCCCGATCTGAAATTCGGTTCGATACATTTGTCAGAGGAGCGAACCAGCTACAGTGTTGTGGCCACATACAGTTGCCACGAGAATTACACGTTGATTGGCAATGAGAATCGAACATGCATGCTCGAAGGCTGGAGTGGCAAGCAGCCGGAATGTTTGGTCGACTGGTGTCCAGATCCCCAGCAAATCACCGGTGGCAATGTGCGTTTCACGGACAAAAGAGCTGGTTCAACCGCGACATATGTTTGCGAGCCCGGCTATGTGCTTGTGGGCGAGGCGGTAAGTGCAACGATTTGGAATTAAATTGAAATTCAATTAACTAACTTTTGATGTGTAGATCATTTCATGCGGATTGGGTGGCGAATGGTCGAGCAAAACGCCGTCTTGTCGCTTTGTCGACTGCGGTGCACCAGCTCGACCTGATCGAGGAATTTCGATACTGATCAACGGCACAACGACTGTCGATTCGATTGTGAAATATGAATGCGACGACGATCATTGGCTCGATGGACCATCGGAGTTGTATTGCACCAGAGATGGCAAGTGGTCAGGTGAAGCGCCCATCTGTGAGCTCGTCACATGCGAGACACCACAAGTGCCCGCCGGTTCCTTTGTGATTGGCTACGACTATAATGTGCACTCGAAAATACAATACAACTGCGATCCTGGCCACATAATGCATGGCACACCGGTGCTTGAGTGCTTGGACTCTGGCGACTGGAGCTCTGAGGCGCCCTTCTGCGAATGTGAGTTATCCAACTGTTGTCGACAGTTCGGCATTTCTTTTAGTCGATGGATATTCCGATGGATATTCAACTTCTATAGCAATAGGTTAATCAATAGGGATAGAAGATAACAGAAATATGAACATAGCATAATTTATACTTAAGTTACAGCCTTCGCCATTTTAAATTGTAACAGTCGAAGAAAGCGTAGACAAGGCTTTAAGGAAACAAAGCTTTTATTAATAGCTTATAAGAGCTCTCTTCAGTCGATTGGATATTAATCCTCTTTTCACTTTTCCTACCGACAATTCTAGATTTATTTTTAACCAAAAGTAATAATTATGTCAGATGGTATATGATGCGCTATTGCTTTCACTTCAAAGCTAAAGATAGCTTAATCCTTACACAAACCTAATCACAAGTTATTAGTATGTTAGAAATGCTTATTAGTTCAGCATATACATATGCAAGTAGTAATAACTACTCAATCTATATTACTATATCGGATAGTAATTCTATCTTCGCTTTTCGTTGCCCATCAATAATGTTAAAAGAAGTCCAATCAAAATCGAAATCTTTGCATAAATTAGCCTTGATTTTCAATTAAAATTCGAACAATATTCCAACCCTTCCTTTTACAGACATTGACTGTGGCCCCACACTGCCTATACCATATGGTAGCATGAAGTATGTGTCCAACACAACCTACGTTGGATCCGAGGTGGTATTTAGCTGCACGCAATCGCACAAGCTGAGTGGAGTTGTTAAGCGCAAATGCCTCGAATCGGGCACTTGGAGCGATGCGCCGCCCAAATGCGAAGGTATGGATAGGAACGGGGACTGGGCTGTATATCTTAATCTTTGCTTTACTAATTGAAATGTTACATTAGAAATTCGCTGTCATGAGCCACTGCTGCCATCGCATAGTTTGCTCTCAGTCACGGGCAATGATCGCATGTATGGACGCACTCTTATACGCACCGCAGAATCCATTCAGAATCCGGCACAAACATACAAGTGAGTTATTTCAAAATTCATATAAATATATTATTGTTTACCCAATTTTGTTAAGTAATAAAAGGCACAGTTTGTTGATCTTTTGCATGTTTAAATGGTAAAGAAACAAAAGTAAGAAAGCTACAGTCAAGTTTGCTCGATTGTAAATTAATCGCTTTCCATTTACAATAAAATCATATTCTACAAATAAACTGAAAAAATACTAATTTTGTTATAATGATATTGTACTACATTCAAAATATATCATAGGGTCCAAAATATACCAGCTTGTCATCTTGAGATGCACAGAAATTTAAGAAATTCTTTATCCTGATTAACTGATCTAAAAATGCTCAGCGCAAACATTAAAATTTTGTTAGAAAAGTCGGTCGGGATTTTGTTTGTATTTATATTTTAATTAACTATATAAATGTATGTCATGTGAGATTGTATTTTTGTTGAAAAGCTTACAAAGAAGTTCAATTAAGAAATAGATTAATAAATGGTTAGAGAACTAATTATAGCGATCACAATTTAATCGTTTTTAAATGAAGTGAAAGTAAAAGATAAATATCTAAATTATATTTTTGTAATTTTCTACTTCTTAAAGGTAATCGAAATTCAAGGTACTTGATGTACTTGAATAGTAACAATTTCTTTGCCATAAATGCTATTATCAATACTCTCTTTATAACATACTTAATGAATGATTTTTGCATTACAGAATTGGCGCTTTGGCCAAGTATCGTTGCGAACGTGGCTATAAAATGGTGGGCGAAGCGTTGGCCACATGCACAGACAATGGACAATGGAGCGGCGTAATTCCGGAGTGTGTATGTAAGTACATCGATAATTGAGATATGATATGATTATCTGATTTGGAAAACTGAAGCGACATTTTGTTGACAAACGTTAAAGCCATTTCATCTCATTTGTTAGCTTTAAACATTAAGCTATAAAATTGAATTTTCCCAAAATCAAACTATATTTAGTTTCACACAAATGTTTATGTTGTTTATTTGTAATTTCCAAAATTAGATGTGGAGTGTGGTACACCTGAGAACATAGTGGACGGCAAAGTGACGCTGGCCACAAATGCAACATATTATGGAGCCGCAGTGCTCTACGAATGCAATGTGAACTTCAAGCTGAACGGCGTCTCGAGACGCTTGTGCACCGAGCACGGCAACTGGAGTCATGAGGCACCAAAGTGCACCGAAGTCGTTTGCGATACTCCAACATTGACTGACAGTTTGCTAGTGGAGGCGGGAACTCGTGCTGTTGGCTCCATGGCCACCTTCAGTTGTGCCAAGGGACGAATTCTGGTTGGCAACGATACTCGCACATGCCAAAAGAATGGCAAATGGACGGGCAAAAGTCCAAGCTGTAGACGTAAGTATTCATAATTACACACAAAAAAAAGCAAAAATTAGGAAATCAAAAACTGAACCCAGAAGCTAGATTGGTCATTTTAAAAATAAGAAAGATTTTCAAAGGGTTTTCAAACTCAAAATTAAGATTCTTGTTTACATAACGTCATTTATACTTTCTATGTAGATTCAAAATTCATGAAGAATGATTTTTATTTTCAAGCATAAAACTTTGAAACCTAAATTGTTTGTTTTAAAAAGTTCAAGATTTTGATTTGTGTTTCTAGAACGTAATTTATTGTTTCTACCCTACTACTATCAATTCGTATCAATTCGTATTAATTTGATTATTTATTGACAGCCGTGGACTGCGGTCGTCCTTTGGCCATTGACAATGGTCGCGTCATTGTGGTCAACGACTCAACTTTATATGGAGGCTCTGCCGAATATCATTGCATTCCCAACTACAATCGCATCGGACAATATCTGCGCAAGTGCACCGAGGACGGTGCCTGGAGTGGCAAACAGCCGCACTGTGAGTTGGCCACCGTCGAGGGGCAAGAGAGCTCGGAGTTGGGTACAAGTGTGGCCATTGGTGCCACCATCATCATTGGACTGCTTGTGGTCGTCGGTCTCATTTTCTTGTATCGCAATAAGGCACGGCCTGTTAAGAACACCGAGAATATTCAAGCGGCTGAAACGAAGGATGAACGCAACGCTGCTGTCATGTCATATTCCACACTTGAGGCCAACAATCGAATGAATACCTATAACAATAATTCAACTGCGACTTTTAACACGTTCCAAGGCGGATCGGGGGGCGGACGAGGCGCCAGCAACAATAATAATAATGCCGATAGTGAGCAAATGAATAATCGCTCCGGTAAGTGAAAGAATTCGTTAATTGACTTGCTACATATATAGAAAAAGATGTTTGAATTATGAATGCACTGCCTTAATAGTAAATAGATGGAGGTTGCTCAAAAGTTTAAGATATTTGGTAGTGCAATAATGGCTATATTTTCCAAAATTTGCATTCTAAATTGCAAAAGCCTTTAATACATTACACTTAACTTGAATAATTATGAATATGATTAATATATATAAAGAGGTTTACTTTAAACTTGATCAATTTCAAAATGTTTTTACTATATTCAATTAAATTAGAAACCTTGACCGACAATCTGGTATATTATGCCGTCTATGGTATATTTTGAAAGTGGTACTATACTAAATACTAAAAATATACCAAATGATATATTTGGTAAATACTAAAAATATACCAAATGATATATTTGGTATATTTTTAATATTTTGTAGTATTTTTGGTATATTTTGGAAATAATACCACAATATTTTGCTTTTATTCAAAATGGGTAGCGGGTATCTCACAGTCGAGCACACTCGACTGTAGCTTTCTTACTTGTTTTTTCTTCTTCTTGTATCATATAATATATATACTGACAGACTATACGATATTTCATTCTACCTATATTTTTCCAAATTGCTACTTTAAATAGAAACAACTTTGTCAAATTAAAATATTTACTAAATTTTCATATACTATTTATATTTGCAGAAAACATTTACGACCAAATACCAAATGAACAGTTTTACGATGCACCCTACGAGATGCGAACGAATGACGAGGTCTACGAACCCGAACCCGTATCCAGTAATGTGATCACAATAAATGGCATCTCAGTGCGATGAAAAACCGAGAAAAGCATGCGAATTCCCGAAAACGGAGCGGGTTCAATTAATTGATCGATCGATCGATCAATGTTAATTTGTGTTTATAAATGTGTATAGTAATTTTAGAAAAGGACATAAGTAATTCGTAGTTAAAAGCAACAAATTATCGCCAGCTGTCCACGCTTCATACTCAAATACTATGTGTATATATACATATATAGTAGATGCATTCATATATAGTATATACTAATAGTATAATGCTTGAGTGTGATCACGTACTGATTTCTTAAAAACAACAAACAAAACAAAAAGCAACTCTTTTTTTTTTAAAGTTCAACATGGAAATTAAGTCACGAGGCCACTAAATTAAAACAAAAAGAAATTAGAGCACGATTTCCGTTCCATGTTTTCTTCCTTAATTATTATTATTATTATTATTTTTTTTTTTTGTATAATTATTATGTATTATATAAAATGTGTATGTATGTATAATCAGAATGTAATATTTTGTTATGCAATGTGTAAGTACTCGTTAATGCTTAAGTAAAAAGAACATGTTTTACTTAAATAAATATGTGGTTAACTAATTTATTATGATTAACATAAACTGCGCCTATTTATTTATCTACTGCGGGAACTTTTCTTCTGGGTTTTCGAATTTACAATGCTGATTAAACAAAAAACTTTAACAACGAAAAAATTAGTTTTTTGAAAATGAGATGCACTCATTAAATCAATCGAAGCAAACAGGGTATTTCAAAGTCGAGCATTCTCTGCCAGAGCATAATTTTCAAGTATTTGTTTGATCAATAGTTCTTTGGGAAATGCGTTGCCTAGAGTATACGCACAAGTTGAAAATACAAATTCAATTATGCAACATTTTAACAAAATTTTGGTCATTTTATTAAAATTGTAGTATTGTAAGTTTGGATTTAAATTTTTATAAACTATAAACGCAACAAACAATGGCCAGAAAAGGAGGAGCACAACAGTTACAGACTGAAATAAGGACCGACGAAGAATTGGAAAAGTTTTTAACTCGTCCTGGATTGCTAAGTAATATAGTATTTACATAAAAAAGCCAAAGCACTTGGATCCTCATTTTGCAATTCCATTTGTAGTTCTGGAAGTCTACTCAGATTGGTGTGGACCATGCCTTGGAATACTGGGCACATTGCGACGAGTTAAACTTGAAATGGCTGGCGATAACTTGCAACTGGCAACAGTATGTAACATAGTCTTAGAAAGTCACAATATTATGTTTCGATTGAATCACTAATGAAATCCATAATCTTAGTGCTGCGCAGATACGATAACATCTTTAAGACGTTTCTACAAAAAGAGTGAACCCACTTGGCTCTTTGCTACAGTAAGTTCTCAGGTCTTTAAATTTGTATTTCTATTTTGTAACCAGTAACGAGGGATATTTAAAACTGGTATAAAAGCTAATCTTGGATTTTTTTTAAGCTTTGCTTTATTTTATGTTTTTCTGATATTATAAATAGTAAATAACCAAATGTAATTTACCTAATCCTCATACTATATTTAGAACGGTCGGGCTGTTAATCTGTTTTTCGGAGCTGACGCTCCAAAATTAGTAGATATGATCTTGAAAGAACTGGATAAGTTAACACAAAACATAGTGCGGCCAACTTATGGCATCAGCGATCTTCAGCCCATGGAAGCTGAAGCTTTGCGCATCAAAACGGAGGCTCTACAAAAAGCCGAGCGTGCCGAGTTTGAGAAGAAAGAGAAGAAGCGACACGATTATCTGATTCGTTGCACCGATTTGATATTGGATAACTTGCCGGATATTGGCGTCACAGTCTTTGGACCACAAGTATCTCGAGATATGTTCAAGAAGCTATCCGAACCTGCCGAGCATCTGAAAATGCAATGCAAAGATCGCAAATATCTTGAAGTGTCGATAGCCGATTTCGATGTGGTGAACTTTGCCTGCAAGAATCCTTTGCCGCCCGATGTTATTGAGCAATTGGATGGCAAAGAGCTACTCATGTGCTTCTGGAAGATCGACGAATCGGCGGGTCCCATAGTTAATGTGCTAGCCCAATATGCTCATGAGCTGACAAAGGAGCGAGTTGCGCCGCCCGATGATGAAATCAATGTTCCGCATCCGATTCCACCCATTATAGCGCCCCTCAAGGTTAAATTTGAGGTCGAAGTTCAAGGTATGTAAACGCTTTGATTTGGTTCGATTTTTAAAATAGATCTCTTTTCGAGAAGTTCTTACTAGTTTGTAATGAATGTTACATCTGATATAATAATGTAAATAGATCTTATGATTGTTGAATTTGTTTAATTGGTTGCCTTTTATCACAAATTTAAAATGAAATATATATTTTGTTAAAATATATGTATATAAAACACATTCTATATAAAGAATTTAGAATTTCATAAAAACATATAATTATTAGAAAAAAAAAACTAAAAAAATGCATGTTTTTAAGATTATTTTAAGCATCGATTTATGTTTAATTTTATATACAAATAATACTCATTAAAGCAATTGAAGAAATTTACAGACAATTTATCATTCAAATAATAAATAGATGATATCAGAAATATATGAAGATAGATTAAAGAATCTCTCTCAAACTTTAATTCTATTTTCGAAAGAGTTTTGAGCCTCTACCGTATTTTGAAAAAATGATTATGGATTAAGTTCTTTTCCTCTATATATTTCTCATTCTTTCACTTATTCCCATTGCCTTCACATAGAAGGTGAAATCTGGCCGGAAGAAGTAAGTTCCGAGGAGGAGGCCAGAAAAGCCGCCGAGCGCAAGCTGGCCGAAAAGAAATCCGCCACTCAACTGCAGGACGAAACACACGGCAAGGATCAGGATGGCGCCGAAGACGATGACGAAGAGGAGGGCGACGAGGAGGAGGAAATGGTGCAAACGGCACAGCCAGCGGCACCCAACATGGCCTTCGACATTGACATGGGATTCGATATCGATGCCGTCGACGACGGCGAAGAGGAAATGGTCGAGGAGGAAGAGGAGCCCCCGAAGCCACTGACGCGAACGAAACGCGTGAAGATTCCACCAATTTGGGTGGCAAACAATCGCCGCACCCACGCTGCCCTCATCTATGTGTTCTTCCGAAACCAAACCACCGGATTCTTGCCACCAGATCCGCCACCAGAGCCGCCGCACGTTATAATGGCATTCGAGGCGCACAAACGCGACGATATCATGGACGTGGTCAATGGAGTTCGAGAAGATGTGCCCCTATACGGTTTCTTCACCAACGATACGCCTGGCGAGGCCAAGTTGATAACCAACTCCTTATACACATATGATGAGTTTAAGGATGCAACGCCGTAAGTCCCCAGGGATAATCATATAATCGTAATATATGCATGTATAATATTTGTATACCTTTCTAGCAACGATCGATTTGTGCTTAAAGTGAACAAAGTTCAGTCCTATACTATGCTGTCGTTGGTACAATTCGATCCCACCTATTGCAGTAATGATGTTAAGGTCGGTCACGTAGATGCCCTCAAATTCTTCCCGGAAGATTACAAAACCGACGAGGCATTGGATCAGAAGAGGACACCCAAGAAGGTAAAGATATACAATGCTTGCCTTATTTTTCGATTGATTATGCACTGATCCCTCTTTAATCCATAGAAGAAGAAGATACAAGCCCAGCCTGTCGAAGAACCATCTGGATCACGTAAGCCGTCTGTGGATCAACGCAAATCCGCTGAAGTTAATGCTGAGGCAGCGACCGAAGAAGCGCCCAAAGCACTTGAGGGTGAAGAGCCGCCAGCCGAGGGCCAACCGCCGACTGAACCAGCAGCTGCTGCTGCTGCTCCTGCTGCTGCCGAAGCCGAGGGTGAAGCAGCGCCAGCCACTGGCGAAGCTAACGCAGCAGAGCAGCCACCACCCAAGGAGGAGCCACCCGCAGCAGCTGAAGCACCCGCAACTGAAGCTGCTGCGCCTGCGGCTGAAGAAGGCAACGCAGCAGCGGCGCCGGCGCCAGCTGAGCCGGTTGCAGCGGAATAGTTTGTTCCACGCATGTGTGAATATATTGCTTTGTATGTGCCATTTATTTCAAAAGTTCGATCGAAATAAAATTAAGCGTTATTTTTTCCGGGAAATTGACCAATTTACTTGAATACACACGCGCATAGCAGAAATTAAACTTGAATTGGTTCGAAATGCAATAAGAAATTTTGCAATTATAACCGTTTGAAATGACGCTGCCTGAATGTAAACAAAAAACAGCTGATTGCATGGAGTTGCAGTATTGCAAAATCACGTAGCTGCAATCGGCTGTTCCAAATATCGATAGACAATCGAAACGTAATCAATAACGAATTATCGAAGTGACATGCAAATATATTACAAATTATTACAATTAATTACTTTCCTTATATTTTTATATATATATTCAGAAGGGCATGCACCAAACAATAAAATGCATAAGCTAAAGGACTTGTATTGCTAAAAATAAAGTTTAACTCAATAATTGCATTTAGTATTTTGCAGGACAGTGTTGTCCTTGTCAGCTGTCACTTAAAAAAATACTGCGCGCTGAAATGCATTATAAAATGTAAACAAGAATTATTGCACTGCAATTTGTGTATTTAAATGCGTTTTTTTTTCTGGAATTCTAAGTGAATGTGAAACGAAAGCAGAGCAGAACAAAATAGAGAAGTGATGAAATGATGAAATTGTATTTTACAACCATAATACTCTTATGCTGTGAGCAATTTGCCAAAACCATCTCTGCCCAAGGAATGCCAATCAGTCCGTGTCCCAAAATGTTTCAATATCGCTTCGATGGTGTCGAATGGTTTGGTTTAATTGCTGTACGAAATCCCGAAGTACACGGCCTTCAACTTCGTGTAATCCTCTCGATGCGCGGCAAGCCAACAACAGTAAGTAAAGTCCAGCTATAAACCCTCTATTTGAAACCCTCTTAATCCACTGTCCATTTCTTCCAGAATTATCTTGGCGAAATCGAGTTGCTTACTCGCGGTCAATTTACAAGTAATGCGCCTGTTCTCTATAAAATTCGCTTTCCCAAACATCACTTTCCTCCCAAACTCGTTCTCATCTCAACAAATAATCGCGTTATTTGTTTTGGTTCTGCAGGTATTATAATAATAATACAAATAAGAGCGAAGTTAAACTCGAGCTCTTTTTTCTTGCAGATCATAGCATCTTTATGACACAAATTCAATTGGAGCACACGCGAAAACTTTCATTCATACCCGATAAGAAAACGTCAAGCCTGATTGTTCCTTCTGGGGGAAATTTGGAATCCGAAATGGCAGTTGGTAAGGAGATGCCAGCGAATCATGAGTTTGGCTCTAAACAACTGCCGCACATCCAGTTTAAGAAGTATGCATCTGGATTGTGGTCGGTTTTCAGTACAATTTTCACTTATATAGTCTATATACATATATATATCGTAGCGTTCGACAAAATTTTAATGGATTTGTGCATAGATAATTAGTTGCATCCGAAAAGAGTGTTTAGGATTATTGTTAAATAAGAATCATAGCTGGGTCTAACATTTTCTACAATAACCCCCATATTGTTCAAGTACTTCAAATTTAACTTTTTTGATATACCATTTTAAACAATTTCGAATACTACTAAAAAAGTAATTAACGTAACGTTGTATCTCTATTGCAGAAAACCATTTCATTCCCCTGGTGAAATATGCGGCAAGATTGATAGAAGTCTTGACTTTCGATTACCCAAAAGTGATCTGAATGATGAGTCCAGATTCAGCAGCTCAGACGCCAGCGTCGGTGCCACTAATCCACAGTCCCAGTCACCCATTTTCGTTTCACCCGGCGATTACGACTATGATGGTGAGAACGTTTTGGATGAGGTCGAAGTGGATGCGGATGACTCGGTGATATTCATTGATGATCCACCCACGACGACAACGAGTAAAACGCTGCCATCGCTAACACGCGGCGCTTGGCCATGGCTAGCGGCAATATATGTGAACAATATCACATCGTTGGACTTTCAATGCTGTGGCACGCTCGTTTCGTCACGCGTTGTCATCAGTTCGGCGCATTGCTTTCAAATGTTCAAGCATCGTTTGACGGCTAATGAGGTGCTTGTCTTTCTGGGCAGACATAATCTCAAAAACTGGAACGAAGAGGGCTCTTTGGCAGCGCCCGTCGACAGCATTTACATACACTCCGACTACAATCAAGAAATCAGTGACTATGACGCGGATATCGCTGTTCTCGTACTTAAGGATGAAGTGCGGTAATTACCTTTAAATCAATCGATAGTCGTTTGTTACTATAATTTAACTATCGATAGTGAATTGAGTTGAATTTATTGACGATTTTACCTTAATCCTTTTTTAATTAGAAATCAGCAAGGATTTAAGTTGAAATTGTCGAATTCTTCTATAGAAATTTAATTTGGATCTTTTGAAATTTGAAAAGCATAATGAAGTAACTATCGATAGTACGAGATTGTCATCGATCGATGATTTTAGTAAATCTACATTTTTTATCATTTTTAATTTTCACTCAGATTCAACACGTTCATACAACCCGTCTGCCTTTGGTCGGGTTCCAGCAAGACGGAATACATTGTGGGCGAACATGGCATTGTGGTTGGCTGGAGTTTCGATAGGAGTGCAGCAAATGCAACGAAGCACAATTCCGATTTAACCGAGATGTCAAACAACGAAGCGGATGCGAACAACAGCAAGCCAAAGGTGCTTAAGGCACCCATCGTTTCCAACGAGGTCTGCGTCAAAGCCAACGCTGACTTCAAAAGCCTGTTGTCCAGCCGAACATTCTGCGCCGGCATCATGGTGGACACGAGCACTCAGAAGCACGGTGCCATTCACTCGGGTATTTCGGGAGCTGGACTAATGATCATGAAGAACAATCGCTGGATGCTTCGTGGCACGGTTTCAGCTGCATTGCCATCGGGTCGCAAGAGATCACCAACATCATCCAATAATAATGACGCTGGACATTGTTGTGGTGATCAGTATCTGATTTATGCAGACGTTGCAAAGTTCATCGATTGGATAATGGCCTTTATTATTTAGTGTGAAGTTATTGAATTGAATATTGAATTTGCGAATACTACGTATGTATTATGTATGTGCTGTGATAACTCTAATTGAATATGTAACTGCAAGTTGTCAACGTGCTGGAATTATTCTAAGCGATTCTACCTAAGATTACCCAAAATGGCGGACTTATGTGTATTTTTATTGCAGTGCCTACCATAAAACTAACGCTTAACTTATTTTAAATTGCTTTTATGACAGGCCCAATACAGTCGACTACCTAACATGATTAGTTTGTTGGGTTTGTGGGTTTTATACCTGACTGACTGACTCGTTGACTCTCTGACCGATCGCCTCCTTTTCTTATAAAGGACACTTGCTACGGACATTGCATCATTCCTAAGCGAGAAGTTGTTAAGAATGCTGCGTTTTTCCATGCTGCTCTTCATCATCGGTGTGGCACTTGTGGCCGCCAACGATGATGGTTGTAACGAGATGGTCTGTGGCTCGGTGGTCTCAAAGTGTTTGCTTACCCAGAGTTGTCAGTGTAGACTGAACGATTGCCACTGCTGCAAGGACTGTCACAATTGTCTGGGCGAACTGTACACAGAGTGTTGCGGCTGCCTCGACATGTGTCCCAAACACAAGGACGTGCAGAGCTCGATGACGCCGCGATCGGAGATTGGCGATGTCGAAGGCGTTCCCGAATTATTCGATACCCTGACGGCCGAGGATGATGAACAATGGTCCACCATTCGTATGCCAATGCGAGCGGGCGTAAAGCAGCGTCTGGAGGGAGGAGGATCGGATTTCTTTAATCAACCCTCTGGCGGCAGTGCTAACTGTACAGTTATCTATGTGAACACCTGTGTGAGATCGAACAAATGCAAGGAGCAGTGCGAGAGTATGGGAGCCAATAGCTATCGATGGTTCCACGACGGTTGCTGCGAATGTGTGGGCGCCCAGTGCCTCAATTATGGCATCAACGAGAGTCGCTGCAGCGAGTGCCCCGAGGATCAGGATCAGGATCTGTTGCTCACTGATGATGCTGCTCATTGGGAGGCGGAACAGGATCTGGAGCGTCTGTTTGGTCTTGAGGACGATGGGCCAAATGATATGTGGGACTATGGCGAGAACGATGATATGATGTAGATTCTAGTAAAGTAACATAGTAAACTGTAAATATTTATGTAAGTTCTTTTTTTGTAAAGTGTTAAATAAAATATCCATTGCATCTAAATTCTACGAATTTATTTATTATTTATACAATTGTCGAGTGAATAGGTAAAGATTCCCGCATATTGATTTCAAACATAACGGGTATAAATTTAAATCCGTATTAGTTATCGAAAGCTATCGAGCTTACAAAGTTTTCGCTTATCGTTTTTTGTTATCAATGATGGCAGCCCAAGCTCGCTGAATTTCCCACATTGCGCAATGGTGAAATAAGTTCAAACAGATGGCAGCTCCGATAAATAATCGATAGTGTGATTTTAGGCCGAGCATATTGTGGCGGAAAATGAAATCAGCTGCTTCAAAAAGTAAAAACAATAAAGTGCGGGGTGCAACGATAAACTATGGCATAGCGACATATCTCCGCGCGACATATCTCCGCTCGGTACAATTTTCGAGCGGAATTATGTCGTTTTTTTTTTGGCGGAGCTATGTCGTTTTCAAAACGTCTCCGCGCGGAGATATGACGTTTCAAGACGACATATCAAATTTCAAATTAGCGCGGCGTGCACTGCAAAAGTATTCATTTTTTGTGGCATACTTTGGGGGGCACATTTTGATCGCAATTTCCAAACCGATAGATGGCGCTGCTGAAACACTTTCTGTAATTCTGCTTGCTGCTGATTTATGTTCGCCTGGTATTTTACCTTCTAAAATAACATATTTTAGCCATTCATAGCAGCTGCAAGCGACCAACAACAATATCAATGATTTTTCGGTCGGGTTCAAATTTAAAATTGGCGCGTGGTGTTCATCGATCTCTTGCTTGCTTTCAAATTTCAAATTGGCGCGCTGCGTTCACTGCAAAAGTATTCATTTTTTGTGGCATACTTTGGGGGGCACATTTTGATCGCAATTTACAGACCGATAGATGGCGCTACTAAATCTGATAGATGGCGCTGCTGACATACTTTCTGTAATTCTGCTTGCTGCTGATTTATGTTCGCCTGGTACTTTACCTGCTGAATTGATACTTTTCAGCCGTGTGGCTTCAAGTGACCAACAACAACAACAATATTATTGGTCTGTGAGTTGAGTTCAAATTGCAATTTTTAAATTGGCGCGCTGCAATTTTTGTAGCATACTTTGAGGTTCTGCCAAGGACAAATTTTCAAAAAAATTGCTTTATCTCGGCCATGTAATGCCGCATAATCAAGGGACACATATTGCAAGGATCGCAAGGACGAACTCTATCGACAGGCATTAAAAAAGTACGGAATTACCTAAGGACTTAAAAGTTGCCAAAGTTGAAATCACAAATTCCAGGATAATTGGAGAACCGCTTGGACGATTGAAATGTCCTTCGGCCAGTCGATAGGTCTCATTGATATACACCGTTTGGCATATTCATTGCCAGGATACGCAAGGACCTTCGCAAGTTATAGCTTATTATCTGGTATTCCTTTTATTCGTCAATTCTGTAAGGATTTTCGTCTTTTTGAAAATGTTAGTTGGGTATTGTTACTCAGAGCTGTCCTTGAGCCAAAGGACATTCCGATCGTCCTTCAAATGACTGAGATAATGCAGATTTTCTGAATTTTTGGCCGTATTTCTATATCTACTCTTCAATAGTTTTTTAGTGGAATTAATCGAAAGATCCTTGTCAGATCCTTGAGGATTTGACATATATGTTACAAAAAGACCCAAAATAATAAACAAACATTTTTTTTTTTTTAATTTCAACTGATTTTGTATTTTGTCCGTTGTGCTAAAATTTTAAGTTTGAATTGGCGCGCTAAGTTCACATCAGGTATGTTCAATTTCTGAGGCATACTTTGGGGGGCACATTTTGATCGTAACTCCAAGGCCGTTAGATGGCGCTACTAAATGCGATAGATGGCGCTGCTAAATATGGCAATGATTTGCTGTAATTCTGCTTGCTGCTGACTTATGTTCGCCTGGTATTTCACTTTAAGAATTGGCAATTTCAAGCATTGTAGCTTCAAGCGGCGAACACCAACAATTGATGCGTCAAATTGGGGTAACGACATATCTCCGCGCGGAGATATGTCGCTTTTTGTTCAGCGGAGATATGTCGTTACCCCTAAACTATGTGTATAAAATTTGAAACAAACAATTATGAAATCTTGCCTCTACAAACAAAACATTGTGATAATCTGTAAAAATTAATACAAAAATTAAATCACATGTAAGTGGCTATATACATGCTAACCGTATATATAATAGTGTACGTAGATATTATTATATGTATATAATACAATGCCTTTAATAGTAGCTTTTTAATAAACATCAAATTTAGCTCTTAATTGGTTGCAAAACAAGGCTCCCAAAAAACGGTAAACAAAATCAGATGCACGCCCATTGAATAGAGGGAGTTAGAAGACCGTCTATGCTGTTTTTGCTCACAGCGCCACCCATTTTTCGGTTTCATTTTGCTCGTGTCTTTTGTGTACCCTTTCGTTGCGACTCTTTTGTAAATGTGTGTGCGTGTGTCGGCTAGATTGTCTATGCGTTTGTATACATGCTAGAGTGTGACGTCATTGCATGCCTATGATCGTACGGCGATGCATTAAAGCATAGTGCTCTTTCATTCTCACTCACATTAACCTTTTTTGCTTTGTTGTCGTTTACCGACATTCACTCGTAATTTTGAGCCGAAGCTCAAGGAAAAGAACTCAAAAGGAAATGAAAAAATTAAATGTCATTGGCTGTGTACTTTACTTGAGCATTTTAAGGAAATTTTAAACCTGAATCAGTTTTGTTTTTTTATTTAAATGTACCTTGGTATAAATGTGCATACATTTGAACATATGGAAGTACGTCTGCAATACATATATTACAGACTTACCCAAATGTATGTATAATACAGACAAATATAACCGTAATTTTGTATTAGTATTGAAATTTCATTTAAATGAATTCTAATGTGAGAACTAGAAACTCTACATTAAATTCTTAAAGTACATTTTCTTTGGTTTGATATTTACATATTACACCTTTAATTTAGACAATGCTGCTTACCTTAAAGGTGAATGTATTGCGCATATGCTGGATGCTATCGAGCACGTCATCATCTGCTATCGCTGCTATCACAATTAGCTACAAACTTACGTGTGTGCGTTGTACATGCGCATATCTGTTATCTAACTACTCGTATCTTGGCTAGCTGAGGCATTACAGAACACAACAGGACAGAAGAGTGTTTGCCTAGCTGGCAAATTTGCTAGCTGGCATTAGTTTTCTTCTAAAGGTGACAGCGACAGCTTCTGATTTATCCCAACCACGCACAACCAAGTCGCAAGTTTTAAGTTCTATGCACTAGAATGCAAAATTTCCGAAATTTAATTGATGTAGAGCCTTTTTAAACAAAAGTGATATTTATATAGATCTACTCAGGTTCGTCAGAAATAAAGAGTGCTCAAAATGCAAAAGAAGTCAGCACCAATAGTAGAATTGATATTGTAAAGTTCTTCTCTCTGTTCATCCGCACAAGTCGAATTTAGAACAATATAGAAAACTATATTTTTTTCTCATAATTTTTGTTTTTTTTTTTTTTGTTATTTAGAAAATTTATATTAGGTACAAAAATTAAACATATTACAACGATTATTTATAAAATATTACAACGATTAACAAATAAATATTGAAGAGAGATTTAAAATTCAAATTTTGTTTAACCAAAGTTAAGCTTTTAACTTGTTGTATAAAAAAGTTTTTTAAGTTTCTGTTTTCTAATATTTCTAAAAAGTACACATTTAAAACAAAAAGGCGTAATTTGTTGGAATTTAAGTATCCAATATATTTCCACTCATATTTTTATTTTATATTCATTTTATTTTGATTTTACATATTTACAATATTTGTAATATTATTTTTAAAGGAAATGAAAAGTGTTAGGAATCAATTCTTTTCATTTCAAAAAGAAGAATTTACAAAATACAAAAATAAGAGCTTCAGATAGTCCATTAAACATTGTTTTTTAAAAGCTTTTTTTTTAAGTGAACCAATTCTTTTAAGAGTGAATTTAATTAAATACTTCCAGTGCAATATTATGAAGTAGTTTAGAATAAACTACAAAATTACAAACTCAATAAATATAAAAATTTACCATTTTATAAATAAGAGAACCGGAGCTCTTTAAACAATGTTTTCTTTTAAATATTTTTTAAAGTTAACCAATTTTGTGAATTGTGTACTAAATAAATAAGCTTAATTTAATATATTTGAGTGCTACATTGAAATAATATGTTTAAAAATGAAAATATACCATGTTATAAAAAAGAGAATTGAAATTCTTTAAGCAATGTTTTCTTTTAAATATTTTTTAAAGGGAACCAATTTTGTGAAAGTTCCACGTTGGAAATAATTACTAAAATAAACCCATTTAAATAGTTTTCGTCTCGGAAGAAAGAGAGGTCCTATATCAACGAAAAAGATATGTACCAGTTCTTATAATGTCCTTTTTGGTACAATCACAACGAATATAAAATGCAAGTAACGGTGAATTTTGCGCGTGATTCTATGAAGGTGGATAAATCCACGACTGCGATTGTGCCGACGACTTCAACTATATATTGTGATCGATCTCGGAAAAAGCTGTTGCAATAACGATAACGATAAGCAGTAAGCGTGAATTGTTTTAATTAAGCACTCGCAACACTCTATTCTTATTTTCTGTTTATCATCAGGATGCTGGGTGGAGTGGGAGTCCGACGCAGAAGGAGCTCGTCACCGATGACGCGCTTAACGAATTCAAACGTATTTGGCTTGGATGACAACATTGCTATCATTGGAGATGGCATCACCCGGAGTTGTGGACCTTCCTCCGGCCCGCCGGCGACTGGCAAGCTAAGACACACAGCCGCAGGCAGAGGCAATGAGAGTTTTCCATTAGTTCAGACACGTCTCAACTTGGGTGATATAATGTAAGTACGTTATTTGATGCATAGGGCAATATATGTTATATATACATGTAGAAGTAGCCCCATGGTTTTTATGTCTTTTGTCTAGAAGAGCGTGCCAAAAATAATGCTAGCATCTAAATTCATGGTAAAAATGACAACACTTTGATGAAAGGAATGTGTTGGATTAGAAACCCATTTTTTTTTTAGAAATCACAATAGAACAGCCAACTTTTTTATTAGCGGTTGCTTATATGTTGAAAGATTCCTTTCCTTAAGTTTGTAATAGAATTCAAGTTAATACTTAAATGAAAAACGTTGCTAAATTTCATGAAAAAGAAAAAAAAAAAGTAGAAAACGATTTGAGCTATGAAATCGAAAATTATTGCCTAGTTTTCGGCGCAGATAATCTTTTTTCTACCATTAGGTTATTCCCTGGCTCGACTATACTCTGTTCCCAAATTTAAATTGAAGTCGTTTTTGAAAGAAGTAATACTATATCGAATTACACATACTCCAAGCATTCTTTCAAAACGAATTACACATACTCCAAGCATTCTTTCACTGATGCAAACACTGTATTCACTTAAGTAGAATTATTCCGCCAGATGGCGTCTCGCGACTTGCAACCCTGAGTGAAAGCCATGAACACATCGATAAGAGTTGAGTTGGCAATTGCCAAACTTGTATTTTGACACTTTGTCGCACAGTGCTGAGACAGCCAAAAGCTTACGCGTTGGGGGATGAAAAGCACTGCATAAAGCTCTCAGCTTTATCGTTAGTCAAGAGAGTGCAATGAAATAAAAACCAAAAAAAAAAAACGACTGCGACGAACATCACAGAAAGTTGGGCAGGACACACGGCTATAATTAGAGTTAAATATATAAAAAATGTGTGGCATCTTTTGATTTGATTGCGAATGTCGCCGCCATCAATTGCGATTAGAAAAGTGTGCAGTACATAAGAAAATTGCTATAGAGTCGAGTCGAATCGAGAGCCGAGAGTCGCGAGTTGAGTCGAGTCGAATTGAGTCGAGTCGCGGTGTCCATGTCCAGTGTGTGTGTGTGTGTGTGTGTGTGTGTGTGCCAGCAAAGCAAGTTCAACGTTACTTGTGGTGAAGAGCTTTTTGTTTTCGATCCAAAGCGCAGGACTGTTTGGTTAGCTGCTTGGATGGTTGCTTTTGTTCGTTCGTTCGTTCGTTCGTTCGCTCGCTGGTTGGCTGGCTGGTTGTGCCATGTTGTGTGTAGTTGTGCGATGTGATGTAGTGTGTAATGTGTAAAGTGTAATGTGCAAAGTATTTCATCGACTTGCCACTTGCGACTTGCGTTTTGTTAAGTTTTTTTTCTTCTTTTTTTTCGCCTCCTCCTCCAACTAGTCGTAAAACTAGTGAGACAAATTCGTTGGTCGCATTGAGCGGTTTTTGTTTTTTATTTGTTCTCCGACCGAGTGCCCCATAAATGATAAATGTTTTAAGCATTTTTCCAGTGCCGAGCTGCCGAAGAAGCACAGTGCATATGTATTTGTGAATGTCTAAATGAAATGAATGTATATGCATGTATATATAACTACATATATGTATGTATATATATTTTGCTTTCTCGCAACATTTTGTTGAGCGCAAGAAACTCGACATTTCGAAGTTAATGTGGTGGCGTTGTGTATATACATATATGTATATGTATCTAAAAATCGGGTCGAGTGGTGAAAATAAAGTTACAAACATTCAAACCAAGAATAATTGCGAAATTTTTGTGTGCTGCGAGCGAATGCCGAGGAATATCATGGAAGTGAAACAAAGACCATGAAAAGTGAATTTAATCAGAAAATCGAAAGAAAAACGAGAAACCGAGAAAGCAGAAAACGGAAAACGAGAAGCAAGAAAAGCATGAAAATGAAAATGGAAAATGGATATACAAGATATTATAAATACTCGCCGCTGCCGCCTCTCACACATTCACATTCTCAATAGAATCACATCACTTGTCCCTCCTTCCCCCTCTCACTTTCTCTCTCTCTCCCACCCACCTATCAGTGTGGAACGTTATGTTCCTTCCACATGTTTTGCGCTGTTGTCTGTCGTCTGTCTCCAGTGCTTGGCTGTAATTGTTTAAAGTTGTGCTCTCCACACAGCTAAATAGCCCCTCACCATCCCCCCTATATATGTACGCACTTTACATTTGTATATGTAGATGTACATGTACTTGCACATACACCAACACACACACCAACACGCATCGTTGTGCATGTATACATACATACTAGTGTATATGTACTTCTACTTACAAATGCGACTATGACAGTCACAGTGTAAACGCGCGTGTGTCAGAGTATGCGTGCTTGTACGTCTGTCTGTGTGTGTGTGTGTGTGTGTGCCAGTTGGGTCAGCGGGTTAGAAACAAAACACAACGTCGCTTGGAATGTTGCGTGGGGCGTGCGACGTGCGGCGGGGCTGACTGTGGAGCAGTGTGAGTGTGAGTAGCGGGTAGTGAAGGCGTCAGAGCCAGCGTCAACGTCAGCGCTAGCTTTGACAATGGGGCAAGTGAATTTCGGCTTCGGCTTGCTTACTGCGGCAATCTCTGTAGTGACGTGTATGCTACGGAAGGTGAATGAATTCTACTAATTGTACCAAGTACAGCATCCGCAGTGGGTGGGTGGGTGAAGAAGAGCAGTGTGGGGGGGGAGGTAGAAGTTCATACATATTTTTTCCCCCATAGCTCTGGCACAAAATTCATTTTCAAAATATTGACCTCAAATGCAAATACCATGCACCATACATACATACATATACTAGTACATATAGATTCATGTGTGTCACTAGGTCTTAAAAATTTGTAATTCTTGCTCAACATTATTCTTCTTCGGGAATACAAATTGTTTCTCTTTGCATGTGTGTGTGTGCGTGTGAGAGAGATAGATTTGAATATCAATGAGTACATTTCGCATGCCAAACGTGTGTGTGTGTGTGTGTGTGTGTGGTGTATATGTACTACATATGTAAATGATACATACATCTTAATGTACACAGATGCATATGAATAATAACAGTACAATGTGCTTAAACCAATTAAGTTTGCGTCGCTCGAAATGTAAAAAGCTTTATTCATGCTCACATGGAACGAAAGCAGAGTGAAGCGCATAAAAATAGGCAACGTTACGTCTCTTGTATGCTATAAGCACACACACACAAACACACACTCCCACACATGTACCATGAAAACTTCGACATATGTTTATAAGCACTCATATATGTACATACATATATATTTGTTTGCAAATACAAATATGTACATGTGTGAACATGTTTGCAGTTTTATCTTTATGTACAATAGCACACGTAAATTTAGCAGCTGAACGAACGTCTATCAGTTCGCTTGTTTATTTCGAGCAACAAATACGTTTCAAACGTTTGCCAACAAATCTCATTAAAAATGTGAATGAATATGAAAACGTATACGCAATATGCATGAGACATGATACCAAAAATAATACTGCACCATTTGGTCAAAGAGAAACATTTTGTAGAAATAAAAAGGCCATAAAATAGCCCAGCTCACAGTCGTGTATTCTTGTGACGTTTAAATTATTAACTGTATTTCAAATGTATATAGATATATGTATTTCCGTCTATTTCTGAGAGACAGCCCCTAAAAAAAACTCCTAGAAAACAACAATAAAATAAAGAAAAAGATTACATTGATATTAAAAGATAAATATATACCATAACCTACATTTCTTACATTTCAATACCAGCCTCTTAACGAAGCGCAAAATACAAAGATTAAAATACTACTGAAAGAGAAATTTAGCAAAACCTATTTTAAAGATAGTTATTTTTCTTTGGTTAGTACTTCGATACTTCATAAATGATTTGAAAAGATAGTGAGATAGATGGTTAGACAGTTCGTCAGCTTCGATTCCACACTAGCAAAGAGCATTGAAGAAACTTGATAACGTCAATGATGACGTATACTTTGATTCAATTTTTGTTATGAATGCAAGCTAAATATTTGAATTTCAATAAAGCATTAGAGATAATTACAAGTCAACAATATCATCGCGTTGAATAATTGCAGCTATCAGCCTTACAGCCACTAAAAATATAAATACCAATCGATTATGTTGGGTGTTATCGATATATATGGACACACATCTACGTAAGGATATTAAAGAAACTGTGTGTACGGGCAGCTTTAATTGGAATTATAATTGTTTATGTAGTGGAACAGAGAGCCGAAACCGGTCCCATTTAATGCGATACATTGTAACGGCATCTTTTATGGGGGAATTCCGATGCATAAACAATTTATTTACAATTACAACATGCGCTCTACTTATGTATGTACGTTCGTATGTATGTATGTATGTATGTATGTGTAATCTGGAGAAACAGCAATATCCCAAATTCCTACAGTAAAACGTAAACACGAAGGGTTGCTGCAGTGCGGTTTCATCCTTATCTGTGTGTGTGCGTGCGTGTGTGTGTGTGTGTGTGGAGAGTTTTAGTTGGCACACTACGCAAGCGAGTGTGCTATGCTTTTTGCTGTTTGCTTCTTGCTTCTTGC
Source organism: Drosophila niveifrons (assembly GCA_035046325.1). NCBI lineage: Eukaryota > Metazoa > Arthropoda > Insecta > Diptera > Drosophilidae > Drosophila > Drosophila niveifrons. The sequence continues at coordinate 6,642,873 of JAWNOC010000062.1, read as the reverse complement.
TGTTTGCTGCTTTCTATGCCGTCAGTCAGTCAGCCAGTCAGTCAGTCGGGCTTTCCTTTCCCATTTCCAGTCAAGCCGAAATTTCTGTTTAGCGTTCCACATTTCACCACAGTGTGTTGAATTTTTTCATTACCATTCCTATGTACATACGTATGTACGTATGTATGTATGTTGTGTATGTTGTGTGATGAGTGCATTGTGCAGAGCGTTTCATCCCCTAATTTTTCATTCATAGCGTGTTCCAGTAATGGAATGCTACACTGATATTTCAAAATGTACATACATACATACATATGTACGTACACGTATGTATAATACATAATGTATTTGGGCAAAAATATACGAAATGTTTCTACATCTGATGTAGAATGCCTTACATACGTATGTATGTTCGAATTTATTTATGTACATGTATAAACGCAAGTGTGTCTATATTTATACATGTACATATGATTGGGTTGCGCGCTTATGTATGTGTGTGTCTGTGTGTGTGTGTGTGTGTGTGTGTGTGTGTGTTTGTGTGTGCATTTTGATAGGTCATGAACTGAATTGACCCGAACCAAAACGAAACCAGTTTCAAAGCTTCAAAAGGCAACATTCACCATCAAATGTAACAAAAATAATAAACTAATGTATAATTCAACAACAACTAAATAAATGATACAACTAATTAACCAAGTGATGTGAATAATACTATGTGATGAAACATACACTTACATACATATGTACATATGTACATATGTATATAAAAACTACGAAAGAGTTATTTAAGAATTATTAAGCACAAAACAAATATATTAATAAAGTGTAAATTCAATTTGAATTATAGAATTTGGTGTTCGAATCGCATTTTGTGCAGTACTTGTAAGAATAATTAAAGAAAAACACGACTTCATCAAGCAAAACGCAAGAGAAAACGAAAACGAAAAACAAAACAAAAAATACAAGAAATACAAATAAAAATTCATAAAAAAGAAAAACAACAACAACAACAACAACAACATCCCAGTTAAAGTAGCAGCATAAACAGAACGGTAGATGAAATAAACACAAAGCTAGAAGAGCAAAGCGAAAGAAAGAAAGACCGACCGACCGACCGACCGACGGACCCAATATATGTATATGTATATATAGTATATCACCCCAGAGAGCGAGAGGAATTCGCAGTGGTATTTCAATAGTCCTCGGACCTCCAGAGCGCGTCGTACACTGTTGCCCCGACTGTTGCCAAAATACAGTGGCTTCCCAATTAAATGTGCAGCTGCCACTATTGTGCCATGCGGACGGCGTGTCACTCCCGACAAATGCGTATTGTGGTTCACCTTGTGTAATATAATTATGGCCGAGCGGTCGTTACAAAAGTATCAGAAATTGGATATAGTGACGGTATGTTGTGTTAATCGCCCCACACGAATTACAGTTCAATTCAATTCATTATTAAGTGATGAAACTGATATGTGCCATTAACCACACTCGAAATTTATCACTAACATTAGTTATCTATCTACATCATCCATTTAAATAAATTAGTATGTCAAATATTCTATAAAACGGTCAACTTTATTTTGCTTAAGATCAAACCGAAGAAATTCGTATTCAAATCAAATTTGTTTCCACATTTCGTTCATTTCCTTTTTGTGTATGCCAATCAATAGTTAGTAAATATTATATACGTAAATTCAAATTAAATATTTAAGCAAACTTTCGTGTACTTTAAAATGCAAACTGTTTTTGGTGCGTATGACCTTTTGTGAAATTACAATTTGAATCGATTTCCCAAGTATAAAATCAATGCTCCTAATCAAAATTGAGATTGATTTTACTTCATTTTTAACTGTAATGCTTTTTTGTGCAATTGATTGAGATTAAGATTATTATAAGTACATTCATAATAGTACTACGACGATGGGTATGTAATAACAAATTGAATACATCATCATTTCATCTTGTAGGTTGGAAGCAGCTCAGGAAGCAGTGCTAGCAGGGCATCAACAGGACTCCTTAGGCGGGGGGCACTTGGGTCGAAAGGGAGCCCATCGCTTAGCTGATAGAATGGGTGGCCCAAAAAAAGAGGAAAACCCACCAGGTGGTGGTCCGACGTCATTGTTTATCCTAACCGAGGATAACCCAATTCGAAAGTACACACGATTCATCATTGAATGGCCGCCCTTTGAGTACGCTGTGTTATTGACAATCATCGCCAACTGTGTTGTGTTGGCACTAGAGGAACACTTGCCAGCAAGCGACAAGACAGTATTGGCTCAAAAACTGGTATTGCAACATTTATATATTTATATATATACATTCCATATTTCATGCTCTTCATGCGCACTTGCAGGAAAAAACGGAGGCCTATTTTATATGCATTTTCTGTGTAGAAGCATCGCTCAAGATCATTGCCTTAGGGCTTGTTCTGCATAAACACTCCTATCTCAGGAATATTTGGAACATCATGGATTTTTTCGTTGTAGTGACGGGGTAAATATGCCTTTTTTATTTCATCTTTATTTTATTGAGCCAATTCTTATGTTAGTACTTATTGTTTTTGATGTCATCCAATGCTGCAAAGCAAAACTTATTATTTACTACGTCTGTTTTTTTTTTGTTTGTCATACTATTTATTTTGAATAAATAACGCAATTTCCCACAACAGTTGCAGTCGACAAAACAAATATTTATATTATAGTTTATTTTGTTTTTCATTCACTTTTGAAAATCAAAGCAAAACATTTATAACAAGGTTTTCTTTTTTCACTTTATTGAAAATACATAAAAGTCGTTTTGTTTTTTGATTTTGTTAAAATTATTATTTAACAATAATTAAGATGATCACAAAGTGATCGTTGCGGGTTCTTATTATAAGTCGCAAAAAAAAGGTGGACAATTGTTGTTGCTATACATTAAAAAAAAAATATATATATATATGCGATTTGAAGAATCATTAAATTGACAATTTACCCATGTGTACACCACCGACTTTTCAATGGCAAAATACCCAAATGCCGAACAGTGTCATGACGATATTTGCTGAGGCCAATATAGATGTTGACCTACGCATGTTGAGATCTTTTCGTGTATTACGGCCGTTGAAGCTTGTATCCCGAATTCCAAGTAAGATTCCGTTGATTGACGCAATGCAATACTATATTCAAATAATTACGAAATTCCTAGGCCAGATATCTAAATACATACTTCGTTTATTTCAATTAATATGTACAATTATTCTAGATCCATAGAACTTAGGAGCTAGCTCAACCAAAGTTCACAAAAAACAAAAAAAAAACAAAAAACATTCAAATTCGTTTTGCTCATTTTAAACCTAGGAGCATTATTCTAGCTAAATATTCTTTAAATATTCATTCTATGTGTGTGTGTCTTTCGGTGAGACTTCACTTCTATAAAAGTATATATATTTACATATTAGTACAACAGAATTTGTATTTAACAAACTCGTGAGTAATATGTGTTTAAATAGACAAAGAACTTAACAGTTAGATTTAATTTAAGTTTGTATTTGAATGGGGCTAGAATATAATTAAAATATGATCACTTATAAATAGAGATCATTTTTGTTCTTTATAACTGACTGACAACTAAGCTTTTAAAGCTTGTAATATGTGTCTAAAAGTTTATCCGCCTATCAAGCGAACTTTCTAAGGCCCATCATTGGTTTAGTTAATTATGATTTAGAAATATATAGAAAATCGTTTATTGTTGTACAACTTTTTGTTTCTAGCGACAAAATTACAGGTATTAAGCGTTCTGGAAAAAAAACTAATACTATAAATATTTGACAAATTACTTTTATTATTTAATCCAATTTGTATAATTCTAGAGGCAACAACACTACTGCAATAGATGAAAAATCATTCATAATTTATAGAAAATTTAAAAGTTATTAGATAATCTTAGTAATACAGTTATGTTCATTAAGAAAGTCAACAATACATTTCTTTAATATAGCAAATTTTATACATTGATTTACACAATTGGAGTCTAAAGTTCTTCACACTGTTTTTAAATTAGATATTGAAGGAATTGATTAACACAATTTAATTTAAAGTTCACCCTTTTTTTATGAGATATTGAAGGAATAGAATTTAGAGAAAAGCCAGGCAATTTAATTTACCTCTTCGTTTAAAATATTCATTAAATTTTTAATTGATTACATAAATAAATTTCTCTGATATGAACAGAAGAACATTCTGTGAAGCGTATTCTATATGAATATATACATATTATTTTATACTTCAATAACAGAATTACAGAAAATGCTGAAAAATTATAAAAGAAATTTGTATTTACAAAAGATCGTTGTTTTTTTTTCTAAGAGAAAATGTTTAATTGAAAGTTAATTTTAGCGTACAATTTAACTCCTGTGATCATTTAGTTTAAATGGTTTCTTAGTGCTATAGTTTCACGATTAGTTTCATTAGTTTCATAGAAATTTAAAAGTGAATATAATATACATAAATTAGTTTCGAAATTTTGGTACTATTTATTAATATTTGAAATAAGTGTTTCATTTCAATTTGATTTGGTTTATTCATCGAAATTGATTTAACGAAACTGATTTTTCTTTACATGTTGCACATTTAAGTAGTACAATTTGAACAATATTCATTTCAAATAAAAAAAGAACAAAACTAGTAATTGTAGTACAATACATTTAATCTCTTGTATATTGCTAATAAACTGCTCGTTTCGATCGCTTAACGTCTGCAAACAGATTCGTGACACTGTACCCAAATTTGGGGCCCGAGGTAGACCTAAGAACACTTAGAGCCATTCGTGTGCTACGGCCCTTAAAATTAGTGTCTGGAATTCCTAGTGAGTAGTACTTTCGTTTAAGTTTTACTTGCTTTTGTTTTCTATCAATCTACAATCTACAAATCTACGCTAACCTAAGTACTTAACTACTATGTCAATAAACTAACGAAATACGGATTAGCGTATTTTCTCTCATAGATACTATACTATATATATATTAAATAATACCTAGATACAAATATACTTACGCATGTTTTACCAATTGTATGCTTTATTTACCATACATACATACTTTGTACGAATAATGAAGCTAAACATTATCGGATTGTATGTGTGAATGAGGATACATATATATCGATATTTATGTAGATCTATGTACCTTCAATGTGTGTGTAATTATGTAGATAATACTAACAAGAAATGCATTTGTACTAATTCGACTTTTGTGTGTGTGTTCTCTCTCTCCAAAAATGATTACAATCTACCAACCTACGCGGAACACGAAACTACAAAATGATGAATCCAGGTTTACAAGTAGTTTTAAAATCTATAATCAAGGCGATGGCACCTTTACTGCAAATCGGTCTCTTGGTGTTGTTTGCAATCGTAATATTCGCAATCATTGGACTCGAGTTTTATTCGGGCACACTGCATAAGACTTGTTATAGCTTAGAAGATCCAAGTATATAATTCTCTTAATATGTTATGTTATTCACCTAACTCGCTCTATATTAATGCTGTATTATATATTTTTCAAAGACAAACTAGTGAAGGAAGGTGAAGTAGAGACACCCTGCAACTCAGATAATGTCACAGAAAAAGCGGGAGGCTCCTTTGTATGCAATAGTGCGACGAGCATGTGTCTGGACAAATGGGATGGACCAAATCAAGGCATAACAAGCTTTGATAATATTGGATTTGCCATGCTGACGGTATTCCAGTGTATCACAATGGAAGGCTGGACTGCAATACTATATTGGGTAAAGCCATCGGCGAATGTCTTTAAGATTGTGCATATTTTTATATAACCCAAATAATAATACATTTTTTCTTTAACTATTGTAGACCAACGACGCATTGGGTTCATCATTTAATTGGATATATTTCGTGCCTCTTATAGTTATAGGCTCATTTTTTATGCTCAACTTAGTTCTTGGTGTTTTGAGTGGGTAAGTTGTTTTTAACGATTTCATTTCTCTTGCCCACATTCTGTCACATAATGTATTTTACATTTGTATTTACAATTGGGGGGAAACTTTCAAGTATTTAAAGATAAATATATGTGTAAAAAATGTTTACGGAACTTCAATTTCGTGTTTGTACATATCACGGAGTCAGCTCTGTTGCTAGTACCATGAAAACTTCCAAGATAACTATTTTATATACTGAAGGACGTCTTTTAATCAGCTGATTAACTAGCTCAAACAAATTGGTCACTTGAGAAGAACTATTTCTTATTGATACGTCCCGATGTTTCATATAAAATTAATCAAAATTTATGCTATCAATATACAAAAATATAATATGAAGAATTCATTCTAATGTACATAATATATATATGTAAATAAACATATATATATACATAGATATTAAGTATAGTCAGATACTATCAAAATGATTAATATGATAATATGGGAAAGTAAAGCTGTTCCGTTTCATTACTCAAATTGAATATCACGTTACTACTCTACACACAATACAATTCAAGGCTGCAGAGTGTATTTATTTATGTTTCAAAATCTTTTGCAGCCTTGAAATTAAGGAAACACAACAGCTGCTTATGCGCTGGCATTCTTTTTAAACTTTACACTTTAACATGTAATTTTTTGTATCTTAATTTGTTTTCTTGTTTTGTGTTTATTTTTCGATAACCAAACCAAACCAAAAAAAAAATACAAAAAAATTGTTATTATATTCTTGAAAATTCAGAGAGTTTTCAAACGAGCGAAACCGCGTCGAGCGTCGCATGGAATTTCAGAAATGTCGATTTCGTGCCATGTTTCAAACAGCAATGGTCTCATATCTTGATTGGATAACGCAAGCAGGTTCTTAAATATGAACACACTATCAACTGAAACCAATCCCAATAAGTTTGGCATTACTATATTCGTTTAATATATATCACGTATTGGCAAATATATTTCCCCCTACCACTATATCATTAGAGATCGCTACTGTTGATCGCAAAAAGAGCGCAAGGATTTACCGAACCAACCAACCAACCAACTAACCAACTCCCCAAACTGTAGATGAATATAAATAACTTAATTAATTACCGAACCAATCCAAGAAATCAAATAAATATATAGCAAATAGATATTCTAAAAAACAAAAAAAAAAACACAAGTTCATAGCCCCGCTCCTAACATACATACAAATAAACAGATTACGAAAAATACAAATACATATTCATATGTGTATGCATAATTTATTGTATGTACTAAGCCCAAAACATATAAATAATCAGTTTAATTGCATTCCAACTTATAAACGAACGTGTTCGAATTTTAATGCAAGTTAACAACAACACTCAATATATTTACAATGTTTTTTACAAATAGACCGCAAGCTATTCCAAAATACTACTCCCGACAAAATGAAAGCTACATACATCGTACATATATCGTATCGTATAATCTAACATACGAAATACTATGTTTGGACCCCAGTTAAACCACCTTAAACCAACAATAATAATAACAATCATTTAATACGTACTCCTAGAAACAATTTTAGTACGTATGCTAAAAACAAAAGTTCCATAACATAGATTTCTATGCATTATGCTATAACTTACAACTCCTTAAATTTAGCGACCGTTAATTAACTTTTTCCACCCAATTATCTTTCTAGAGTATTTCCCCTCTCTTCGTTCTCTTCAACACTTTATAACTTTGTCTATAATCGTGTGCTTGTCTAATAAAAGTTAATATTTTTGAACGTATATCGATAAGATAAACAAAAACAATGCAATATATTATTGCCAGCCATGTTCCGGTTATTGCAATTTCGTAAAGTTTTGTTTATATAATTTGAATTCCTTTTGGTTTTTGTTATGTGTATGTTCGACTTGTTTATTTCAATAATAATAATATACAATTCAAATTAAATACAAAGCTAACCAAATGCTTAATAATTTAAGGTTTCTTTTTGTTGTTATTTATCATTCGTGTTCCCTATTAGAAATTTTCCAAATTAATATTTATTATTTTAATTAATATATTTGTGTATTGGTAATCGAAGCATGGCTGTATCTTATGCGAAAGTGCGCAAACAAATGATATTATAGAACATTACTTTAAGGTACTTAATAATACATTTAAAAAAGAATTTCAAAGTCAAAGTCAACAACGCAATTCTATACAAATTTGCGCTAATTAAGCCCGAAAAAATAAAGAGTGGTCACACTCTTACCTAAGCGGATCATATAGTATTTCTTTATAGTGAAATATGTTTGATAAAGTATTTGTTGGCCACTAAAATGAAGCGACTAACTTATTGTAACTCCAAGGCTATTTGATTCAAATTCAATAGCATAACGGCTCAGTAAACTGTGATTTCTATTTATTTTACATTGATTTTATTTTGAGTTTTAAACCTATACACAGGCATATATAATTTATGAAATATTTAATTATATTATTCCTCCCATCACTCCAAATACTTCACAACTACATATTTATACACATAAAAAAAAAAATATATATATAGATACATACATATATCCACAAAGGTAACGAATTTTGGGCATTGCATTTTGCTAAATATGCAATTACATACAATTGTTCATTTGATTGTTGATGTTTTTGGTTTATCATATTCTATTTAATTATTTTTTGTAGTGAATTCGCAAAAGAACGAGAAAAAGTAGAAAATAGACAAGAGTTTCTTAAACTTAGAAGGCAGCAGCAACTAGAAAGAGAGTTAAACGGCTATGTTGAATGGATTTGTAAAGCTGGTATAGTATTTACCCCTTTTCTTCCTTTTTGTAATCTTATATACGAAACACCTAATAAAATACTGTATGCAACCTAATAACTCTTACTCTAACATATACAAAATATACATGCATACAACATACTACATCAAAAAACAAACAAACAAACAATCATACAATAAAATACTTTCCAATCTACTTTTATTCTGTTCAAATGCTCATATCATTTAAATCTAGTACGTATTCATAAATTACCATCGTAATAAATTAAATCGTTCAGTCAACAACAAAATCATTAAAACAAAAACAAATATCTAGGAACTCTACAAGTTTCTCATTTTCATGTTCTCATTATATATGATATGTATGTAAGAGACTCGCTCTCTATCTTTGAAATATATGTATTCACATTGTGTGTACATTATATTTTGTGTGTATTACATACTGACATGTATAATAAATAAAATAGCAAACTTTTTGTTGGATGCCAATGATGCCATTTCTTGCCTTTGCCTTTGCCTTTGCAGCATTACGCAATTACTCTAGATGACCCCTTAAAATAATATAAGAAGCTTGTATATGATTACATATATGATATACATATATACAAATATATATTTACCAGTTGACAGCACTTGTGGCACTTTACTAGTTCCCCTTAGAGCATTATTTTACGACCTCCCCCAAAACAAGAAATACACACGTTCACGCTCATCCAAGTCATAACTAACTCCTATCATCGAAATATAAATATATATTATAATCGTTTATATACTCATATACAATATATATATATGTATATTCGATACGCTTTATTATAAACTTGCTTTTTATTGTTCATCTTTCAAATTTCGATAATCTAAATGTGAACATGTAACAATCGTTTTTTATTTTAATAATCATATTTCAGAGGAGGTGATATTAGCCGAGGAAAGAACAACCGAAGAGGAGAAAATGCATATTATGGAAGGTCTGTGTTCTTACATATTGATTTATTCATACATTTCCGTCACTAAAGAAAGTTCATTTCTTAGCCCGTAGACGAAATGCAGCCAAAAGAAAAAAGCTGAAAAGTTTGGGCAAATCAAAGTCAACTGACACTGAAGAAGAGGAAGCTGAGGAAGATTATGGTGATGACGGTAAGATATTTCCTCATTATCTCAAATTATTCTTATCAAATTTGAATTCATTATTATACGAAATGTGATATTTATGAATAAGATGGTAAGACTGAATTTTACGTAAAACAGGATTATTTACAGAAAATTTTTTTTTGTTTTTTTTTTTGCTACATTATTTTATTTGACAACAAATTGGAAAATTATATATTCCGCCAAAGAATTTATAAATCTATTGTCTAGTTTAAAGTGCCCAATAAATATTTGAAGAAACTATTAACCATTTCTGAAATAAAAAACTTTGAGAAAACTTATACGACAGATGTTGGACAATTGATCAACGAATTTCATTAAACTTAGGCCAAAACATACGAATAAAATGTGATAGACAAAAAGTGATTGAAAAGATTTTTTTTTTGTTTATTTTTTTATTAATTTGCATTTAATTAGCTTAAAAACTTGATAAAAAATATTATTATAACTATTGTACACAGGTGCTTTTAATGTATATCTTTAATCATATTTTTTATACTTATTGATTTTATGAATTTTACCAAAATGAAATTCTTTTCCTTACATTGAACATATTCAAAATGTGTAAGTAAATTATAAATTTGACTAATTATTTGATTTAAATGTCAAATATTTGCACCAAATCGTGCTGCATACGTACTGCATAAAGTAACTAATTAATTTAAGTAACTATCATGTCAAACTCACAAATAACGGCTAGACACTAGTACTAACTAACGTCCCGACATTTATTACACGAACATGTGTTTTGTTTTTCATCGCAAAATATTTAAACAAAAAAAAAGTAATTAAGTAAACATAGTGAAGAAGGCTGTGATTAAATTCATTTGTTTTTCATATTTAATTTCATATAATAATTTGCACTTATATGTTTTTATTCATTTGTGCTACTTTTAAGTAGTTAAGTAACAATTATTTATAATGGCAATTCATGTGACTATCAATGTGTTCGTGTTAAATAAAATAATGAAACTCATACGTACCTGATACATCGATATTAACGTTGAGGTGATATATTTGAAGAAAACTCTATTAAGCGTAGGATTAATATTAAAATTATTGTCAACAGTGCACAAAATAATGAACTGACTGTCTAATTAGCTAGATTGTGTTCCGATCGCAATCTATTACTTAGAAGAATGATAGTATTATAATGTGTAGTATATAGACCACAACTTGATAAATATTTCTATTAATTTTCAATTAATCGTTCGGCAGTCGATAGAATTGTTTAAATATCTAATTAGTAATTTTCTCCACAGAACCATAACGAGTCTAAAGCTTAGTAACCAATCCCAAATTGTTATAAATCAGTGTATAATTGTTTACACTTAGATACGTGTTTGCAATTCGTATAATCATTTAAACATTGTGCTAGTAAAAAGCAAGTAATAATGCTCCAATCGAGCACACTCGAATGTGAGATACTCGCTACCCATTTTGAATAAAAGTAAAACACTGCGGTATTATACTTAAAATATACCAAAGTATATGCTGCTAAAATACTAAAATATACCGAAGGTATATCGTTGAAGAGAAATACATTCGAAATATACCATAGAGGTCAAAATACACCAGATTATCTATCAGCCAAAGCATAAAAAAGTATTTCTTTAATAACTTTCACAACCTTTATCCGATCGCAATCAAATGCTCAGGAATCATAAGTTAAATTTGAAACGAACTTGATGGAAAACAAATTATAGCTTTATCTCTTATAGTCTCTGAGATCTAGGTGTTTATACGGACAGACGGACAGACGGACAAACGATGGTTTTATCATTTCAGATCAAGAATATAGATACTTTAAGGGGTCGACGATGCCTGTCACATACATTTCCTGCGGGCATAAAGTTATATTACCCTTCTAACCAATGGGTAGCGAGTATAAAAAAAAAAAAAAAGAAGTAGTAGCAGAAATGAGTATCAATGAATATAAGAGCACTCAACAGCAGTATAGCCAAGAAATAAATGAGTGTGTCCTTGAATTAAAAGTACTTTGAATGCCAATAATTATATATTGTATTGATTGACAACATTTTCTGTTAATTTGAAACAGGTTACCTAAAAACTCGTTCGAAACCCCAAGGCAGTTGCACTGGATTCTGGCGAGCTGAGAAAAGATTCCGCTTCTGGATACGCCACACAGTAAAAACACAATGGTTCTATTGGTTCGTCATAGTTCTGGTGTTTCTCAACACAGTTTGTGTCGCTGTCGAACACTATGGCCAGCCAACATTTCTCACAGAGTTTTTATGTAAGTTCACGATGTACGATTTATTTCGAGGAGAATCGTTATCGTAATCGTAATGGAATCATAAAGTTATCTATGTATATCTAGACGTGCTATGTAATGATTTGATGGTTATTTTTTACACATTTCTTTATTATAGATTATGCGGAATTCATATTCCTTGGCCTATTTATGTCGGAAATGTTCATTAAGATGTACGCACTGGGACCTCGCATTTACTTCGAATCGTCGTTTAATCGATTTGATTGTGTCGTCATTAGTGGTTCGATATTCGAGGTGATCTGGTCCGAAGTTAAAGGTGGCTCCTTCGGGTTATCAGTGTTGCGTGCACTGCGACTGTTGCGCATATTCAAAGTCACCAAATATTGGTCGTCACTGCGCAATCTAGTAATTTCCCTGCTGAACTCAATGAGATCAATTATCTCGTTGCTGTTCCTGCTCTTCTTGTTCATACTCATATTTGCACTGCTCGGCATGCAGTTGTTCGGTGGTCAATTCAATTTGCAAGGAGGCACGCCCGAAACCAATTTTAACACCTTCCCAATAGCACTTTTAACCGTATTTCAAATCCTAACCGGCGAAGATTGGAATGAAGTTATGTATCAGGGTATTATATCGCAAGGTGGTGCAAAGAAAGGAATGATTTACTCTATGTAAGTTTTATTTTGATACTTTATTTCCTTCATTTGTATATTGTATAGATCATATTTTATACGAGTATGTAGAATATATCTTATAACGAGTACATTTTTCGCAACAAAAAAAAAACAAAAAACAAAAACAATAATAATAATTATAATATTGTCTACATCTTGTGTGGTGGAATCATTCTACAGAATCTAACTCTGTTTTTTTTTTTTACTACTCTTCCGCTTAATGTTCTAGAAATATCTAGTCTTTCAATATAATTTGTTCATTATTTCGTTTTTCGGTTTTGTTTGACTATCCTTTTTGGGTGTGTTAAGTTTGATTTGATTATAATATCAGCTTTAGACACATACATGAAACTGATGATTCAAATACATAATTACTAGTATAAATTATGAACTTTGTAGAACAGTTTTGTAAATTAAGAACATTTTAAGTACAATTCATTGAACGTCGAACCATTAATATGTGCAATCGACCTTGAAACTCCAAAGCGCTTACGTTTTGGTTGCATAATGTATGTGTAGGATAGGACTTTAGAGCTTGAAGAATTTAGATTTATCTCATTCTCAAATTCTGCAAGCCAAGCCCTTCCATTTTAACCGCAAAAAAAAAAGAAATGAAAACAAAAAAAAAATCAAGTCCCGCAATCTCCCTCGTATCGTATATAATAACGTAAGTGCAAAACATATAGCTATTGCTAACAATTTTCGCATATCCCAGCTTTACCTATGTATTTTATTACCATATATTTTTTGCAGCAATCATTGAATATCTTTCTACTCTCTATTGGCTTTAAGTTCGTTATCTTTTTTTTTCGTATCATTTCGTTCTCTTTTTGTTTGTGATAATTATTCTAAGCATGGAATTGCAATTGAATAATCCTAGTTATTGCAATTTTAATGCTCTGTTACGCTCCAGAATTCATATTGATTATTAATTCTAACTAGCAAGTTATTTCTGCTTTTCGATAATCAATTGAAAGCGGGAGCTCGACAGGTTCAAATTGTTGTTTTTGGTACAAAATTTCAGTGTTTAGTAGATAGTTTTTGACATTTTCGTTCAGGTTTAGATTAGCATTAGTTTTTCTTCCAACAAAACTTCAAAATCTCCACAACATTTTCATTTTGTGATAAATCTAGCTCATTATGATTATATGACATTAACTGCTAAATAATTATTTAAACTAAGCGAGGCATTATTATTCCTGAATCTACCAGCAACTAAATCTGATCATTTAAAATTGCAATTTAATGTACTGCAATATGTTGTAAGTAGATACAGGATTAATGATTAATGTCAAAGCAATGATGAATTTGAATTAGCAATAAGATTAACGATGACATTGTGATCTGAACTAATTTGACGTGATATTTCCTTTCGCAGATACTTTATCGTTTTGGTACTCTTCGGTAATTATACACTTTTAAATGTGTTCTTGGCTATCGCCGTCGATAACTTGGCGAATGCGCAAGAACTTACAGCAGCCGAAGAGGAACAAGTCGAAGAGGATAAAGAGAAACAACTGCAAGAGCTAGAGAAAGAAATGGAAGCCCTTCAAGGTGATGGGGTTCACCTGGAGAATGGTGAAGGCACTGTTGCCACTAGCAAAGGAAAAGGCAAAAAGAAGGTCGAAGAGAAGAAGGAGGAGGAGGAAGTAACGGAAGGGCCGAAGCCAATGTTGCCATATTCATCGATGTTTATACTTTCACCAACCAATCCGTAAATATATTATTGCTCACTTACAATTCTCCTTAATCTTCTACTCTAACATAAACATTTCACAATAATGAGGGGAAATTTTGAGACCAGCAATTCTTAAGTGTGTAGTTTTAATATATAGACATTGAGATAGAAGAAAGACAATATGCACGTACTATAAACTTAAGTTTCTTTTCAGCAACAGATGACGATTAATCTCTGCAAACCTGTTGAGAATATTTTGTGGGGCAATATAATATCTTACTTGCATAGGTTTTTATTTGAGTTTTCTTTATAATGAGAACAGGGTTCGACTAAATAATGTGTTTTAAGCAAATAATTTTGAAATATATCTTTACTGTCTTTAATGATTGCTAATAATATTGATATCCTATATAAAATGTAACATAATAACAATCTCACTAACTCAATTTCAATTTGCTCTTTTATTTTTCTTTTTGGATTCTTTACAATTACAATTACGAATTACTTAATGATTTATTCAAATGAATCATATGTTTGTAAATATTTGCATTACAAATATCAACGACTACAAAATTTGATTACTCAACTCAAATCAACTCAACTCAATTCAACCAAATCACCCTCACCACGAAAAACTGCAATTTTTATCATATCGATTTCATCATCACCTTCAACAACAACCACAATAACAACAACTACAACTACAACAACAAAATCCATAACAATGACTACGACGAACATCAAATTAAAAAAAAAAAAAAAAACGAAACAAAACAAAAACAAAATCGAAAAAAAAAATCAAAATTAAATATCGAAAAAATGACCACAAAACAATATTTAATGATCTCTAAATAATAATTGGATAAAACAAAATCAATTAACGAAATGAACCGGATGATTAAATAAAATTCAAATCGCAATCGACAAACCAACAAATAAATTCCAAATCATGCGAAAATCTTAAAAAACCTTATTTTATATACATATGTATACAAAAATTATAACTGCGAATACAAAATAACTGAATCTGGATGAAATTATTTGCGTACCTATGCCAAAAATCGTATAACTACTACTACTACTACTACTTCTATTAAAAATTGACATATACAGCATACGACGTGGTGCCCATTGGGTCGTTAATTTACCATATTTTGATTTCTTCATAATGGTCGTCATCTCAATGTCATCAATAGCATTAGCAGCCGAAGATCCCGTTCGTGAGAATTCGAGGCGAAACGAAATCTTGAATTACTTTGATTATGCATTTACCGGCGTATTCACGATAGAAATGTTGCTGAAAATTGTAGACTTGGGTGTAATACTACATCCTGGCAGCTATTTAAGAGAATTCTGGAATATTATGGATGCTGTGGTCGTTATATGCGCTGCTGTTAGTTTCGGTTTCGATATGAGCGGTAGCAGCGCTGGACAAAATTTGTCAACCATTAAATCGCTTCGTGTATTGCGTGTACTGCGTCCACTGAAGACCATTAAACGTGTTCCAAAATTGAAAGCCGTCTTCGATTGCGTCGTGAACTCATTGAAAAATGTTGTTAACATTCTAATCGTGTACATATTGTTTCAATTTATATTTTCTGTTATTGGTGTACAATTGTTCAATGGAAAATTTTTTTATTGTACGGACGAAAGTAAACATACTTCCGAAGAGTGCCAGTAAGTAACGTTTTTTTCCCGAAAAGATTTTTACCAGTTACTTTATTCGCTTTCGTCTGAATCATTTTCATTTTTCCTTACCAAAATATCATTTTGTACTTTCTTATTTTTTTTTGGATTTTTTTGTATTTTTAATACTAGTTTTGTTTTTGTGTTTGGTATTATCATTTCGTCGTAGATCTTTTACCCAAAATGCTAATTTAGACGCGTTACACAACAAAACATCATAATAACTATTCTGTCTGGTCTAACATACATATATGTATATAGCTCTCCCATCTATCACTCTATCTCTCTCTCTGTCTCTCGCTCTATCTATTTCTCTCAGTCGATGTTTGTCAATGTCTATCCCTCTCCCTTTAACTCTCACTCTGTTTCTCTCTCTTTCACTTTCAATCTTCATATGTATGCGTTGCAAATGCATACATATAAATAATAAGCTTGAATGTACATGTCTATATACTCAGCGGACAAATTAGAGAGGTCAAATGTTCGCAAACGTATTTCGAATGACCGATTTCCCAAAAAAAAAATGTCCTTAAAATAATGAAGATAAATGTAGTGTACATAGTTTGTAGTGCGTATACAGAATTCTAATGATGAGTTTCAGGTTTTTCTTTGGTCCGCTGGGTAACAATTTGAACTCTAAACTCCAATTCCTAATATGTTCTTTCAAATGTGCCAACCAATTGTTGTTAAATGTATACATACATAGACACATATATGCATATACATACATATAGTAGTTGTTAGTTTATTACTACTACTAAATACTACACACAATCCATAGGACACAGCTATCTAGATTCTAGAACAGGATTCTCTCATTCATAACTTCAACTTTGTTTACTGCTCGTACACTATATATGTATATTCGGTGTGTGTGTGTATTTATGTTTACCCAAAATAGAGGTGTTCTCTCTTTCGTTTCGAATTAACAACCACACAACAATTACTACCCACTATTTTTCCTTAAACAAAATCATCATCGTTAAGGTTACCTACTATACATGCATATACAATACTTTAATGTGATAAATATGCTATTTATCATTTGCAATCCTCACAACAATACCTCTTAATCTCTTTTTTGTCAATGCTCGTCGTTGGCAAATCTAACGCTTTTCTTTCCCCTGCATATGTATGTATTATGAACTCGTAATTTGAGTCCTTTTTATATGATATATGTACATAACATACTACATACATACATACATACGAACACAACACAATGTTTAGGGCTTATTTACACATATATACATATATATATTTTTTTTAATCTACGTGTAGATCTCTTGAGAGCTATGACTAGGCCACATTCACATCGTTCGAATTACATACATTTTCTTCTTATGATTGGAATATTTTCTACTTTGTATATGAGTGCACACATAAATATATATGAGTGAATAATTCCAGCGAAAATCAAGATGCGCCAATATATATATATATACATATATATCATGAGACGTGTTTATTTTATATCCTTTTTATGCTAACGATTATGTTTCTCCTTTATTTTATTTCAATTTCAATTTTTTCTTAACTATATTCGTTTCGTTGTATCTTTTTTCTTTTCAAAGAAAACAAAAAAGGTGCACTGATTTAACAGAATGTAAGAGTAGCATTTTAAAGTTTCTACCTAGTTTTTCTTGCTTGATTTGTGCCAAGCAATCAAGCAAGTAAACGGGTTAAAAACAAACCAGATGAAAAATACAAAAGACAAAAAAAAAAAACAAAATCCAAACATAAACAAAACCTATTTGAAATTAATAACAAACCAAAAAGAAAAAAGAAAAAAACAAACAATGCGTATTAACCAACAACAACTGTGACAACATAGAATAAAAAAATAAAAAAAACATAGAATAGAACTGAAATGCGAAAATACGATTACCACCTTTACCATTTCTAGTTTTCTTCTATTTCGGTTATACAAATAGTCAATTCATTCAGTCAAATCAATGTATAATTGTATGTGTTACCTTCTACACCAAAAAAAATCAATTATTTTCTAAAATCAAATTCTATACATACTCGTCTAAGAGGCAACCTTCGACCTTCGACCTTCGATCGCGCATAGCATGTATAATTGGGTATTTTGCAATACCAAAGAGTCCATATTACTACCAGAAGATTTCTTAATAAGTCTGTATTCGCGTACATACTTACAGAAGTATCATGTATTAGACTGTTTTTACTTAAAATTCTCGTTTTTAGAACACAATTTCTCTCTTCCCTCTTTATATATAAAACTGCTTTTTATCTAGCAAATATCCCATTCTTACATAAATTCTAAGTTGCAATCACAATATAGAAATTTTCGATGTGATTAAAAGACGATTAACAATCCCACTTATTTATTTGCCTAGAATTTCGTTGTGCATTGTAAGTAGTAAAAACTTTAATTTACCTATTGATAGGAATTAAGAAATACAACGCAGACTTTTTGCAATCGGCATTTGTTGACCCCAAAAGATGGCAACAATGCCGAGTGCACAAAATAACATAAAAAAAAAAAAAAACAACAAAGAGACACGCGTCTTACACTCATCGAGCCGAGAAGTAGAAACGAAACAAAACTAGATACTTCACTCAGTATCTTTTTGTTTTAACTGTTTGACCTTCGTATGCAATAATTACTATGACTGCTTAAGTATGATTGATTTTATTTGAAATTCACTAAAATACTAATTCATATGTACACGTACATCGATTACACACATCGGTCTTCGCAAAATGTGCCGATTAGAGATAAGTTTCTAAAATAGGTTAAAGATTAAACTATAGATTTTGGTATTGAATCGGACGGACAGACGAACGAACAAATTTAATGTTTTAACAATTAGGCATAAAACAAACATATTGGATCAACTAAAGTTTGAATAGACAATTTCAGTATAGTGAATATTCAAGAATTAATTTGAATAATGTGTTAGAATTGTAATTCAGTCAAACGAATAATTGTTTTGATTTAAAGTTTTTGATTTGATGGAAGAAAAAGAAGGAAAATATTTGTAGGTGCGAATTTGATTCATTCTTAAGGGCAGCGCTGCCTTGTTACACATCGCCGAACAAACAACCAGCCGAATAATTTTGAACTTAGTGTTATACAACTCTCGAATACTCGCTCAGTTATATCGTTTGTTATATCGTGCATTCACACACATTAATGCATTCGCTTTGAGAATCGAATGTAAAACAGGATGCGTTTTATTGCTTATACATAGTATAATACATACATACATATCTATCTATATATCTATGCAGATATCTATACTTACATACAACTTATTTCAGCTCTGCTCTGAGTTAATCGCAGACACAACTATGTGTTTGTATGTGTTGGTATATACTAAATGTATTATGTTGGTATTTTTTTTTTGTACTCCCCTTAATTGTACAGTATTTATTTGCGTTAATGTGGACTTAACAATTACTACTACTACTACAACTACTACTACTATTACTATATGGTGTAATATCGAATTCTACCCCTACCAAATTCAAATACTATTGTAGACTCACACACACACAAAAACACGGAAAACTTCACATTCTTCCCAGACAAACATAAATACCAAAAGTACATGTTGATATGTTTTTTTTTTTGTGTGCAATACTAACTCTCCCACTACTTAAACTATAAAAAGGTTTTACATCTTTTATGATATGTATGTCCTATCATATACATATACGTACTACATCTTACATAGTCACATATACATTTACATACTTTTGTGTTCATCAAGAATTCCTGTACTTCCATATTTACATTTCTCTCATTTACACTTAAATATGATCAAATTGTATTACAAAACAAAAAAAAAAAAACATTTTTAAAATTAATATTTTCATATTGTTTTATGATTGCTATTTTTATTTGATTTTCGTTTTCTGCCAAACTCTTGCTTCTTACATTTTATAATCTATTTACAAATTACTAATAATTCCAAATGAATAACCACAAATACGAAATAACTAAAAAAAAAACGAAAAAAAAAATCATTACACATAAACAATAAATAAATATAAATGCGACAATCCACATCATCACAACCTGATCTGTGAACCTGTGAAGGGGCTCGTATTTCAAATACGAGGAAGACGAACTGCTGCCCAAACAAGAGAGGCGGGTGTGGAAGCCACGAAGCTTCCATTACGATAACGTCGCCGCTGCCATGCTGACGCTATTCGCTGTACAGACCGGCGAGGGATGGCCACAGTAAGCTATATTAATTGTAGTACTACTTCTTACAAGTGTTCTTCAACTTTTCCATTGCGTCTACCACCTATCTACTATCTTCTACAAAACATACATTATTACACGCAATTGTGCCATATGTATGTGACACTTTATGGGAATTATGTGATATGTATGGTAAATAACGAAATTTTGCTTTGTTTATTTGTTTATTTACTTTTGTCTCGTGCGAATACTTGAATCATACTACTTCATGGGTGTAATCAACCAAACAACCAAACAACCAAACGAAAAAAATAGAGTCTTGCAACACTCAATGGCTGCCACATACGAAGATAGGGGTCCAATCCAAAATTTCCGGATCGAAATGTCCATCTTTTATATAGTATATTTTATTGTATTTCCATTCTTCTTCGTCAACATATTCGTGGCCTTGATTATCATTACATTTCAAGAGCAAGGCGAAGCTGAATTGCAAGATGGCGAAATTGACAAAAATCAGGTGAGCTAGCCAACAAATTTGTGTATTCGTGTTTATCCAACAAAAACAAAACAAAACAAAAACCAAAATCAAACAATTGAAATTACCTAATTCTTTTATATATGTGTGTGTGTAAAACCGATAGTAGTCGTAAAGCAAAAACCAAAAAACAAAAAAAAAAAAAAAACAATTTTCTATATGCACGTTAATGTACACGCATAGTACAATAACACCTACTAACAAATCATTCCCGTACTAATTAACCCTTTACTGCCCACCATCGTCCTTAGTCGGCTTACATTATGTTTTTCATTGTTTGTTTCAAAATATACAAAATTCGAAGAATATCTTTTATTGCTGATTATTTAGACTAACGCATTTTGTTTTGCATAAATAACTATTTGACCAGATTAAATTAAAATCATTTCTTGAAGCTTTTTACTATTTGATTTAAGTATAAAAATTTATCGCAAGCGAGACATTTAATTGTGCCCTCTAAAGGCGGTCTTCAGCACTAAAGGGTTAATAACTACTATGTGCTTACTATGCGCCAGTCACATAATATACTACAAAATAAACACAATATGACAAATGCATTAGCGCAGACCTCGTAAATTCAGACAAATTATACATTCTTCAATATGTACTACACAAGGTACTATGTACTGCTAATCTGTATCTATTAATGTACCTGTACCTTTCTGCCTGTGATCGTTTCCTATCAATACAATATACCTTCAACACACAAAATACTACAAACATATAATGGTAGAATATATGCCAACTGTGCTGAGTAGCAACATTTAGTATTTATTACACACTGTCGTCTTGTGCGATACTATAGATACCATTAATATGTATTTGCATTTACTTTTAATAATTCAACTCTTTGTGGTGTTTTCTGTTTAAATGCATAATTTAGAAACATCCAACAAACCAAAAAAAAAATTTAAAATACCTAAGTTATATTTAGTGCTTTTCTTGTGGATTGCTTTGATGTATTATCCCAGAAAATCGTAGAAGGTTTTACCAAATAGAGTTCTCTCCGTCTTCCTGATGTACATACTATACATCAACAACTAGAAAGAAAAAAAAAAACACTTTATGATATGGCATGTTTCGAGAGGAAATATCCCATACATATGTTTAGATATAGAGTAGTAACCCCTTAAATATAAAAACTGAACATTTACCGGAAAGTAGAGATTATTCATTGAAATTCACGATAGTCCTTAAATATTCAGAGTTGAATATTTAATGATTGCTATCGTTAAATCATCGTTGTTGCCAAAAACGAATCAAACAAAGTACGCTTCAAGAGTTACTGTAAGTATGTACTGTAAATGAATCCAACCGTTGTCATTTCTTTAGTCGAACTAATTCATTTTCAATTCATCTAAATTTTAATCTAGTTCGATTCAATCTCTTGATTTCCTAAAACAAAAATATAACTGGCAAATTTAATTTCACCGACTGCCGAGTATTGCACTAAAATGATACATTTACTATAATTATTTGATTTCGTTCAGTTTCGTTTAGTCTCAAAGTGCCAAACGATAAGTTTGAAAAGATTTCATAAAATATTGGTATCTCTACCCTGAGCCCTCAGCATTTTCTGACCCATAAAGTCTATAAATTCTGGCTCAGTTTCAAGATCAGTGTTAATTTGAACTCGAGGACTAAAAGATCTCTAAAAGTATTCAGCGATATTTTCAAGATGAATCAACATTTAGAACTTCGCACATTCCTTAGTCAAGTTTTGAACATTAATCGCCACGATTTTTAAAAAATTTGTACGCAGCTCGTTCGTATTTGTAAATATATTTTACAATTTCCATATACTAGGCTACTGCTGGGCTCAGGGTATATCATAGTCTAGCACACTCGATTAATGTGTTCGGGCCATGTATAGTTTAATTAATTATTATAGTGCTCCTTTAAATAATTACTCTGCTAGATTTAAAATAAATATTTTTATTTTTGTAAATAATACAACCTTTTTTTATTTTACTTTGAATTTAATAATCATCAGCGATTTTTCCCAAAACTCTTAATGTTAGTTTGAATGTGTTTCCAAAAAACGTAACAGAACTCAATTTAAACTATCTATGGTAGTTGTTGATATTTTCACTCAAGGTTCGAGATTTCATTGTTAAATGATATTAATACCAAAACAAAAATTGTACAATACTTTTTTCCATAGAAATCGTGTATTGATTTTACCATCGGAGCTCGACCGCTTGAACGTTATATGCCGAAAAATCGAAACACTTTCAAGTACAAAGTGTGGCGCATTGTTGTGTCAACACCATTTGAATACTTTATCATGATGCTTATTGTGTTCAATACACTGCTATTGATGATGAAGGTAAAGTAATGTTTTGTATTTTCTATATTTTAAGTACTAAAATTAATTTATGAGAATGCATAGTAAAATAATCCAGAAAATTCTACTGCCTTGAATTCATTGGATAAGAAATATTATATTTGAAAATGTTTCTGTCCTTGCCAAGTGTAGACTAAGTTAAAGTTAAGTGTCTGGTTAGAATCAATCAATATTTGTTGTTCACTATATACATAACAATATAGCGTTTAAGTTATTCTTTGATATATTCCATATACCTTACTAATTAATGATTAATATAAATCTTAACAGTACCATAATCAAGGTAAGATGTACGAACAATCACTCAAGTACATCAACATGGGATTCACAGGCATGTTTAGTGTTGAAACCGTACTGAAGATAATCGGATTCGGAGTCAAAGTAAGTAAATTGTTCTAATAGCCTTTATTATTCGAATTATTTGAGCTATGGAAATAAAGTTATGGTATGCGATATTTAGAAAACATGGCATTCGAAATTATTATAGAATTTTTAGTACTTTGCAATTGGCATTATATAAAATAAACGCAAACACACATGCAATGTAATCAATATCAGATTAAACTTACTTAATATAATATTTAAATATAAAAGTATATATATTTTTTACAAATTCAGAAATTTCATTTGCCTTCTGTGTCAAAGGATTTCTTGACTTGACTTTTTGCTTTTCAGTGGCACTAATTATGATTCCAATCTGCAATTAAAAGTGAATAATAATGACTCCAAATATTTTCGATACGTTAAGAAAAACGTAATTTTATTTGTACTCGTATTCGAAGTATGTCGGATTTTTAAAGACTACGCTCTGTCCCCGAAAATTGATCAAAATCAAATAACAAACATAATTTTGTTGCCAAAGTCGCGAATTTTAGTATAGATAATAATAGCAATAATAATGAAGTTCAATCGGGTTATAGCTGCTTTTGCCAACAATAATGGTATATTTTGACCTTTATGGTATATTTTGATAGTGATATCTCACTGACGAGCTCACTTGACTGTAGCTCTAACTTGTTTTGCACTTCGATTGTGTAATGAACAAAAATAATGGCGAGAATTGCCAATCAAATCTTTTGATTTGATTTTCGGTTAGGTTAAAGGATTTAGTACACAATTTGTATATTAATATTTTATTTATTTTATAGAATTTTTTCAAGGATCCATGGAATATTTTTGATCTGATTACCGTATTGGGCAGCATTGTGGATGCACTCTGGATGGAATTCGGGGTAATTATCTGCTGCTTGCATGACACAATACATATTTCAGGGCATACATATTGTTGTGTTCCACTTATGTAGGCCGTTTTGCAAAAGAAACAACAAAAAAAAAAACGAAAAAAAAAGAAAAAAAAAACAAATACAAATACAAAATAATCAGTATCCAGTTTTTATTTTGTCTGATGATTTGTTGTACCCGTGCAATTACACATTCATATCTTTACAATTCCGATATATTTACATATTCATATATATTCACAGATACTATGTACAATTATTTACGTGTTTATACATATTTTCTTATGCAATATACAGATTATATCAATGCAACAACAGATATATGTATGGTATTTTAGAATAACATGTACGGACGAAAATTGTTATAAACATGACCTTTTCTAGACCCCAATCTCAAAATCTCTGTCGTGTTTTCCAATTCCAATTATTTGTCTTCTAACGAATGCGTGTTTCGAATATTCATATGTAATCAACACTTGTTGAGTTATTTTCCTCAGTGGTCAGGAGTTTGTTGAATTAATAGAAATCGACGTCTGTTTTGGAACCTAATATATACATTTTATGATTATGATAAGAATTATGAGAATTCCCTTGTCAAGTGTCATGTTTAATTCATTGGTGACACATGTGTGTATATAATAATTAAGTATATGTGTTTTTGGGTGGGCTTAAGGTGTCGACATAAATTAAGACTTGGCAATTTATTCTAGTATAATATTGAAAGATTCTCAAGGGTTATGCATAGGATTAGGTATATTTTTGGAAGAAGAACGCAGAATTAACTAGAATAAGCTATACAATATTTAAACTTACACTTTGAATATTGATTTGAAAATCTTTTACAGCCACACAAGACAATATTTTTGTTGAAATTCTTAATAAATTTGATATATTTAATTTTTATGCAATTTTATATATTATATATATACACACACACACACACTCAAAATGTTTCTTTTCGAAAGCCTCAAAAAAAACTACAGAAATTAATAATCATATTTCTTTTTGATTTCCTTTTTCATATTTATTTGTGTACGAAAATGAATACCAAATACGAAATGTGGTCTCAAAATCGGGAAAAACCAATCCGAATCAAACCAAAAAACGATGAATGCAAAAATGCAAAACAAAAAAAAAAACAAATATATGATAATCAATCAATCAAATAAACACCCACGTAATTAAACATTCACACCCCTCACATATGTTAACGTATCAACTTTTGTAACACATTCAAATGTTTTCATGTACACGCATATGCAATATACATATGTAAATGTACAAAAAATGCGTTTATATAATTGTATATACAATATATTCCTTCGATTATTGAATCAAAACCAAAACAAATCAAAAATACTCCCGAAATTGGCCGTCGGGAATCCAAAATTCATCACGCAATCACTACCCAACATGAAATTAATTATATATTATAAAAACCAAAACAATAACAAAAATCATTGTACTTTGTAATTACAAATCCAAACACCAAATGTCAAATACTAAATGCAATGAAAATTCAAATTCAATTAACTTATTCATCACAATCACAAATTCAAAAACAAAAAACAAACAAACAAAAACAAAAAACCAACCGAACGCAAAAACAAAAATAACACCAAATTCAAATCAATTATGAAAACAACCGAACCAAAAAACAAAATACAAAAATCAACAAATTCAATTGTATTACGAACATGTTGTCATTCAACAATTATGCATGTGTATGTGCTGTATATTATGTGTTGTATGAAAAAACACACACATTGTGCACATACATATGCATATTATATATCTCTCTCTCATCTACAACTACATCGACATGTACAACAAAAAATATCAACACCAACAGCACGATGTAAGTACGAAACACAATTACACAAAAATTGCATTAATAAAATTCTTATGTGTCCAAATAAATGATTTTAGATTACGCTTTTATTGCTAATCACACTTTCCACTTTCACTTTATAAGCTTATTCAAAACATAATACTTATTATTATTATTGCTTCATTTTCTGGCTAACTTCAAATTCTTTGCGTAACCTGCATTATTTTCCATTATTTTCGTTTGCATACCCAACACAGATACATGTTTCCCTAAATGAATATTAACGTGAATTGTCTGTTGAAAACATTATTAAAAAACCATTTAGAAAAGTATATATAAATTACGAAATACAGTATCTGTTTGGGTATTGACAATTACGATTTTTAATATTTATTATAAATACTTACATATATATTATTTTTTAATTGCGAGTAATAAAGTATCTGTAAGTTTCAGTTTTGTGTTACATGGCACACATTACATTACGAACGTACTTTCTTCCCTAATCAAAAGTTACGTGTGTAAAAGCTTGTAGTCAACTTGGTAG
Source organism: Drosophila niveifrons (assembly GCA_035046325.1). NCBI lineage: Eukaryota > Metazoa > Arthropoda > Insecta > Diptera > Drosophilidae > Drosophila > Drosophila niveifrons. The sequence goes on along the minus strand of JAWNOC010000062.1, from coordinate 6,616,060 downwards.
ATAAATAATATACATACAAAGCGGTTGGATGAATTGCCATTTTGCAACAAAAATCTATTCATTTAATGAGGAAATTTTTAACGCAAATATGTGACAGAATGCATAACGTTTTTGAAGGGTTTTCCAAATTTTGAAAGTACATATAACATGGAATTAAAAATCACATTTATATTTTCGAAGTATCATTTCAATGGATAGCAGATATTCGATTATATAAAATCTCTGAACAAAGTAAAAGCTATGCATCTGTTTTCTATATTTGACGTTAATATTTCTAATTATTTTCGCATGGCTTTAATTTGATGGGTCTAACAAATTTGTATTTACTTATAAAACTCAATTGAAATCTTGCCATAAAAAAACTAAAATGATATTATGTGAAATCTACAAAAAGAATGGAAAATCTTTTCAAAAGGAAGGAGCTTTAGTATACAGTTCTCAGCAATCACTGTTGCTTCTATCTTTTTGTCGATTGTTCATTTTAATTTAGTTTCTTGAGTGAACATTTTTCGTGGTCAGTTACAAAGTAAGTAAGTAATTTACACATAATTGAGTCAAAGTGAGACAAATTTAAAACAAATTAGCTCCTACGCATGATTTAAGTTCCATTTCGACTTTTTCGCTAATGATAATGTTTCTATATATACATACATATATATATATAACTGACGATTCGTCAATTCCTCTTCTATTTCACTATTTTTGGGTAAACTACGTGCACTTATACATAGAATTTTAGATATCTTTTTAATTAGCTACCAGCTCTTCTATGACTTGTGACATCTTGTCTTGTCTAAATTTCTTGCTGCGTACGAATTTAAATCTATTTTCTCTCCGAAAAGAACTTTCTCAACTCAACCTGAAAATATATAGTACACATACTACATACATATATCAAATAATAATGCAAGCAATTTGCATAATATTTAACCGACTAGCGTCTTATAATTTGAATTGTATTTAACTAAATTGACAGCTATTGCTAAAGTAGTGCTTATTTCCGATATATACGTATGTATTCTACCATATATAATTTGATATGAATATATATGTATATAGAATTGGCTTTTTGAGCTGCATGACGCAATAATTAAGTTTATAATTGACTTCGATCGAAAAGAGATTCGATAAAGTTTAGCAAACGGTGTATTCTGGATATATAATTAACGTATTATATACATATGTGTATGACATCTTCTGTAAGATGTTTTTCATTTTCTACAGGTATGTAAGAAATGGTCACAAAGAGTAATTCTCATCACTATCATCGATGATTATCAATTATTTCAATCTAATCTATCTGACGATTTTAATGAGAGTCCAATTCAATTTATCCAAACCGTTTAAATACGATTTCTGCCTGAAGCTTAAACATTTATTATAGGAACTGTCTTGAGCTGTCTCTATATGTAGAACATATCTAAACACAATGACTATTGGTCGTTAAATATCTTTAATACTTACAAAGTAACATACTATGTTAATGCGAAGCTTCTCTATCTTTATTAACCTGAAGTTATATAGAAAGCTAAGGCCTTTGTAGAGCAACAAAACTCCCTTTTCCACATTTCCTTGAATCACCAAAAAAAAAAAAAAACATGAAATCATGTCTTCTCGTATATATAAACACATTCTGCTAACTAATGCTCAATACTTAATCTTTGGATACTGGAAGAAAAGATGTACGAAATTAATTATTACTACTAATTTTCAACTCTTTATTCATTTCTTTATTTTTCTAAAAAATATACGAAATCTCAACTATTTGTAACGCCAACGCCAACGTCGCATGAATCGTAACCGTAATTCGTTTAAACTAACTGATATGTTCTCGTAACCGCAAATTATCAATAAATTAACCACACAAAAAAAATACAACTAAAAATATGCATAACAATAATAAAATCTACAACAAAAATATGTATATAAATTGCTTATAAATTAACTAACGACCAACTAACTGCACTGCAAAAAAAAACAAATCACAAACATTTCATTTTCGTTGAAAATTTATGAATACTTCTTCTTTGGCTGCTGTCGATTCGAATTGAATGTGCAACTGAAATTGCCCGTCATCGCGTTTAACAACCAAATGCCATTTGCTATCTTTAAATACCAAAACCAAAACGAAAAAAAAAAAACAAAAAAAATAACAAAAACAATAAAACAACCAACAATTGTGTCATCAAAATGCGGTGATAATGCGGTATATGAGTTATGTAAAACATTGATTTCTTTCAATCGAATCAAAAATTTCAATTGAACATGGTTTCTGATTATCCTACAGGATGTAAGTAAACAAATTAAAACGAGTATAGTTCTTTTCAAACTACAAAACACCCACAAAAATTTATAAAAACAAAAAAAAAAAACAAATCTCAAAATCAAATAAATCCTATCTATTATTATTTTAGCTAAACGTTTACAAACTTATGTACTTTATTCTGTATTCAGATCGCGTTGATCATGTCTAATCTTTTTCCGTAGTAGATTCCATTACTATGATTTAAACAAAAAACAAAAAATAATGAAAAAATAATACATATTTACATATATGTATGTATTAGCTAATTATTAAGCACTTTTTCTAGTTAAAATGAAACGTGTCTTTGTTAATTTTTCATAGTAATCGTACCCCATTTCCACGTTGCTCTAATTTTTGGCTGATTCAATTCAATGTTCCATTTTAAATCGAAATACTCGTATACCATACTACTACTACTACTACAACATATAATATATGATTAGAATTCTCATTACCGCTTATATCCCATACTTTTAGTGAATACAATACAATTCCCTTTTTATCCAAAACCCAAAACTAGGCATATACAATAACAAGTGGGATAACTGCAAGATATTCCCCGAGTAGTTAAACGTTTATCGAAAACCAAACCGTGAAATTCGATACCCGATACCCAAATCTCATAGAATATACATAGATGCTTCATAATATTTATATATCAATAGCAACAACAACAACAATAACAACAACAAACCAGTGCTTAGTTGGAGTCTATTTACATATGTACATATTTAATCAACGCTACTTGTATTTTTGATGATGTGTATTTTAACCATTTTGTAAATCTACTTACCCATCTACTATTTATACCGATGTTCGTAGAGGCCACGGCGAGGGCAGTATGCGTCCTTAAGTCAGTGTGTTTGCCTCAGCATATTTTCACCAATGTACCAAGGTACATACTATAATATATATTTGTACATTTGTACATTGGTGGGCATAATATTTACATTGAATTGTATCCTATGCCATATGCGACAATGCAACAGCTGATGTGTAAAATATTTTGGTCAAAGTTCCCCTCGAATTGGTCGCGAAACCAAAGACGACTCTTAACGCTCTACAAACGAATCTCTGCTTTCACTCTCCTCTCTCTCTCTCTCTCTCTGACTGATCCATACGTAATTGAAAAAAAAAATGTAATAACATGTAAATAAAACAAAAAGAAAAACAAAAATTAAAAGAAAAAACAACGAAAACGAATACAAAATGTACAAATGTACTGACAGCTGTACACGTATTATTTAATTATATCTCTCTATATGCATATATATATATATTCATATATATACATATATATATATATTTATTTTCTATCGTATTGTTTTCATTTCTTATGATTGCAACAAATTATGATTCACTCAAATTAGTTTAGTGCAGTACAAAGACGAAACATCAAAATTTTGATTAGATTTCAATTACACTTAATATTCGTACTACTATAATTAACATCCTAAGGTCTCTCTAACAATTGACGCATTTTCGAACTGTTTTGTAATTAGTATCAGTATCTCAAAACATGAATCAAACATGCACATGTTACGCTGTATTGGTGTGGTAGTCAACACACACACACACACATACACTCAAACTCACACTCAGACACAGAGACACACAAATACAATCAAGCAAAAAATTTAATACTCTACTACTAATAATTATCTAATTAGATTTTTTAATAAATTCATAAATACTGATGTTTATTGCATTTATTGTACTTAATTAAGATACGAACCGTTCCACCAAAAAACAAAAACATTTTTATTTAGCATTTTGTATATTAACTTATTTATACTTCTATCATTATCATCTTCCAATAACTGAGTAAATACTGTGCAAATTTGACTGTAATTATTTTGTATATATATATATATCTATCTATAGAACAAAAAGACAAAAAAAAAAAAAAAAAAAACAAATCAAAATTTACATTTCTTTAATGAATTGATCGTTACTAACCTAAAAACATAATCATACAACCTATTACCGATTTATACTATATGAATTTGTATGTACCTTTTTATGTACAACTAGTACTATTACTTATTACCACTACCACTGCACTACTGCTAGTATTACAACTCTACTACTACAACTTCTACTGCGAGTACTCTACTATGTACTACTTACCTACTACTTACTTATGTACCTACTACCAACTACTACTAACAAACTACTTACTACTACTCTGCTACTACTACTTCTACTACTATTTCTACTATAACTGTTACTGTAACTATGTACTAACGAACTAAAAAAAAAAAACAAAAAAAAGATGAGAAACAACCTGAGATAATATTCGAATCCTATTTCGAATAAATCTGAATTCGTTTGTAGAAACGGGACAACACCACTGGCTCTAATACTACTCTCCTTACTCTCTCTGTTTCTCTCTCTTTTTCTTCCTTTGACCAATAATATTTTACAGTCGAACTCAATCAATGTTGGCTTCCTGCGTTTGTTTCGTGCGGCGCGTCTCATAAAATTACTCCGTCAAGGATATACAATACGCATTCTACTTTGGACATTTGTACAATCATTTAAAGCACTTCCATACGTCTGTTTGCTAATAGCAATGCTATTTTTTATATACGCCATTATTGGCATGCAGGTAAGTCTTCGCTCAAGCTCAAAACACTACTCTCTCTCTCTCTCTCTCTATCTCTCTCTAAATTGTGAGTGACGCAGAAAAGAAAAAGAAATATCTAAACAACATATAAACTATGGATCGCAAATATAACACACATGTAACACATAAGGCTATATAAGGCTATATATATTTATATATACATATGTATATTCTACATGATCGAGTTAGCCTTCATAATATTTGGGATCTTTAACGTTATTTCAATTTGTAGCAAATGGAACAGAAGTCGATATCAATTAGAATTTTCTTATTTTCACAAACATTTTTTTCATTTTTGTTTTTGTTAGTTTTTTGTTTAGTTTTTTTTTTTGGAGTGACGAAGGTCAGCGTCCATCACAATCAAAGCATCTTTTAATTTTTTAATTGAGGCCTATTTCCAAAATTTCGATACATAGTTAAAAAACCATTTGATTTCGAAATTACTTTTTATGTTTAGGTCTAGGTTATTTTGCATATAAGTTGTAGTGATAAATCAGTGTTCTTAGCGATAGCAATCTTTTCACATATATATTCTAGCGATGTACAATATGTATGTACATTAACATTTATAGAGATATTAGTTTAGGTTGAGTTTTAGCTCATAAAGCTGTAAACTCAATATTCATAGGTAGTTTTTATAGTTTTATCAATAATGATATTAGTTGCTTCGACTTAGTTTTAATTGAATAGATAAACCAAAGTTCGAACAATAAATAATCAAAGGTTGAGAGAAGATATGACTTTTCGGTAAAAGTCTAGCTTAAAAAATAAATTTATAATAAACGATTTGTGAATAAAATATTTTAATATGACATAATGAATAGGTTAGAAAGACAAGACATATACAATATTCAGTTGTCCAAGAATTTTTCTTCAGCATGGTCAAACTTTTTCTATTTATACAAAAAAAAAAAATTTAATATATAGCTAATATTGTGAGCACAGTTCTGTCTTTTGCTTACGAATTTGCCAAAACAAACAGTCTAGAACATTCAAATATTTAAACTAACCGAGTAAATAATATAGAAGAGGGTTCGTATTCATTGCTACAAACATTTTTTTGTGTCAATAATCTAAATGTAGAAGTTGTTGAAGTTCATATGATAAGGATAATAACACAAACCAATTATAATATCTCACAAACTAAAAGGTTTTTGGCAACATAAAATATGACCCGGATACGCAACTCAATCGTCACAATAACTTTCAATCTTTCTCTGGAGGAATCATGCTGCTTTTTCGGTAATCGAAGATCTAAGTTACATAGTCTTGTATCGCTTTAGTGATTATAAATGATGGCACTAACAGACAACAGACCTACATAATTACTACTACATTCATACTAGCCAAACTGTATGTAATTTCCTTACTTTAGTAAATCTCCAGTGTCCATACACGACACGACAAATTTATCGGCGTGTTAAGACATCATTATTAGTTAGTTTATACAATCAATCGTCGCACTCTGGGGCCTTCGACCTGCATAAAAGACTTGGCGAGAAACGAAACTATCAAATAATCTCTTTATTATGTTGTTATATAGACAACGAAATGCACGATACACAATTCAAATCAAATAATATTAAGATACAACTTTGCCACTTCATCTAGTTTTATACTAATTCAATATTCAATTTCGATACATATGGCAAAAGGTCCCACTGTGCGTCAGTTTGTCAGTTGAAAAATCACAAATGTAATCGATGGCGACTTTTCAATCAGCGTCGTTTGTGACTTGCGATAGTTTTGCACCGATATTTAGTTAACAAAACGTACATACATATTTACTTATTTAAGTAATAGAATTCGTTGAACCATGTTAGTAATTACATCTAGATAAATCAGTTGTTTCTACCGAACTGCCGATATATGCATACATACTTATATGATAGTTCTATTGTTTGCAGTAGTTACATAAATATAGCAGTTCTTCTCACACACACACAAAGTTTTCTTATGAAACGCTTAGTACTTTAGTATTGAACTGTTTCAAGTATTACTTGCTGCAGCTACAGTTACGACGTTTAATATTGTAAATGTGCGCTAGATAACTAAAACTACATACATACTATATAATACATAAAATGTAAATGTAATTTTTCTTTAGTGTTACGATCAATTTTGCTTACAAGCATTTGTTTGAAATTTAATCAAAACAAATGTATTATACACTTCAATACTACTAGTATATCTCTTCAGTTGTAATAAAAGTCACTACTAAGTAAAACCGTAATTTATATGGTTTACTGTATTAGCATATTATCAGTTTTCGCACTGATAATTACTACTTATAGAACAGCGTCAAATTGTACTGTTGAGTTAGAGTTTGTCTTTAATATAAAACCCCTTTTTCGTTTTCTTATTTTGCTATACTAATAATTTAGTTGACAAAATTTAAATACGTTGTATATCTGTGTTCTTGATCAGCCAAATGTGAGCTCCGTCTCATTCAACTGTTTTGAGTTTAAAGTTCTATTCTTCGACAATTCACCCTACTCCTGTAATATTACAGCTCCTTATAAAGGCTAAGAAAGAGATCTATAATGACATGATATTAATGTCTCGACTGTTAGTGCTGATCAGGAACATGTGTTTTTTATGGCAGAGGAGATATCTCTTTCTACCTGTTTAATATGTTTTCAGTTATCGGGTAGTTAGTATCTAAACGATTTATTTCTTTTATTGCTATATTTTATCCCATATTACTTATATTTATTAAACTTCATATAGTTATAGTAAGCAAAATCATATTTAAACATTAAATAATATTTATTACAATATTTTAATTTAATATAATTTTGTTAGTCGCAGCTAAACAAAAACAAAATCAAAAGATCCCTTATCCAAACGATTAAACGATTTATCATAGACAATATCCATATTCCCGTAATGTCTTGTTTTGAAACAAAAAATCCATGTATATCATATTAAATTGGAACCCTAAAGTATGATCATGAGTTGTTGGTAACATAACATAATCTTTTAGCTTCTGTGTTCCGTGGGTCTTATAGTTGTTTTACCAAATCCAAAAAAAAAAATAAATAAATAAAACAAACGAACAAAATATATATATATGAAGGGACAAGCGAATGGAACTCACATACAACTTCTGAAGGATAATACATGGGTGGAAAATGTTGTGTTTATCTTCTTCATTTTATAGATGTTATGTAACATGCAAATTAATGACAATATATATTATTTACCGATATCTAAATCGTGCATAGGTATTTGGAAATATCAAACTAGGTACATTGGAAAATTCTATTACTAGGCACAACAACTTCCAGTCATTTATACAAGGCGTCATGTTGCTCTTCAGGTATGTAAATTTTAGCTGATCCATCGCCTAGAGTTAATTATACAAAACTAAAACAAAAAAAAATGGTTTTCTTAAACAATGTTTCGATTTTCAATAATTAAGATAATTACTAAAAATAGATAAATGCATATATGTATACATACATAAATAATAATAGATATATATATTTCCACATTTACAAGCTACTTTAACAATACTACTAAATATATAATGTTATAATAGATCAACGTTTTTCGTATTATCATTTATACGCCCTTTAACGGGCAGTGGAGGGAATAGCTACCAAATCACAACTGTAGTATATTTTTATATTCCTGAAATTTATAAGTGGGAAAAATATTGTATTCTTTTTCTCTAGACTTATATAGATACGAGCAATTACTTTTAGGTTAGGTTATCTCAATTATAGCAATTTAGAATCGTAGAGAGAATATATTATCAGCTGACACACAATAATATAGCCTATATTAAGTGTTAAGCGAAGTAAAGAAACTACGAGAACAACAAAAACAAAAAATAAAATAACCAAATGCGAAAGTTGTTTTTTTTTTATTACTCAGTTCAATAATGATCATTAATCCTTAAAAACTCATTTAGAAATTTTCTAGATTTCAAACTTTTATGCTGCAAATGCATAAAGTACTAACTACAGTCATCTTTAGTACAACATTTATATTTATTGTTTGTGATATTCAATGTACGTAGAGGATTCCCTCACAGCAAATATATAATGTACATACATCCATACTATATCCATATTTAACATAGTATTGAAATTCAGTTATGGTTTTTGTAATTGTATGTAATTGTTCATCTTTGTTATTCTACAGTGTCTTGATTTGATTAGAGATTAGAGTTGTTTGAAGACTGTGAAACAAAAAAAAAACAAAAATTTGAGAAAGGCCAGATTACATAACATAGTGCATTCAAGCTTTATAATCAAAAATGTGTTCTAGGTATATACATACATACGTATTTAAGATACATTAACTAACGTACATACATACATACATATGTATGAGTAAACTGATTGGTTTCTCTCTGTAAATCTCACTTTGTACATACTATAGTATAGTATGTTAGTATAATACAGACGTATTATTCTCAAGAGGATTGAACAAGTACTTCATACTAAATTATTATGATTAGTTTTCAATTAAATAATAAACATCATTGTATATTTGTAGATCTAAGAACAATATCTTAAGCTAACTGTATGTGTAAGATCATTGATCAAGTTATATACTTACTAAATACAGTTTGATATTAATTCGTTATGTAATGTATGATAATATACAATTTGTGACAGAACTTAATTTGAAGAAGTTTGCACCTTTGCTGTTGCAAATGTAGTTGCAGTTAGTACTTGTATATCATATAATAATTTAAAGTAAGAATCTTATTCTTTTTTTTTTTGTTTTTACAATACTTCTGTCAGACAGAGATCCCAATTACATTAGTATTTGATCGGGTACAATATTATACAAGTTTTCAATAGCGTAAATACATGTTCCAAATTATGTACTCTATATATCATCAATAGTCCAGACAAGTTAACAAGTAATAACACAAACACTCATGAGTCAAGCTACATATCAGGTCAGTCGGTAGTTTAAAAAGACCTATAGTAACATTATGTGGATGCATTGCCTCAATTCTGGCAACTTATTATTTGGTTCAACACTTTAATGTATTTGAGTCGGGTGATGAACCGTACCAATTGCATCATATATGTATGTATGCCAAGTCCGAATCGTGCGACGAATATATTCTTAGTTTAATACATGAATTGAACCCATGCTTCTTTAATATATACTATTCAAACGATGAAATATCAATGGAATATATGCTAAACATACATACGTTGTATTGGTATGTATGTACATGTAAGAATATGCATATGTATTTTATATATACATATATATGTACATGTATGTACAAGTTTGTGTATGTATGTATATGTAAGTACATATATACAAAGTATATATATACAAATATGTATGAATAGGTATTTATGTATGCTATGCATATGCTTGCTTTCCGCAATTTTGTGGGCTTGTTGATGATGTGTTTGTGTTCCTATGCTTATGTTCAACTACCGTTCAGGCACTTGGCCAATACGTATTATCTCATACATATGTTTCTGATGTTAGAAAGTTACAGCATCTAATTAATTAAGTATACGACATGATGTATATGCATGAGTGCTAGATTTTCTAAATGGGCAAAGCATTGACAGAATATATAATTTTTGTCGATATATATATATATATTAATGTATACACAGAAACTAGTTAGTACAATGTATGCATGTAAGTATGTATGTAGATAGCAAATAATTGTGTGAATAAATTTAGAAGTGATACATATTTGAAGGGACATACATACATACATAGATACATGCATACATACCTAAGTATGTATATGTATAGTTATTTAGTCAATTGTCATTGTCTTATACATTCAAAAGTACCTAATCGTAGTCCATAAATACGTAACATACATATAACATATGTAACATATATACTAAATATATATTGTAGATAACATTGAACAAGAAAATTTCGCGTACAAAAAAAAAAACAACACGCACATTGTTAATTCTCTTCAATTGTTATTATTTTCGTCCATGATCCATGATCGTCTCTTGACCATCTTGATGCCAACAATACCAACCAACCAACCTTATCCATCCTCCACCGCTCCCTTCCTCCAACGTATAGATGTGCGACAGGCGAGGCGTGGCCAAACATAATGCTCGCCTGTCTGAAGGGCAAAGCCTGTGACGATGATGCCGAAAAGGGTGCCGGGGAATACTGTGGCTCGACATTGGCCTACGCATATTTCGTATCGTTTATATTCTTTTGTTCATTTCTAATGTTGAATCTGTTCGTGGCCGTCATCATGGATAATTTTGATTATCTCACAAGGGACTCCAGTATATTGGGTGCTCATCACTTAGACGAATTTGTGCGCATATGGGCGGAATATGATCCAAATGCGACGTAATTAATAGTTTAACTATATATAAACAAACAAAAATAATAATAATTATATATATAATTAGTTATGTTATTGCATTTCATTATATTTTGCCAATCTGTGCTCGATCCCCCCAAAAATTATCATTTTGTATACACAATTCTCACAATACAACAAACTTCAATGAAACGAAGAAGCAAACGTATGCTTAATGAGACTGGATGATCAATTCCTTGGAATTCTAGTTGGACGCCACTTACACTTGTTCAGAGTTATTCTTTCACCGATTTTCTTTCACAAAAAAACACTTCAATGTTGAACACTGTTAGACTCTTCAATTTGTTTTTCGATTCTACAACTCTTCCACATATTTTTGTATTGGTTTCAATCTATAAAGTTACTCTTTTTATTATTTAATACTTAATTTATACTTGACTGTTCACAAGATAATTCTTTTTAAATTAAAGTAAAATTGTTGAATTATCATGTTCCATAGAACAAAATATGGTCTGATGTGAAAATATTTTGAACCATTTGCATTTCATATATTTTTTTAAATTAAATTAAATTCTACATCGATGATGAAGCAATTATCTTGTGATTGGTGTCTGCACCTTCGATTTTTCGAAGAGCATGTTCGTGTGTTGCAAAATTGTTATGATTTACAGGCGATTGAAAACTGATTAAATTATTTTTCTGATCCTGTTTGGTAACAAATCAAAAAACAACAAAAAAAACAAACAAACAGTGGTAGGATACATTACACCGAAATGTATGATATGCTGAAAAATATGGATCCGCCATTGGGATTCGGCAACAAGTGTCCCAACCGTCTTGCCTACAAGAAACTTATACGAATGAATATGCCACTCGATGATGAATTAAGAGTACAATTCACAACAACGTTGTTTGCACTGATTCGGGAGAATCTAAGCATTAAAATGCGAGCTCGTAAGTCTTTACAAATATCTTATTGACAATTGCCAAAAAAAAAAAGAAAATAATATTTGGATTGTTTAGCTGAGGAAATGGATCAGGCGGATATGGAGCTCAGGGAAACGATCACAAACATTTGGCCGTTGCAGGCAAAGAAAATGTTAAACTTGTTGGTTCCACCCATTGATCAGTTGAATAAGGGAAAACTTTCAGTTGGTAAAATCTATGCAGGTTTCCTCATTTTGGAATCCTGGCGAAATACGAGATTTGGTCAAATTGATTCAGGCATGCCGGTAAGTTTTTGCAAAATATCGTTAACGATAATCCACAAAAATATGTTGTTTTTTTTTTACATTTAAAAATGTACATCAGTTACGTAGTAGGTTAACATAGGCTACGACTCATTTATGATAAGTCTGTTTTTCGAAAATGATTTAAAATTCCATCGTAGTTTCGAATTTTACTGTGAACATGCTTAACGGTTAAGTATGTTTATAATGACGAATCAGAATAGTATTAAGTGGATTCTTATTGGAACCACCTGGTTGGGAAACTTAATAATATAGGAACTCAAGTTAATTGATAAAATACCATTTTTATGACTTATCACACTATCGAAAACGAATACAAAAAACATATTGCTTATTTTGCTTACAATTTTGGACTATTGCACCACTGTCTTTCGTTCAAGAGGTCGTCGTCTTGTTTATGTTCGATGTAATATGCAAACAGTAAAACCTTTTCGAAAAATTCGCAAACATTTCATAGGTTATCTATAGCATAGATAAGGCGTTTGTCAAATAATTGCATTAGACATGTTTTTAAATAATTGAAAAAAAAAATATCTTAATAATATCAAATTTTACTATTACAAAATGACATTAATGAAATATGTTAAGAAATTGAAATAAATGAGTAATGAATATTATGGTTTTTCTTCTCAAATGTTTGAACACTCAATAATAATTATAACAAACATTTAAATGTACCACAACAAAACGTATTAATTATGAACTAAACTAAATGCAGAATTGGAAGGAGGTATATAATTAATTTATATGCAACCTCACGTTTAATATATTTGTTTATATGTTGGTCACATATGTATCTATGTGGAACAAATATATAGCAAGTTTTTCACATATACTTACTCAACTAATTAACGTTCAAAAAGTCCCAGAAAAAAAACTTTTTCCATCATATGTGCTGTGTACATACATATATACATATATATAGATTTATATATATTTTTAAAACCAAAATTTGACGCACACGAAAACCCAAAATATTTATTTCATACTTGAGCCCAGAATGAAATTTTCAGTGCACTGAAAAATCAGAAAATGATGTACACCTTTCTTCAGTTATTATATTTTGGTATATTCTAGAAAAGTACACGAATTCCTCTACAACGTTTATATGTATCTCAATTCAGATTTTCGAACTTGAATCGAATGCAAAATCATGGAATTTGACATTCGGTTATTCTTCTATTAATATGTACATACTTACATACATACAGATATAGTATGAGGTTCAATACGTTTTCTTTTAATTTATATTATTTGTATGATGGAAAAAGTTTTGATGGCACTTCAAATTTCTCTTCAAAATCTTGTGTTCTTCCCAATTGATGCACAATATTAGCTCTTTTTAAAGAGCAATCTCATCAGATAGTACAGATACGACAAAAAGAAAAACAAACAAAAAAAAATAAATCGAATGGTGCATTTTTCGGGAACAACGCACTCAATAATATTGATTATACGAAATCAGTTGGTTATATACACCATTAGTAAAGTATATTGGTAGACTTAAAAATGTTTTGTACTTTTACTATCAAGTTTGTGATTGTACTCGTATTTGTTGCGTTTATTTTAGGAAGTAGTTTCGATAACAAAACAAAACAAAACAAAAACAACAACAGAATGTATCACATACAAACACATTTATTTTTATAACATATACAGGTATTATAAAGGAATTTTCATACTTCTTATTTCACAAATTTTTCAACAGAAATTCAAAAAACAAAATTTATATATTACGATTTTATTTTTATCAATCTTGCTCGTTGACAGGATACCTCAGAATTCTCTGAGGTTGTTAGACAATATATACATAGATAGATAGTATTATAATAATGGCAAAGTCATTCATTAAACTAAAAACAAAAAATCGCCTAGTCTTATAAAAAGTAATTAAATGACACATTGTTTTATTCTTGTTAATATGCACAAACGATTAACTAACACTGACAAACGAAAAAATCCAAAAAAAAAAAAAAAAAAACAAAAAAAATCTGATAAAATTGAAATTGTCGTACAATACTTGTAATTGGATAATCGGGCAATGATAGCGGAAGAAACCTGAAGATGATGATGATCGTAAATATAGCCCAACGGCAGTCGAGGAGCCGGTATATAATAAAAACTTTTAAAATATCTTTCGCTTGATTTTACTTTGCCTTTTAATAAGCTCCTCTTTCACATGTTTGCCATTACAAAATGTCTGCAAATATTTACCAACTTTTTGGCTAGAGGCATGTGTACATAATCGCATAGGAACGTGCATATATAGGAACCAAATAATAATACACTACTACTACTACTACTACTACTACTACTAGTATATAATGCCAACTCAATTCTCCATAGACATCCAATACCAAATCTCTCAAATACTATTTAGTTACAACAAACCACCTAAGTATGTAAAAATCTTTGCAATGCTATGGTTATATTTTTGCTTATCACATTCACACCACAATATCTATTTCCCTATTTCACATGGATACAAGTAAAAGGCTTAACCCAAAGACTTCAAGATGATCGATCATATGTACATACATATAATATGTACATATATATGCATATCACTGAAATTAGGACATTTGACTAACGATTTTTATGAATTACTTTGATATAAACTAGAGGAGTAGCCAACTCATTTTCCAGACTCCAGATTTTCTGCTTTAACGCATACCGTCACGAACCGATTCAACAATTTCCAAAATAATTCAAGACGATTCCTTGCAAAAATTTCAAATTGCGCGTCTACTACAATCCTTGTGCCTTTAGAATGCACATTTTTTATGCTTATAATGAACGAAACTAGAGCAACATTTTCTTTTTTATGTTTATCTTTGCCGATTCTGATTGCATTGAGAAATTTGAATATCGCACATAATCAACAAAAAGATTTTGCACCATTACACTCGCTTTCGTAAAGACAGGCCTTGTAATGAATTAATTATATTAGATAAATATTTTCATATTTAATTAGATATATACGAACAGCAATATATTAGTATGAACATTATTGTAGTGATTTTATAATGCATCACTTACAGCAGTACACTCACATATACAAACATATATGCCAATAATGGTTATGATATTATTATTCCCTATATACCCACATGTTTAATAATCAAATATATCAATAATAAACAAATAACGTATAGAAAGATGACAAATTGAAAAACAGAAACCAAAAAATAAAACAAAGAATACAAAAATAAATCAGATAGTGCAATAGTGGTGAAAAAGCCATGGCAAATGTCCTATATTTAATACATATACATTTTTTTTTTATTTGATTTGAAAGTTTTGCCATTGAGTTTCCTATACTAATTTTAAAACTGATAGGCATGCAACAGATTGTATTAGTCCATACTCTTGGGTAAAACTTAAAATGTTTTGCATACTTTTAATCTAATCACAGACCTTAAGCTTAAACGTTAGCATGCAACAAAATACTGTCGGATTTAAACGTGTCATTAAGATGCAATCTTTTTCAGTTGTACACTTAGCATATTTTCTTTAAAGACACACACCTCCTTTTTCTCTCTCTCTCTCTCAAAATAAAAATAATAATGACAAGCAAAAAAAAAAAACAAAAACCAATTTTAAATCAAAATAATAATTACATATTAAAATATTCAATTTCAATTCACTTGTACCGTCCACTTTTTCTTCAATTGGCACACACAATTCTAATAATAATATTAACAATAATAATAATAATTCTAATAATAATATCATTAACAATATAATAAATAGACATACTTCTTAGATTTTCTTGAAACCTAGTGAATTGTAAAAATGTTTGCGCATGTTTTTACCATATCGAAACCAAAAACAAAAAAATCTCAAATCTCTTCTAAGCAATTACTACAACTAGTACATATTACTATATAAAGCGAAAGCATCAATCGATTCATATATACAGACACATTCAAAATATAAATCGCATAGTGCTTTCAAACATTTCCAAATGGTATATACACATCACATACTTACTTACTTACTTACTTACTCTATATAACATACATATAACATACGTACATACAATGAATTGAAGTCAATAAAACCCACGAATATATACCGCTATTTGCCCTTTCTAAATATATATACATACATATATACAATACAATATATTACTACGTATGACATAAACATATTTATGTATATGTAAACATATATTATACATTTATATAGCAATTGAGACTTTAAATCATGTGTGTATATTTATATATAAATACACATATGCCTATACATATACTACATATACTACAATATATAAATTGTAATAATTTTTGATTTACACATTTATTCGTTCTTCTTACCTACTTATTATATTTTCAATTATTCTATAATAATTCTTACATTCCATTTAACGTTTAACTACAATACCACAAAAAAAAAATGAAAATAAAAATAAACAAAATAAAAAAACAAAAACAATCCTAATGCGTTGCAATAAAACCATAACTTTCGACACTCATCACTCACCCAACTTCAACTAATCTACAACAACAACAACAACAACAACTACAACAACAACAAACAAAATGAAAACAACGTTTGCAATCAACAAAAATAACAAACAACAATCAAAATCACTTAACTACTAATTTAATGAATATAACTGGCATAAATGGCACCCGTAAAACAAAAACTAAAACAAAACAAAAAACTGGCATCGGCAATATTGACAAACTGCACTCTGCAAACGCAATTCCAATTCCAATTCCAATTCCAATAGAAACAATCATTCTTTAACTGTTTGCTCGATATGGCCGCCCTTGACAAAGGAGGATCGCGACAGGGCTCCATAAGTTTCGAGCAGAACGGGGAAGGAGCCGCCAACTCACAGACACATTTATTAACGAGCACTCATCACGCTAACGGTGATGTCGAACACAACAGTTTGGCAACACTAGCACGTCGGACGACGATCAGAAAGCGATCTGTTAGGTAATTTACAACTAACTAACTTCACTTTAACATTTACTCGTCAAGTGCAAAGTAATTCCAACGCCATTATCAAAATAACAAGCTCATCATTGAAATTATACTCATCATCATCATCATTATTATGTTCTACTAACAACAAGCTTAAGAACATTCCGATTGTAATATATATATGACAAAAGTAACGATAATTGTGCTCTTCCATTACTTACACAAAAATATGATTGGTTTTCTCAAGAAATTCGGTTACTATACCATTTTAGACTCTAAAACAAAGTTTTATATTATGGTATTATACGTGGTTCATCTCTAACAACAAGAGAAATGAATATTCAAACATCTTCGATTAATCAGTAATTTCTTTTTACAAACCAAGTCATCATTTCCATTCGAACCTTTTCCTTAAAGATATCTCCAGCGAACTACATTTTATGTATCTCCTTAAGCTCGCGACGCAATATTTTCCAAAGCAAGCAAATTTCCATATAAATATAAAAGATATAGAACATATTGTTGGGAGCCATAGGCACATCAAACTTAAGTGCCATTCATAATCATACATCATTTTATATTAGAATTCGCTAAATATTATGTATGGGTCTGTAAACTTCAAGCAATACGTGTTAACTATTGTGTTTTTTGGTTTGTTTTCGTTTTTAATTTGAAGAACTCACAAAAGACTAACACTAACACAAAAGAAAATTCAGACAAAAAAAAAAAGAAAACAAAAACAAAAAACAAAACAACCACTTAACAAATTTTGTGCTTTGTACATTTACATAAGTAAATTGTTTTTTTCTAATTTTTAAATAATTTCAGAAACAAAAAGGTGAATAAGTTTGATAAACTCCAAGCGGTAAACCAAATTATCGATTTATCGAAAATTTACTAAAACAAGAATAAATAATTGTATATTATATGAATATATGTGAATAATTTTTGTGTCAATAATCCGTTTCCGATATAAATGTTGTTCACAACCAATTAATTAATAAGTCGAAGTAAAACACTAGTACCTTTGAATATACTACTACTACTACTACTAAACGTTCACTCTTTTACGTAATATGTATAACTTATATACTTATTTATGTAATACATATATTTAAATATGTATATATGTATACATATATATATGTATGTGTGTACAACTGTATGTACACGTATGTGAATGTATGTATGCGTATGTATGAAATAATTATCATAATGTCTGCAACAATTTGGCATTTTCTCAATCTCTCAATCGATGAATACTTACAATACATACATGCATATATGTTGCATAGACAATATTTTTAAACAGTTAGAGAAGCTTAGTACCCGTACTCAATGTTGTAATTTTGATCGTTGATCGTATGTATAAGTACTTACATGTACGTAGGCAATTCATCAGCAAGTCTTGCAAGTTGTTAGCGCCGCAGCATCGCGG
Source organism: Drosophila niveifrons (assembly GCA_035046325.1). Taxonomy (NCBI): domain Eukaryota; kingdom Metazoa; phylum Arthropoda; class Insecta; order Diptera; family Drosophilidae; genus Drosophila; species Drosophila niveifrons. Next base: position 6,597,199 of record JAWNOC010000062.1, on the reverse strand, counting down.
GAGAGCTCGAAACTGTTATATTGAATTAGACAAATATGTATATGTTACATACTCGTATGTATATTGTCGATATACGATGTTGAAATTAGAGAGCAACATATGTAAAACTGAAGCTGACTTGCACAACGATTTGTTGTTGATCACAACGATTTCTCAATAATTTGTGTACCTCAATCACTAATTCAATTAGAAAGCAAAGCTATAGGTTCAAAACTATAGTGCTAATACAGTCACGTGTATAAGTAGCCTCTATTCACATTGCTCACATTACTTTTGGGTTTTCATTTTAATTTCTACATGCTTGGTTTTCTTATCTTCGCCTCCCCCTCCCGCAAAAAGAAATGTGAAAAACTAAATTTGATTTTCATTTCTTACCAATTAAGTATGTTATTAATTTGATTTTCATTTCATTTATTCTTCAATTGATTATTACCAATTGATTTCTCAAAAAGCGAACCTATTCCAAAATGTTATCTTATTATACATACTACATATATATACATACATACATAAACATATATCTCTGAAGTACAAGATGCTCTTCTCTATGTTGTTGCACTTCAAAAAACAAAAACTAAGTCTGGCTTGGTATACAAATACGTGTACCACAACAAACAAACTAGTCAAGTTATATTTACATATTTAACTATAGTATATTTTGTATTTATTTTATGTAGACCTACACATACTATATACATACGTACGTACATATATACACACTGAACTGTGTACATCTGTATTTGTTTTGTTTAGCCATATGTGTATGTGGTTAGAGATAATATTTCCGGGTGAAATATGCTAAGATCAATCAAGAATATCTGAGACACAGTATATTCTCTCGTACTCTCGAATTCGAACTCGAACATATATTTATTTGCCAAGTGGTAAGTACATACCATATGCATCGGGTACATCGCTCAATCATGGACAAAATCACACAGCCGATAAACCACCACACAGCACAGCACTTGCACCAAAGACAAAACTGGAATCATCCAACAACAACAACAATAACAATAACAACAACAACAATAACTATTTGTATATAAATGTTATGTACAAAAACAGCTAAAAACACCCTTCATTTATGCATATCTTAATCAATTGTTGCATGTATATAAACTATGATTAGCATAAGTAGAAGAATGTAAATAAGCAAATGAACTCTGGATTCAACTAGATGCACCCCACACACACACACACACACATTTTGAAAATATATATATATATATGTAAATACTTGTAGTAGCAATTAGTTGATGTACTTATGCATACGCTTAATTTCTTTAGTTTAGATTCGCTGACTATCAATTTTCTACTATATACACTATACTTTACAATAATATAGTATTATATATAAACTAGCATCATACTATTTAAATAGTTCTAATGGTACAGCTGTGTAATGACATTAAGTTTGAAATCATTTCCTTCTTATTACACTTGATTACTTTTAATACGAGAATGTCACTTGGTTTTTCATAAATATAGGACAACATTTAACAACAATTAAATAGATAAATCTGGGTATCAATTGGCATATAAAAACAACAATAAAAAAAAAACCATATGAAAAAAGTCACACAAATAAAACAATAGTTAACGTGATATAAAAATAATATAAAAAAACAAAAAAACAGATATGTATATATATTATATGTGGTATATATACATATATCGTATATATACGATAGAAACAAAGCCAAATAACGAAAAAAATCGACAATAATTTGAAAAGTGTTCGAGTATATATATATATACAACATAAATGTATTCTCCTAAGTAGTGTATGAACTTGTTTAAATGTTACACGCCTTAAATAAGGTTATCCTGCATTTAAGAACCTTTCGATACTTCAACCTAGCGCAATTTAATCCGCATTTGGAAATGTATTTTGTTGCAGTGAAGTAATATTTGTTTTTAATTTATTATATACATACATATATAATATATATATATATATATATATAATCCTTTAATATCTACGCAAGTATATGTATGCGTATATATACATACATATATACACATACATATATTTTTTGTCGCTTATATATATTCGTATGTATTATTCCCTTCGCTCCCATATTGGAGCATTAGCAGAGTGAGCGAAATGATCAATCTAGCAACGTTTAATTCGAATATCATTTATTTGTATTGTATTGGAAATTAAATGTTAATATGCAGTGAACAAATTGAATCTGAACATGGTACGAATTAAACGATATATCGATCGATAATTTCGCACACAGAGCATAGGAAACATTAGTAGCTTTTATTGTACACTAAATATACAAAAATAATTTTTTGCGCAATGAATGAATTCATGCGAAATCTGGCCCATGACTATTTGATTGTTTAATTGTCAATTGAATGAATGCATCGTACTATCGTACTACAGATAAAAGTCATTAATATTGTGCCTGATTTCAAATGGGTATCGTTCATTCGTTTTGTTATTTCGAATGACTATTTTAACCACCAAACTCTCTTGATAGATGCTGGAACTGCAAGATGCATCGAGGCATCCATCACAAGAATCGTTGACTGGTGCCGATGCGGGCCATTTACATCCTGGACATTCGTACATGAATGGCCATCGGCATTCGCCTAGTTTGAGGTAAGTTTCGACAAGTCTCAAACTAATATTAACTTTCACGAAATCAGCATAATTAGGGAAGACCGAAATGAGTCTGTACTCTTTTTTTACCCGATGCCCGTAGGTGCAGGTTATTAGCTAACTCCCTGATATATGGTGAATGTAATAGCATATCGTTATACCAAATACATATAGCCTTTGGTATAATTTAGTAAATATTTTTCGGTATATTGTTATAGTTTTTGGTAATAATATCGATATATCAAAAGTATCCTTTGGTATAATTTGGTATTTTTCGGTATATGATATGGAATATTTGTAGTAATGGTATCTCAATATACGAAATATAGCCTTCGCTATAATTTAGTATATTCTTTTAAATATTCATTGATGTATTCTAATAACGTGTTAAATAATTGCCATACTAATTTCATTCCGAATTGTGTTTTTCTTTCCATCCCAATACAGACACAACGGCTCTCCATTAGCAAGATCTCCAAGTCCTAGACGGCGTGGCCATCAATACATACATCATGATATCGGATTCTCCGATACCGTATCTAATGTTGTAGAGATGGTCAAGGAGACTCGCCATCCAACTAGGCATGGCAACAGCCATCCACGGTATCCAAGAGGTATGAAATGATTGTTCTACTTTAGTATTTGCCATCATTATATTACATATGTATACATAGTTTACTCATATGTATGTTTGAACTATAATGTATGTATTTAATGCACTTCTGAATGTATGTGTGAGTCGGTCGCTAATCTAACCATAAATAGTAATATTCTAAAGCGTCCTTTACTACTACTTATAATAGTACTTACGAAGTACACTGATAGCAATGTGTCAGCTAAGTTTTTACATCATTTCAAAGGCGTTTCAATGTTTTGCTTGAATTATTCTTGTTCAGTTTTGATTCCTTTATTTATTCTTTGATTATTTCACCTTTCTGTTTGTGTTGTGTTTTCTTTATCAAGAGACATTTAATGTTTTGTAATGGAAATATTGCAGAAATGAGGAAATAATTTAATAAATGTGAAGAAAACTCAGTCATATTGTACAAACGCTATTGTTAATACTATATATATAAATACATATATCTATAAAAAGTGCATACATTTTTTATTCGGTGAATCCAAAGTTTTATCTAAAATATTCAGTAGCTCATAGTCATATTAAAAAATAACACATATGATATGTCTACAGCTTACTTATTAACTATCTTTAAATTGATACTTGTATTTCATTTCCGTTTTCCATTTATTACAGTTTCTTTACCAATTTAATTGATTTTGATTTTGAATTTCAATGAAGTTTGCTTTTACTTACCAACAACAAAAAAAAAAAAACAAAAAACAAAAACAATCGCAAAAAAAAAAAACTTTATATTAATGCAATTCTTACAATACGTAAACTGTTGTGCCCCGACATCCTTAATTATTGTCGTTTTCTTTATTATTGTTGTTATATGTACAATATAGGTTCATGGTCAGCATCGACAAGTCCGGCCCGTTCGCCTTCGCCTTCTCGTTACGGTGGTCATTTGTCTCGCAGTAAACGCACTCAACTGCCTTATCCCGCATATGGGACAACAAGTTTATGTCAAAGATCACGATCGCCGAGTCCCGCTCGACTTCAGGAGATGCGTGAACGAGACAGACTTGGTTATGGGATTGATATGGGTACATCTTTAGCACATGCTATCTAAAGCTGATAACTCAATCAAAATCAAATCGAAACACTATCAAAACAAAATATCAAATCACAAAAAAATTAAATAAAAACATAAATTACATGTTTTCTCTATATATGCTAGTACTTTCTTCTACACAAATTTCTTCAAACATTTCGACTTAAACACCATCAGTTATCAAAATCAGTTCAGACATGCTTACTCGTACATACTAGTTGCTATATAGCTAACAAAAAAAAAAAACAAAACAAAACATAAGTACATGTCATTCCATAAGAAGTTATTTCATTAAAAAAAAAAAAGTAATAAGCTTTCAAATAATCAAAACAGTTTTCTACTCTACTACTACCTTTATAAATCTCTACACATCTCTCAGTTGTTTTCTGAGCATTCTCACATTGAACATTACTTATGTATATGTATGTATGTACTTGTACTCGTACTCAAAAATCAATACTCGTAATAGCAGCTTTCATATTTCATATATCTCTTGTGCCCATTAATATACCACTTATACATTATGTATACTATGTACAAACATTCATCCTCATCAATCTACACAAATTCAATTTGGCAACAAGAAATTTTCACTAAACGGTTGTGAGATATATGCATACAGCACAACTTTAAAGACTATAATAATATTATCTACTTCAATATATATATATTAATTAATGATATGCAGATATATATATGAGAAACTTTAGTACGGACAGTAGACTGACGAATTTTCTAAAACAAACAATTAAAAGAGAAAGAAAAGAAGAATATATGATAATAATAAAAATAATACAAATAACAATACAATTGAATTGTATGACCATGCTAAGACAGTTCTTCAATTCAATTAGTATACCTAAAAGTCATTCTCCGCCAAATTTACTGACCAAGAATCTATGTGCTTGTCCTTTTTCATAATTTTACTTCGCTAAAAAGAAAGAAAAACACCTTTTTCTGAAATTCCTTCTTAGATAATCAAGCTCAGCAGCAATGTGGGACTCGATTTCTAATTGTCATCATTTTGCTCTCTTCTCGAGTGGCAACGGGTGTAAAAAATTGTTCAAGACTTGCAGCAGCAACAAAAAATGATTCAAATTTTGTAAAATGAAGCAATGATGACAAAAGTTGTAATATGTATATATTTCGTATTTGGCACTGTTACGTTTATCCTAGTTTCATTCTCTCTCTCTCTATCTGTCTATCTATCTATCTATCTCTCTTTCTCTCTCGCTCTGTCTCTAAGCCGTTTGTACTATATATAGTCCTTATACTTGTATGTATTCCATAGTTGACAGTCATGCATGCTACCACAAAGAAAAAAAAATATATATATATAGTTACTGACCACCCTGAATCATCTTAACCAACTGTGCATTTTGATGCATTCAATTATGAGATCATAGTTGTTTCTTTTTTTTGTTTATTATTATATATGGACATTCAATACATTTGATTAAAGTTTTTTCTCTTTATTTCAAATTATTGCAATTTAATATAATACGAAAAACAAAAAAAATATTATATGTCTATTTAATGTTCATGTATAGTTCGTATGCTTATTATATGCGAGGTTTTCGTTCCGTTGTCGAATCAAAGACTGTACGTTGCACGGTCCATTACAGAGAGTTATGTTTGGATTTTGAAATGGTATAAAATGAAAGAAAGTATATCCAGCAAAATCTGAACATTGCCACAAATATGTACAAAAAAAAAAAACATTGCATTTCGAGTATAAATCATTTACTAGACACATAACATAACTATGGTTTCGTTAACAATCATAACTAGATTTACTTGTATTGATGATGATGATGAAAAACTAATCGCACTCTTTCGCCAACTGTATTTGTTGTAACAACAGGTGGCACACATGTGCAGCATAGCTACCCGACGCTAGCCTCTCGGAGGGCTGGCATTGGGCGACGCCTACCACCGACTCCAAGCAAACCGTCGACATTGCAGCTGAAGCCAACCAATATTAATTTCCCCAAACTGAATGCGAGTCCTACACACGTAAGTTGCGAGACATGAATTGCATTTTGTTGAAAACTACCAATTACAAATTACAAATTACAAATTACAGACGCATCACTCAACACCTCACAGTGTTCACTCGCTGCCACATCACCGCGATCTATTGCGGGACCCAAGAGACGTGTATTATAGTAGAAGAGAGCGCGAGTGTGATCGAGAACGCTTTAGAGATCGCGATCGATTACATGAGTACGATCTGCGATACGAGTATCGAGATCGGGAACGAGAGTTATACGAGCGTGAATGCGATCGTGAACGGGAAGTGGAAAGAGAAAGGTAATTCGTGTGTGATTCGATGATATGACATATGTAAAGTAATTATTACTATTATTTGCATTTACATTCGCATAGACTGGAATACATAGCACCGTTATCGTTTGAACAAGCGCTAGCTATGGGCCGAACGGGTCGTGTACTGCCATCTCCGGTTCTTAATGGTTTTAAGCCAAAGAGCGGACTTAATACTCGACACTCCGATTCGGATGAGGAGGATTGGTGCTAGCAAAGGCTTTGATTGCGATCGCGTAATCGAAACGAACAGATCTGGGTATAGCATCACGCCATTTGCTCATCGTTATCAGCACCAAATTTAGATCACAATTTTGATACGATACGACGACGAAATGAGAATCGTTATTATATTACCACCATGACAGCAAAAACAGCAACAACTACAACTGCAACTACAAGTGCAACAGCAACAGCAACAACAACACCAGTAACATCAATATTAGTAACAGGAGCATCCAATATCAAATTGTCTCTAGAAAATTCAGACCCAAATCGTCAGCCGCAATCGCAAAACAAAAGCCTAACGAAGTCACATCCAGTCACATCCAGTTCCGAGTATTACTCGTATAGCGACGCTTCTCCATTGAAATTGACTGTTCCAACAATGATGACAGCGTCATCATTACCAATAACAAGAACGACATCATCGCAATCGGATATATTAGTAAACAAGCAACACAGAGGAAATATAGCAACAACTGTAACACCAATGACACCAACAAATCAAACAATGATATTACCAAATACAATAACAACATCAGTAGATATTAAAAGGGTTTATTCGGATAACAATATTAATTATAATAGCATCACAGCTAACGATAGATTTACCTTATCTGCCGACTTAGAAGATCATCATTATCATCATCACATGCATTACCAAAATCAGCATCATCACAATCTAATACAACAAGAACGAGAACAACAACACCAACAGGAACATCAAATGGATTGGTATCATACACTTTAATAGCAACTAAAAACAAGAACAAAAAACCAGAACCAGAACGCGCTGAAATGTATAAAAATAAAAAACAAAAACAAAAACTTAGAACAACAAAATAAAAAAACAATGGAAAAGGAACACAGAAAAGTGAATAACTAGTAAATGTCAGAGAAGATGTGAAACAAAACAAAAGAAAACAAAAAAAAGGAAAGGAAAAAACAGAAAAAAAAAAAAACGTATTGTATGTAGGTAACACCTAAAAATCTTTTGAACATATTTAGAATATAGAATATAAGTAGGTAGTATCTATGTATATGTACAATATGTAGGTACTCGCATACATTATATACATAATAAGTCTAGTAGTCATCTAGTACATATTTACATGCATAAAACTTGATGAATCTGTAATCCATTTACAAGCGTTTTTGTCTTGTTTATATATATTTAAAGTTAATAATTCAATTATGTACATTCAAATGCAGAACTATGTATATTTATTATTATACGATTGTGTATATTAACAAATATTATTATTATTGTAGGTATCAAATTTTTGTATTATGTATTATGTATTTATGTACGACTACGAGTATACTACATAGCAGCAAAGAAAAACAAAACAACCAAACAAAAAAAACCAAAAAACAAAACAAGTGAACGCGTTTTAATCACCTACGGATGCATTCGATTCGATAGTATATACACATATACATATATACATATATAGATATATATATAGAGAAAGCAGCGGGGATATTCTTTTGATTAATAAGTACACGATAAACACTTGAAATAATGTTAAGAGTTGATCGTTTTGTGAATTTGGTGACTGTTTCGTGTGATTGAATGTGTTTTTTGGATTGATTGTGATCGAGTGAGTGAATGAGTGACTAGTGTGTGTAAATCTTAGGCAATGTAAAACCAACTATACATTTTTTGTTTTCTCATGTATCTTTTTTCGTTTTGGGAAATTGTTTTTCTGACTTTCGATAACCGCGAGATCAGCAACTATAAATTCCATACACATAGCGAGTAATATAGATTTTTTTTGTGTTGCTGATTCCGATTCCACAAATAGAAGTGCATTATGTTGTTGAATTTTGTCGTCTTCCTTTAACTAAATACTACTTACTACTACAAAACATATATAGACAAACAAATGAAGGATCTACTCTCATACAATATGTAGGATACATACATACATACATACAGACTTATGTTATACTGTTATAAAGACAACAAACAATCCTCTAGAATATGCAAATATATCTTTTCGCGTCATTCATTTGTTTCGTGTTTCGTGTTTCGTCGTGCAGACCTATTTGTATCTTTGCATATGCACACAAACATATTCTTGCGTACACACATAGACAATGTACATGCATACATACTTGTATGTACATGGTATATAAGTATGTATTTAAGTACATACTTATACGATGATGATGATGATAATATGTATAGATACATTTTTTCAGCGAATCTTGCAATAGAAATGCAGCTAAGTGACAACAAAAACAATGCAAAAAAAAACAAAAAAAAAAAGCTTGAACATAACTTTAACAGATATACATACATCTATAACATATAGACACACACACACCTAGTGACATTCTAAATCAAAAACCAATTAGCGTATATATAGTTGAATCTATAAATCAACATCTGGATGTTGAACGCCGGAATATTAAAGAGCGCACAAATATTGTACTTTAAAACAGATGAATCCATAACTTAAGTAAATAAATAAAGCAAAAAAACAATAAGAAAACCAAAAAAAAAAAAAAAACAACAAAAAAATCGCAAAGCAGCCATGCGAAATTACACAATACGTATTCTTAGCTCATATGTACGAAAGCAAACACCAAAATGAGTAAAAAAAAACAAAAATACAACAACAAATAAGGACTCACTTCTCTGATAGTGCATACGATAAATTTGTATGTAGGTTAGTCAAATTAAATACTATTTACTTCTACATTATCAAACCAAAAATACCAAAAACCAAAACAAAAAGTATTCAAATAATTAACAACAACAACAACAACAAAAATCAAACATAAATCTTGAAAGTGCACTGTATACATCACCCCACATGCAGGATTAGTATGCATACATATTTACATACGTACATACATACATACAAACACCCACATATATACTATATATATATATAGATAAATATACAATAGACAAGTGGATAAGTGTGTCAAATGCCATGGTTAAGTGATCAAAGATAACATTTATGTAAAACATAGATCAAATCTCACACATTTGCCGACTTCTCCATCAAAAGCTTCAATATACGAAGAATACACACACACACACTCTTTTTGTAACTAATTCATTTTTGCTTCAAAAATTGCAAAATTCACCCAAAATGATGAAATGTTGATTTGATTTTCTTGTTTTTTACATTTTAAGAAAACTAGTCAAATATACACTTGTATAAATATAAAAAATGTAAGCTTAGGAGTCTTCTATAGTTCATTTATTATTATTATGCTGGCTAGAAAACGTTGAATTTTTCGTTTATTAGCAAATTAATTGGTGTATGTGTTTGGGTTCAACTTGCAGATTGTTTCCTTATAATGTTCATACAAGAACAACAACAACAACAACAAATAAAAACCTTGGTCAAGGTACATCATAAATAATATATATACATATTGAATTTGTGTTCAATTGATATTTGTATTTGCAAAGGCCACAAATTTTTTGTATAGAATAATTTATTTTTCGACCAATTGTTCCTTTGATGGCTCTATATATGTATATTGTGTAATAGTGATCCGATCCAGCTCGTTTCGACTAATATATCCGAGTGTATGAAATAATTACTGGCTTTAAGTTTCCTCATAGTAGCTTCAAGACTGAGGATTAGTTTGCTTAGATGAAATGATATAAAAAATAAAGACAGACAGACAGACAGACAACCAACACTCGAACACTGGCTAAAACGATTCAGATTATTTTAGCAATCTGCAACAGCATGCGCAATACACACACACACACCCACACACACACACAATAATATGTATATAGAACAGATATAAGAAAAGAACATTTTCGAAACCAACAAACATATATATCGATCCGATTGTTGTCCGAATGTAAGAATTGGCTTCAAAGTTTGTCGCAATCTTTCACCTGTGTAACACAAAATTTGTATATGGCAAACGTAGTGGAAGGAAGTATCATTAATGACGACGCTACATAGACGTACATAACTGCGTGTCTGTTAATGTGTGTATGTGTCTTAATATGTTTATATGTGTGTGCGAATACTTGGTAGGGAATCTGAGAACTGGTCACATGGTCACATGGTCACATCCTTGGCAGTCGAGCACTCTCGACTATAACATATAATAGCATTTTCGATTTTCGATTTTCTTTGTTTCAATTCAATCCGAATTCTTCGTCTATTGTCTATTGTCTATTTCAATGCCGCTCGCTTACAATGGACAGCAGTGAACTCTTTTCAATTGTATTGTACAAATAATAAGCGCGATTTGTAGGGATCAACTTTGACATCACTGCGACAACTCAGCAGTGAATAAAGCTACTTCTATTTAGCATAAAATACGTATTTGTATTTCTCCTTTTCACAACCCAAAACAAAAATATCATTATACTTATTTAGAATGAATCTTTTTATCTATATACAAACATACATACATACATACATATGTATATGAAAATCTAACGATTGTTTTTTGTCCTGCAAAGTTAAGGCATCTAGTACAATATTTCGCCATGAGAATATATATACAAATATAAAAAACACTCAATAACTCTTAACTTAACTTACAGCTTGAAAAAATGTTCAGTTCAATTCTTCCAAACCCCCTTTGTAATTTCTTCTTCTGACATTTTGTACATTCATAGTAACTACAAAACGGTTTCGTATTGAATCGTGAATCAATACGTGTGCACTGTACAAAATACAGAATTTTGCAAACTCATTTAGATCTAACTACACCCGGGGTGCGAAAGATTGACTGTAGATTTGTAAAAATATATACTTGCATATACATACATACAATACATACATACAAACATACGTATAGTCTATTTAGTCAGATGATATATAGTGAAAATGAAGAGAATGGCATTATCTTGCTTTACATGTGCCAGATAACGGTATGATGCTTATTCTGTTTTTTATTTGATTTGTACATTTTGTCTTGTTTAAAAAACTGTCTGGTGTATAAGTCACATGAGAAATCGAAATCTAAATAGCTCTTAATTTTGTACCAAAAAAACAAAAACGAAAAACAAAAAACAAAAAGATACAGAAAAAAAAAAAATGAAAAAAAAAAACAAAAAAAAAGCTAAAAGTCAAGAAAAAAAAAATAAAGAAGAAGAAGTACTTACAATATAATAATTTAAATGGTAAATGCAAAAATTTAATTATAATACTTATACATACATAAAGATTTCTTAACTGAATACACTAAGTAATAATGCAGTTTAAATATATAAGGAATAATGATAACTGAACTAAATTTAATAATTAATAAATAATTATAAAAAGGACTTGTAATTTATATACAAGATATACATAAGCAAACATATAATAACATAAATACCTGCCTTCAACAAATTTGTTAATAAAACCTATTAATACTTTCTTATTTTACACAGAGTAAAGGAATTACATAATAATAAAAACCAAATGAATGCCAGAAAATTACAAATAAGTCTTTTAAAAGGGTTTTCACAATGACAAGGAACAACAATCTACCATAATTGATGTGATCTTTGTAAGGGAACCTCAGATCGTGCGGCTAGCTTCGGAGCATGACATTATTCCTTTTTTTAAGCCTATCGATAGATAGCCATATGAAATCCACCAGATGTAGCTTGTTTTTAAAAAAAAAAAATTCGTTTCTTGACATATCTCGGGTAAAACATTAGATACGACACATATATGTTTCTAATTTGGATAACAAGTTCTATCGAAGACACGCACTTGCTTTAAAGATTCAATAGTAACTTGCAAGTTGCAACCTCGTCACCAACTGCTTAGTGGCGCCATCTATGGTTGGGTGGTGGCTGTCTTGTCGCTGACTGATAGGCTGGGTAAAATTTATCTTGGCATACTTTTAGGATATGCAATTTAGTCAAAGACAATTACAAGAACTAATATTTTGCAGCATACATTACGGCGGTTCGTCAATTTTTCTATGTCCCCTTGCTGATGATTTTTGTTCGCCTGGTATTTTATTTTGCCCAACTGGCATTCGACGTTGTCGTGGATTTCCGGCCACCCAATTGTTGTGCACAATTAAAGCATACTTTCAGGATGTAAATTAATGCAAGTGATATTACCACTAACCACTTTATACAGTCAAAACGTATCATTAAAAACAGTAACATATTATTGCGACCCCAGACGAGCCGAGCGATGCGATTTATTCGCTCCGCTGCCGTTGCCGTTGAACTGAGTGTGTGACGTAGAACTTCGAATTTCGTAATGAGCTGAAGAGGCTCTGATATTTGAATCGCAGCGCTCGGTCCGACTGGGGTCGCCATAATTCTGTTTTAAAAGATATGTTTTTTTGTATGAATTAACGCATCTATGTATTGTAAGGTTAGTGGTAAAAGCTTAAAATGCCATAAACTTGTAATGGTTTCGATTGCGGCTAAAAAGTTACCATTTCCAGACCAAACTTTACATCCCAAAAGCTAAGCTAAAGCTATGCGCAGTGCTGAGCTTTTCAAGTTTTGCGCCAGTTTATGTTGCATGAGTGTCAGTTGATTTAAATAGAAATTCTTTTGCTAAAATTAATTGAAAATCGAAATAAGTAATTGTTTTTAAAAATAAACAAACACAAAGTTAGTAAGCACTATATGAAAAATGCTTGCAAATATATTTGCGTTGAATGCAATTCATACAAGCAGAAAGCTCTTCAAACATGTTGCGGTTGCGTTGCAACCGTGTTCAGAACAAGTTCGCTGTTGGCAGCGCTATGTGACGGCGCAGCTTCAAACGCCATTTCAGTTGACATTTGCAAACGCGACGCTGCAGTCGCTGGCGACGCTCGACTCGGATTTCAGCTCGGTTCGTTGTGGGCGCTAAGTTTACATTTCGCAGCAGCAGCACCAACACCAGCAGCAGCAGCAGCAGCAGCAGTCGCAGCAACAGCGGCACCAGCAGAAGCAGCAACAACAACAACAACAACAACAACAAGAACGCGAATCAAAAGGCAAAAGCAATTTGCAATACGAGAACAAAAGTCGTTTAAGAAACTGAAAGGACACGTTGCCAGTGCAGCGCCTTCGTTGCTGCTGCTGCTGTTGTTGTTGTTCTTCTGGCTAGTGTAGAGTATTTCTTTTTTTTTTTGTCAATTCATGTTGTTGCTGCTGCTGCTGCTACTACTGGCGCGTTAACATTTTCGTCTCTCGCTCCACACGCCATTTTGTCGGCAACGTGCGCTGTTCTGTGCTGTGTTGTGCTGTGGGTTGTGTGTGTGTGTGTGTGTGTGTGGATGTTGGAGGCGAAATTTCCGCTGTGTGCGTGTGCGTGTGCGTGAGCGTGCGTCTTGGTGTTTGTTTTGTTTTGTTCATGTGTGTGTACTGTGTATGTATGTGTATGTGTGTGTGTGTATGTGTTAGTGTGAGCTGTGTATGTAATCTCCATTTTGTTTTTGTTTGTTTGTTGCTGCTGAAGTATTTTTAGTGCTCGCGTGCGAAATTCGGTGTCAAAGTTAAACATTTTACGTGAGATGTAAGTAGAAGTAGCCTTGAAATGTCCTAAAACAGGCCAAAAAAAAAACAATCGACACACACACACGCAAACACACAAAACATCAACAACAACAAAAGAACCGAAAAAAAAAATAGACGGAAATATGAGAAAATCAATGCGCGTAAAAAGCGAACGGTGTGTGTCTGCTACTCTAACTGTATGTGTGTGTGTGTGTGTGTGTGTATATATTTGTTTGTATGTGTGTAAAGCTAAGAAAATCCATAAAATGCGCTGGGAAACTCGTCGCAGTCGAGCTATGCGAATAATTTATAAGATTGAAATTAAAGACACAAAGGACGCTAGCAATGTGTAACAGAATGTACATATATGCCAGTGTGTGTGTGAGTGTGTCGCATGCCCAGAAGAAAACAACCGCAAAGAAAGCAGCAAAGAAGATAGGCAAACGGCGCACAAAATAATTTCTTGGCAACAGCCAGCAGCAGAAGCAGCAGCAGCAGCCAAATGCATGAGACGCCCAAAATGCCGAAATGCCTTTGCACCCCTCCCCCTCCCACCCTGTGCCACCTCATTGCACCCCTTGCGCCCCTTTGGGCCGTTGCAAAAATGTTGTAAACATGCGAGGCCGATGCCAACGTCGACTGCGACAGTGACAGCGATGTTCATGGTGACGTCGATGCCGACGGCAACATCAGTGAAACACGGAACAGCTGATCTGCCTCTGGGGCACATTGGCACATGCTGCAATATGCATGCAACACACACAAACACAGAGAGAGTATTGGCTGTCAGCAGGATATGCACTGCAACACGAAAAAGGAAAAATGCTTTAAGCAGCGAGTTAATAAATAACGAGTGCACTCGACCAAATGCATTTTTAATGAGGATCGACTCTGATTTCTATACAAATAATTTACTTAAATGCCATGGGAATGCCATGCACACACACACACACACACACACACACACACATGCACACTCTGTCAGTCTTGAGTCTTAGTAATGCTTCAAGTGGCTTACCAAAGACAAGTGCAGTACGACGCTGAAAGACGCCACATATTACGTATACGCAACGTACACTCGTTGCTACATTTCTATGAATGTAGCGTACATAGTATATGCATAGGTATTTCGATGTCTATTCACAGCAACTAAGCATCTTTGGCATACTTAGTGCAGTCACTGTGAGCTGCTTATTACACTCAGCGAAAAGAATGTGAAGAAGCAGCATTTGTGTGTTTATTCTGAAGTGAAGTTTTTGACTGTGCCTAATTGATGGAGTACTTACTTACTTTCGTAAATGTTTTGACACGTGTTTGGTTCACAGCTTAATTTCGTGAATATTTTGACAGCTTCATTTGCTGTTCCAAATTTTTTAACTTGTATTTTATTTGTGTGCGAGATACAAGCTTATATAAAAATATGTATTCAATAAAAGAGTTTGTTCTCGATTTGAAATGTTTGCAATTCAATCAGAAGAAGATAGTGCAGAGTTAAACTAAAATGATTGGAAGAAAAGAAGCTCACCAAAGCGTTCAATATATTTATCGATAACAAAGGGATATACTTAGTATATTCAGTAGTTTCAAATATAATTGGTTCGTGCTTTAAGGTCGTGTGTGTGTGTGTGTGTGTTTTTAGGAATTTTGTCTATGGTTTGTTTGCTGTGCGAGTTTGTGCGAGTGTGTGCGAGTGTATAAACGAAGTGAAGGCCAAGTGACAGCTGAGCGAACCCGTGCCCTTATGCCAATCAACTTAACTATGTTTAACTTTCTGCAGCTACCCGCACACAGTGTGACGCGAACAGTGCCAGCGTAGAAGGCGGAGAGGTGGAGAGCGTGCAGAAGCAGCAGCAGCAGCAGCAGCAGAGCAGAGCAGCAGCCAAGTTCAAAATCAACGCCTGACAATGACAAAGCGCTCCGTTGGGCGGCCAACTGCAGCAGCAACGTGGCGCCCGCCAACAGCAGCAGCAGCAGCAGTAGCCCCAATCAAAACAACAGCAGCAGCATCAGCAACAACAACAGCAACTGCAACAACAACAATAGCCACAGTAGCAGCAATAGCGACAGCAACAGCAACAACATCGCCAGCAATTACAACAATCAATGAGCGCAGCACGAGATGGCGACGATGCCAGCGTCGTCGACGCTGCATAACAATGCGGATGAGCCGAGCCTCGCTGTATGCCTCGTTGCCGGCATGTGGCATGTCCTGGCTGCTGTTCGTCCTCTGTCTGCTCAGCTGCCTGTGCTGTTACACAGGTAATTACCAACACGCCACTCGCTTGACACTTGATTAGCATGACTTGCCTTTCCCTTTCCCCTTCCCTTTTCCTTTCACTTTCCTTTCCATTGTTTTTTTTTTTGTTGTTTTGAATGCAAATCATAGCCAACAGATCAGCAACCACTTTTCAGTGGTGCACATGATTATGGGATTACGTGATTACATGCTTATGTAATTCTGTTACTGTCTAGATCAGCAAGAATTTACTGCTAGATTGCTTAGTATTTCGATAAACAATTGTTTTACTTATTACGTATACGCAGCGTATCTACACGATAGCGTATTGTATGTAGACTGGATCCACAGAAATTGAAAGACAGTTAAAATTTATATTCAATTTAATCAATAAACATTTTCAATCTTCAATTAAATAATTATGGACCAAAACTTAGCTTATTACGTATACGCAATGTGCCCACATATAATTGTATATGTATGTTATCTGGATCAACAGAAATTAAGTGGTAGTTTGCTTCAAAAATCGAGTTTGATATAACATGATAATCAATAAATAATAAAGGTACACTTAACTAGCTATTTTCGAAGCCTGTTCGTATAACGTATACGCAACGTCGCTGCAGTACTATGTTGACTGAATTGGACAAACTTTTGTGAAAGCATGCTGAATATTAGGCATTTTACTTAACTCGATAATCAATAAGTGTTTTCAATAAAGTTACTATTGACTAACACTTTATTTATTACGTATACGCAACGAGTCTATAGTAATATATTGTATGGATCAGCAAGAATTTTGTGACAGTTTACGTAGTATTTCCTACTTGATTAAACGCGATAATCAATAATCAATTTTGTAATGCTCAATTAACTAATTATTTACACAGTCTTTACATATTACGTATACGCAACGTATATAAATATTGTTATATGTACACTGGATAAACCAAATTTTTGTGACAACGCAAATTTTCGTGATATAATGCAATAATCAATACAAATTTGAAGTGTTCAATTAACTCATTATTTACAGTGTTTCCATAACATATTACGTATACGCAATGTATATGAAGTACTACTATGTTAACTAGATCAGCAATAATATTGTAATAGTATGCTTAGTATTTGATATTTGACATAACTCCATAATCAGTAAATGTTTTTCGTGTTTTATTGAGCTACTATTGACAAAGTCTTTACTTATTACGTATACGCCTTTTTCTATATTCATATGTATGTCTAAGAATGTTGTCCGAATCAAAAATTTCGTAACAGTTACCTCAGTATGATATATGTAACTAGTTAATCAATCAAAATTTTCAGTTTTCGATTAACTATTAACAAAAACTTTACTTATTACGTATACGCAACGTGAATATTGTCCGGATTGGCAAGAATTTTGTGACAATCTGCTTAGTATTTCGAATTGAACTCAAAAATTAATTGACAGTGTCGAAACTCAATTAACATACGATTATTACGTATACGTAACGTATATAGATTTCACTTATTACGTATACGCTAAGTATCTTTATAGCGAAATATGTTTACATCTATGTAATTTTATATATTTGTGTATTCAAGAGCCTATTGATCAGCTGAGAAGCATACCATCCCATAGAACTTATTTCACTGATGTAATGAAATATCAAGTATACGAGTATTTTAAATATGTTGAAATTTCATGTACACTTTTACTACTAATGCAAACATTGAATTATTAAAATGCAGTTTATAATTTTATGAGAATTAATATATACATATATGTATATGACATCAGAAATTATTGTTCACTTACTAATTTTCACAATTAGAGTAAATCAAGTGACGAATTATGAGTTGAAAATAACACAGCAGTCATAAATTAATAAAGATAGAAAAATAATGAAATAGAAAATCAATAAAATTGACAAACATCAATTGCCAGCCAAATTTTCGCAGCTGCTTGCGCTTTGCTTGCCAAAGAGAAAAATCACATTGCCAAAACTTTTTCGACACTAGAAATTGAAGTGGCAAGCAAACAAGCAAGCCAGCCAGCAAATAAGCAGTAAGACCCTCTAAACAATTACTGAATGCATGACAAAGTGTTTTTTTATCGCCCATCTCTCACACTCACTCGAATAGTGGAGGTCAGATTAAAGGCTTAAGCTGGTGTAAATGTGGGCAAAACATGCATATGTAATGGGCGCCTCATTCAAAACAAAACAAACAACAAAACAACAGAAAAAAAAGACCGCCGCAAGACAAATAATAAATAATATCCGAAACAATTGGTCGAGAAAAAGGAGGGCATTACAAAAACAAAACAGCTGACAAGTAGGAGGACGAAAGGGGCGTGTCGTGCAGGACAACAATGGAAAATAGCCTTGACTTTGCACATGCAAAGTCGAGGCATTGGTTCGACTTTTTTTGTTGTTGTTGAGAGCGGGTTTTTTTTTTGGGTTGCCATGTCGCCATGTCCCAAGCACCTGAAGGCACTTTCATTTCCAGTTGCAGTCCGTGTGGCAGTTTCAGTTACTGCTAATAGAAGGCGTGGCATCCCAGACGAGCAACACTTAAATTTTTGCACTCGTGCAACACACTGCAACACAATATTGAAGTTTGCAACTATCGTTGCCGCACAATCACACAAATGTTACCATATTTTCTTCGCTCTTCTTCTTTTTTCTTTCGCTTCTTTGTTGAGGTACTAAAAAAGAACCATAAAAAGTTTTCATTCGAGAATCGAATAGATAGAATACTCGTACATACGAGTAGATGACAACTTTTGTGCATACGCTCACCACACTTCAAAGTACATTCGCTTGGTCATCAGCAAAGCAATTCTCAACTCAACTTATTAAAAATCTATGATCATTTTAAAATTTATATATTTCGAATTATCAATATTGCATACTTTTAGCTCAATATGGAAAATCCATAAAATCAATAAAAGTTTTTTGAGTTTTCAGTTCTTGTTCCTTGGTAACATTTATGTTTTAATTCCTGTAAAATGTTTACAATAAAATGGCATCCGAAAAAGGCAGATTGAATAGTAAAAAAAAATAGTATTTTGTTGTATTCAAAGCACCATCCTACAGTTTTTTACAAAATATTTTATTATGTTACCTAAAAATGAGCATTACAAACATTAAAAAAAGGCAATTTTTTAGGCAAAAAAAAAACATACAAAAAATTTAAATTAAATAAATTTATTTTAAATTGAAAAATTTAAAGCTTTCTCGCAACTTTTATGTCAGAAGAATAAAAGAAATATTACAAACAAATTAAAGAGCTATTTAATTAACAATGGCTTATAAGTACATAAAGGGAAGGAAAATGAAGATTAAAAAATAGATTTCTACTCTTGATTTAACATTTTTATCGATCTTAATAAAAACAAACACTTGAAATTAAATATTTGGGTTAAACGAATCTCTAATCAACAATTTCATGACAAATTTGCATTTAATAATTAAAATCTTGCTTAAATATTTTATTTTGTACAAAGATAAATAGATATAAAGCTTACTTTGAAGCATTAGGGCAACTTATTTATAAGATATTCAACTACATTGAAAATGCCACATTTTGCAACGTTATTTTTATGTGAATAAACAGATGGGTAAAGGGTATTAAAAGTACGTTAATATAATATCAATAATTTTTGGCGGCTTCTGTGTGTTGGCTTCTGGCTTTGCTTCTGTTGTTATTGACGCATAAAAGTTTTTGCCAAACTATTTTGTGGTATGGATGGCATAACGAGTCGCAGCTCCCACGTGGCTGCTGCTCTCGTTTTTCGATTCTCGAATCGTGTTTTTGTTTTCCTATATATTTTCATTTTCATTTTTGTTTCTGCTTCTCTGCTTTCTCATTTCATTTCGCTTTCAGTTTGGTTTCATTTTCGTTGTGGTTTTCTTGCGACTTGCGAGTTGGACTTCCGCCTAGCAGCCGAAAGTTGAAACTGCAAAAGCTTGGCCAAAGCCAAGTTTTATTGCCCAGTTAGAGGCAATTGAGTTATTGGCCGCAAGATTGTTGGACAACGACAACGACAACGATGTCAAGGCATTTGAGGTCGAGTTATCTCTTATACTATATGTATGCATATGTATGTAGTCAGCATATGAATATAGTATAGATTACTATGAGTGTACTCACTCGTATTAAAAGCAGTTCGAATGCTCACTTATGGCAAACTAATTAGTTGGATTTTAGCCAAAGCATTAAGCCGATGCATCTCATATAAACAAAAGCGGCGAGACAGCGTCGAATCATTTCGGATCGATAGTTTGGGGGCCAGCCACGAGTATGGCTACTATATGGCTTATAACGGGCTAATTAGACACGGCCAACAGGCAGCAGTCAAAGAGCCAAATGACTTACACACACACACACACACATGCAGCCATTGCAAATGGCCATTAGTAATGATAATTGCGTTGATAGACGGGCAATCAAATCCTTTTCACAGCATGTGCAAACCCCCATGCAAAATGCATGCCTTTGTTTCAGTCAAAAGTCTCGCCTCTATGGCTGTGTGTGTCAGTGTGTGTGTGTGTGTGGCGAGTGCGCCCATCCACAGCCACTCATTAGAGCTATATCGTAGTATTCGAGTGCATTGCTTGGCTGTGACGTCAGAGTGGCCAATGGAATGTAAGGAACAAAAAATATATATGGGCGAAACCTTGATGCGCATAACGAGAAGTGCAAAGCGAAGGACGTGCAACGAACGAGTAGCTGAGAATATCGATAAGTATTTCGAGTAGACATCAGCAAAAGATTCGAGTGTTCTTCGAGATGATTTTGCACAACGAGAACTAAATTAAGTGTGATTAATGCAGTCGATGAAAGGCAGATGTTAGCGATTAAGCGTAATAAAAAGAGTAAACAATATTTGCTTAAAGAAAATAATGCAGCTAATAGAGTATTAATAGTGAATTATGAATAGCGGAGTATTACGAGTAAATAACGAGTATTCCAAACAAAATATTGTTCATAAAACGGCGAGTAGAGAGTGAAATAGAACGAGGATAAAGGATAATTAGTTAAAGCGAGTAAAAGATAGTTAGTTATGATACTATCTATTAATGGAAATTACACTACACACAGAGTTAAGCACAACGAGTAGATTACAACGAGTAAACGATAACGAATAAAAAGTAGAGCTTATTGAATAGAATATTACAAATGAATTGTAACTCGTCGAGTTTAGCAATCATTTAAAATAAGCACTGAAAAACAGCGAACGGCATATAAAAGTGACGAGTCACGAGAGAAACATATACCAAGCATTCTTGAACGAGCAAAATATAAAATGCAACACATACAGAGTTATGAATTCATCGACTGAACCGAGTCTCTTTTAGCAAAATAAGAAAAAAGTAACGAGTAGCGAGTTAAATATAACGATTAGAGCACAAACTGTCAATGCTATAGCTTTAATACATATTGTATAATGCAATGAGACAATCAAAGCTAGTTAAATTATTCTCCCACAGCTTTCGAATTGAGCAAACAACGACAGATATGTAACGAGTTTAACAGTCTGCATCTTGTCACACATAACAAGGAACGTTTGAGATTATTGCATAAAAAATGCAGCGTTATGGTGACAACTTCTGTTCAATTTTTGTTGTTGTTGTTGCAAAATTTGTGGTTTTCCGTTTTTGCGGTTTCCACACTGACAAAAACAATTGCCGTTGCTGTTGGCTGTTTGGCTGTTTGGCTTTCGGCTTTTGGTTTTTCGTCGCCTTCCATTCGACAGATTGTCGCATCGCAGTGCTTATCTCACGAAATATGGTCGCATCTCGCGGCCATTCTGACGACAGTCAGGTTTGCACAGACTTCTGGTAAACCATGCCATGCAATGCCATGCAATGCCATGCATATGCATATGCATATGTACATATATTGCGCATACGACACGTTGACATTGCAAGGCGCTGAAAAGTGAAACGGAAGAGGGAATGGGAAAATGGGAAATGGAGGAAATGGCAAGTGTAGGAAATTTGCATTGCATACAGAGCAGGGGCACGTTACACACATTCAACGCTTACGTTTTGCCACTAATTGCATTGCGCACAACATTCACAAATGCTTTTATAATCTTTGCTTCCGTTTACAATTGAACAACGAAACAGCGGCGGCGACGTTTTTGGCATCGAGCAGGTTTCCTTTTGCTTGTCACAAGCTATTTTCCCACACACACACACACACACATATTACACTCAGAAATAAACGCAAAGAAAATCTCATTAGTGACGGCCGATGATTACCAAGACACAAACACAGAGAGAACAAGCGGAAGAGAGAGAGAGAGAGAGAGAGAGAGAGCGGCACTAAGAGCCAGGCACAAGTTGCCAAGTTGATGGCTGCACTCAGTCAACGTCGTCGCCCTGACACTGCCTGACACGCCCCCTTTTCATGCCCACACTCATGCCCAGCACTTTGCACTTGCCGTTGCGTGTGCGCTTGTTATACCCGGTCATCATTAAGTGACTGGGTATGCTAATTAGGCGAAAAAACAACGATCTCTTCACATACTTTGATACATAGCATTCTTGATCTGAAATACCTTTAACTTAGAAATCATTTGATGCTGCTCAATATATTTACAGTATTTCCAATTAGCTTTAACAAGCAAAAAATCCACCTTATAAACATATTACTAGATCTCATAAACTATTCAAGTTGCATACAAGAAAATTTAGGACAATAACTCAAACAGCTAAGAGCTTAAATATGTTAATTCCAAACGTAATTGAAATTATTTTGGATTATTTCTTATATTTATTTCTCTTTTTATTATTATATTTTACTAATCCAGCTTTCTGAGGAAAGTAGTACATAATAAACTTAGTCAAAATAGTAAAATTATATTGCAATTATAAATGAAATTATTTTAAAGCATTTTTTAAATTTTATATTATATTATTTAAACGATTTTTTTGACACCGTAGTGACATTTATAACCAGCTTAATGGATGAAGAAAATTACATAATAATAGAAAACTTAAATTTCTAATACATATACATAATTAAAATTATTTTCGAGTATTTTTTGAGTAGCTTTTTATTATAAAATTATTTATTTTCTTATGACAATATGGTACGTTTAACTAGTTTATAAAATTTGTATTCGCTATATACATGCAGGTGAAATAATGATGTGTAAGCCCTCATCAAAAGATCCAATACATTACAGCTATATATACCTATAAAAATGAGAATAATTATATTATTCATTTGCTAAATTTTATGCAAATTCTGTTTAACAAAAACATATTTCTTTAACAAAAACATTTCTTCACAATAAGAGAAATTTATCGGGTATTTCACAGTCAAGATCTTCGCCAAATTTGTTCTGTTCTTGTTGTTGTTGTTTGCAGCACACAATTGTTACCATTTATGAACTATTTCGAAATACATAACTTTACTTTACGTTGCGGTGGTTGGTGACCATGTTGATGGAGCAATTCCACAAATTGCTGTTGAAATGGCAAGCGAAACCAAAATTGAAACACACACCAACCTGCATTCAAATTGTGATTCAAATACAGATTCAAATTGAAATGAAAATGGAAATGGAAATTGGCACGCACACACACACACACACACACAGAGACACACTGATTAATCAGTTTATAAGTAGAGAGCAGAGCAAAATAAACTTGCACTTTGCACAAAGTTAATTGCGTTTGCCTAATCACAACTATTTTCAAATCAAATTATGCATATTGATGTCAGTGAAGAAGCGCAGACGAAGAAAATTAGCCAGCGATTGCAATTGCAATTAGTTTGACTAATTAATAGGATAAGCGCAGGCTTAAGTAAACGCCGTGCAGCAAATGCAATTTAATTGATATTACTGCAATATTGCCAGCGGGGAATTAACTCAACGCGACAGAGCGTAATATTAACTTGGCTACAGTGGATGCGAGATGTTAATGCCAGCAGTTGATATTTAGGATGGTATTTAACGTATCTACTCTATTCATCTGTCTTTCTGTTTATTATTTTTAATGTAAATATCTCGAGGATTATGTGAGCTAGTGTTGTGATATTTATGCTCAACACTTTTAATGTTTATATAGTTGACAATCGTTTTATAAATTCTGTCCGTCTGTCTATCCATTATTTTAGTTGACATATTTCGAGAACTATCTGAGTTAGTATTGTGCAATTTATGCTCAGTACTTTTGAGGTTTATTTGGTTGATTTCTGAAAATTTTATTCCAATCTTTAAAGACTTCTATCCTTCTGTCTGTCCATTATTTAAAGTTGAGAACTATGTGAGCTAGTGTTATGAAATGTATGCTCAACACTTTTAATGTTTATATGATTGATTTCTGAAAATTTCATTTTAATCAATTGATGATTGATTGAAAAATACAATTACTACAATTGCTCTATATTTTATTCATATCAAATTGCATTGCACAGTTAGTATTACTTTTAGTTTTTTATAATATCTATATCTCTCTATAACTAGCACCTTTAAGCACTCAATTTATGAATGTAATGCAATAAAGTGCCATTAAATTTCAGTGAAACTTAATATAAATCACAAATAAAATATCTTTAAGCGCTTTTTGGCCCTTGAAAACTGTGGGAGATGAGAAGGAAAATTGATTTTACACTGAAAATAGAACACTGGACGCCATACTTAATCAGATTTACGCTTAAGGTGGGCGGGCAGATAAGGGTAGAGAAAGGTGGCCCAAGTTAAGCAGGTTCTGTTGGCTGGCTGGCTGGCTGGCAGTGAAGGTGCTTTCTGTTTTCGAGGAGGTCACCAGCTAAATGTCATAACAAAAGCTATTTATAAGTAAGCCGCATGGCTGCACATAAACATTCCGCCAAAGCCCTCCCCACACACACTTTTAAGACTCTCCTTTGCACAAGTCGCAGGTCCGCCGAGTTCGAATCCCAGTGCACAAGTCCAATAACGAACAACCGAATGGATCAGATGCAGGTGCAGTTGCGAGCATGGTGGGGAGGGGAGGGGAGGGGAGGCTGGCAGGAAGGCAGCCAAGCGGCGGCTCACGCAAGCCAGCGGGCATTAAAAAGTAATAAGCATAATTGTGAAATGTCGCCATAAAAACAGAGCGAAGAACACACACAGCCATAGCCATAGCCATAGCCATAGCCATAGCCATGAAATCATGCAGACAGAGAGAATGAGAGCGAGAGAGAGGGGTTGAGGCATGAGGCGTGACGTATACGGCACGTTGGCCCAACTTTGACCCAGGACTGGCTAAGTTGTTTGGCCAACAGCTGGCGCAAAAGTTGAGTCGAGTCAAGTCGAATCGAGTCGAGTCGAGGTGAGGCGAGTGGAGGCTGATGTTTTTAATTATTCAGCGATCTCAAAACACGGACACGCTGACAGCAGCGACGTCACGACGAGAGCACAAAGCACCATCAACAACAGCAGCAGCAGCAGCAGCGGGCAAACAAACAAACAAAAGGCGAAGGCAATATACAAAAACACAGAAAACACAACACACAAAAAGGAAAGCAAACGCACAAAGAACTGCAACGATGACCAAATGTCGCCGTTGCCCTTTCCACTATGTTTGCCTCGTTCTCCTCCTCCTCCTCCGCCTCCCCCCTTGCAGCACCTTGAACACCCTGTGCCAATTGTCCGTTTTGGCAGCAGCAGCACAAATTGAGCAGCAGCAGCAGTTGCAAGTTTTGCGGCACTTTCACCATTTGCCGCATGACAAGTCCGTTCAGCCGTCCGGAAGTCGCTTACAACTTCGAACCATGTTTCAAGTGCCCCGCGACTGCCGCAGCGGCAACTGTTACACTAACTGTGTAAATGCACTTGACTGTGCGGTTGCTGCTGCGGCACTGCAACAGTCGAATAGTCAAACAGTCGAACAGTGGAGCAATGGAGCAAGCCGTGTCGAGTTCACACCACACACACACACACACACACACCACATCTTTAGAGGGGTAGGTCGCGGTTCAAAGCTGCACTCTCGAACCTGACACATGCCACATGCCACATGTCGCAGGTTGCAGGTTGCATGGCGAAAAGCGACAAGCGAAAAGCTTGGCCACTGCAAAGCTCATTGCAACGAACATGCGGCGAACATGCAACATGTTGCAACCTTGCTGCAGTACAACCAACGTCTTAAGCCTCTAATTCGAGTGCACAAATGTGATTGATGCGTTGCGAGACTTAATCTTACAGTAAACTAAAGAGTTCCCCCAGCAACGAGTGACAGAAGCCAATTAGATGAAGAGCTAGGAAAATAATAGTGATAGCCTAGTTAATAAAGCAAATTACAAGTTGACTAAACTTCGTAAATAAATTGTAAATAAATACTAAGAAGTAACATAGAGCAGAAGCAGATCATAGTAGTCTATGTAAAAGTAGCGAGTATGGCAATAACGAGTAGATAAATTGCGAGTAACGAACCGGGTAAATAAATATCTGATAGAGGAACTAGAATAATGCAATACCAAACAATAGCGAATATAGAAGTAGCGAGTATAGCGATAACGAGTAGATAAATAGCGAGTAAGGAACCGAGTAGACAAATATCTGGTAGAGTAATTAGAATAAAGCAATACTGAACGAAAATAGTCTATGTAAAAGTAGCGAGTATGGCAATAAAGAGTAGATAAATTGCGAGTAACGAACCGGGTAAATAAATATCTTATAGAATAACTAGAACAATTCAATACCAAACACAAAACAGCGAATATAGAAGTTGCGAGTATAGCGATAACGAGTAGATAAATAGCGAGTAAGGAACCGAGTAGATAAATAGCTGGTAGAGTAATTAGAATAAATATCTGATTGAATAAACAGAGTAATGCAATACCAAACACAAAAAATTGCAAATATAGAAGTAGCGAGTATAGCATATATTGTATAAATTGCGAGTAACAAACCGAGTAGATAAATAACTGATAGAGTAATTAGAATAAAAAAATACTGAACATTGAAACTGCGAGTATAGCAATCATGAGTAGATAAACTATGATTAGAGCAAAATCCATTAATATAAATTATGAATAAGTAAGTAATATTGAGTAGAGCGGTAAGAAGTAGTGCAACAACGATTAGATATATAGCAAGCAAAACAATTTTAAGTAAATAAATAATAAATATATATTGAAAAGCAGTAAAGAGTAAAAAATTAGCGAGTCGACCAAAATCATGTGAAGAAATAGTCAATAAACAATAACACGAAGAATAGCAAATAGTAGAGCAAAACAAGTAGATTGTAAGGAAGGAATAATAGAATCTATACTGAATATGCAGTATGTATAAAGAGTACAGTAAATAAGAGCACCAGCGATTAAATTTTTGTATGCCGTGTATAGAATTATCGAAAAGAGAAAAAGTGAGATTCACGTCATTAAAGAATAGAATAGTATCTTCATAAATTTTAAATTTGAAATACTTAAATAAGCAATAGTTCGATTGACAAACTTCGTTCTTAATTTTAATGCGCCTCGGCAATAATTATTTTCGGCGTTGCAGCTGTTAAAAATATAAATAAAAGGAAATATGCTTAATGCAAGAAATGCTTTCAATCGACCCTTTTTTGTTATTCACTCTTGTCTTTCACTTTTTACAGATGTATATATTACTCACTTCCTTAACGAGTTTTTTTTGTGTTCAATTTGTATGTTATAGTTGCACTGGAGGAGGACTGCGTAGACTTTCAGGGCAACAAGGTGAACCACGGCATGTTGTACGTGCCCGGACCCGGCGTCTGCAGTCTCTGTGTTTGCTACCATTCCGAGCCGCTGTGGTGCAAGGCCATTTACTGTGATCCCCCTTATGTAAGTAAAAAACAAAAAAAAGAAAAAACCGAATATATAACATATATACGATTTGCTCTCTCCATAAATTTTTGCTCGATTAGTTCTGTAAAAACTTCAGAGTGGGCGAACGTTGCTGCGAATTCGAGTGTCTCGATCCACCCGGCGAGGATAAACTCTATCAGGTAAGTGGGAGTGCTCTGGAGTTTATATATATATATGCATCTGATTGTTGTGTCATATAGGAACGTATGCGAAAACGTGCCGAAATTTTGGCTGGCAACAGCACCGCATCGAATGTGAAGGTGGCGCCTCTGGCCATGTCAACCATAATGCTCAGCTTTCTGGGCAACAGTTTTCTCAACTTATAACTTGAAGTGAAATAGCAAGCGAGCAACGGTAACGGTAATGGTAACGGTGTTTAGCAATTAAGTACGGCTCTTGTTTGGTTTGGAGAAAGAGAGAGAGAGAGAGTGGGAAAGGTTCGTTTTTGTTAACTGTCCCCCAAGCTGGACCCTAAACGATACTTATTACAATGTAATAACAGCAGCTAACAAATTTATATACACTTAGGTGCATTACAAACAACAAAAAAAAAACCAAAAAAAAAATTATAAAATTATATATATTTAACAAAACAAAAAACAAACAAAAAATTGGAGTACTACAGAACAATACGTAGGTTTTCAACTTATACTTATGTATGTACTATATACATATATATATGTATATATATGTATATCCCTAGTCTTATGTAGGTACAATAATACAAGCGAGAACAAAATCAAGCGTACAGTCCATGCCACATCGCTATCGTTATCGTTATCGAAATCGAAATCACGCTCTCATCAAGGCAGTCTTTAACTAGCTCCTAAGTCGTAATATATGTATAAAACAATATATATATATATATATAGACGAGTATATACTCAAACTGTACATACGCATATAGCTGCCTAGCTCTATATAAATATGTATGTATAGTATATATCGGATCAAAACAACTTGTTGATTAGTATTTAGCTAAATGAATAACGGATTATGAATCGGTCGATCGATCAGATGGATCAGATGGATCGATAGCTCGTTTATATGATACATTAAGGTTCTGTGTATGCACCTAGGAAATCTTTTTTAAACAAATATATATGTACCATGTATCTCAACATTAACACACATCACGAATATTGCTCGTACTAATCCATAAACATTTCACACTTGCGAGTACCTCACCTAGTGAACAAATTGTTGTTTTTTTTTTTTGTTTTTAACCCCTTTTTCACACATAGATATAGAAAATTAACTCATACAAGCATGTTCTGAATTCCAATTTCGCAGCACGTTTTACAAAGATATATGTATTAAGCCAAGAAATTTAAGTATTGTTTAGTGATTAAATACATTTTCAATCTATTTTCAATAAGCTTTTCGTTGTTCATAGTAATAAATATTTGGCGATAGTTCAATCACAGGGCAGCTATATGTAAGACACTAAAAAATTCTTGGTATTCATACAAAAAAAACAAAAAAGATTTTTTATTCAGCTATAGATCATTTCACTTTAGAGATACGATATTGGAGTTCAGAGCATGGTAAAAGAATGAAACCTTTAATTGCAATTACACTGTAGTAAATTACACATATCATAAAAGACACACACATACACATACACCCTTACACTGTAGAAATTAAAAAGTATAAACAAATAAATATATACTACATAAATCGTATATATTTTGCATTGGTGCTAATTTTATTGTAGGCTAAACACGTTCCATATAAAATTCGCACACACACACACACACACATATACACACACACACACACACACACCATCATAAAGTTGCATCGTCCATCACAATCGAATGCATTTGATTCAAAATCAAAGCCCATATCAAGTGGCGAATGGAGAGTGTCTAAAAAGAAAAAGTCTTTGTAATACCCATAAGTTCTATAGTCAAACTAATCCAACAAAAAAAACATTTTGTATTTCATTTGCAAAGCCAATACACTAAAAAAAAAGAAACCAAAAAACAAGTTTAAAAAACCTAACTAATAAATTAAAAACAAAGTAATTGAAAAACAATATGAAAAAGAAAACATAATCAAGCGTTTAAAATGAAATCCTTAAAAAAACAAAAATGAAACCAACACAATTTTAATAGCAATAACAAATTTTAAAGCTAATTCCTATAGAACGAAAGTTTTTTTTGGGGTCTGTTCACTTGAATTAATCGATAATTGCCGAGGTAGTAGAACTTAAGACTTAATTAATCTGAAATAACCGCTATAACCGTCTCTTTCGATATACCCAGATAGCCAGATACCGAGATATATATATATATTGATAAATATTACAAAGAAGAATACTATGTATTTAATTTTTAGGCATATTACAGGACCAGCAAGCAGAGCGCAAAAAGCAAAACAGACAAAAACAAACAAATACAAACAAAAGCATACAAAAGACCCAAACAATCGCAAACGAATTATCGATAACTATCGATGATAATCAAATAAAATGACACAACAAAATAATCGTACAGTTAATACCACAACTAACAGGAAATAGATGTGTACATAAGGAGTACGGCTGTGACAATTTATTGTTTGCTTCAAACGCATTAAACACAACTGTAAATACGAAATGATGAATAACATTAATAATAATGATATTAATAATTATAATAATAATACGATTACAATCTATGGAAATCTCTATATACATTCATACTATAAAAAATGCAAATATTTAAACAAAAGAGTCTCGAGCCTAATGAAACAATTAACAGTTACAAGCTTTCTCTAGTTTATGATGTAACCGAAAGTATTTTAATAATAAAACAAAATCCAACCAAAGAAGGAATCAAAGAAGAATATTATGCTTAATCGGACTATCGATTAAAGAATGTTTCTGCAGATAATTGGAAAGATTTTGAGGACGTGAAAAAGGTCTTCAACAAAACGGAAAAGTAAATTATTAAAAAAATATTAATTTTCAAGATTATATTTTGTATATTTTTTGATATTTAAGTTTTCGTTTTCTTTTTACCGAACTGTAAAAATTAATATATAAGAAATAAAAAATGCAAATAGATTTCATTTAATCCAACTGCAGGGGCATTCAAAAGAAAAGAGTACACATAACAATAAACAATGATCTAAACTGAATGTACAATTCGAATGCCACAATATCTGACCAATATGCAAAACGTATATAGTATATTTATGCATAAAGAAAAAACCAACTCGTATGAACTCATAAACGATGTGTATTTTTAAGACGATAAATTTGACAAATTTTAATAGAATCCAAAACTAATATGCAAACAACAACAAAATAATGCTTTAAAGTACTAACAACAAATTCTAACGACTACAAAAACAAAAACAAAAACTATTATATAAAAGAAACCAAAAACAATTTCCATTTATAGACTAAATAAACAAACGCAAATTGGCTTTAATTGACAGTTAATAATAAATAATTAATAAACAAAACAAAAAAAAAAAAGAAAGAAAGAAAAGTAAATGAAATCATTAGAAGAAAATAATATTTGAACATTTACCTTGAGGACGTCACGTCACGCTCATTTCTAAAATGGTACGAGTACGGATTTTTTCTCGATTTTTAGATAGACCCACAACATATATTTGGGGTATAAGTTGTCAATAATAATATGATCGATTTACATGATCCGAACAAAAAATCCCGTCTTACGCTTTTGCCACTAAAAACCTCTATAAACATTTTTTTTTCGTTTTTTTATATATATACATATATAAGCACTACGACTTAAAGTGCATTCTGGAAATGCCCCATTAAGCTAATCCAATGGGCGTTTACCTATTACTTACAAATACTTAGTCTAAATCGACTCGATATAATCTAGTATCAGCTGTACGTATTTAGTTCTGAAACTGAAACACTTATAAACCAAACCTTCAAATCTTATTGAAATTAATAACAAAAAACAAAAACAAATTATATAGTAACAATGAAAGCAAATGAAGATGAAGTCAAAAAATCTATTAGAAATGTCATCAATAACAATCCCACATTGAATTTATTACAATTATAATCATTTATCAAGAGGATTTCGAATCATGTATGCATAAATTTCAAAACTATTCAAAGTACCAGAGAATTTTAACAAAAATAAAACATATTTTCACAATAGCTTAACAACAGCCCCAGTTTTCTTATTTCCCGACGTCACGATTTCTTTTTCAGCCAAAAGTAAAGTAAGTATTTGAGAATCCACTGAAAGGGATAATATATATAGATAATAGAAAAACACAACTGATAATTTCCATATTCACATTTATTAAATACTATACAGTGAAGTTTTATTTTTTTATTTTGTTCAGCCATAGCGAAAAAAATCGATTTCGAAAAAAAAATGCTTAAATACTAGAAATAAAAAAAAAATTGTATTGATTTTTCTTGTTTTGTTAATGCAAAATCGTTACAATTGGATGTACAAATTGTAAGTAATAGTTTTGTAAGCTTAGTTCTTCAGTTGTTGGTTCGACAGTTTAGACCTGGTTTAACTCTCTCTATAGCATAAATGTCGGCTTAATAACCGATTCGTATGTGTGTGTGAGTGTGTGTTTATAAATTACGCATTAATACTACCGCAAAAAAAAAAAATTGTAATAATAATAATAATTTTGTAATCGTTATCGTTACATATATAGATATATGGTAATAATAATTATGCAACTATATCTATATATTTATTATATATATTTATATTTCTTTATATATATTATATGTATGTGTATGTGTTTAGGGACTATGAATTAAATGTAAATTTTGCGTATTGCTGATGATGCTTCCTCACAAATACTTTGTTCAAATGTTTCACTTTTCGCTTAACTTACACTGCTAAAATCTGCCTTAATCTTTATAGTTATTTTAAATAGTAATTTAATGAAGAATATTTGCCATGATCTCTTTCCTTCATTTTTTTTGTTAATTGTTTGTTAAGTATGTGAGTGTTTCTCCGAAGAGCAAAACTAATCTTTAAATTTGATGTATATCGTCTAAAAGTTATGCGATAAAATTGTACAATTCATGGGCGGGGGCAAGGAGAGGAAAAGGGAGAGGGAGTAGTTAGGTGATAGGGAGTTATATAGTCAGTAATGGACATGGACATCATTATATCATACAATTGGCCTTAGAAATTGTAAACTACATTAAAATTACGTACAGAGTTCTACAACGATTCGCAGCCAGCCAGAGACTGAGAGAGAGTGAGAGAGGAATTAGAATGAGGCGAGGGGGAATGCTTGTGGCATGCAACATTATTGGCCTTGGTTAAACCAGTGTCCAGTTGTTGCGCTCTCACTTGGCGGGCAGCACAGGCGAATACAGCGGCGGCGTCACCGAATACGATGGCGACAACAGCGACAGGGAACTGAAACTGGAACTGGAGGAGCTTGAGCAGCTGTTCCGTCTGCTAATGTCTCGCTCCCGCTCGGGGCAGTGTTTGCTTGCTGTTGTTGCTGTTGCTAGTGTTGCTGGCAGCATGTGGCACTATTGCGCCATGGCCGCCTCTTTGCCAGCATCATTGTTTGCCACCGCTGCTGCTGCGGCAATCACATTCACCTCCTTCATCGATTCGACTTTAGCGACAATTTTGAGTGCCGGCCCCAGTTTCATGCCCATGGCGTGCACCAAATGATTCTCCTTGAGCAAGAGCAACGCCTGGCCATCAATCTCCTGCTGCACAAAGTCATCCACATAGTCCTGACACCCGGGCAGATTGCGTATGAATTCGGCCACCTCATCGACACTCCAATTGCAAATGGGACGCTCAACGATGCTATTGTTGCAGCTACTGCTGCTCGGCATGGGTGTGGCTGCTACCGGCACAGCGGCAACAACGGCTGCTGGTGCTGCTGCTGGTGTGGCGGGTGTCGCAGCTGCTGTGGCAACAACGGGTGTAGCTGCTGCCGTAACCGAGATGACAGCCGTTGGTGGCAACTCTGCGAGCACAATTGGCGCCGCTGGCTCTGGCGTCATTGCATCCGTTAGCATCTTCTCCTCATTGGCCAGAGATTCATCCAGTTTGTCGGCCAAGGCCAGGGCATCCGGTGCAACCATGCCAACGGCACTGCCGTTGCTGCCACCGACGCCGCCGCCATTCTTCGCCAGCCGTGCACAGCCAGGCGAACAGTAACGCTTTCGCTTCAGCTTGGCTCGATGCTCCGGTTTGCCGCACTGTTCGCAGGCAACCATATCGGCTGGCAGCGTGCCCACAGCAACCAGAGCACCACCAGCCGCCGTTGCTGTTGCATTTGTCGTGCCAGTTGTGTTGCTGGTTGCGTTGTTGTTGTTGTTGTTCATGCCCGTTGGCTTGAGCTCCTCCTGCAACGCGGCTTTCTTCTCTGTAAAACGTGAGTAAAAAATTTAGCATGTTTGCATAATGTGTGTGGCATGTATTTGTGGCATTTGTGGCACTTACTGGGCGGCTCATCGTTGCCATCCTTGTCGGTGTAGCGTTGCCTGGTAACGGGGAAGGGCTCGTTGGCCTCCTGAATGATGAAGCCATCAATGACATGCGTCAGCACATTGGGCTTAATCATTGCCTTGGGCAGATCCTTGGCACCATTGCTGCTGTTGCTGTTCGTCGTGGTTGTTGTCGTTGTGCTGCCGCTGCTGCTGCTGGTTGTGGTGCTAGTTGTGGTTGTTGTGATGCTGGAACGCAAACCGCTGCTGGCAATGCCATTGATTGCCGCCGTGCTGCTTACGCTTGTCACTGTGCTGCTGCTGCTGCTGCAGTTTTTGCTGTCGTTGCCGCTGCTGCTGCTGCTGCTGGGCAGCACTGTATTGCTCTGCTTCAGCGCTGGCATTTGCATAGCTGCCGCAACTGTAGCTGTTGCTGTGGCGGTTACCGCTGCTGCTGCTGTTGTCGTTGGCACCTTTGCGGATGTCGCCTCAGCAGCATCACCATTCAGCAATGTTGTCTCTGTTGGTGTTGTTGAACTGCTCGCCTCAGCGCTGGCCTTGCTTGACTCCAGCAATGTGGCTGCTGCTGCGGCAGCTGCTGCGGCTGCTTGTGTTGCTGCTGCCTGCAATGGCGACTCGATTGGCACCAATGTTGCCGTCTGTTGTAATTGTGGCTGCTGTTGTTGCTGTGGCTGTGGTTGCTGCTGCTTGACCGTTGTGGTATCCTGTATGCTGGCTGTTGTCATTGTGGTTGCCTTGGTGGGTGTTGCCTGCAGTGTGCTAATGCTGTTGCTATTGCTGAGCGTCACCAGCGCCGTGCTGACCACAGCGCTGCTCACGGCCGGCGACGTTGTTGGCAGGCCCACGGTGGCGTTCATCATCGATGTCATCGCCAGTATGGGATTCTGTGTGGGTGACGCTGCAGTCAATGTTGTTGTTGTTGTGTGCGGCGTTGCAGCAGCAGCAGCAGCAGCTGCAGCCAATTGCTGTTGCGCTTGCTGTTGCGCTTGTTGCTGTGCTTGCTGCTGTTGTTGCTGCTGCTGTTGCTGTTGTTGTTGCTGTGTGGCCGCCGCAATGCTAGCGGAGATGAGCTGCTGCTGTTGCTGCTGCAGTTGCTGCGCCTGCTGCTGCAGACTGGCCACCGTGCTGCTCGTGACCAGCGGCCCGGTTGTCTGATTGCTAATGGTCACAACGCTGCTGCTGGGCAGCGAGTTGCTGGTCTTGGCTGTCGTCTGAAACACCGCACCCGATGCAGACAGCGCCGCTTGCAATGCACTCGAGGTGGCAATACCCGCGGGTGTTGTTGTCGATGACACGGAGAACGGCACACTTGTTAGCTGCAACTGTTGCTGCGCCGCCTGCTGTTGTGCTTGCTGTTGGGCTTGTTGCGCTGCCGCCGCCTGTTGTTGTTGCTGTGCTGCCGCCTGCTGCTGCTGTTGCTGCGCTTGCTGTTGTTGTGTGGCTGCCGCCGCCGTTTGTTGCACCACAATTTGCTGTATGATATTCTGTTGCTGCTCGCGCT
Source organism: Drosophila niveifrons (assembly GCA_035046325.1). Classification (NCBI taxonomy): domain Eukaryota; kingdom Metazoa; phylum Arthropoda; class Insecta; order Diptera; family Drosophilidae; genus Drosophila; species Drosophila niveifrons. Next base: position 6,560,937 of record JAWNOC010000062.1, on the reverse strand, counting down.
GTTGCTGCTGCTGCTGCTGTTGTTGCTGTTGCGCCGCTGCCGCTTGTTGTTGCTGCTGCACCTGCTGCAGTTGTTGCAGCAATTGCTGATTGTGCAGTTGCTGTTGCTGCTGCTGTTGCTGCTGCTGCGAGGCAATAAACGTATTCGGTGCCACTTGCAATATTTGCTGTGCCGTTGCATTCGTCAGTGTTTGCTGCTGTTGCGGCTGCTGTTGCTGCTGCGCTTGCTGTGGCGCTTGCTGCTGTGCCAATTGCTGTTGCGCTTGCTGCTGCGCCTGCTGCTGTTGCGCCTGTTGCTGCTGTAGTTGCAGCGTCAATTGGTGCTGCATAAACTGCTGCTGGAACAGCTGCTGATTCTTCACTAGCTGCAACTGTTGCTGCTGTTGCTGCGCCTGCTGCTGCTGTTGCTTATCCACGCCGGTTGTCTGCAACGTTTGTCCGTTCTGCAGCGTGATCGGCGTGCCTGACGTGCTCATCACAACCATTCTGTAAACAAATAAAGTTTAGTTGCAGTTACAAATTGTTGATGTTGTTGCTGTTGCTGTTGATGTGACTTACTTGTTGCCCGCCGTGGTGACCACCTGATGCAGACTGGCCGCCTGCTGCTGTTGCTGCTGCACAGCCAAGTGTTGGCTCAACGCATTGCTGGCATTTGCGGTCAACTGCCCCGCCCCCGCTTTGCCCGCCGCCTGTCCGTTCTCCGTCTTGAGTGTGGGCAACGCTGGACGGACAGGTTGCTGCTTCGTACGCATCTTTGCCTTGAGCAAACTTTGATTCTGTGCCGTCTGCGTCGACACCGAACTGGCTGGTCGCACTTGTGCCCCATTGTGTGGCAAGATGGGTGCTCCGGTGCGTTGCAATGCCGCAGCCGTTAGCTGCTGTTGCTGCAACTGTGCCGTGGCCACCGCCACCGTTTGTTGCTGTGTCGCCAATTGCTGCTGTTGCTGTTGCGCCTGCTGGGCGGTCGCCTGTTGCTGCTGCTGCTGTTGCTGCTTTGGCGCCAACGCATCCAGTTGAGCACGCGCCTTCGTCGGTGTCTGCGTCACATTGCACTGAATGATCTCTGCAAATAGGCGAAAAAGCATGCGATAAGTATTGGCAATCCATTCGAATCTAATCGTTTGCATTCTGAACCGGTTCAGTTTGTGGTTCACAGCGAAAGCTACAACTTGTTTGTTTTGTTTTCATTAAAATAATGTACTACAAGTTAATAACAACTATTCCGCTGCTAGTTGAACTAATCAGCTACCAAATTATTGCAAGTTTTATCACCCGAACCGGTTCAGTTTATGGTTCACAGAGCAAGCTTACGCTAAAAGTACTACCACTAATAAACACGATCCATCCGTAAGTTGAACTAATCTGCTACCAAATTATTGCAAGTTTTATCTTCACCGGTTCAATTTATGGTTCACAGCACAAGCTTAAGCTAATTAACTTTTCTTCAAATTTGAATTTAACTAAAAGTACTACAACTAAGTAAACACGATCCCGCTGTAAGTTGAACTAATCTGCTATCAAATTATTGACATTTTACAAACTGAACCGGTTCAGTTTGTGGTTCAGAGTGTAAGCTACAATTTAAGCACTTTTCTTATTTAACAGAAAACTGCCACAACTATATAAAAAGTCAAGATCTACTCATAAACCAGACTTTCGTTTAACTAAAATGCGGTTCGTAATTGTGAACCGGTTTGCACGATAGTGAAATTTGTTTTTTATTTGTTTGCGATTTATGAATGGCTTCTAAAGACACATCTGACTAACATTTAAAGTACTACAAACCAACTGCAAGTTTCCACTACAATGAACCGGTTTAGTAGAAAGAATGATTGTATCCGTTTCACTTACGATTCTGCTGGGTCTGCAGCGCCTGATGCGTCGCCGGCTGCTGGATGAACATGCTGGAGGTGCCATCCGGCTGGCCGCGCAATATAATCGGATTTGCGCCAAAGGGCTGCAAACCATTTTGCCAGAACCACGGCGCCAACTGCATCTGTTGCGGCTGACCGGCGGCGCCGCCCTGCAGCGGATTGATCAACTGCGCCGCCTGTGCGGCACTGACGCCCGGCAGCGTTGACTGCGACACCTGAACGCACTGTTGCGTTGTCGTCTGTTGCTGTTGCTGCTGCTGCGCCTGGGCAACCACTCCGCCGCCGGCCGCACCGCTGGCCGCTTGCACCGTGTTCGTTGTGGTCGTCACCTTTTGCACCACCTTCTGTTGCAACTTGCCAGTGGCATCGCCCACTTTGCCGGCAGCCGCTGCACTCACCGCCAAGGCGGCAGCCTGTTGTGCGGCAGCAGCGGTCAACTGTTGCTGTTGCTGCTGTGTCAGTTGTTGCTGCTGTTGTTGCTGCTGCTGTTGCTGCTGCTGCTGTTGTTGCTGTTGTTGCTGCTGCTGTTGCTGCTGAGCGGCCGCGGCGGCCATCGATTGCAGCAACGTTTGCTGTTGCGGCGAATGCGAAATGACATTGACGGGCGAAAAGAGCAGCGTCTGTGGCGATTGACTCGATGGTATGGCATAAGTGCCGCCCGCAAATCCCGCTTGACCGCCAATCATTTGCTTGGCATTCTGTGTGGTTGTCGTTATCATCTGCGGGCCGGTGCCCTGAAAATGCTTGCTGGCCGCAATCACTTGTATCGGCTGCTGTCCCAACAGATTGCCCGACACCATGATGGGTGGATATAGAAAACTTTGCGGCTGCATCAACTGCACCGTGCGTCCGGCCGCCCAATCGCCGGGCACACCGCCCGTGGCAGCCAATTGCATCGGTGACATTGTGCTAATGGCCGTGGAGTGTTGCTGCTGCTGTTGCTGTTGCTGGGCCTGTTGCTGCTGCTGGGCCTGCTGCTGTTGCACCTGCTGTTGGGCCTGCTGTTGCAGCGCTGTTTGTTGGGCATTCGCCGGACTGCCGGCAGCACCAGCGGCGGCGGCAGCGGCAGCTGCGGCTGCTGCAGCAGCGACCGCGGCATCGCCGCCCGTCAACTGTTGCAACTGCATCTGTTGCAGCTGTGTCGTCTGTGTGGCATCCAGCAGACTGGCCGCATGCTTCAGTTCGGTGGTGGTTGTGTTGTTGCCGCCGGTGTGTGTGGGAAACTCCTGCTTCACCTGGATGGCGGCATACGGGCCGTTGGCATAGAATTGCTGCAGTTGCTCCGGTGAGATTTGCAGTGGCACCGCCGCAGCGGATGCCACCTGTTGGGCGGGGCTCTGTGATTTCTCCAGCGTGCCGACGATGTGATGACCGCTCACTGCTGCTGCTGCTGCTGCAGTGGTCAATGAGATTGCTGCTGTTGTCGTTGCGGCAACGGCAACCGATGTTGCTGCTGCTTGTGCTTGTGCTGGACGTGAAGTTGGTGTGCTGGAGCGTGAGCGAGAACGAGATACGCTACGCGAACGTGCAGCGGCTGCTGCTGCGGCTGCTGTTGCAGGAGTTGTTGCTGCTGCTGCTGCTGCTGCGGCTGATGTTGGTGTCTGACGACGTGATGAGGGCGGCGTCTGTGCTATCGAAGTGGGCGTGCCGCTTTTCACGTTATTGTTGTTAAGCTGTGTATTATTGTTGTTGTTATTGCTACTGCTATTGTTGTTGTTGTTGTTGTTGTGAGTGGGCGTGGTTGCGCCTATACCCGGATGGGGGGGACTAGCAAAATCGTATTTCTCGTCAAATGTGATGCCCGCTTTCTGCGCAAGCGTCTCCAGGCACTTCAAGGGCCGCTCAACACTCACAATATGCTGCTGCTGTTGCTGCTGCTGCTGCTGCGACTGTTGTTGCTGCTGCTGCTGCTGTGGCTTTTGAACTGCTGCCGCTGCTTGCAACTTATCACTGCCTCTGATATTCGAGTTATCTTTCAAGGGTTGTGCAGTCGTTATTGTTGTTGTCGTTGCTGCTGCTAAGGTTGTTATTGCTGCTCCTACGGCTGCTGCTGCTGCTGTTGTTGATGTGGTTGTTGTTGTTGATGATGCTGCTGCTGCTGCTGCTGATGATGATGATAATGTCAATGTGTTTGTTGTTGCTGTCGTATCGCTTTCAGTGTCCGCTCTGTAAAACATAAAGAATGCAAACGACACATTTTGATTAGTAAAATACATTAAAACAAGCAAATATCAAAAAACCTAAATACATTTAGACACACTTGGTACGTTTTCGGCGGTGTGTGGCATGCATCATTTTGGCAAAATTTCGTTTTGCAACATTTACACGCACACCACATAAGCAAAAATGAGAAAAACCAAAATAAAAGCAAACGAGAAACAACAAAATCAAACAAAAAATGAAAATGGAAAGCAGAAGAACAAAAATGCAACGCACTGTTTGCCCAAAAAACAAAAAAAAAAAACAGGTTGGCAGCACCCACCAAATTGCACGCAAAAAGCTCCGCCACAACGTGGACTCTACTCTCCCAAACTCTCTCTCTCTCTCTCTCTTTCTGAATCAGTCTCTCACTTTGTTATGAAAGAGAACGACAGACGAGACACAATGGCAAAGATCATTCACAATATTTTGCACCATGCAACTCTTAACTTATTATAACTTAAAAAAATAAAAAATAAGCTTTAATGGAAAGAATAATTTAACATATCCAATTTATAATTGATTTCGACCGTGACTATTTTGAATTCTGTAGAAATACTAAACCAATCCTGACCAATTATTATAATTTTTAAAATCTAAAATATCTTTCTATGAAAGCAAATTTTGGAACAAAAAAGGTCGTAAATTACTTTTAAATTATATGCTGCTCTAAAAATTTAAAACTATTAAAAAAAAAAATTAAAATTGGACGCGAATTTGAATCCTTCTCTTGTCTAAAAGTTTTTTATTAATCATATTTTGTTGAATCTAATTTCAAAAAACGATTCTATGGACAGTATATGGTTAAAAACCTGTAACTTTAGATTTTAAAAGCCTTCACTAAAAAAAAGAAAGTTCAATGGGATCTATTAAGTTTGATATTATGTGAATTTATGCTTAATGCATTTGTTGTGTCTTGGGAGTTTTTAAGAGCGTTTTCGGCCAAATCCAGCTGCTATCATTGACCCACATAATCGGCAATGTGTCTCACACACTAACGAGAAGCAGGTCATTTCATCGAGACGTTGAGAGGAGGAGAACAACAACTGCGCATATGTGTTTGTGTGTGTGGGGAAGTTGCAATTGCAAAATTGCATGAGAAGCCCCCTGGAAAATGTGTATTTATAGTGTGCTCGTCTATTGACGTCAAACTGTAAATCGTAAACAAGAAAAAGGAGTTAAAATGCGAATGCAAGAGCAAGACAGAGAGATAACGCACAGATGCATTTGCTATTCCAGTTACATACTTTAACTTAAAGTATCAATGGAACAATGCAATGACATGCATGAAAATTGGCAACATGGCAAAGAGAGCTGCAGGTATGCAAAATACAATACAAATTTGACATGCAATGAGCTGCAGCAGCAATGAAATGTGGCAACACATGGCATTCGATGTTCCCCAAATTGCATAGAGACATTGGATTTTGTTGCTATTTTATGCGCGAGTTCAAAGAACTCAAAGAGAAAAAAATAGTAACAGTTGCTCTGCCTGTCATGCTTTAAATAATGTAACAACAAAATGTGGTTAAAGTTAACTTAACAGCACTTAGACATATCCTCCACTCCTTTGCTCTCTTCGACACAACTAATCCAGCCCATAGTCGTCGTCGTAATGCCCGTGAGGCACATAAAAAACAAAGTACAAAAAAAAGAAGAAAAATACAAAACATAAAAGGCAACTACAAAAATATACAAGGCATGCTATTAGAGAAGCGGGCACAGCATTAGGGTAACCCCTGGTAACAACGGGACACAGGACACACATGGCACAAGGGCGAGGCGGGAAGATGGCAAAGGCAAGCGAGAGTGTCGATAGTCGCATAGTGGTGGCAGAAAAAGGAAGCCATCCGCAGTGGGCGTTCTGCTCTGCACTCCGAATCCGCATGCGAATCGGTCAGGGGTGTTTTTATGCCGGCAGGGTTGCTGCTGGGTTACGACAGTGTATCGCAGGGTATGCAAAGGTCGTACGCCCCCACCAAAAGCACCGCAGCAAAACAGCAAAGAGCAAGCAAAAGCTGATGGCATGAAGAATGAAAAAAAAAATCATCAAACTGGCGACTAGACGTTGTGCCAGACACACAGCAGTGGCAACAGCAGCATCCTTCTCAACAGCAACTACAAAAAAAAAAAAACCTTGCAACTCAAGACTGGTTTTTATGTTTCGGTGTGTGCGTGTGTTTGTGTGTGAGACATGCATAGCAGAGGGAGAAAGAGCGTCTGTTGCTGCTGTTTTTGAGTGGTTTGCCTGCCTGCCTGCCTGCCTGTGGCCTGTCTGTGAGTGGTTTGCTCTGGGGGTCCTCTCCAGTCTAACAACAATGACACCGAGTCATCATCAATTTTATGTTCGCCTTAGTCCAACAGAAAAAATAAAACGAAACGATTGATAACAATGCCGACGCAAAACAAAACGAGCATGCGTCGACGTTGGTTAAGCATTTCCAAAGGGGAGAGAGTGAATAAGCTATAGCTAGAGAATGGTGAAGAGCGCGCGCAGCTATTAGGCCGTTGGAGTTTGGCGTGCAATGAAAAGAGAGCAACAGTAACAACAATAGCAACAACAACAATAGTAGCAAAAATAGCACAGCAATATCAAATTCAAAATTTTTGCGAAAATCATGCGTGCAAATTTTGTTTGGTTGTTACTGTTATTGTTGGGGCATTAAACCTGTACGCTGCTTTGGGGGAGGTAACGGGAACAGAGGCGAGACGAAAATAGATGACTACATATTGATTATACGAACGGGTTTCATTTCAGCACGCCAGCCACAGCCACCAACAACAAAATACACACACAAACATACGTGTGTGTGCGAATATACAAATACAGTCGAGTGTACGCTATTGCTGTCACCCTTATTGCTGCCTCTGCCAAATGATAGGCAGTGTAAGCGAGATAGCAAAGCTTACTTTGTCAAATGACGAGCGCAGCTCAAACACACACACATACACTAAGAACACACACAATCATATGTATAAGAGCGACAGAATAAGTTGGTGTAGGTGTGCATGTGTAGAGTTGCCAGCTATCCGCAAATTTAATGCATAAATTGATCTCAACGAACAAATATGGAAAGAGTGTAAATCTGTAGAGTCTCACTGTAGCTTATCATATACTCTTTTTATATGGGGATTACATATTTACTACGTTATTGTTATGCTATTTGTTCTAAATGTTGGCAACACTCTTTACGCGCCTCAAATTTTGTTTACTTCATGCTGAAGGGAGCCAAACGCGAGTTGAGAGCAATACAACAGTTGTATGAGAATGAGAGAACAAGAGAGAGAGAGAAAAGTCCACTGGCTGTTCATGCTACTTGCTCTTCTTCTTCTACTTTATGCCGCCTGCAGTTTCGGTTTCGGCTAAAAAATGTTACTTTTGGTTTAGAACTTTTGCTTTTCAATGCTGCAAAAAGTAAATGAAAAACCTACCACCAACAGCATACACACACACATGCTCATTGGCATGCATTGCGAAATTTTCTGCCAGCGCGTGTGTGTGAACGCGCTTATGCAGGCGTATGTGTATGTGTGTATGCTTGTGTATTTTTGTAGCTGAGACTGTCAGTGCTGCAGCAGTGTTGTAGTTGTTTTGCTCGTTGTATTATCAACACACACAATGCATGCACTAAGCAAAAGCAAATGGGGAAACTCGTTTTGGGACTTTTGATTTTTTTTTTCTTTTATTTGCTTGCTTTGGCTTTGGGCTGAAGAAAAGCATTAAAAGTACAAATACAATTATGATGGGATGTCAAACACACACATACATATGTATGTATGCAACCATTTAATGTTTGTTATTTGGGACAGTGTTGAAAAACGTAGCATGTTTGAACTGCGCGCCAAACTCAATGCTGCATTTATAAACAAGTATACATGTATGTGTATATGTGTTTGTTGAGCAAACTAACAAAGATATTATTATAAAAAATAAATAAATGGCGAGCAGCATGCACAAGAAAATTAAAATGAGCACAAAACTAAGTGTGTGCACACCGCCACATGAATATTTTTCCTATGTTGCGAGGGTCACACTTGAAGCAAAGCGAACCTGAGACGCGAATGCGATGTAATAATAACAAATGTGAAGAGAAGTAGAAGAAGACTACAAAAGCAACGAGTGCTGCGTGTATTTGTATGCGACAGTGGCAAAAAAAAAAAAAACACACACACACACAGACAACATATAAAGTAATAAAGTTAGTGTAAGTAAAATAAGCAATTAAAAAGCAAAGCGAGTGCATTGACACACATATACAAGTAGGTACAAATACATGCGCATGTATGAATGCGTGTCTGTGCGTGTTGGCAAATGAAATTGTGAATTAAAAACTAAAACAAAAACGTAAAAAAAAATACCTTTTTTGCATAAACTTCAATGCACGACGATCCATTATTTAAAATAAAAACAATTTGTATAATAAATTAATAGTATGCATGCGGCGGCGACGACGTCAGCGACGACGGCAGCAGCGACGACGACGACAGCGAAGGCGGCAGCGATGTTTTGTTGTTGTTGGCTGCTGTTGTGACGGCGACTGCGACTTCGACTGCTCTGCTGTGGCTGCGACTGCTGATTGTTTTTATTGTTGTTGGCAGCATATTGCTGCAGAGTTGCTTTTTATTATTATTATTGTTGCATTTGATTTGCTGCTTTTTCAGTTGATTAACAAAACCAAAGACACACAGAAAACAGAAACGTTTTACGGGGTTACAAATATATATAGTACATACAATATATAAACAGGCAAAATTAACGTAAAACTTTGTTGCAAACAACACAACGAGAACAACAACAAGAAAACATACAAGAAGAATGTACACAACAACAAAAAAAATGTCTCGCCGAGCGTCAGCGTCAGCCTCAAAAGTGTCAGTGTGTTGTGTGTGTATATGTGTATGTATATAGTGTGTGTATAGTATCTGTGTATGTGAGACTACGACTGCGACTGAGGCGTGTAAATGAGCGTTTCGTGCACGAGAGCAATAATTAGTACATACTCCACACTCGCTGCAACGGCTGCGTCGACGGCGACGTCGGCTCACAATTAAATGCAGTCAGTATTTTTTTTGGTTTTTTAGTTTAGTTTCAAACGCGTTTTTGTTTTTGTTGCATAGGCCAAGCACCTGTACACGCGATATGCGTGGGCGGCGGAGGGGGAGTAATGGGGGTGGGGGACAACCGTCGGCTTTTGACTCTTCTTCTTCGGCTTACATAAAACGCGACGGCGACGACAACTCTAGCAACATATTTTTTGTTAGGCGGCACAAATTCACTGCGCGCGTCGGCAGCGACTGTGACTGCGACGCCGGCAGCATATCTTTTCACTTTGCAGCATGTATCTTGCAGCTTTTTATTCCTTTTTGTTTTTTATTCCTTTTTGTATTTCACAAAATGCAATTGCACAAATGTATGTATGTGTGTGTGTAACCGAAAAAAAAATATATATAAATATCCAGATCCAGATGTTAATCACAAGAAATTGCGGTTCGCAACTTTCTCAGCATGTGTTTTATTTTATTTTCTTGTCGTTGTGTGCGTAGCGCGTCGCGTTTGTATTTTTTTTTTTTGTTGGTCAGATCGGCGCGAGAGCGAGTAGCGTTTTTTGTATTTTGTGTGTCTTTGAGGTCGACCAAACAACACAAACCGTTCGCTGCCAAGTTGAATTTCAGACTAACCGCGCGCAGACGGCGACAACTCTGCCGACAAAATGAAGCAGTAACGCGCATGAGTGTTGGTGTGCGATTGTGTGTGTGTATGTTCGAGGAGGGTTGGTAGGCAGCTGGATGAGGAAAACCAGTTTTATCACATACACGCACACACAGACGTGCGCGCTCGCTCAGCGAACAACATTTCTCTATAACAAATGCGGGCGTGCGAATGTGATGCCAATAGCGAATCATATGAGACGCAACGTTAGCGAGAGTGCGATAGCAACAGCCCCCTCGCTGACTCGCTGTTTGGTATGTTTTGTTCTATGCGCTTTGGGGGTGTGTGCGACCGAAAGAAAAAATGTACAAAGCAAAAAGTAAAAGAAAAAAAAACTGAAACGAGGCTACACAGCTGGCGGGTATGTGTATTGTATTTGCTTTTGCTTTCGCGCCCGTTGTATGCATGTGGCTGTATTAATATGTGTTTGCATGAATGTGTGTGTCTGTGCTGTCAACCACCCTGCCCGCTGCCGTGCCTCCAACCACTGCCGCTATTGCCAACAAGCGGCGATACCGACCAGTTTTCTGTGTCTGTATACTTGAATGTGTCGTCTCGTCGTGGTTGTTGTTGCTGTTACTGGCTTGCTTGCTATACTTCATCTTCTTTTTTCGATTTCGCATTTGCCACCACCACCACCATACACAACAAACTTACATACACAAAATACTTACATACCTGAGCCGACTAGCAATCGACAGCGGCTTTATTTTATTATTAGTTTTGCTTGTCGGCCTCAGCCGGGTCGTTTTGCTCGACTCTTGGAGTGTGGTGTGGAGGGGGGGACTCTTGAGAGTAGCGTATGCGTACGGCAATAGCAATCGTAGCGCAACAACAACGACAACGAAATGCTATTTCGTTCGCTTTCGCTTGCTCGTTCGCTCGTACAGTGAGCAGCGTATCATTGTTATTGTTTGAATTTGAATTTTTCTATCTGTTTCATCTTCCCTTCTGCATTGTCACATGGGATGTCGTTTTGTCATTTCCATAATGTAATCCTACACTACGTTTATCGTGGATTGCAACCACTGTTGCAGTTTTCTGGCAGTCATGATCTTCAATTGCTGTTGGTATACACTGTAGCATGTGTGCAGTGGAACATAAATGTATATTTTTCCAACAACATGAAACTTTGATGTAATACTAAACTTTTTATTAATGGTTTTTAACAATATAATAAAGGCTATTGAATGATATTTTTATCGTCTAATAAAATGTTTGTTATAAAATAATCGTAATATTTCTCACGAATATTAATTACAATAATCCTATATTTTGTAAAATATTTCCATGTCACATATATAATATGTGTCATATATAAATAATATTGAACAATGATGCCAGTCAAATAAACTTGTTGGATTTTTTATTTCTTATTTTACATTATACTTTTTATATTCATTAATACTGTAATTTTTCTTTCAACGTAATAATAAAGAAATCCACCTAAAGTCATACCTTGCGTAATAGACGAACAATTGCATTTGCTCCACTGTGCCTTGAAAGACATTCTGGTATTCCATTTTTCATTTTGTTGTTGCTGCCCCTGTGGAGTGTGTGCCTGTGTCTGCTGCCACATGTATGTATGTATGTCGTTGTGAGTATTAGTGTGCGTGCGCCGCTTTGGGCTGTTCTTGTGCGGACGACGTTCATAAATGTTCATTATAAATATGTGTGTTTGTATGTTTATATCATTATCTGTACAAGTATGTTCGTCTCTCATTGCTGTTCTTGTTGTTGTTGTATTAGGGGTCTCTGCTGGCAATGACAGGCTACGTTCGTTAATGTATGAGACTCGAAGCTTGAAACGAACGAACGAACGAAGAAGGAACGAAACATTTTCGAATTTTTTTTTGTTTTTTCTTTGTTGTTGTTGCTGTTTTTGTTGCAGCCGTCGCCATGTTATTTTTACGCTTGTTAAGTGTTTTTGCCTGCTGCTTCTCTCTTCTCTACTATGCCTTTTATTTGGTTTTTGATTGCGGCCTGCCTTTTGTGTGTGTGTATGTGTGTGTGTGTATGTTGATCCGGCTTCATCTTTGGCTGAACTTGTGTGTGTATTGGATTTTTTATGGTTGGACTTTTGTATTTTACTCTTGTTTCTTTTTGTATTTTTATTATTTTTGTACGTAGTTTTTTCTTATTAGATGTTGGAGTTTTCTGCCCCTTCTTCTTGTTCGTTGGCTTCTTGTGCCACGTTCAACTGTACAAAGAGCCATGCGGAGCATGCGCTCTTTTTTTGTTTCCAATTATTGCCTGGAAACTCGTTGGGTCTTGCTTTAGTTAAAGTTGTTGTTGGCTCTTTATTTGTGGGTTGGAGGGGGTCGTTGGCGTTGGCGCCGCAGTGTGAGCGAGCGCACGAGTGTGTGTCCCACGTCTTCATGACAGTAAATTAGCATGATTGTGTGTGTGTGTGTGTGTGTGTGTGTGTATGTGTGTGTGAGTATGTATGGATGTGTATTTCGAACAAAAATGACAAATGTATAATCAGCGTAAATTGCTTTGCGCGTGCTTTTTTCCACTGGCATCAATTTGTTTAGTGCTCACTCACTCTTACACACGCTGTCACTTGCTAGCCCGCTTGCTCTCATTAGCACTTAACGTGTGTGAATGTGTGTGTGTGTGGTGCGATGTAATTGCCTCACACTCACACACATGAGCAATGGCATTGTTGTTATCGCTCTGTTGCTGTTGCTGCTGTTGCTGTTATAGTTGCTTTTGTAATTGTTAGAATTTCCTACACCATTTTTGAAAAAAAGAAACCTTGGAATTATCAACATCTGCATACAAACACGCACAGACATATGTATGTACATATGTACATACAAACATACATTCACAGATCCAATGGCTTACTGGGGTGTTGTTCGGGGCGTGTGAGATTCCGTTGCGCCTATACGTGTGTACATACATACATATGTGTCTGTGTTGATTCAACTATTAAAATGGGTTGCTGTCGTCGCATTGTTTTTGTGCATTTCGCTTCAATTGTAATGAAGTTGGCGCTAAGGCGTGGTCATCTCGCCACCACCGTTAAATGCTTACAAATGCCTTTTTGATTCTGCGGGCAACTTATTCAAATTTCGCTGCATCATTTTGCAATATTAGCGAACAGTATAGGGCCACCTAACCTCAACTCTCGCCAGAATACCGTTAGCTGAGGAAGAGCATATTCTCTTGAAATTAAGTTGCCCAGAGCGACTTCTGAATACGCTACAATTAAAATTACTGCAAATCTTTTTCAATTTTGTATAGTCATTGAAGTTATAAACAATATTACATAATTTACAATTATAACATTAGTTTGGCTGTGAAACATACATTTGAATTTTGATTATACAAATTATTTATTTATTGTCACTGGTTTATTATGTTTTTGACAACAATCTGCAGCCTGAATACTAATGGACAAGATCTAATCTAAATCATTGGCTTTATTTAAAAGCAACAAAAAATATAGAAATATTTTTAAATTTGATACCGAATTATATAACAAATAAAAACTACGGCAACTTCTAATCAGTTAAAACTTTAGTATCATAATTTTAGCCTTTTGAATTGATTTGAAAATAATATACACACGACTAATAAAAAATGTAAAAACTTCATTTTTTTTAAGAATGTAAAAGAACATTAGTATGCCAATTCGTTAATAGACTTCAGTCTAATCACTGTCAGCCCGGAACCTCTCTCATCTACCCTTAAATAAAACGAAATCGAACCAAAATCAAATAATGACAAAATACTGTAAAAAGTTTCAAATTTCTTGCGAAAAGGGGAACATTACGACTAGTAACAATCAGATTCCCTTGACGGTACCCCCTCAAATAGTTTTAGCTGACCCTCTTCAGAATTTCACCAAAAATCCATCCACGCAAACTGTACCAGAGCTCGACACAATGCAAAGGGTAGCTAGTTGATTTCCGTTTCGGACATTGGAAGGGTTGAACTTTGACACTAGGCCAAAAACTATGCCGACCTCGACCTCCCAGTTTAAGGATAACACACTCCCTTTTTTTTTGGTTGTATTTCTCCATTTTACGCAGTGTAGCGAACGCGCGATTTCAAATACAAATATTCACAATTACCCCCAAAAAAATGAAGCGATTTCCGTGGAATGTGTAAATTGCAACCCCTAAGCTCGTTAAGGGCTGATCTTACGAGTTGCTATTTTATGGAAGCAGCTATGCATGAACCGGAAGAACGATCCCTAATGAAGAGTCCGTGTAGTTTGGCTGTGCTCGCTCTGTAGGGTTGGGGGTGACAAGTGCGAAATAAATCTGCTTAAGCTTAGGGATGCTGAATGCGGACACCATATGTTACCATACCCAAAAACCATAAGGGATTTCTGGCCGATTGTTATCAGAGCTTATATTATCAATTGTTATCATTTGCTACTTAAATCGAATTATTTATTTTTATATAAAATATTTTTGATCCGTCTGTTCGAAAAGAATTTTATAATAAAAGTGCATTGTTGTTGACTCTTCACATAAGGTTCAACAAGTAAAAAAAGCTACAGACGAGTGTAAGATACCCGCTACCTTTTTATATCCATCAATAAAACTATATCTTAAAAAATACCAAATTTAAATACCAGAGCTTTGTGTATTAATGTACTGCAATATTCAAAATATACCACAGAGTACAAAATATACTGAAGCGGTGAAGATCCGATTGCAGTTTTTTGCCATACACAATTATTTCCTAAATAACTTCTACAATTTTAATCTTACCATAAACAAACTGCCAGGAATCATAAATTGTATGTACTAAAAATCGCTCTACTTTCAAAATTGCGCTTATAATATGATGTTTTTCGATTGGGGGGGCGGAAAATTAGAAAGAATTGCAAAAATTACAAGTGTTGTCAAAAAATTATATATCTTACTCTTATAATCTCTGAGATCTGAGTATTTATACGGATAGACGGACAGACAGACAGGCGGGCATGGCTATATCATATACTTTATTGTGTCGGAGAAGCCGCCTTCTGTCTCTAACATTCATTTTCTGCACAAAGTTATTACAAACACAAAGCTATAAAAATAGTTATTCTTTTTGCGGGACAATGATCAACGATCAGATACCCTGCACATTATATATTCGACCTAAGATATTCTTGCGAATTTTTAAAGGATAAAGATATTTACACGTTATAGTATAAGTCGAAAGTTTTCCAATCATTCGCTAAAGTTTCTATTACGGTATTTTAAAAATTTTGTGATGGTAAGCATTTTTTCTGGAAAATTGGTTTGTGTCATGAAAAAAAATTTATTGCGATGGTTTCCTGAGACAGTACGCCCAAAATTTTAAGACTCGAGCTTCAACATTGATAAAAGTTAAGAAGATATAGTATAATTCTCTTTTTACACCCTTTTATATTTAAGTATAAAAGATTTATACAATACATTAAATTCGTAAATATGACAAAATATTTATAAAAATAAATATTTGCCCAGTATTGTAAAAATATTCAAAAATCTATTCATTCTTTTTCGAAATGCTATAAAATATTTATTACTTTAATCGCATTTTATAATAGCCTTGAGTGTTAAACTGGACTTTGTCCGCGATGAAGTCGTTTTCTTAACCAGTTTTAAACTGGAGACCAACTCCATTAAGCAGTTTATATAACCGGTTAGCGACTTAACATTAAGTAGTTTTAATCCGATTATATAGTAGATCGGAACAATATTAAAATTCGATAAATAATCAATTAACTGTGCCACATGATAAAGCATATGATTTTAAAATGAATATAAAATACAATTTTATATTTATGATAAAGCTTACTATACAAAGTTGCGGAAAATTAAACTAATTAAAAATACATTTTTACAAAATGATAAAAAAACAACTTAAGTTTAAGAAATTTTGTAAGTACTTGCAAATTGTTTCAACAATTTAAATTGTTTTTAAAAAGTTATTTCATTTAAATATATTGGAATTATATTGGCTTAGTAAAGAACCAAATTATATTTTAATCATACATTTATAACGAACTTTACTTTTATTAAGTTACAAAAATAAAGAATTCTATAATTATTCATATACAAAATGAGGAAAATAGCACTACAAAATTTTACAATTTTTATTAAAAACATTAAAAAAACATAGATTATTTAAATATTTTTAATATAAAACATAAATTTGTTTTTGTAATTAAAGAATATTTTCACTAGGTCGTTTAAGTAAAGCCTTTAAGTATATTAAAAGGTTTGTATTAAAATGAAATGAATTATATGAGGTGTAAATTGAATATACCGTTTAGTCATTTAATTAACAATTTTTTGTTTGTATTATTCAATTATCAGAAAAAATTGTTTTATATGCAATCATGGGTAAAAAATACTTGAGGTGTCCTCAAAAGAAAAATAAACCTTTTCTCATTGCTGAACGATTTTTTTTTTTTGATAATTACGTTCCAATTAATCTAGACAGCATTACCAAGCTATAAAATATTTCATACTTATGCAATGCAAGCAAAGTCGCAACACATTTTCATTTATACAATATTTTATTATCTTTTAAATGAGTGCAAAAAGTGTTGCGCATTTTACAGTTATCTTGTCGGGACATAAGCGAAAAAGATTAGATAATCGTTATAGGCGACGCGTCATCAGCGAGACCGCTAGAAGCGTTCGCCATTTTGATTTAAATGTTCGCTGCGTCGCGCTGTCGTCGTCTTTGTTGTTGTTGTTGTTGTCTAATTGCAGTCAGTTGGTATCGCGACTGCGTCCAATACAAAATGCCGACGGCGAAAAATGGGCGCGCTGCTTGCTTTCTTAGGGTGGGTGTGAACCAACGCCACAGCATGCTACGACACACTGAGCAACATTGTTGCTCAACGAGTGCGAGCGAGATGGTTATACATACACACGTTTGGCTGGTGGTGTGCTGCTTTACAAAAGGGGCGGTTCGTGGTGAGTTACGAAGCCAACAACATGGTGAGCGCGTATAACAGTTAAATTTCTTAAAAATGCTAGATAAATGCAATTATTACACAAATATTTAGTTAATTCATTTAAAAAAAATCGTTTATCAAACTTATCGTATATAGCAAAACAAAAAATTAATTAGAATTTCATGGAAACTTTTGTTGTGATGAGAAAATCACAATACCAATAATCTTTGTTTTTAAAATGTAAATTTTGTTTATATCATTTTTAAGAGATCAACGATTATAAGAAAGTGAATTTTCAACGTACTTTCATAATCTTAAGTTAACATAATAAAAAATATAAGAAACACTAAGAAATATTTCGATTCACGGTTTATGAAATAAATTGAAAACAATGTTGAATACATATATTTATTAGGATGAGTAATCAAAATCAGTATAAATTAATAGAAAAAATAGTGCGAAATTTAATAATACTAATACTATATTGCATATACATTTATTAAGAACACTATGTACATATATTTAGAACACAAAGCGAGTGGTATGACTAAAAATTTTGATGAATTCAAATTTTAATAAAAAAAAAAATAGATTCTAATAAAAAGCATTAATAATGCTGTACATTATGACATTGATAATAAAAAATTGTATTGGTATTCGATTCAAAATAAATATTTGGATTAATATTTCAAGTCACATGAGGAAGTCACAAAGCAAAGTTGTGTAACTAATTTAAAACCTAAATAGCAGCACTTAAATATTTATTTATTTGAAACATTAAATTATAATATAAAAATAGCAAACAAAAAAACTTTAGATTCAAGAACTCTCTTATCGCGCTCCAACAACGAACAGAATACAAAAGCTCAACAGCTGATCTGAGCAAGAGAGAGAGAGAGAGAGAGAGAGTGCGATTGGAGCTTTTGGCGCTCATCAGCTTTTGCGGGTATTCTCTTTGCTTAGTTCGCTCTTATTTTAGCATGCTGCCAAGTGTTCGTTGCTTGTCGGTTTGCGCTTTTTAGTTTTAGTTTTCATTTGTTGTGTTTACGATTAACACGATACAAGCAATCAAGTGGCAAATCAAAAGGAATTAAATCGATTACGGTAGGTCAAAAAACGTACAAATAAAAACATAAATACTTTCGCAGTTAAGAAATAAGAATTTGTGTTGGAAATATCAGGTGCATAAAAAGCTGCGCCCAACTTGTTTTGTTTTTTATTTTTATTTGTTGGTTATTTTCCACAATGACTGAAAAAAGCTATGCAAATTGCTGGCGCGTGCGACTTAGTTGTATGCGTGTGTGTATATATGCATGTGTGTATGTGTGTGTATGCGTGGTCACTTGCTGGTCTAGTTGCGTCTCTCTTTGGACTACGTGGAAGGCGCGTGTGTGAGAGCAGATGCTAATGACGCCATTGTCTCCAGCAAAGAAATGCAAGTGTGTGTGTGTGTATGAGAGCATATGCTAAAAACTTAGCAGCTGAGAGCGAAAGATAAATTTTTAATTAAATATATGACTACGCTTTATAAGTTGTTAATTATTTTATTAGTTGTTTTAAAGTAATTAGTGATTTTCCGTACATATTTGTTTTGGCAATTATAGGTTTTCGCATTTGTTTTTTTTTTCTTTATGTCTTTTTTGGTATTTCGTTGCTTATCAGCTGTTACGCAGTTGACGACACACACGTGCGCTAATACCAGCGCAACTTTTGACGTAAGGCAAACACAAACCAAAACACAAACATACTCATATACTGACATATGTATGTGTGTGTGTTTGCATATACGAATACAGGGCATATGAAAGACGACAAGCACGATTTGTAAACAAAACACAAACGTGGGAAACGTCAATGATCATTGAGAGAGCAAACGCAAGAGAGAGAATGAAAGAGAGCTTTAAGCTCGCCGTGCTGCAATATTGAACGTGTAACACGCTCTTTTTACTCTTTACTTTTTACAATCTATAATCGAGATTCTAAAAAATAAATAAATGTTTTATTATTATTGCACATATTTTTATGCCGCATTTAGGCCAAATTAAGTTAAAATTTCTATTCTTCGCAAAGCTCTTTGCCTTGCGCATACAAAAACAAAAGGGGAAAAACAAATTTGTTTTCCGCATTTCTTAATGGATTTACTTTTGAAGATCGGTAAACTTCGCTTTCGCGATAATAATTCCCAGGCCCAGGCATTTCGTTCTACCTGACGCGCTAGCCCAGGTAAAAACTAACGTGATGGAAAACTGAGGCGTAGATAGTCGTAAATGAGTTTATGATTATGCAGTTTTGCAGTTCATCTTCATCCGTCAGTCAGTCAGTCAGTCGGTCCTCGATACCTGGAACTGTGACAATGTAAACCCCAGGCCGTGGTCATAAAGATATTGACTTTAACAGCATTTGGCCAAGATCGAGATCAAGATCGTTCAAAGTAAATACAACCACCTATGCTAATTCCTTTTGTTAGACCCAGGCAAATAATAACCATACAACTTGTGGCACTGATAGTGCCGTTGTTGCCTATAAGCGATATAATAAAGCTCACCACACCATATAGATTGTGGAAAACTTTGTGATCCCCCTTGGCGCTATCAGTAGCCAGTCTGCTGTTCGCCACTCAAGACCACAAACAGTCTGGGGAAAGGAAACGACACGATCTTGGTAAGCAAAAGACTCATAGATCAAAGATGGTGCTTGCATGGATCTTGGTTAGCCGCATTAAATCTATAATTAATACCACTCGAAGTTTTGACGTGCCTTTTTCTTATCAGCTGAGACATAGCAGCTGATAAGAAAGGTTCTACACGCACAGAACTAGACGGGAATCAGACGATTCTCTGTTTATTTTGAAAAAAACGAAAAGATTAAATTGAATTGGCAAGGATTTCACCACAAAATTGATGAAAAGATCGCAGATGGTAAATTAGTGTTACAAGGAAAAGGTAGCTTAGACGATAGTGTTCATATAAAAAGCATTCTTATTTAAATAAGAAAATTAAATATAAAATTTTTTAAGGATTTCAAGAGTTTTTTTTATTTCTAAGTTTCTTTCAATTTGTTGCATCCTTTAATTGATTGATATTAAAAAGTCAACTTATTTTAAAGTAAAATACTAGGAAAAAATCTATATTACGAACAAGTTACATAAGTCCGAGTCAAAAAGACAATTGATTAAGTAATAAGATTAAGTAAAATTAATTTAACTTTACATTTTTCGTAGTTTGCAAGAAAATACTCTAAAGTGTAGATTATATAATGCTATTTCAAACATTGCAATTTATATAATACACTTTCTTTTAAATCAATTTTGTAATGAAAGTATATGGGCATTCATATTATCTTGTTTGTATTGATCTAATAACTGAATAAATCGAAGTGAAGAAAAAAATTATATTGTCATTAGACATTTTCTAGTTCAACATAGAGATAATATTGTATTCAATCAAATTTATTTAGGTGAACGATTATTTTTATTGGCTCATAATTTTTATTAAAAAACAAATGTTATTATATGACTGAAAACTTTATTTAAACTGTTGCATTGTTTCTATTTTAGAGCAAACCCCAAATTTCATCACAATACGAAAGACAGACTTAAGCAACTAGAAGATCAGCGCAGCTAAACTTCAATCCATCCCTGCCACCCATCCGCCCCCCGCTCCCCGCACAGCCAGTTTTACCACCATGCGTTTTCAGGGTCTCTTGCAATTGCGCAGATTGGCGACCGCTGCCACCCTAAGGCAGAAGCAGAGCTCACACATACGCACACTCACAGACACACACACACATGGACACACAGTGGTGCGCACACTGGCGAGCAGCGCATCGCCGTTACCCGAACTCACACAGGTAAGACGAAAAGTGGAGAGAGGGAAACACCAAACGCACACACACACACACGTATAAATTATTATTATTAAATGGTGAGATGCACAAAGCAAAATTAAAAGCTGGGGAGACACACACACACACACACAGACAGAGGGAATGAGAGCGAACGAGCGAAAGGGGGAGAGTGAGAGAGCGAAAGAGTTTAGTGCGTAAGAGCGCGAGAGCGAGCGAGAAAGAGAGTGAGTAAGAATTTCGCTCTGTGGTGAGTTGACTTTTGTCCCCTCTTGGCCCAATCGCCATCGAGTGTGTGCAACACATTGCAAATGGTGGTTGATGCTAAAGTACCGCTACGTACAGTTGTGCACATCGTTGCGATTGTCACGCTGCTAATTAGCAAGCTATGAGACTGCTATTAGCAGGCGCTTATCGAATTTATGTTTCACGCAAAATCGATAACAAATCGAACTTAAATTTATCTTGGTAAATGCATAAGGAAATTGCATTGCTTCAATAAATGTGTTGAACTTTTTAGTTTACCTGACTTCTTACTTATTCTAATTATTTACATATACTTTAAGTATGTTCAATGTTTAAATATATCTAAGCTTTTGATCACTAAAAATAAGAGAACTAGAAGAATTGAATTGAAATTAAAAGTTTTTGCAGTATGGGGATTTTTTTTTAATATATAAAATGGCGTCTCTGTTACATAAGTAGCAAGGAAGGAGCATTTACTATTCAAATACAATTAAACAGTACATGTAATAAATGTATATAAAAAGCAGTATGGGAAAAATGTTAATGGTTTGTTATTAGAAAAAGCCTAAATAAAATGTAAACGTGAGAATTATGATTTTGATGAGTTACCAAATCTGATGATTTTTTAATTCAAAGTCTCTTGTAAACATTTATAATCAATTTGCATAATTTTTGCAGTCCATTTCTATAATAGCAACTCAATTTAAATTAAAATTAAATAAATTCCTCTTTCCTTCTTTATTAATCATTTTTTCAATGTAAACTCTTATAAACTATTTTAATAAAATTCCAACCATCAACGTTCTTGTGAACATCTCTACCAACTTCTTTAATCATGTTTTCAAGCACAAAAATTAACCTTTGACAAACTTTTTTACTCATCTATTCAATATAGACGAATGTCTCTTACCAACTTCTCAACCTAAAGTCTCTTGCAAACTTATCTTATCATCTTTTAAATTTAGGTGGCCGTCAAATTTTTTAACGACTTTGTAGCTACCTTCTTTATGCATATTCTACAAATTAAAGTCTTTTGCGAACTTTTAAAAAAATGTTCTTAACTTTAAAATCCCTGCTAACTTCTCTAATTGTCTATACAATGTAAACTCTCTTACTAATTTCTCGAATCAACTCTCATTTAGATCCTCTTGCTAAGATCTTCTATGCACTTTTCATATATAATTCTCAAATTAAATTACCTTGCTATAACCTCCATTAAAATTGACTTAACTGAAACACTCTGTTGTAAACTTCTCTAATTATCTATACAATTTAATAATCTATACAAAATATAAACTCATGCCAATTTTTCTTATCCATCAACTTCAAATTAAACCATATTGCAAAGTTCTTCTAAAATCCCTTGCTATAACTTCTGATCCATCAACTTCAATTTAAGCCCTCTTGCAAACTTCTTCTATGAACTTTTCATATATACTTCTCAAACCTAAACTCCTTTGCTATAAGCTCTCTTGCTAACTTCTCTAATCAACTTTAATTTAGACCCTCTACATATATCATTCTCAAATCAAACTCTTTTGCTATTACTTCCATTAGAATTGACTCTACTTTAACAAAAGAGTGTTTCTCTAATTATCTATACAATATATAAACTCTTGCCAACTTTTCTTATCCATCAACTTTAATTTAAGCCCTCTCTCTTGCAAACTTCTACTATGAACTTTTCATATAAACTATCAAACTCTCAAACCTAAACTCCTTTGCTATAACTTCTTTTGTATTCAACCTAACCTAAATTCACCTTCAAACTTTTCTGATCTCGAATCTCGACAGATCACTGATCATGTGCAGCGCGGCAACTACGCGACGCTGAACGACAAGGATGTGTCGCACTTTGAGCAGCTATTGGGCAAAAATCATGTGCTCACCGAGGATCTCGATGGCTACAACGTGTGCTTCTTGAAGCGCATACGCGGTAACTAAAAGCCGATCAAACTCTACACGATGTGATCAATTAATTCTCTCTTTTTGGACAGGCAACAGTAAGTTGGTGCTGAAACCGGGCAGCACTGAGGAACTGGCTGCTGTGCTGAAGCACTGCAATGAGCGCAAGTTGGCTGTGGTGCCACAGGGTGGCAACACTGGCCTCGTGGGTGGTTCGGTGCCCATCTGTGATGAGATTGTCATCTCGCTGCAGCGGATGAATAAAGTGCTCTCCGTGGATGAGGTGACGGGCATTGCGATCGTTGAGGCTGGCTGCATATTGGAGAACTTTAGTTTGCGGGCCCAGGAAGTGGGTTTGACGGTGCCGCTGGATTTGGGTGCCAAGGCCAGTTGTCACATTGGTGGCAACGTCTCGACAAATGCCGGCGGATTGCGTGTGGTGCGCTATGGCAATCTGCATGGCTCTGTGCTGGGTGTGGAGGCGGTGCTGGCCAATGGTCAAGTGCTCGATTTGATGTCGAACTTCAAGAAGGATAACACTGGGTATCACATGAAGAATCTGTTTATTGGCTCCGAGGGCACGCTGGGCATTATCACGAAGCTATCGATGCTCTGTCCACATGAATCGAAGGCCGTCAATTTGGCCTTCATTGGTCTGAATTCATTCGATGATGTGCTCAAGACTTTTGTGAGTGCCAAACGCAATCTGGGCGAGATTCTCAGCTCTTGTGAGCTGATCGATGAGCGTGCTCTCAACGTGGCGCTGGAGCAGTTCAAGTTCTTGAAGTGAGTGGTGAAAATATATATATCTTTTTTGAATCTGCTAAAAATCTAAATTTCTTTTTAGCGCCCCCATTTCGGGTTATCCCTTCTATATGCTGATCGAGACATCGGGCAGCAATGGCGCCCACGATGAGGAGAAACTGAATCAATTCATTACCCTGGGCATGGAACGTGATGAGATTCGTGATGGCACCGTCACCGGAGAGCCCGGCAAAGTGCAGGAGATTTGGAAAATCCGTGAAATGGTTCCACTTGGTCTCATCGAGAAGAGCTTCTGCTTCAAATACGACATCTCGTTGCCATTGCGTGATTTCTACAGCATTGTGGATGTGATGCGTGAGCGTTGCGGCGATTTGGCCAACGTCGTTTGTGGTTACGGCCATTTGGGTGATTCCAATCTGCATTTGAATGTCAACTGCGATCAGTTGACCGACGAGATCCACAAGCGTGTCGAACCCTTTGTCTATGAGTACACCTCGAAGCTGAGGGGCAGCATTAGTGCCGAGCATGGCATCGGTTTCCTCAAGAAGGATTATCTGCATTACTCCAAGAATCCGGTGGCCATCGATTGGATGCGTGACATGAAGAAGATGTTCGATCCCAATGGCATTCTTAATCCCTACAAAATGCTTGCCTAATTACTCTTCTTCACTACTCGATTCGATATCGCTTTTTACTATATTTTTTTTCTTTTTTTTTTTGGCTCGTAATGTTTAAAAAAAATTAAATATAAAATTTGTGTATATTCTATGTGGCATTGTCGTTTTCATATGGTTTGTTTCGTTAAACTAGAGGGCGGCTCAAGGTGGAGTTAAGCTTGCGAGCTTTTAAGCTTTTATTGTACTCGAGCTTTTTAAACACGCTACTCACGTTAGTTAGGCTTAAGGAACCTTAAGAACAATTTTGAATTTTGTGTGGAAAGAAGTTGTAAATGACGTAAGACTTAATAATCTTTAAAAAGTTGTTAATTTTGAATTTAGTGTAAAAAGAAGAGTTGTAAATGACGTAAAACTTAATAAACTTTAAAAAGTTGTTTAATAATTTTTAAGTCAAATGATTAGAAAAAAATGTTTTAATGAATTATTCAAAACACATAGGAAACGTAAAAAATGCTTAACAAAAATTTTAAAATATACTATGCATTTTTGACTCTTATAAAACGGCAAAGTTATCCTAAACATGCATTTACTTAAATAAAATAATTATATGTATAAGCATTTTTTTGTGATATTTATTACTGTGTAGTTAGTTAAATATTTAGACAATTTTACAATATTTTATACATAACTAATTATGTAAAGGTCGTATAAATTTGAATATTTTTAAACAGCTTGATTAAACCACTATTTGCAAAAATTTCTTCTCCCCAACGTTTCGCGAGCTGATTGCCCAGCCCTGAATGCGTTTGCGTGACACGATGAAAGCTCACGCATCACGCACAGATCTAATGTGCGGCGAAAAGCTTTTCGGCATTTGGCATTTATCATTCGCCGCTCGTATGTTCGTTTTTTGCGCAAAGTTCGTGGGGCAGTTTTATTCGGCAAGCGCAAGCGACGAGCCACAAACAAAAGCGGCGGCAAAACGTCTACAGCAATCAGTTCACGCGCTGAAAGCGAAACAAATCAAGTTTTTTGTGTCGGTGTGAAAAAAAATAACAAAACTCATTACTCTTTTTTTTTTGGAATTTCTTTTTATTAATCCGAAATCGAATACATTTAAAAATATGAGCGGGTAAGCAAAATAATTTGATACTTTGCCATTTAGAAAGGTACAAAAATATTTTTGTTTGTTATTTGTGTTGTTGCAGAAAAGCTGATATTGCGCTCATTGGATTGGCCGTTATGGGCCAAAATCTGATATTGAATATGGACGAAAAGGGCTTTGTGGTGTGTGCATATAATCGCACTGTGTCGAAGGTCACCGAATTTCTAAACAACGAGGCGAAAGGCACCAAAGTGATTGGTGCTGACTCATTGAAGGACATGGTCGACAAACTGAAAACGCCACGCAAAGTCATGATGCTAGTCAAGGGTGAGTTACTGTTCTCTATATTGTTGTTGTTGTAAATGGCGGAGTGAGTGGCGTGTAAAACACAAGCAACCGATCGCCTCATGTTTTTGCGTGCACATGTGTGTGTGTGGAAGTCAAAGCAAAGTCACACACATACACGCTTACATTTGTGCAAAGTAAGTTCAATGCATTGCGGCACATTCCAAAAACAAATGCACAACTAAAGAGAGCGAGAGAGTGGGATTTAAAAAGAGAGCACAGTCAGTTAACTATTTGCTGTTTCGGTTGTTTACAACTTCGATAAACGCTGCCAGCGGCAAATTATCGGCTATCGGCCGATAGGCTTAAGCGCGATACGCAGCTCACTTTCATAACGCACATCAAAGTGACTTTCACAATAGGTCGAAAACAATACACAGGTACTAGAAAGAACGATAGTATTAGTCAGCATTTGGCCGGGTCGTTGTGATCTGTGCATCCGATAAGCGTTGTAGTCGTCAAGCTATATCACAATTCCAATGCTATCAAAGTCGCCGTTATCTCTCTCTGTCCCATTAACGACTTTGGGCCGACCTCAGCTCAAGGTCAACTTTAAGCAGCACTTCTAGAACACTCACACATACAGCGAACGTGAACACGCACACTAGATAAAGTGAAATCACGGCTGAAGCACGAACTTAGTGTTAACCTTGCACGTATCGTTTCGGTTTGCGTTTTTGCCATCACTAGCGAATTGCATTCAACCTTGCCCAATTCTAATACTGGCTTTCTCTTTCTAACACACACACACAGCTGGCAGCGCCGTAGACGATTTCATACAACAGCTGGTGCCTTTACTCTCACCCGGTGACGTTATCATCGATGGCGGTAACTCCGAGTATCAGGATACATCGCGTCGCTGCGATGAATTGGCCAAACTCGGCCTGCTCTTTGTGGGCTCCGGTGTCAGCGGTGGCGAGGAGGGCGCACGTCACGGTCCATCCCTAATGCCCGGCGGACATGCCGCCGCCTGGCCACTGATTCAACCCATCTTCCAGGCGATCTGTGCCAAGGCCGACGGCGAACCCTGCTGTGAGTGGGTGGGCGATGGTGGTGCCGGACACTTCGTGAAGATGGTGCACAATGGCATCGAGTACGGCGACATGCAACTGATCTGTGAAGCATACCACATCCTGCAAACTTTGGGCTTGACACCACCCCAAATGTCCGATGTGTTTGGCAAGTGGAATGAGGGTGAACTGGATTCGTTCCTCATTGAGATCACACGCGATATTCTCAAGTACAAGGATCAGAGTGGTTATCTCCTGGAGCGTATTCGCGACACAGCCGGACAGAAGGGCACCGGCAAGTGGACAGCGATTGCTGCTCTCCAGTATGGTGTGCCCGTCACGCTCATCGGTGAGGCCGTCTTCTCGCGTTGTTTGTCCGCCCTCAAGGATGAGCGTGTGCATGCGAATGGCGTGCTCAAGGGACCCGGCTGCAAGCCCCGTGTCGCCGATGCCAGCAAGTTCCTCAACGATATTAAGAACGCCTTGTACTGTGCCAAGATCGTCAGCTATGCCCAAGGATTTATGCTGATGCGTGAGGCGGCGCGTGAGAACAAGTGGCGTCTCAATTACGGTGGCATCGCGTTGATGTGGCGCGGCGGTTGCATCATTCGCAGCGTCTTCTTGGGCAACATTAAGGATGCCTATACCCGACAGCCGACGCTCTCGAATCTGCTGCTCGATGACTTCTTCAAGCGTGCCATCGAACAGGGTCAGGAGTCGTGGCGTCAAGTGGTCGCCAATGCCTTCTGCTGGGGCATTCCAGTGCCCGCTCTGTCCACCGCCTTGAGTTTCTATGATGGCTATCGCACCGCGAAATTGCCGGCGAATCTGTTGCAGGCGCAACGTGATTACTTTGGTGCTCACACCTACGAGCTGTTGGGCGATGAGGGCAAATTCCATCATACCAACTGGACCGGCACCGGTGGCAATGTCTCTGCGAGCACCTATCAGGCCTAGGCGAGAAGTTACTTAAGAGGCGAGGCAACAACGCATTCCCCCCAAAATTCCCCATTCCCCTCCCACATGCATTCCTCCATGTCAATTAATTGGATTATCTTCGATACTAATTTTAATGATAGACCCTTTTTTTGTTTTTGCCCCCCAAAAAGTGTAAAACGGGTCTAGCAATGCTAGTAGACTCAAGCGGGTCTATTGGCTGTGTTTTGTTTGTTACTTTTACTTTAGGGTAGCAGAGTATAATATTATTGATTAAAATTCATTGTAAACATTATTAAATAGAACTATTAAACTGGTGTTTTTTTTTTATAAACAACAATTAAATCGTTTTTATTTTTGTTTTAGGGAAGAATTAATAATATATAGAATGCCTCAAATGTGAAAAGGGTCTAGCAATGTGAACAGACTCTAACTTTAAAAGCTTAAGTCAGGTATATCAATGCATGATAAGATTTAAGATTTTTAAAGAAAAGAAAATCACAGTAAATATAATTATTTAACTGGTATGTGTTTATTTGTTTATGCTACAATTGATTTGGTATTCTCTTGTCGGCGGCAAAGATGGCTAACATAAATAATTAAAACAGCAATTAGGGCAAAACAACAAAATGTTGTGTGTGTGTGTGTGTTGTTGCATTTAATAACTAGTCTTTCGAGTTTTTTTTTAAGGCCGCCTACTGCGCCGGCAAATTACCATGTGCCGTGGTATGTGAGTATGTGTATGCGTGTGTGTGTGTGTGTGCTTGTTGCAACATAAAATCTCAATCAAACAAAACAAATTCTCAGTCATCCGATGGCCGCAATGTTTTCTTCTGCTCGATAACCAGCTTATCCGTGGTATAGAGATGGCCGATAATCACCTGAAACACGTCAATTGCATTAAATTAAAGTGCCACCCCTTGTTGTTGTTGTTATCGTCGTCAGTGGAGGGATGCGATAGCACAGACGCAGCATGCATACAGCTGATTGCAATGCAACAACAACAACAACACTCACCTGTCGACGAATCAATTCGAGACTTTCCTTGCCGCTGGCAACAAGACGATCAATTTCCTTGAAATCATTAATCACTCGATTTGCCCGAAATGTATCGCGTATCTTGCGCGCCGCATACATTCTATGTGTGTAAATGTCAAAATTGAAATACAAGCGGTATTATGCATGTGTTATGTTATTTCACAACATATGATGGGAGATGGGGGAAAACGCACCTGAAATTGTAGGCAGGCAACTTCTCTGATTCGCGCAGCAAATTTCTATATAATGTTATGGCCTGGCGACGTGTTGACATAGTTGTAACTTCAGCGTCCGAACAGCAAGACAAATGTGTTAATTTTAATTGATAATATGCTTGTTGATTATTTTGATTCAATCATGCAATTTTAGTGATGGTTAAACAAATAAAAAAAAACTGAAAATATTCAACGATGGCAAACCTATCGATTGTGACAGCGATGCAGCCCATTTCAGTATTTTCCATAGAACGCAAACAAATACTACAAGCATCCTTGGTCACATTGCTGTTGCTACTGGTGTGCTGCGCGCATTCATGTTTTCGATACAAAAGCTATCGATAGTTCTGACAATAACTGTCAAAACGTTACTTGCAAGCTGCAAACGAAGAGGACCAATACAGTGTTTATTTCTGTGACGGTGCTGTTGAACGAGCGAAACATTTAGTTAACTGGTGTGCAGTTTGCTAATTGTTCGAAACGAGAAGCAAAGCCCCATCATGTAAGTAGTAAAACACACAACACACACAAATCAATTCCATTCGGTGTACTTTGCAATAAACGTCACAAGGTTGCGCACAAATTTGCCAAAAAAGAAAAGAGAAAAAGCCATTCGAGTGTGCGTCTGTCTGCAGCTTTTTTTTTTGTTCGGCCTAAGGCCGCCTTATGCCGGCGTCGCACGACGTGGTGCCTGCCGCGTGTTGGCTAACAAAAAAGAAAATAGATTCATTTTGCGGGCAATGTTCGCATTCTCCCGGCATTCAGTTAAACTCTTGCACAATTTCCATTTGAAATTGTCTCGAAAACAAGAAACGATAAAAACACATCTCTGCGAAACGGGCACCACTCGGAATGATTTGTGAGGTTAAATCGGAATTGCAGTTGAGGGGAAAAAATATTTGCGTCATGTTTCAGACTCTGGCGCGTGTATTGGCGTCTGGGCATGTGTACGTATATCGCAATGGTTTCTGCCTGTCTATGGCTGTGTGCGTATTAGCGGGTGCGTGTGTGTGCTTCTGTGTTTGTGTGTGATGAGCGTTAGCATTTGTTCGATTTGCATTTAATAAATAGGAAAGAATAATACGGTTTTGCATTGGCACAGCATATATTCTTGCGAACTACAAAATGCTTGCAGTGCTACAATTATGTGTAGTTCTTTGTTTGTCATTGCTTGGCTTGCATTTTGTATTTTCGTTTATTGTTTTTCCCCATTCCTTTAATTTTTTTGGCGCGCTTTAGTTGCGTCTTGTTCCGAGGCTGCAACGAGCAGCAGCAGTAACAGCTCATTTGCCTACTCGCTTGCACTCCCAGGGTTGCTTCATTCTTGTGTGTGTGCGTTTGCCAAAGCTGCTGTATGTGTGTGTGTGCTGCTGCTGATTCAGCTGGGCAACAACAACACATTTCAACAATTTGGGCAAAACATTCTCAAACATTCTATGCTGGAATGACACATGCTAAAAAGATGTGATGGAATTTCCGATACATTTGCTGCAGTATATAGATGTGTACAACAACAACAAGAAGTACACCGCATTATGTATTTATTTGCACATGTTTATATATGCATGTATGTGTGCTATATGCTATACATGGGTTGAAAGTATCATTCTACAACAACTACGCTTACATAAACGCAAAGGTATTGCGTCTGCTGCTCTCACGGCGTCTTCGCATGCTACCTGCATGTACATCACACACACACACACGCACATTGGGTACATTGATAGCAGCTGCAGTTTGTCGGCTCTCTCTTGCATTTTGCCTCTCTTCGGTGGAGAGTCTATACTTGTGCAAGAGCGCGCGCCAAAGAGAGAGAGAGTGCGATAGTGAGCAACAGCTGTTGTTGTCCTTTGGCGCGCTTTGCAGAGCCGCCTCTCTGCCTGCTCTCCTTTTCTCCTATGTGTTGTTGTTGACCTTTACCTTTTTGCTACTGTATTTGCTTCTTGTGCGCTGCCAGCGCTGAGCTGTTCACATTCGCATTTCGCTCGTTGCACACTCAACAACTAGGAACAAAAAAAAAAAAAGAAAACAAAACAGAAATCCTAAAACTAATATCGTGTTATTTATTCAATCGTCAAACAGCCAAACGAAGAAAGTGCAAACCTCAAAATTGCAAAAAGAAGCGCGCAACTTCTGGCTCTGTAGTACAGTGTTCAACTAGAGGCAAACAAAAAGAACAACAACAACCACAACAAAGATGGCCCAAGAAGGACAGGATATGCCCACATTCAAGTGCGTGCTCGTTGGCGATGGTGGCACTGGCAAAACGACATTCGTAAAACGTCACATGACTGGTGAATTCGAGAAGAAATATGTTGCCACATTGGGTGTGGAGGTGCATCCATTGATCTTTCACACCAATCGCGGCGCAATTCGTTTCAATGTTTGGGATACGGCCGGACAGGAGAAATTTGGCGGACTACGCGATGGCTATTACATCCAGGGCCAGTGCGCTGTCATCATGTTCGATGTAACATCGCGTGTCACGTACAAGAACGTGCCCAACTGGCACAGAGATCTGGTGCGTGTCTGCGAGAATATCCCCATTGTGCTGTGTGGCAACAAAGTGGACATCAAGGATCGAAAGGTCAAGGCCAAAAGCATTGTGTTCCACCGAAAGAAAAACTTGCAGGTGAGCATCATTAAGCATATACGAAACTTTGTTCGATAAAGTGTGCTCTCCACGTTCATCATCATCAACATACAAACTTATACTTACTATCGATAACATTGTTTAAAGTGCACTCTCTCTCTCTCTCTTCAATAACGCATTTGTTTCATCAACAAACATTTACTTACCATTGATAACTATGTTCAAGACATTGATAATGATCGACATTAACACACACAGGAACACTTTTGTTACTATCGACGCAACTATCGATGTTCTTAGCACGAAATCCGCTCTCTATTAATTTGTTTTCTATATTCTGTTCTCGTTTCGATAGTACTACGACATCTCCGCTAAATCGAATTACAACTTCGAGAAACCATTCCTTTGGCTGGCCCGTAAACTGGTTGGCGATCCCAATCTCGAGTTTGTCGCAATGCCAGCGCTGCTGCCGCCAGAGGTCAAAATGGATAAAGACTGGCAGATTCAAATCGAACGCGATTTGCAGGAGGCGCAGGCGACCGCCTTGCCAGATGAGGACGAGGATCTATAAGCATTAGTTAACAAAACAAAAACAAAACACAGCAAGATAAAGAAAAACAAAACAATAAACTACAAAACTGAATAAACAACAAACAACAACACCAACCAAGCAACAACAATTATGAAACAGGGTTCAACACATAGCAACAAATCAGAGAAAAGTCGACAACAACAACAACAACAACGCTAGACTTAAACTATAAGAACACACACACACACACACACAAAATACACTCATACACACACACAGTGTACACTTAAAGAAAAAAAAAAAGGAATGAATTTTGAAGAACAGCACATTCATGTTTAAAAAGAGTTGCCCAATTTATGATTATAATATTTTATGTAAACGTAATTATTAAATATTTTTTTTTGTTTTTTTTTTTGCGTAAATTATCTTTTGTTGTTGTGTGAGATAGAGAGAGACAGAGAGATAAGAAATGATGGAATTAACAGCAGCAGCAACAACAACAATAGCAGCAAAACATACATTGCCAGAGAAAGAAAACAATTACGGGCTTTTAGCGAGTAAGCATGAAACTAGAAAAACAGCTCGAAAGTTACAGCAAACAAAACTACCACAACAACAAAAGAAACTACAATTATTACGATTCAACATGGATTACAAACAAAACACAATAAATAGCTAAGACAAATAAAAACTAAAAAAAAAAATGGAAAAAGAAATATATAAAGAACGAAAAAAAAAAACTGAATATGAATGTGGAATACTAAGCAAATTGTTATTCATTTCGAGAGCTACACAAAGAAAAGAACAATCAATGAAATCTGTCGAAAGATGATGTCCAAAATCTTTACTTCTTGCACTTGATGCAACAGGCGGGAAAGACGCCCGTATAACGCTGTTTGTTCTGGCACGTCACCTTTTGCTGGGCACAGCTGGAAGAATCAAAAAGACGAAGCGCGATCAGTTGAAGATACAGTTACACACATTTTGGGAACTTACTCCTCCACGATCGTTTTAAAGGTGTCGGTGCAAATGGCACGTTTAAGGCATTTGCCCTCGGTGCCAAAGTCCACATAATCCTGTCCCTTTCTCAGCAGCGGCAAATACTTGAGGAATATGGTCTCATCCTCGGAATTGCGATACGTGCACACTGGCTCACTAGCTGTAAAAGTGCTGTGAGAGTCCTTTCAACTGTGTTTTAGCGAAGTAAATGGTTACCTACCAGCTTCAGAGGATTGCGGCACAGAGATCAGCAAGAGCAGCAGCAGCATTGAGAGCGACAAGAGAAATGTGTT
Source organism: Drosophila niveifrons (assembly GCA_035046325.1). Classification (NCBI taxonomy): domain Eukaryota; kingdom Metazoa; phylum Arthropoda; class Insecta; order Diptera; family Drosophilidae; genus Drosophila; species Drosophila niveifrons. The sequence continues at coordinate 6,527,809 of JAWNOC010000062.1, read as the reverse complement.
GAGCATCATCTTGTCTAGTTTCACGATGAATATAGACTAGATTGTGAATTGTAGTTTTCTGGATTCTCGACTGAGAGTTGGCGTCTGAACCTGTTTGCTATTTATACCTCGCTTAAAGCGTCGGAATCTGAATTTCTAATTCACAAAACGTTTCAACGCTTCCCCGATCATTGCGACTTGTTGCACGTCCCCTACGATTCTCATATATAACAGAGGATATAGACATACGTATTTGAGTGTAGCGCATGCGAATTGTCTTTAACGTTTCATTGTTTTCTCGTTTTCTCTTTTTTTTGCATTGTTTAATTGCATAATTGTCGGACTATTTAGCAAAGACCCCGCACAGCTTGTGATTGAGTTAATTGCATCAAAGCCCATCAATGTTTTTGTTGGCGTCGCCATTCCCCAAAGCAAAGTGTCGCACTCTCTCTCTATAAAGATTTCGATATAATGCAGTCACGCATTAAATCATTCTTAGAAATATCACTGTGATATGATTCGGTTGCTGTATCTTTTGTATATAGGTAGAAAAGATATAAGAAGCTATTCGTTTTAAAAAGCTATATCAAAATGTAGCCACTTGAAAATCGAAATTTAACATTGAAGATATCAAGGCTGCTTAAAAAATAAATGACATTCAATTCCAATGTAGAGTTTTCTAGGAATCGCTTAAAAACATTACCATTATCATCTTAACTTCTGTATTTTCTTTAGCGGTTTTATTAAAGTCGGTTTTTTTTTTTTGGGCATCATTGGTCACAAGCTTGCAACGCCTCGCACTTTATCGAACAAAGTATATCGTATATTGATGGTAGATTATTATTATTCAGTCAATGATGCTCACCTGCAAGTTTTTCTTTCGGTGGAACACAATGCTTTTGGCCTTGACCTTTTGATCCTTGATGTCCACTTTGTTGCCACACAGCACAATGGGGATATTCTCGCAGACAGACTGGCACCAGATCTCTGTGCCAGTTGGGCACGTTCTTGGATGTAACGCCACATGACTGGAGAATTCGAGAAGAAATATGTTGCCACATTGGGTGTGGAAGTGCATCCATTGTTCTATCACACGAATTGCGCCGCAATTGGTGTGGAAGATCAATGAATGCACCTCCCCACCCAATGTGGCAAGATATTTCTTTTCGATTTCACCAGTCGTGTGGCGTTTTACGAATGTTATGAAAAATAATTGCTGTATTTTTCAACTGACAGCTTTTACAACAATTGTTTATTAAGTTGGCTAAAGCATAACAATGGAATAATGAAATTACAATAGTAGATAACTAGATTGCATTAGTATCCGTGTCCTGGCACGAAAGTTGTGGACAGCAATTGGGAAACGTGCGACGCATATCCGAATAAATCTTGCAGTTCTTGCTCGGCACAAGATTGTGGCGACCACAGCTACAAATTTAGGAGTAATGCATTTTGAAGATCGTTTGAAAATAAGTCAACACAACACTTACTATTCAATCTCGAGCACATAGTCGGGGCGACAATGGATGGAATTGCAGAAACCTTCGCGATTGATGGGTTTGTATGACTGATGCTTGGGTATCGCCTGCTTCAGTTCCTCAAAGTAACACTGACCAGGATAATCTGAGGGCAAAGATTGCGAATGCTTTAATCCCGCAGCTGCAACTACTTTGCTTTATAATGCAAACTTACCTGGATGAATGGCATTGGCTCGATACGCCAAATCGGCATTAACTCCCAGGCAGATCATCGCCAGCAGCAGCAGCAACATTGGCACTCCGTATCCATAGCCGACTCCAGTTCGGATGATGACCATAATGCTTTAGTTGATTTCTTGAAATTTTTTTTGGGTAGATTTTGAACTTTTTGCTTGAGCGTCGACGGTGCGACTGAGTCAATTGCAATTAATTGTTGTTGCTTTTATATAAAATTAATAATAATAAACAACGCGCTCACACACTGTCTCGGTGTATCTACAAGATACTGTATCTGTAACCCGTATCTGTATCTGTGCATGTTTGCTGAATATGGGGCATGTGGCGTCGTGAATTTTCAGCTTTTTTTTGTTTTTTAGCTCTAGTTTCAATTAATTAAACCATTAAACAATCCCCAGAAATACCCGCTTCGCTCTTTTTGTGCCCCCGCGACAAAAACTCGAAGTCCATGAAAGCGAGAGTTCATTGAAGCGCGGGGGCGTCGCAAGCTTGTGACTAGTGATGCCCAAAAAAAATAAACCGATTTTAATACAAGCGCTAAAGAAAATACAAGAGTTAAGATGATAATGGTAATGTTTTTAAGCGTTTCCCAGAAAACTCTGCATTGGAATTGAATGTCATTGATGTTTTAAGCAGCCTTGATATCTTCAATGTTAAATTTCGATTTGGCTACATTTTGATATAGCTTTTTAAATCGAATAGCTTCGTATATCTTTTCTACCTATATACAAAAGATGCAGCTGTGCCAAGTTAAAAAAAAATATGTCAATAATGGTGACAATTACCTTTTTAAATGTGCCACAAATTTAGACAATTATTTTGTGCAAGATTGAAAACGTCTTTGATATAGAACCTATAACATTAGCAAAGAGCTTTTTCCTAGCTTAATATATAAACCATATTATAATACTCTTAAACTTGATTATTATATTAACAACAAACCTTTACAGCTCTCAATATACTTAGTATTTTAATTTGAAGTCTTGGCCAGAATTCAAGAAATATAAACAGCTAAATGCGGCATCACTGCTGCCCCGGTTCAGGAAACTGTGGCAAGGTTGCAGTGCTGCAATTCTAGACGACTCGTAAATGTAAATTAAATGTTTTTCGAACTGCGACAATGCGACAATTTACCGAGATTAACAAGTGCAAATTCACGCACAATGAAACACAACTGTTCTTGGCACTTTTGTTTTTTATTTGTTCAACTTAAAAAAAAAAAACAAACTTAAAGACTGTAAACTTTGAAATACCTTTTTCATTTTGGCTGTATAATTTGTAGGCTATAAATGCCGTATGACTCGTAGTCGGTAATTATTTATCACCAAGCATTATAATTACTATAGATTTGAATATTATTTTTTTTTTTTTTTTTATATTATTGTGAGAGTGTTAATTTGCATAAATCTCTGGCTGACATAAGCGACAGTTGTATGCTCTAACAAAGCTAGGAAATCGTGAAATAAAGTAAATATACTGTATTTATAATATTTAATAATAGTATATTATATAATTGATAAAGTCGCCTTGGAGAATTGCTAACCTTCAATGGCCCACAAAGTGATAAGATGGACTATTCACAAAAAAAAACCAGCAACCAAATATCAAATCAAACACAAGATGCCTCTCAAAACACAAAGATCTGGGAGAGTAAGAGTGTCAAAAAAAACAAAAAAACCGGAGGGAAGCTGATAATATAATAGAGAATTTAGTCGCCTTATAAGTTGCATCGTTTCCATTGATTCACTCAGACGACACTCACGATGCGGCGCTGGAACCTGGATACTTATTTTTGCCTAGCTGTAGTGCTCATGTTCATTAGCCAAGCGTTTGGCTACTTAAGCTTACAATATCGTGGCCATACCCAGCATCCGAGTAAGTCTCCCAACTTCTTCAAATATATAATTTAATATAATTCTTTCTTTTTTTTTAGGTTTACCGAATCACTGTTATTATGAGGAACTGGAGTTGGATGTGCCGATGAATGAAACCCTCTATCCGGTAAATCAGCACGGTTACTGTGTTCATGTGTCTTGTGAAGAGGATTATTTGCTCTTGATCAAGCAGTAAGTTCTCGATAGTTCTCGATAGTAAACGCAAACTTAATAAATAACTACTCAAATTTGCTTGGCAGCTGTGAACATCAGAATTTGCAAAGCGGTTGTTACTTTGCCCCCCACGACTATACGAAACCCTATCCAGATTGCTGTGAAAAACACATTTGCCCCAGCTGAGGGCAATGCAATTCTCTCAATATTTACAATAGCTTGTTAATAATCAATGCATACAATAATGACAGGTTACAAGTGACAAATTAAATAAAGTGCGACTGCTGAATACTCAGCAAAAAGTTTTGACCCTACCGACGCGACCTTCCGTTAAGTTAAAGCACCTACAACTGATGTCTGAGTGAAATAATTTGCACCTACATTTTCAGCAATAAAATATAGCATTGTTAGCTATACGTTTGATAACATATTTCGACTTTTAAATCGCAACCTTGCAGTGCACTACCAGCTGGGTAATTTAGAGGTTTGCAAAACCCATTTAAATTTACATTTACAGAATAGTAAGTTCTGTTTAGTTCTAAACAAATATTTTGTTTTCTATTGATCGGCCTTACCGACTGTGAAAAGGTTATCGCTAATAGTTTCACTCCCTTGATTACACACTGAGAAGAGTTCAGTTGAGCTAAGCTTCTGGCTGTGCGATCATTACTCAATTCACAATGCTGCCAGTGACAATAGTGCTCTGTAGTTTGGTCTTGGGGGCGCATCTAATCTTGGTACTAGGCCGTAAGTAGAAGGTTCCCCTAAATTCCCGAACTATAAACAAAGATATTGCAGTTAAGAGCGATCTCGAGGGTGGCCCTAAAAACGTTATAGTAGAATCGGATGAATGCAAAGAAGATGACTGTCCTTGTGCGACCTCCAGCTTAGGGTAATTACATCATATATATATAATGCATATGGGAAAATTATATATATATTCACAATTATTATTGCAGTTGTCCTGCGGTGGTTCGTGCTTTGCCCTGCAAACAAATCGATGCTGTCAACTAGGGAGCAAATAAAATACAGATTGCATTTAAATAAAACCAAAATTTGTGTTTATTCCGATTTTGGTTTGGTATACATGCTTGAACTTAGCCAATAAATCTATACATATGTATATATATAGGTATGCCTCTCAATTTGTGATTTAACCAGACCTTATATAGATTTGTGTATATATATAAATCGAGTATATATATAATATATGTGTATATTGTTCATATATTTGTATAGTTCTCTAAAATAACATCTTTCGATTTCTACACACGGTCACGTAACGAGAATCGAATCGAATCGAATATGCAACTTCTCCAGCGATTGCTCTATAGAATTTGTAACTCTATATACACACATATATATCTGGTATGTACATATATATATGTATGTATATAGGGCTTGTTGTAGTATACATATTGAGTAATTGGGAGCGGTATGCTACTTTAAAGCTGCACAACATCAATACACACTCACAAACAGCAGGTGCAAACTTAAGAGCTATATATCTTATATACTATATACGAGTTCTACATCATATATATCCAAATACAAATACAGGTGTGTGTGTATATTTGTGACGTGTAAAAGTTTGAAGCCATCTCACATATGTAAGTACTTCAATTATTCTTCGTATACAATATCTGTATGTATATATATTTATATACGGCATAATATATATGTATATATATAACTTGTATAACCTGAGCTAGTCTAAACATTTTTAACTATGGTCCGGCGGCACAAATTTGCCTTGTTTTTTTTTCATCTATTTGTAGAGTATTATTTTCTTCGTCATATTTCGAGAAAACAAAAGGCCAAAAATGAAACTAAATAAACATGAGTAAACCTTTCTCTTCACAATTTTACTATTGTTTAATAATGACATATACATTTATAGTAATAATAATCATAATAATAATAATATTAGAGATAGAAACTTAAATCATAAAATGACGGCATCTTTAGTGTGAAAAGAGTGAGAACGATAACGTAAAGCATTAAACAAAAATAAAGTAACTAATTGGATATCTCGACACTCTTCTATTATTCGGCATAGTGAAAATAAACAGAAACTCTACGGCGTTACTAATTTGAACTTGAAATGGGGGGAAAGAAAGACAACACTGTAAACACAGATTGTCTGCTTGAATATCTGGTCACACTTAAATGCTAATTGTTCTTGTCGTTTCCATTTCACCATGCCCATGCACACATGTGCCAAGTGGTTATACTATTTAGTATATGCATATCATATGTCTAGTATATAGTGCTTATTAATCCGGCGTTGTTGTCAAATGCGGCATGCCGCATTCCTCTTCTCATTGACGCGCCGCACGCTCCGTCTCCATGAGGCACTCACGCACCAAGATGCGGGCATGAACAATGCCCCGCTTCAGGCGCTCCGTCGAGCTGCGCGATCCCGTGTACGTCGGCCGAATATCGCGTCCCATCTCTTCGATGACGGCCAAGAGTTGGGCGTACTTACTCAAGCCATTGCCGACCGTTTGGCTGCCCACCGTTGGCAGATTGGCAGTGGAGGTGAGCGGTGTGGTGATGTTCGCCGATGTCTGTGTGGTCACCACAGCTGGCGATGTCGATGGAGGTGGATATTTAAGCTGTGATTGCGATAGATTCAAGCCAAGATTGCTGGAGTTATTGTTGATGCTATTGTTGCTGCCATTGTTATTGCTGTTCATGGCGGACGACGATGACGATGACGACAGATTGCGACCATTGTTGCTGGCTGCAGCAATGTTGGCCAACGACAGTGCTGCCGCAGCAGCCGCTGCAGCTGCGGACGATGGTGTGGCAGTTGTGTTCGATTGCTGTTGCAACAGCGCCAATTGGGCTTGCAGAAATTGCGGTGAATATTGTAGCGCAGCAACTGCGGCGGCTGCTGCTGCCGTTGCCGCTGCACTGCTCTGTGCATTGTTGCGTTCTCGCTTGCTGCCGCCGCCGCCGCTGCTGCTGCTACCAGTCGCGTAATCAGTGGCGCCCATATTATTGTTATTGCTGCTGCTGTTGTTGGAGCTGTTGTTGTTGCTGCTGCTGCCGCCGCCGCTGCGTGAATGATGTATGGCGGATATTTGGATTTGGGGCTGCTGTTCACGCTGTTCGCGCTGCTGTTGATAGTTGTAGAAGTTTTGTACTTGCGAGCGTGGTATTGGTGTCACTGTGACGTCACTTAGCTTCGATTCGACAGCTTGTATGTCCATGATGTCCATTCTGCTTCTTCAGCTGCTGCCTATGCAAACAAATTCGTTTTGACACTGACACTCACTGCAACAACTGCAAAACTTACCCAAAATTGTCTTTGCTGTTTCGCCTTCGCTTTTTTCTTTGCAGTTTTTCTTTCGTTGCAATAATTTACGCTTTCTACGCACAAACAAATGTATTGCAACCACCACAAACAAAACACGTACACACAGGGTTAGTGTTAGCTATTGTCATCGCTGCGTTGTTATCGTTATCGATGCATATTTTATGCACTTGTCGACAAAATACCAAATAAAGATACTAAAAGTATATTAGCGCAAGCAGCTGTTGCAAATTGCCAATATCACCCACAAACGAATTTGGCAATAATTTATTATTGCGAAATAGTTTTAAATATTATGTGTGCGCATTGTCACAAATGACATTGTCTTACGATATTTAATTTTTAAATCAGAATTAAAGTTTAACGGCCTACTCAGTGTTGTAAAATACCGCACTTGAGTAGTTGGCTAACTGGCAGGCAGAAAAAACAATGGCGAAGCAAACTGTGAACTAAATGTCTCTGTTGTTGACATCTGGTCGCTGTGTAAATTTTATTTCAAGCACATACTCTTGTGATATCCCAGTTGTGATTAATTTCCAAAAATTATAAAAGCAACCTTTTAGAATTTTACGTATAGTGCTATCAAATAGATGCAAAAATATAATAAACATCATCGTGTGTGTTCAATATTACCGTGGCGAGGTGAGCGTAAAAAGTACACAAAAAATTTGCGTGAATCGACTGCAACGGCAGCCAACAAGAAGAGTAGCGTTCGTTTTTTTTTTTTTTGTGTGTCTTTGGCAGTTTTGCAAAATTTCCAATTACATTTCCGCGTCTGACAAATGTGCGTGTGTCCGTTTCTGCATGTGTATGTGTGTGCATTAAAGCCCTACTCTGCTGGTGCTGTGCTGTGATGCCAAATATCTTCGCCTGCCTGCAGCTGTGTATGTATGAGTGTGCGTCTTTCTATGTGGGAGCCGCAGCCGTCAGCCACTGCATGACGTAAAGCTGCTGCTGCTGTGGCCGCCGATACAACAGCGTAACAAGCATACGTTTGCACATATTACATACATGGGTGTGTGTGTGTGTAATTAACAACGTAAAGCTGGCTGGCATTGATTAACTGCTGTTGTGCTCGCTTTTTTCTCTTCTCATTTATTTATTTTTTTTTTGGCACTAACACATGCCATATATGCATATGCACATGCATACGCACACACAGATATGCCTATATGCATGTCGGCATGTATGTGTTTGCTTGTGGATCTGTCGCTATGTGCCGCATATGAGATAGCAGTGTTGCACAACGCCGGTCGTGGCCGCGATGCATGCAAAAACTTAGAAAAAGCAGAGCGAAAAAAAGCAACGCACACAAAAATCGCAATTGGACAAAAATTGCCTAGAAGCAGCGGCGCGTTGTATGTCTGGCGGCATTTCATTAACGCACACACACACACATGCAAACATTTTCATGTGCGGCACATATGCACATCTGTTTTAATTGTGTTATCGATAACAGTCAGCGGATGAATCAAAAGTGACGGTTAATCATTTGAATTTTGTGTGAATTACACACACACACGCATCGGCATTCACACGCACACGCATACGCATACAATAAGAGAACTGACAAACGACGCTGTGTATATTTTTGCGACCTCGACATAGAAGAAGCCAAAGCCAAAGCAAAGCAAAAAGCAAGCGCCAGTCGTCGTCATTCCTTAGCAGCAACACAAACGGCAGCAGCAGCGGCAGTCGAGTGAGCGCAGCCATTTTTGATGTGTTGCTGTCTCGCTTCGCGATAGTTTTTGTTGTTGTTTAAGTTTTTATTTTCGTTGGTGTTATTGTGTTGGAAACGAAGAAGAAGAGAGAGAGAGAGAGACGAACGCTTGCTTGCTTCATACATACATATGTGTGCGTGTGTCGTGTGAGTAAGCGGCAACTGTTTTGTTGCTTGGGCTGCAACTAGCGGTACTTCATTAGTAAACTTTGCTTTATTTCTCAAATAACAAACAAACAATAATCTGATAATCTCTCGAATTTCTCATTGTAGCAATCGACGCTTGTAACAAATAATTTTTAGTTAAATAAAACAAAAAAAAAAACAAAAATAAGAGCAAGAAGAACAACACAGAGAAGAACAACACACGCTTATTGAAACCAAATCACATCGGCACAACACAAATATATCCAACACTACCCACACACACACACACTATTACAACCGCACACACAAAGCCACACACACACACATAGAGGCGCACGTCTCACACCTAAACACACACTCACACACACACACATCAACATCACCATCCTCATCATGGAGATGATAACGATTGGCCAAAGCGTTAAAATCAAACGCACCGATGGCCGCGTCCATGGCGCCGTTGTCTCCAAATTGAATCTATCGGCTCGCTGCATCACCGTCGAATGGTACGAAAGGGGCGAGACCAAAGGCAAAGAGGTTGAACTGGATTCCATAATTGCCCTCAATCCGGAATTGTCCATGCCCGACGCAGCGGTGGAGACGCAGCATGCGGCTCCCGAGCCAAAGAAACAGGCAACAGCGCCCATGAATCTATCACGTAATCCCACACAATCGACAATTGGAGCTGGCGGCGGCGGCGTCGGAGGTGGTGGCGGAGTAAGTAGTGGTATCAGTAGTGGTTTAGGCAGTTTAACATCACGCATGACCATGACCGGTAATCAGCTAAACAAAATCAACGAGACAAGCGGTGGCGGTGGCGGTGGCGGCGGCGCAGGACCAACACATTTGGGCCAAAGTCAAAGCTATAGCAACATGTCGGCAGCGAACGCTGGTGGCGGTGCAACCAGCGGTGTGGCAACCACCGGCATGCTGCGGCAACGCTATGCGCCACAGGTCAGCACCAATGCACCACAGACACGCATCTCTTCCGCGATCGCCAACAATGTTAACAACGATCGTGCTGGCGGAGGCGGAGGAGGAGGAGTTGGAGCAGGTGGAGGCGGCGGTGGCATTGGTGGCACCTCTGTCAACTCCACGCTAACAAACAACTCGTCAAACAATTCAATAAATCCAACTGCGGCGGCGGCGGCGGGCTCACGTCGTTCACATGCCCTCAAGGAGGTGGAACGTTTGAAGGAGAATCGCGAGAAGCGTCGCGCTCGCCAAGCCGAGATGAAGGAGGAGAAGGTGGCGCTGATGAATCAGGATCCTGGCAATCCCAACTGGGAGACGGCGCAAATGATACGCGAATATCAGAATACGTTGGAATTTGTGCCGCTGATCGATGGCCAGACGGTCGATGATCATCAGATCACCGTGTGTGTGCGCAAGCGTCCGCTTAGCCGCAAGGAGCTCAATCGCAAGGAGATCGATGTGATTTCGGTGCCCCGCAAGGATGTCCTCATGGTCCACGAACCGCGCACCAAAGTCGATCTCACCAAATTCCTGGAGAATCACAAATTCCGGTTCGATTATGCGTTCAACGACACTTGCGACAATGCCGTAGTTTACAGGTGAGTCTCCGGGTATTAATCTACTCTATATGAATATCAATCGATGTGTGGCTATCAAGTTTGAGTTAAGTTTAACTTTAAGGATAACCTTTGGGTTTATTTTTAGGTGTATATCTTTGTCGATTAAAAAGACTAAGTTATATTATTGAGGGTAGTAATAGAATTTTTATATTCTGTATTTCCATAGTTTGTGGCTTGAGTTTACGAGTTGTATTAATATATAGATCAATTAGCTTTAGGGAGTTGTGGATTCTTAAGACAAAATACTTTAAGGCCTATTTAGCTTAGCTTAGCTTAGAACTGTTAAAAGTGTTATCTGAAAAATATGTTTTTTAGTTGCTTAAAGGAAACAAATTTTTATTGATGATTGATTCTAATCCTGTTATGCCTATTTAGCTTAGCTTAGAACTATTAAAAGTGTTATCTGAAAAACATGTTTTTTAGTTGCTTAAAAGAAACAAATTTGTATTGATGATTGATTGCAAGAACCAATGTGAAGCCAAGTCAGCGGAATTTATTTATATAAACTTCTAGATAAGCAACAAATGCATTTCTAAAGTCCACAAATATCGCAGTTTTCTTTAGAACAATAGATTTATTGGTTCTTTATGAAGATATTTTAAAGGTTCACTCTCTTTACAATATTTATTTATTTATTGTAATTGTAGCTTCAAATAAAATTGTATTTCACTTTTATGTAGATCGAGTAACTTTAGTATTCTTTACCATATAAATAGCTGTTTAGAGTTAGCATTTTAAAAAGAAAATCATTTATTGTTTTTATGCATTTTCATTTTCATATAATCCATATTTATAAAAACATTTTAGACGTATTGTCAAGTTATAAATCAATTTAAAATCAATAGACCATATATCTGGAATTTATGCGCAACTAATAAATTCGTGTTACGACCTTCATAAAGTTTTATTGAATGTTTAAATAAAAGCAAATAGTTTTAGTTGCCAAAACCTTAATGACATCGAGTTGCTATATTTAGTAACCAGAAAGAGTTTTTCTTTAAAATTCTTTGCATAGTTTAGATCAATCGAAAACAAGTTCGCGTTTTTTTTGTTTTTTTTTTTGTTGTTGTTACTTTCGTTAGTTTTTTTCTTTTTGGGCCAAATTGTAGTTTTCTTCACTAAGAAGCTGATTTTGTGATTCATACGATATGTGCTAAATTTTTAAAGCATCCTTAAGCTGTCCTTATCAACAGCTGTTGTTATTCAAGTTGTTGTTGGTTGGTTGGCAACTTTGTTGTTGTTGTTGCTGTTGCTGTTAAGTTGAGGTTGTTGAGTTTGTTATGTTGCGTTGGCGACACACACGAAATGCGCACAACTTGTGCTCAATAGCAACAGCAACTGACTCACACACTACCACACACACACACTCACATTCATACACACACACACTCACACACACAGAGAGACGGCGCGCAAACTCAAAGCGTTCGCTCCCGAAATAGCCAAGTTTCGTTGTATGACTAAACACAAAAGTTGTTCCAACTGTTCGTCTGTCCGTCTGTCCGTCTGTCTGTCCGTCTGTCCGTCTGTTCGCTTTGTGCTTCGTCTCGTTTGGCTTCGTTTGCTGTTGCTGTTGCTTTTGCGGTGGCTCTAGCTGTTGCTTGTGCTCGCCTCAATGAACTTGCCCCCGTCGGTGTCCAGCTTTTGATTTTCCATCGAACTCTCTTTGTTTTTATTTCGCACTTTTTTTTTTTTTGCATTCTTCTTCTTGCTGCTTCTCTGCGAACCATTTCAAAACCTAACCGTCGTCGTCGAAACAAGCTTGTTGTTAGCCCCGTCTTTATTATTCAATCTGCTTCCTTCCGGTTTTCTATCACAATGAGTCAATGGTGTGCAAATTAATATAAAAAAGAAAAGAAATAAACATTGCTGCGCCACATACTTAAGCCAGCCGGTAAAACCTAATCGCATCACTCACTGATAAGCACACACAACACACTCAACACTCATCATCATCTTTGTTTGCTTTCATTATTAATAGCCGTAAAAAAAGAAACACGCCGCAGGCAGCTTTATTAATGCATTTCACAAACACAACAGCAACAACATTGACAATAAATGACGTTGAATCTTAACCGTTTTATTTCCATTGAACCTGATTAGCTACTCTTTGACTGATTTATCAGCAAATTCAAGATTAGATTATGCTTCTGTGCGATCCTTATTTCTTTATTTCAATATCTCCCTTTTTATATAAAGTAATTGATGCCAATTAATGTGAACTTGGAATAGCTTTATATTCGTTCTCTAGTTCTTTAGATTTCAATTCTAATAATATAAGTTTGCTATTTATTTGCACTTAATGTCTTTCTTGAATTTAAATAATTTTTGTAATTCGAGTGTAATGTAAATATTTAATTTGTATTTAGAGCTAAAATGCATATGGTAAGGAATTTAATTCGTTTTAAATGCTGATATTGACTTTCTATTTAGGTATTTGAAATTTCATCCTCTGAAGCATTGAATATCACTAAGCATTTGTTTTGATTCATATGTGACTCTTAGTCTGTAAATTTAGATTGTTGATTATTAGGTAAAATTAACTTTACTCCTTGAGTCAACTGTTTAAAATACTTTGGGAAGTATAGTTTACTATTTTTTTGAAATCTTATTGAGGATAAAGTTTATTTAAGATGACACAAAAAAAACAACAACATTGGTTGAGAATCTGTTTGAATTTTATGCTTTATTTCAATTATAGTAATATATTAAAATACTAACTGTCCGTTTTGGTACATTACGGTATTTTTGCTACATTAATTGGGTGTATTTAGTACATTAATTCGATTATAGTAGTATATTAAAATACTAACTGTTCATTTCGTTACATTACGGTATTTTAGATACATTAATTGGGTGTATTTAGTATATTAATTCGAATATAGTAGTATATTGAAATACTAACTTATTTTGGTATATTACGGTATTTTTTGTACATTAATTGGGTGTATTTAAACGATCTATTGCACTGTTTATACTTGACTATAGCTTTCGTACTTGATGTTTTCATTATTATTATTGAGGAAAGAAAGGAAAAAACTAAAAAACACTTTTGGTATCTTTTCTACAGCAGCATTTTCTTAGCTCTTGCAATTGTATTGATATTCTGATCTAATAATCTTGATCTCGTTCTTCTTCACACAGATACACAGCCAAGCCGCTGGTGAAGACCATCTTTGAGGGCGGCATGGCCACGTGCTTCGCCTATGGCCAGACCGGATCTGGCAAGACACACACCATGGGCGGTGAGTTCAAGGGCAAGGTGCAGGACTGTAAGAATGGCATTTACGCCATGGCGGCCAAGGATGTGTTTGTCACATTGAACGGGCCCCGTTATCGTTCCCTTAATCTGGTCGTCTCGGCCAGCTTCTTTGAGATCTACAGCGGCAAGGTAACACAACACTTCAATTCAATTCAATTTCAATTCTAATTCTAATCTTTAATTACACCTCTGTGTGTTCGATAGGTCTTTGATCTGCTCGCCGATAAGCAAAAGCTGCGCGTGCTCGAGGATGGCAAGCAACAGGTGCAGGTCGTCGGACTGACCGAGAAGGTCGTCGACAGCGTGGAGGAGGTGCTCAGTCTTATACAGCACGGCAATGCGGCACGCACATCCGGCCAAACGTCGGCCAATGCGAATTCATCGCGTTCGCATGCCGTATTCCAAATCGTGCTACGCCCCATGGGCAGCACCAAAATCCATGGCAAATTCTCGTTCATCGATCTGGCGGGCAACGAACGTGGCGTGGACACATCGTCAGCGGATCGCCAGACACGCATGGAGGGTGCCGAGATCAATAAATCGCTGTTGGCATTGAAGGAATGCATTCGTGCCCTTGGCAAGCAATCGGCACATTTGCCATTCCGTGTCTCGAAGCTGACGCAAGTGTTGCGCGATTCGTTCATCGGGGAGAAGAGCAAGACGTGCATGATTGCCATGATATCGCCCGGTTTGAGCAGTTGTGAGCATACGTTGAATACGCTACGCTATGCGGATCGTGTCAAGGAGCTGGTCGTCAAGGATCTGGCCGAAATTGGCGGCGGCGGCGATTTGGAGCCCAATGAAGTGGTCGAGGTGATGGACGATGCCGATGAGGAGGAGCTGGAACAGCAACAGGGTGGAGGCATGGGCATGGCACAGCATGGCTCAGCGTCTACCCATCTTACCCATCTTAATCATCATCAGGCGCTGCAGCGCGGTCACAACAATAACAACAACAACAGCAAGAACGGAAATGCCGCCCACATGGATCTCGCCATGCTGAGTTCGCTGAGCGTAAGTTTTATACTTAAGTATATTTAAGCAGGCTTTGATTTTTTTTGTATTTGTCGAGCGAGAGATTGAGAAAGAGCAGTGTTAGTTTCATTTGTTTCAGTGCTAGCAATCAAGCATCATTTGTTTTTAGTCGAAAACGAGAATTTGTATTTTTGTTTACTTTTTATTTTTTTCGTACACTTTGTACACACTTTCAACTCGCGTTTTTTGATAACCACAATGGCAAAAAGCAACTCGTTCGATGGGCCACGGACTCGCGGCAAGTTGCCACCGCCTGTGGCACCTTTCTATTGCCGTGTTATTGTCAAACACTATGTCGTTCAATCGCTGCCCGAGATTATGGCCGCACCATGGCTGCTGACACGACGCAATGCTGCCGGCCAGAGTTTGGGGGAACAACAAATGCTGGTCAATGATCGTGATGCCAATCGGACGTGCAACTTGATGATCAAGTTGCTGCCCCTGGACCTGTTGCCCGTGTTGACGGCTCCATCGAAATCGTACGATACCAACGAATGCTTCTTTGTGCCCTGGACTCGAGGGGCTCGGGGCTCTTCTTCGGCATTGGGCAAACGCTATATGGCCCATGATTTTCAAAAGCTCATGCCCGCCGGCGAGCGATACACTTCGACACACTTGTTCTATTTAATGCCTGAGGCGTATTCGTTGTTGCCACACTGGTTGCCCCGGGAGGATGATGATGAATTTGTGCTACCGCCTCCGATGCAATTTGCCGACAAAGTGTGTAACAACCCATGGATGCGGCGGAGAAATCTCAGCGATTCCGTCACATTGTTGAACTTTCCCATGGAAGACGATAGAACCGTGTTGCATAAATACGCCAGACGATTGCCACGCAAGCATCCGAAATAGTTTCGAAGCGAGTATGCCAAGGCTTCTCTATATAAGCACTATATATTTGTGAAGCTTAAAAGGAGTACTTCTTGTGGCTTATATTCTGTATAGTGTATTGTTTTTTTTTTTTTTTTTGAACTACAAATCGACACTTGTGATTATTATTGGGTTATAAATTTAAAGTTATATATTGTTTGAAATCCTTATCTAATATTTTTCTTAGTTCTCTGCATCTTTCTTATTCTCTCGCTTTGTTGTCTTTCGTTTCGGTTACGATTCACAATCCTAGAGTTTAGATAATACTGTAAAAACATGAGATCTCTATCTCCCTCTCGCTCTCTCTCCCTCTCTTTGTCTTGTTTGTGTGGAGTGATCTATCTATCTCGTTCTTTCTGATGCTGCTTTACTTTGTACAGACAGGGATAAAAACATTAGCAAATTTACAAAATTATACCTCATTGAATACATGTTGAATTTCCACTTTTAGCACAAAATCGTTGTTAGCAGTATTTAAACTTGATTTCATCAATTAATATTATAAAATACATTCTATTGCTAGATTGAAGACATGCCTAGCACCTCTCAAGATGCTGTCAAGAAAACCGATCAATAAATTCCCCACAAATACTTCTCTCAAGCACAATTTTAAATTCTGGTTTCGGATAAAATGCAATCTTTCGGATCAAATGCAAGAAAAGCAAAACAAAATTCTATGTTATTTTCTATTGAAATTGGAAATATTGGCGACAATTTTTTTTTATCAAGAATCAACTCTATTAGTATTGAATATGCGAATATGTCAAGGATATATATTTAACCAAATTTTATGTCTATTACTGAATAGGAATATTAAGTGATAAGTAAATTTATTGTCACCTTCAAAATGATCAAAACGAACATTATTAATTCGATTTTTTTTTTGATTTGCTGTTGCAGGAACACGAGATGTCAGACGAACTGATTGTTCAACATCAGGCGATTGATGATCTGCAGCAGACTGAGGAGATGGTCGTCGATTATCATCGTAATGTGAATGCGACGCTGGAGAATTTCCTAGCCGAATCGAAGGCACTTTATGATTTAACAAACTATGTGGACTACGATCAGGATGCGTATTGCAAGAGGGGCGAGACGATGTTCTCAACGCTCTTGGATATCGCCATACAATGTCGTGATATGATGGCCGAATATCGCAACAAATTGGCCAAGGAGGAGATGTTGTCTTGCAATTTTAAGCCACCAAATAACAAGCGTTAGGCAAGTTCAAAACAAAAACAAACGGCCCAACCGACAAAATACATAAAGCAAAACGAAAAAATAACACTATTACAACAACAAAAACAACAACAACAAGAATAACAATAACAATAACACAGCAACAACAAAACAATAACAAACGAATGAATAACAAGAGCAACAACAGCACATGTCCAGCTATTTTCTTTCTTTCTTTTTTCTGGCTTATAATTTTAAAATTGATGCCCAATTTTTAAGCTCTTCCTTCCAGTGTTTAAAAATGGCAACTAGTTTTTACGATATTTTCGTTGAATTTCCATAGTTTTTATTAGCCGGACTGTGCATGTTGTTGACAGGAGGTAAAAGCACCCATACATACACAACCATCGACATTCAACTACACTTACACTTTTACACTCCCACTCTCCACCACCAATCAAATCAAAAAAAGAAGAAATCTTTTACCTCTCCAATCACAATTAGTATGTATTTTTTTTTATATAATAATTTTGGATCATTTTTTGAATTGCAACCAATAAAAATTTCATGTTATCATTTTATATTAACGAATTTTCTGCATTATACAAAAAAAAAACAAACATCCGTTTCATATAAATTGCAAGCTTGCTGTTAGGAGACAAGGACAGCCAGCTGCAATTTGCACTTCACTCATTCCCTCGCTCGCTCACACCAACATTCACACTCTCTCATAGTCTATCTCTCTTCTCATACTAACACACACACACACACAACACCCAATACACAAATATGCATACATATGTACATATGTAAACTGAGTCAAGCTTAATGAAAAAGCAATAAAACTAAATGACAAATTGTCCCGCAAGAAGCGAAGAGAAAACTTAAAAGACAACAGCAAAATTTAAATATTAATTAATTAAAAACATGTTTATCAACTTCTAAGCAAATGCAGCAAAACAGCAACATAAGGAGAAGAGAATATTTATCATGGCGGCGTTTATTTTGTTTAGTTTGTGTGAATGTGAAAGCAATGAAAAAGAGAAAGAAAAGGGAAAGAAAAAGACATTTATTTTATACAATAAAAAACATTTATTATATGGATACTATAATATACATACATAATTCTTAACACATATTTTAAATTATATGAGATTCCATTATGATGATTCTGACTACATTTTACAACTATTTGATAATTACACACACACACACGCATTGTATTTATTTGAAAAGGCCACAAAAGCTGTATTTAATTTGTATTAATTTATTAGAAAACAAGACGATGAAAATACTACCCGCACCAAAACCAATTTACCTATGTATTGCTATATAATTTTTATACTTATTTAACATTTAAACAAAACCAACAACACCTAAACATAAAAAACTAAAAGGGCTGAAATGAAATGAATTTTTGCGAAACGCCATTTTCCAGTTGAGCTTTTTTCTTTTTGTTTGTTTTGTTTTTAGTTTTTTTTTTACATTTTTTTTATATCATGTTTAAGTAACGACGACTTTTGATTGAAACAATTTAAGTGCAGTTGAGATTGGAGATATGTTTTTTGCATTTCTTTCGTAGCATATAATTTATATACTAATATTTATTTTACATTTAATTCTCATCTAACAAAGACGAATAAAAAAAAAAAACACAAAACACACACACACACACTGATACAATGAATACAAAACTCTCTGCTTAGAAGATACAAAAATTAATAAGAAAAAAACCAAACATAAACCTAAAAAGGAAAAGTCAAGAAAAATGTTGTAGCTTAGCCTTATCGTGCATATGTGTGTTCTAACATTCATATGCATGCGCTTCTCTTAAGATACTTAACCAATCCACAAAAAAAAAAAAAAAAAAAAAAAACAAAAGCAAGAAAAAAATGTTTAACTATTCTGTTATTTGATTGCATTTCTCAAGAGCACTAAATGATAACCCACAGAAAATGGGCAAGAAAAAAAGAAGTCCTACTTACTACGTACATATTATTAAATTAACCATATTTTTTGACCCAAAATGCTAATTTAAAAAGCAAAAAAAAAAAAAATTAAATAAAAATATAAAAACATGTTAAAAACAAAAGGAAACAAAAAAAAAATAATTATAATAATAATAATGCCACTGGACAGAGTGCTTCGATATTACACAGTATAAAGAAAAAACAAAAATAAAATGTTAGGACTCGGACTCTAATAATGTATTATTAAATATAAATATTAATTTATATTGTAATAAAACCGAATATAAACAAAGTTGCACTCCTTTTATTTTAATGTACTGCGGAATGTTTGCTATTTGAATTTAAAATATATAGCGGTTACATCTTGGCGATTTCTAGTGTTGAACAGCAGTAAATCACTTATCGATAAAAGTGTTCTTGATTTTCGTATGCTGTGTGACCAGACACAGTATTTAAGAGTTGCTTGACATTTTGGCTGCTGGCCGCATGCGGTCACACTCTTCTCGTATAGTCGCAGAAAACTTTCGTTGTGTTTTGGTCGTGTCGTTGCCGTCGTGTTGCGCGTTTCGTAGACTGCCGCTGTGTTTATTTTATTTGCGTTTACGTGCACTCACCATTACTACAAGCGTAGCGTTCGTTATTAAATCGTAATAAAATCATCATCAAAAAAAGAGAAGAAAAATAAAACAGTTACATACGCAAACGACACATTTGCGCTTTTCGGGTCGCGGATAGCGAACGTAGTGTTTTTTTTTCGAATGTTTTTGTTAGTGAATGCAAGCGAAGAAATAAATATCAAGTGAAAAAGGGAATTTGTAAAATCAAAAACAACACACACAGACCGTAGAAGACGCGGTGGGTGACAAGTGCAAAAATTTAGGGGTTGCAAAAAAATATTTTCAGCACAGGTGAGAGCGGGAATTAGTAAGAGAGCAAAAGTGTGAAGAGAGCGGGCGTTGTGTTTGTGAAAAAGGAGAATAACAACAACAAATCTTGCAAAACAACAACTCTTTGCTAGCTTCGACTCCTACTTCGAACCCTCAACACTACCCCCCTCAGCGTGTCCCGCGTGCCATGCGTGACCTCGGCACCAAAATGGCCGAGCTAAAATTCGAGGCTCCATTAGCGAAATTCGAGGAGACGGACGAATGGGGCGGCTGTGACTTCATCTCCAGTCAGAATGTGCTCAATGATACACTTAATTTGAATTTGAACGCTTCCAATCGGAATATCAAGGATGCGGCAACGAAGCAACAGCAACAGCAGGAGAAGTTGCGTCTCCTCGAGGATGCTGTGCGTGATGCGCACATCAGTAAAAATGGTGTTGGAGCTGCAGCAACTGCAGCGGGCAGTGGCAACATTAGTCCTAATTGCAATACGCACAATAATCTCAATTTACTCACTGGCGATTTGGGATTAAACGATGTGGCCGCTGGTCTAACGTTGGGCGATGGCTTGGAAAAGCGTAACGGCGATAATGTGGATAACTTTACGGAGACATTTGGGGGCAGCTTGGAGGATTTGGTGAATACGTTCGATGAGAAGATCACGAAATGCTTTGGCAACTATGAGGAGAACGTTGAGGAGTTGGCGCCGGTTCAAGTGCGCAGCCAGGAGGAGATTATGAATGAATGCCAGTGAGTACAGCCTTTTTTATAGATACTATGTACATATAGTAAAAATCGAGTATTATGCTTGGTAGTGTTCTATTGGAGCGGTTCGCAAACCGGTTTGCAACATCTCATTAGTTATATAAAATGCATTGCTCGATTTCTATTTTACTTTTGGCTTGCCTAACTGCGCATGCCTCAATTTCAACCCCCCTTTTGCCGCCCACCCTGGCGCCATATAACGACGTAATCCTGGCAGCGAAGGGGAGAGGAGGGGGTTGTTATGTTGTTGGATCGATAAAAGTGTACGGCGTTCTCAGACGCATTATTTGCATCGAGGTCTAGCTTAAAACTGAACGCAACAGCCCACAAAAACAACCCTTGACCAGCAGCATCTAGCGGAAACAGCAGCCACCCCCCGCATTCATCACGTACGCACTACACATCAAGGGGTGGGGAGAAATCACAATCAGCGCCAAGTGGCGTTTGTCAAGCAAAGCAATTCACACTCAACAGCCAATTGCATGCGTAAATCATAAAAATGAGGAGCAAGAATAGCAACAACAACAATGTGAAGTCGCAGCAGCTGTTAAGAGAGCGAGTTGACCGCTGATACAAAAAAAAACAAAAAACAACACTTGAAAGTGCATTTGCCTACAGTAGAGACCACTAATAGAGTGAGCATAGTGCAGAGAGGCGAGGGGAGCTTTCTAGTCCAAGGAAGCGCGTAAAAGAGTGAGCAGAGTGAGTTAGCTAGTTAGTTAGCAGACCAAGTGAGCTTTCGACGCTAACTCTCTCGCTCTCACTACTTGCACAATGCAAATTGAGCGAATCAAATTTGTTTGTGTTTTTTCTCTCTTATTTTTTTTGGACAATATTGTGTCGCCAGTCGCTGACATCAGCTAATAAATTTGATAATCGCGTGCAGTGTGTGTGCGAGTGTGTTCGTGTGTGCGCGCAAATAAACAATTATTTGGAATGCACATTTATATATACACACATATAGCTGCCGTGATACATAATATATATTTATATTCATTTTCATATTCATATTCATATTTATTACGCCAATATGAATAATTAGCAAAGCAAACATTCACTTCGTCTCGAAAGTAAAATGCCGAATTTATTCCACTGCATTCATATTATTTTCTTTTGGCCATATGGCAACACTGACTCAGCTCTTTGCTTGTTTTCGCAAGCTTCCCACGCCTGTCGTCTCCCTTCCTTCCTCCCTCCCCTTGGCGCCCACCATTGTGAACTGCACTTGGAGTACAGTTTTAACACTCTTTTTCTTCCGCTTTACGCACTGAAAAGCGCTGATGCATCTCCTCAATGTCATAACTGTAATTGTCACGTTTGTTATGCATTTGTTTCGTTCGTGTGCTTTGTGTGTGTTTTGTTCTTGCTTACCTGTGCATTAAATGCAGAGTGCGTCTCTTGAACCAAACACTTGTCAATATTTACGTTACCCATTAGTAAAATGCTGTCATCTCGCTTGCTCTCGACGAAGGTCGCTCGACAAGTATTCTATGTATAGGAATGCAAGAGTGTATGTGTATGTGTATGTGCATGGTTTCCAGCAGCCGCATTTGACGAAGGTCTGCGACTCGAAAGTGCTAAGGAGGCTGCATGGAAAGCTTTTTTTTGTCAGCTCCAGACTGTGGCTTTAGATTTTGCGATTAATTTGTTTTCTGTGTTGCTTTTGAAGGCAGCAAGAACATGTTTAATACGTTTGCCAACGGCAAAAA
This sequence comes from Drosophila niveifrons, assembly GCA_035046325.1. Classification (NCBI taxonomy): domain Eukaryota; kingdom Metazoa; phylum Arthropoda; class Insecta; order Diptera; family Drosophilidae; genus Drosophila; species Drosophila niveifrons. The sequence continues at coordinate 6,505,606 of JAWNOC010000062.1, read as the reverse complement.
TAAAACAGAAAATGCAGATGCTTTTATATTTTATGTTTCTTTTGGCTAAAACTACACTGAACGAATGCCTGGAATGCAGAACTGAACGAAGCTTAGATCAAATTTATAAAAAAAAAAATAGTTTTTAAATTATATACACTAAATAGGGAAATTATTATGAAAGAACTGCACGAAGCTAAATTCTTTTTAAATTTATCAAGATTAGAATATCAAATTATATTAATAAATAACTTATCTATGAGTCGATGGGTAATTAAACGAACATTTAAAAAAAACGAAATTAATCAAATTAAAAAAATAATTATATTAATAACTTATTATTGCTGGCACATTTTATAAAAGCTGCACTTTTGCCATAAATTAGTTGTGTTGATGCCAAAAATGAAATGACCGAGGCTCGTTATAGCGATAGCCAACTGTGATTAGAGCGATTTGTGGGCATACATATGGATGCATAAATATTAAATTTGCTCGTTTTAGCTTTTATTGCCACTTAATATTGTTTGTAGTGTATTGTTTGGCATCGTTGCATGCGGCGGCGACATAAAAACACAACACGAAAAACTAAAATTAAAAAAAAAAATAACAACCGCCGCATTTGTGCCACTTAAAGACTGACCATATGTGCCATGCAACGTTGCGACGCGTCGCATATATGGCCAAGCATTCAGTCAGTCAGTCAGGCAATCGGTTGCTTGTTGTGGTCCCCACTTTCTGGTTTTTTTCTCTCTCTCTCTTCTATTAACTGTCATTGACAGCCATTTGCATGAGAGACGCGTGGGACACGCGACCACAGCGCCCCCCCTCCCTCCTTTGGTGCCGTTGCAATCGTTGCAACGTCGCTGACATAACTGATTTAAGCGTTTGATTTGACCAGCTGGTCAGCCAGCAACTTTTCATTTCGATGGCTTAGCTTTTCATTTTATATTTCACAATTTCTTCTCACTGCAGTTGTTGATAATAGATTTGTGTGGCTGCCGCATGCGGCAAACCAACCGCAGTTGCAACTTGAGCTGGGCGCATGCCTTGGCAACCGACCGACCTACTTTGCCGTTAAGTTCAATGTCCTGTCGCCAGATCCTGCCACCAGAATGCAGCTCAAGTTGCCGCTGCTCAACCCAATAGCAAAACTCGTTTTCAAAGATGCGCGCTGACAATTTGACTTGTGCCGCAGTTATCGCTGTCTTCCTCTCTTCCCAAGCCGGTTGTTGTCTTGGCTTTGCTCTGCTCTGCTCTGGTCACACTGCAGCCTAGGGCATGCTTTTCTGGCTGGCTGTCTGTCTGTCTGCGTACTTTGGCAACTGCAGTTCAGTGACTAACAGAGCTAAGGCTACCAAAATTGTTGGCTATGCTTTGGTAGTTAAGAACTTTGCCTTGGCGCATTAATTCGTTTTGATCCACCTTGCACTTGTATGGTGGAAAAGTGCAGTGGAGAAGGAAACCCTTGCAAAGCTCAACTAAATTATGCAATACATTAGCCTTTATAATCAATTTGAAAGTCAAGCACACACACACACACAGCTGAATTGAGGGAGTATCAAATTTCCATTCGGTTTAATCAATTATGAAAGGCGTCGGCTCGCTGCTTTCAACTATAAATAATCAATTGAGTGACGGGATGTTGTTGTTGTTGTCGTTGGTGCCTTGAAAATGTGCAGTAAACACATATCCTGGACACAGAGGCAATAATCAAATTGTATGTGCTATAAATATAGACTGGGGGTAGTTTCGCAACCTCCCCCCGCCCTTTGGGTCGTATGAGTCATGCCTGAGGCCGCACAACATGGCGTATGCGTGTTAGCGGTTAGCGAGTGAGCGAGAGAGAGAGAAAGCGAGGGAGGGAGCGAGAGAGAGTATAAAGGAAACAATGTGACACATGTGAATGCATAAGGTTGACAGGCCTCCTCCGGTTGCCGAGGCTTAATTGTCATTGGGGTCTTGGGTCTCGGGGGTTGCTTGAAAGTCATTTCCTGCAGCGAACTGCAAAAGGACATTAACCTTTCAACAGCTAATTGAACGCGAGGCCCGAAACACACAAAACACTGTCATAGCTACAGCTACAGCTTGAGATACAAATGACTACAGCTACAGCTTCAGCTTGAGATACAAATGACTAATATATATCTGAGGAAGACAGAGCACACCCAAAACGACTGCGAATCGACTGTGAATTGGACAAGTTGACTGCCGCAGGCTATTACATCATCAGCAACAGCAACAACAACACACACAAACTACGACAACAGTAAACAACGTTTTGAGCATTTGATGAGCGAGTGAGAAGTAGAAAAACCCACACACATAGAAATACAAAACACAGTCAAGGACAACGCCAAGCCGGCGGCAACAAAACGGAGCCAAAACCGTTGAGTTTGTTTTATTTTTTATTTGTTATACCCGGCAATTTGAGTTGTTAGTCCAGCATGAATGCTGAATGAATTTTTGTATTTTTGTATTTGTATTTTTTTTTTTCTTAGCGGGTAGCATCAAGTCGAGCATGCCTCACTTCGTTTGTAGCTCTTCGAGTATGAATACAAATTGAATAGGAAATTGAAAAGGGGTTTGAGACGAAATTGAATTGGCACGCTCGCTCTGCTTCTTCTTCAATCATGTGGCACGCCCCAGGTTTTCACACCATCCATCCATCCATCGAGTCCTTGAAATAACAATCGAGGTCAATCGTCATCGGGGCTGCTGCTGCTGCTGCTTCTCAACACTTTTCACTGCACTCGATGATGATGATGTTGATTCACAAACATGAGTGGAAAATTGCTGCCGGGAAAAACAAAAAGCAATTGTCAGAGGTAATTGCATTAAAATCAAATTCGATTATCATGCAATTTATTTAGATGGCAGAGCAAGAAATAATAACAATAAAATGCCATAAAGAGGAGAGAGACAATGCTGTTTAATAAACGTCAATAGGGAAGTCAAGGATAAGTTTGATGAAAAGCAATTTCAATTGCTGCGGAAGCAATTGGGATGAACATTCGGGACATGACATTATGAATAAATCAATCAATCAATAGCACAATAATAAAACTAAACAGCAATAAAAGCACAACAGCGTGGTATTAACAGCTAAATATACCAAATTAGTATACAAAATGTATCTTTGGTATTTGATTTCTTAACAATCAAAAAACAAAAAAAAATTAGACACGGAATTTTGTACTTTAACTATAACACTAATAAAAGTAAACAGCAATAAAAGCAGAACAGTACGGTATTTTCAGTTAAATATACCAAATTGATATAAAACAAATACTGTAATATACCAAAATGTATATTTAGTATTTGATTTCTTAATAAAAAAGTAAGTAAATTTTGTACTTTAACTACGACAATAATAAAAGTAAACAACAATTAAAGGAGGACAGTGCGGTATTATCAGTTAAATATACTAAATAATACTGAAATCTACTTAAATGTATATTTGGTATTTTATTTCTTTAAACAAAGAAAGTTAGACACGGAAAATTGTACTCAACTAGCTATTGATTAGAAATTAAATAAGAGCTACTATCTCAAAGATTAAAAAAGAAGTTAAAGAATTGTATGTCAAGGTAGAGAAAGAAGGAATCAAGGGATTTTCGTATTCTTAGAGCAGCAAACAACGAGTTTGTCTACTACTATTGCCTAATGAGTAACATGGAAAAAACAAAAGTGAAGTTGAAACCTAGTAAATTTGTAATTTATTTGCAATTAAAGAGTAGATGGATGACGCGACAAGAGTTGTTTGGAGAGTTTAAAGATAGAAATATACCACAATGTATAGTTGGTATTTTATTTCTTAAAACAAAAGAGAGTGATACACGGAAATGTGAATTTGAGCTAGCTATTGATTAAATGTAGAACAAGAACTAATAGCTCAAAGATTACAAAATGAATTTAAATTACAAACTAAGATAAACAATAACTTTTCCAATTCCTAGAGCAGCAAAGTTAAGCAAGTGTTTTTTCTACTACTCTTGAATAACTAGGAAAAAATAAACAAAAGTGAAGTCAATTTGCAATTCATTTGCAATTAAAGTGTAGATGAATGACGCGACAAGAGTTTGGCGTCTGAAGAGTTTAAAGAGGGAAATGAGTGAGATGAATAGCGAGGTTGCATAATAAATTAGCTAATGCAATTGAAAGCAAAGTGAAGCAACTGCAGCAAAAGGGAAATTGTAACTGTTGAAAAAAACAAGTAAAGTAAAATAAAAAAAAAAATAGATAAATAAAAAGAAAGTTTGGCAATTGAAATGCGACAAGTTGCAAATGGTTTCCAAATAAATGCAAGAAACTTTGCTTCAAGTGTGTTGTGAGAGTGTCTTAAAGGGTGTGTGTGTGTGTGTGTATGCTTTGGCTTGCTTTGCTTTTGGCACTTAATGATCATTAGCTGTTTATTTTGCAGATACGTTACATTGATTGCCTTCTTGTCTAGTTGTTGTTGTTTTTGCGCCGTTTTGGGCCGCTTATTTATGGGCCACATAACTGCCAACAAAACGCAATTCGTTGGCGTTGTTAACGCTGTCATGGAAGCCATACACACACACAACACACACACACATACACACACTTGCCCTGTGCTGACTTCGCTTCAAAAGAAAATAATTAACGCATCCAAATGAGGCCAACTGAAGCCACACACAAATTTGATCAAAATAATATAGTTTTACATACACAGAAGGGTACAACTTTTAATCAACCTTGAATGTCACCCCCTGAGGGAATTTACCAAACACACACACACACACACCAACACACACACAGAGAAATTGTCAACTGTGTCCCCATTTTGTTTTGTATCTATCAGATGCGTATCTGATGTAGCTGCGTGTATCTTTAGGCGACTGCAGCATTGTGTATCTGAAAATGAAATTTGGTTGGTTTGCCAACGCAAAGTGTTAACTAAACTAAATTTAGAATGCTTTTGAATGCTTTGTGTTTGCCGCCACAGCATTTTGTGTTTTAGTTGAGTGTTTTTTCTGTTGTTTTCTAGTTTCGGTTTCGGCTTAAGTTACACTCATCATGATGTACCTAAAGCCACAGATACTTTGTTTTGGTTTCTTGGTTTCTTGTTTTTTTCGTATATTTTTGCGTGTGAGCGTTTGTGTGTATAATCATCATCTTTGGCGCCCAGCAAACGAAACAAGAAAACTTTCACACTCGCACAATGCACAAATGAAATGAAACGAAGTCTTTCGTACTCTTCTTTAAGGGGGCCAAGCACAACTCTTGTAGTAGATGTTATAAATAACATTCCAAAGACATTTTTTTCAATCGAATTTCGAGTTGAGTTTGTTAGCAAATATTTTTGTATTAAGTAAGTGAAATGAATTTATTAACTAAAGGGCATCTAGAGTTTCATATGCTGATGGATATTTCATCTCGTGTGTTTTTTAAACATGTGAATGTTGCGCCTGAGTGAAAAGAGTCGTGTGAACGAACCGCAGCCAAAGCCAAAGCCAATCCACAAAGAAACACAGTCATATATATACATATATATAGAGGAAGAGAGAGAGAGAGAGAAAACAAAACATAAGCTTGCCACAGCAAACAAAGTGTTGCACATCACAAGAGACTCGTGCATAATCGGGTGAATCAATAAAACTGGAATGTTGATTGCCAATTAATGATCAAACTCGAAATTTGCTTCAACATTTAATTATGATTTGTAATGAAAATTGAAGAGGAAACATTTTCAGAGCGATAAGGCAAAACAAAGCATTTGATAAAGTAAGCAAGAGTAATGAAGATTGAGAGGCAAATAGAAGCAGGAAGTTAACGAAAGACAGAGCAATTAAAATATAAATATTATTTTAGTATAGAAGAGAGAAGACTACAAATATATTTCATTTAAATTTTAAATCAATTTTATGTGAAATTCTCTAACTTTCACATAAACAGAGCAATAAAGTATCTTTTAAACATTTTGCATTTAAATGCAATTTGAAGTAAAAGACTAGAAAAATACTTAATTTTAAATAAATTGTATTTGGAATTTAGAGATAAACGGAGTAATAAAGTATCTTTCATACATTTTTAATTTAATTTTAAATAAATTTTATTTGGAGATAAACAATTTATTTATTTAATTTAGAGATAAACAGAGTAATACATGATACATTTTTTATTTAAATGTAATTTGAAGTAAACTTTATTTCACTAGAAAAGGGAAAAGACTTGATAAATTGAATTTTTGCCATATTTAGAAATTATATTATTGGTAGCAAGCTTTCTTTGATGTTTTACCATTTTATATAGCACTTAAAACTATTTACATTTTTATTAATCGTAATTTCCTAATGACAATTCCCAAAGAAATAGAGATTAAGTGAATGCAGACATAAAATGCAATCAGCGTTTGCTGTAATGTCAAACTTTTGTCGTTCTCATTCTCTCCACAAATTAGTTTGTCTATCTTTTGTAATATTTTCCGCTCTCAAAAGAGCAATTCGCTGATAGGGAGCAATGTAAAGGCTGCGTCTATAGATTAAAGCAATCTCAATTTGCTTTACAGTCGTTGCCAGCAAATGCGTCTAACTTTTGTGCCCTTTTTTTTTGCCCAAGCTCAGATTAAATGCTGAAGCTACACAGTGCCTACAATAAGTTAGTTAACAGACTGCAGCATCGCATTAGAAAGTTGTTTACGACACAAAGAAATATTCATAAGAAAATGTTAAAGGGAAAAACTAAAATTAAAAGTCCAAAAAATAAACCAAAATGAAGAAAAATAATAATAGAAAGAAAGGCAACAAAAAAAAGGTAAGAAAAAAGCAAAACCCAATTAAAATGTAAAATAAAAGTTAAAACGCTGCGTGGGCGAAATGAAGTAAAGTCAAGTGAATAGCGAGTATGAGTATGAGTACAAGTGAGTGTATTCATAATGATGATGAGCAAAACGTAATGAAGATCAACTGATGAAAAATATGTCATGTCGTTTGGTCAGCGACTGTCTGAAATGACTGATTCATCAGTTGAACACACAACTTGATTGCGTTATCTAAGTACTACAATTAAAATTCATTAAAATATTTATACGCATATGGAGCGAGAGAGAGAGAGGGAAGTGTAGAATAGGAATGATATAGTTGAAATCGAGTTTTAGGAATGAGTTCGGGCAATGAGCTCATTTCGTGGGCGTTGCTCGGAAATTGAAATTGAGCCGCTAATTGTCCGATCTCGACGACAGACGACAGATGCGCCATGCATATCATCAGCACAAACAAAAAGAGAGGAAGAGTAAGAGAGAGAGACAGACATATCGGTCAGGGTTAGAACCCAGAGGAAGATAACGACAGATCGATCATCAAACAAACAGCGGCTGGCGCTATCATGTCGTAAGAGTTCAGGGTTCAATCAGCTTCACAATGCGTTGATTTCACGCTTATGATAAGTGTGTTCTACCATCTCCCCCTCTCTCTCTCTCTCCCTCTCTCTCTCTCTCTCTCTCACTCGATCTCTCTTTGTCTACACTCCAATAATTAAGAATTATTGTGCTGCGAGGCGAAATCTCTTAATTGCTTCGCCCGATGATGGAAATTTCAATTCAATGTGGCAGAAAAAGCAAAACTCTGCCTCGTTGTGGAATTTGGATTCTCGCATTCTTAGTTCAGTGTTTTTTAGTTCTATTTCGAATCATTAAAGTGGACCAGCTCGATTAATGATCTCATGCTTGACACATTGCTCATACCCCATCATTTTTATATGATATTAAAAGAGTTTCAAACTTAAATTGTTTTCGAAAAAACAGGTCGAGATTACGATGCTTAGGAATATTAAATTGAGTGCAGCATTAAAAACGTTGTAAAGTACAAGTTTGTAAATTAAATAACAAAGATTTTTTATTATAAAAAAGAGTTCAGCTTCGAAGATTTCAAAAAAAGATTATGAATATTTTTGGAACAAGATTCGATCTACTATTTTTTTTATTTTGCAAATTTAATAATAAAAATTTCTTGGAATACAAAATATTTCTTAATAAAAGAAGAAAAAGAATGAACATTTTAAAAGCAGAATGTAATAACAAAGATTTTTTAGTAAGAAAATTATTGTTTCGCTTTTAATATCTAAAAAAAAAGATGAATATTTTAAGATCAAGATTTGGTCAATTCTTTTTTTAATTTACAAATTTAATAAACAAGATTTATTCGACAAAAAAAAAATGTATTTGACAAAAAAAATAAAAATTCTTTTGATAATTTCCAAATTTAATAAACAAGATTTATTGGTCAAACAAAATTTTCGAATAAAAAAGAATGGAAATTTTAATAGCAGAATTAATAAACTTTTTGTAACTGTAATAACAAATAAACAATATATTTTAAATAAAAAAAAAACATGAAAATTTGTAAAGAACAATTTTATGTATTTTTGTGAATTTAATAACAAAAATGTCTTAGTACAAAATTTATTATGCAGTTGAGACTTGAAAAAAAGTAGATGATAATTTTTGCATTTGTCTCAAAGCGACAAAATAGAAATGACCAAATCACAACACAACTTTACCATAATGTTGAGATTAGTTTTCTAGTGAAATACCCGAAAATGTGCATTTGTAATGATTAATGATGATCGTAGAAATATGATTTATAGAGTATTCGTTGGTCGTTGCAGTGTCAAGTGAGCATTGAGCATTTAATCAGCTAATTACATTGAAAATAATTCATTTGATTTGTGGTCTGTGGATTGAATGCGTCGCATTGCGTCGCCCACAGATCGTGTCGCTCCAAAAATGTAGCCCACAAAACTAAATGCAAAGACTATACTATATATATATATATATATATGTATTTACTTGCGACGATGTCAGATAGTATATTCTTGTGTATCTGCAGCTTTCAAGACCTACATAACAAGATTTATATGGCGGCCTCGACACATTCACATTAACAGCAGCCCATGCACATACAAAACTATATAGCTAAACATACATATAGATACTGCTGTGTGTAGGTGTGTGTGTGAGTGTGTGGAGATATTTATTTACCTGACGCATTTTCCGAGTGTCGCAAACGATTTGCGCGCTTCGCTTGTTTCGCACATTCTTCATCTTTGGCCTTTGCTTGTTATTGCTCTGTTGCATACCCTGTAATTGTATTATTATGTGGGTAGTCTCATTTTGCAACAACAAGTGCAAAGTTTTCATGTCAATTGCATCTTTATAAATTTCGAATACTTTAAATATTGTCATATTAATATCTTGTTGGTTTACAGGGTATAACCAAGTCCATCATTTGCAGTATGTCTTTCGAAAATTTTGATTTATTTATTTTGGTTTTGTTTGCGTAAACAATTTATAGGGTATTATTAATTGGTAACCTTATGTTTATACCCAATCATTCAGATATATATAATTCTTCTTGTTCATGAGCTAATCGTGTATACTTAGATTTGCTTTCGATTTGATAGATTTGCCAGAATGAATTACTACACTACATCTATGACAGATCTCAATTTAGTTTTAATCTCACAGCAATTTGTTTCACAATTCAAAAGAAGCCGTTTTAATATTTTCTATTTTACGCTATTTTTGTGTTGTTGCCAACAAAAAAGAAAAAAAAAAAATGATATGAATGGCAACAAATTGAACAGCAAAGTAAAAACATTATTCATTTTCCAGTCAAATGCAAACAACAGACGGCTAAAAAAGAAAAGAGGAAAAATGAAAGCAAAAACATTAAAATGATATATAAGGAAATACCATAAATTCCTTACACGAACGTCATGAATATTGACAGAAATTGGCACAAGAATAAAGAAAGATTTCGTGTTCGATCTGTCGTGTTCCGCTGAACTGACAGTCAGAGCAGCGATATTCGATTGTATCGCTATATTCTATATAGCACAATTTTAGCATTTCCTTTACACTTTCTGTCATTAAGCATTTCCGGTGTTCCTCGAAAACTATTTACGATTCCCGATTAGGCAACAACTCATTAGCTGGCTGCATATCTATTTTTCATAATTATTCATAAAGATTGTCATCGGCTTTTGCAAATTGTAGTTTTATACTCTTTTTTGGGAATCAGCACAGCGATTAATTGCAGTAAGAAATTTATTTTGTATTGGCACTCGTTACTCGTTATTATTTGAATCGTTACTCGTTATTCCATTGAATTTATATTGCATTGCAAACTTATTTACTTATAAGCATATAAACAACACTCACAGCATAATAAATTCTTGTATAAGTTACGTATACGTTACTCGTTAGAATGGAAAAAAGTACTCGTCGAGTTATAAAGCGTGTGAGCTTAGCACCGCGTTTTGTTCGTCGGTAATCTAGCGAGATCTATAGCAAAACATTAGAGCAGTGGCAATTTTGTAATTAGTCAATTATGAAATTCTTTTGTATTAACTTATTGCACTCGTAGATATTAAGTATACGTTACTCGTTGGAATGGAAAAGTACTCGTCGAGTTATGAAGCGTGAGAGCTAAGATATTCGTCGGGAATTTAACGAGATTTAAAGCAAAACATTACAGCAGTGGCAATTTTTTAATTAGTTTATTGTGAAATTATTTTGTATTAACAACTAATTGCGCTTGTAGATGTTAAGTATACGTTACTCGTTAGATTTGAACACATACTCGTTGCGTTGTGAAGCGTAACCACTTGAGATTGCCTTTTGTTTTTCGCTATTTAAGTGAGATTTAGAGCAAAACATTACAGCACCAGCAGATTCCTATAATTCTTGCACTCGTTACTCGTTGCAAAAAGAATGCTCGTTGCTGCTTGGATTTGAGTGAGATTCAGAGCGCGGAGCGAGATTCAAGGCAATTGAGAGTGTGCTGTTAAAGCGCTCAAGTGCAAAATGCTCATCATCGCGATGATGATGAACAACAGCAGCACATCGTTCACATCAACATCATCGGCTAATCAACGAGCGCAACAACAGCAGCAACACCAACAAGGGCATCATTCAATTGCTCAAATGTAGAGCATGAATAATTATGGGAAAAACTACAACAAACAGCTGTGAACTGGCAGTAAGACAAAACCAAAACGTCTGCAAATGCGCTGCTGTGGCAATTAAATGATTGGCATTGATCGTGAAATTTGATAGCAATTGTGTGCCACAGAAATTTACATACAACTTGCTTACTTGCCCCCAGACAAACTGTCTGACAAACTTTGCTCTGTGAAATCGGGCAAGATGCCAATTGCAACTTGAGCTACACTCGGCAATAAGAGAAGAGAAGTGAGAAGCGAGAAGAGAAGCGAGAAGATAATAATTTGACATTTGGCGGCTGCTGCTGCTGTTGCTGTTGCTCCAATCTTAATCTTAATTGCATCTCATTTGCATTTCGCCTCGTGCTGTGGCAAGCTAATGAGGCATTTTATCTGCCAAGCAGCACCGCCCATTTCCTATCAATCCACACAACTCCTTTACAGCAGCTACTTATTCCTAGTACAATTCAACAACTATGCCACTTACTATATATGTATATCACTTGCAGTGTGCTATATAGTAAGTGTATAACTAGTCATCATCTGACAGGCAGGCGGTACTTGGTACTTGGCAGTTTATTGTGCCAGTTTTTTTTTTTTTTTGCTGTGCTTTTCCGTTGAATGCGTTGCGCCACACAAAAATCGCATAACGAGTGCCACTCGTTGCACTTAGCATACCCTGTAATTCCGATCTAAAGTCAATGCTTGTAGAGTTTATAGTAATCATAGCAATTATATATATATTTCCTTTTATTTAAGTAGAACTCTATTAGAAAAATACAAGAAATTAATAAAAAAAAAAGATATTAACTGTAGTGTTATCTTCTATTTGATATTTTTACCTAAACAGATATTTTCCCTTATAATGTCTTTTTTGTAAGCTCAGATTCATGAAAAGTTTACTTAGCAATATATTCTAACATTTATTTTGAATATTAGTAGCATTATTAACAATGAAAGATATATAAGAAGTAAAACTTGGACATAAAACGATATAAAGATGAAAGAATATGAAGACATATAAAGAAAAACTGTCAAATGAAAAGAGATTAAGATGAAAGAATATAAATACATAAAATATATATAGTAAAAATATTAATGGAAATACTAATTTTGATATAATACAAAAACTTGAGAGAAGTAAAAATTGAAAGATAATGTTTTATATTAAGTATAAAATATAAATCAGCATATTATTACATAGTGTATATAATTTAAATAAAACATAAACTTGATAGAAGAAATGTTTTACATTAAATATAAAATATAGTTTAGAGTATTATTATGTAGTGTATGGGTTAATCGATTTAGTTGGCTTTCACTTCTTAACCCTTTTACTTGCACAGTATCTAAGCGTCGTATATGCCCGCGTTTTTATGCGCACTACTTACTCATTGCATATTGCCTTTTGGCTTTTGTTGTTGCTGCTCTTGAACAGGACGGTACTTGTACCATTTGCTGATCCAAAATATACATATGGACATGCATATATGTATATCCAAGAAAACATTCTTTGTGCATTCGTCCAACAACAAAAAATTCTGTGTAAATTTTCTCGAATTGCCGGCGCCCATGGCGTATACTTATTTATTTGCTTTACTAGGCTAACAGTGCCACAAAGCGATGCAGCTAATGCGTATTTTTTTTGCAAAAGCACTTAGAGGCACAGAGATGGGAGGTGATATAGTCAAAAGTGTTTTATTATTATTATTATTTATGTTTATTGTGTGCATAAATACTGATGCAACATTCTTGCTGTACTTTTGAAACTTTAATAGTTTTTAACGTGCTAAAGAAATTAGTTAAACATAAGTTTACTTTCATATTTAAAAAGTATAATAAGTATAGAAAATTTCTAAATATGATTAAAGAATTTTAAACCAGTTTGTGAAACAAAAAATGCAACGTTTAAATGTAGTTAATAAATATAATTAATTTTATAGAACAAGCTTCAATTTAAATTGTCCCAATCTAATGTGTGTTGAATATTATTTCGTTTTGCAGAATGTGGTTTAAAAAAGTTTGTGAAACAAAGAATGCAACGTTTAAATGTAGTTAATAAATATCAATAATTTCATAGATCAAGCATCAATTTAAATTGTCCCATTCTAATGTGCGTTCAATATGATTTCCTTTGCAGAATGTGGTGGACCATCACTGGCAACTTTGGCAATATTCTGCCCATCGACTGGTCCAAGTCGTACACACGCCAGATGCACATGCCGACCCTAAATTTGGGTCAGAATCGAACAAAGCAACAGCAGCAGCAGCAACAGCAGCAACGCAACCAACAACAACAGAATCCACAGACACCGGGCGATGAGTTCAATGACTTGACCAGCGAGGATGAGGCGGTCGCAAATGATTTGGATATGCACGCCTTGATATTGAATGGCCTTAGCGGTGATGTCGATGAGCCCATCAAATCCGTCGAGGAGGTCATCAAGGAGATCGATGACATTATGGATGAGGCCGAAAGTCCGCTCGATGAGCCCGAGAACTGTGACTCCGAGGTGATTGAGAAGGCCCGCGAGGTGCTTGGTGCGCCACTTTATGCAGAAAGTGAGTTTCGAAGAAGAGTCCCTCCAAAATGACAATTCAACAACTAATTGAGAATCTTTTGTGCCATTTAGAGCTGCAGTATTTGAGCAGCACACAGCTGAATAAGCTGTACATGGAGATGGAGATGCTTATCCAGGAGCTGAGCGAGACACTGATCAATGAGCTGGCGCTGCGCGATGAGCTCGAATTTGAGAAGGAACTGAAGAACTCGTTCATCTCGCTGCTGCTTGCAGTGCAAAACAAACGTCGGCAATATCATGTCGAGAAGAAGCGTGGCAAGTTCCAAGGTAACTAAAATCAGCAACCGGTTAACATTTAGAATTGTTGAGAGTCAATGTTTATACATTCATTCTTTGCAGGTCCAGAGCCCAAATACTTGACCACTGTCATACCGTATCATCTGGAGAATGGCACACCCAACAATCAGTCCCTGCAGGTGCTGATCAAAAGTAAGTGGACACGAGTTGTGAAGAGCGGAAGAGTTGCGCTGAGTAGACGACCACAAGCTGAGCAGAATGAATAGAGTAGACAACAGGAGAGCTTTCAACCGACTTTAATCAAAAGTATACCAAGAGTGGAGTGACAGATTAAACAGAAATGCGAATAGACGACGAGTAGTAGAACTCTTCACTTCAATTCAGAGTATTGTTGTAGTCTTGACTTTCAGAGAGATGCTCTTGTCAGCAAAGAGTTAACTTCGCTACTTCCCTCTTGAACGTTTCTTGTGATGATTTTCTAATTAATACTTAAAACCATCTTTTGTTGCAGTACTCAAGGCCATTAATGAGGACAGTCCGACGGTGCCGACGCTGCTAACAGATTACATACTGAAGGTGCTGTGCCCCACATAAACAAATGTCAAGCTGCAATAATAAACAACACTACAACAACAACAACAATAACAAGAAGGAAGATGAAGTAGAAGATGAAACAGCAAACAACAATAAAAATTACGCTGTATCTCTCTGTCTGTGTTTATACGAGTATATACTTTATAAAATTAGTTATATTACAATACAATATATGTACTACAAGCAAAGCACCCTATAAGCAGCAGCAGCTAAGCCTTCAGCACCCTGTAAGCCTCCATCTAAAACTTACCCCCCAACTCAAGTCATAGCCACAATTAAGTCAGCGATTATAATGCTAACACACTGCTTGGAACCAGACAGATAATTGCAGTACTCAACAAATGAAAAACGAGAGCCGCATAGATAGAGATAGAGAGACAAAAAACAAAAAAAAAACCGGAGAATGAGATGGATAAGTAGAGAAAGAGATGGAGATAGAGACAGAGATAGTATTGCACGTAATACTCAATCTATTGAAATTCTTAACTTACCAATTACCAACATTATATAGATGTATTCACACCCATCCCGCTTCAACATTGAAATGATCATGATCATGATGATATATGTGTGTGTGTGTGTAATCACTAGAGTGTAATGCCATATACATATTCATATACATACATATATATAGAGAATTGATGCACTTCTTTCGCAATTTCCTCGACTTCTCTCAACTTTTGCCCCTCGGTGTAATTGTTTGTGTTTGTCGCTGCTTTCCGACTGCAAACCCAATTGATTTGTGGTGGCCAGTTGGCTAAATTATATAGTAAACATAAGTGTGCAGAGCATCCAATATATCTGCTATATAACTAAATAATACAAACACACACACACACACGTAATCGTAAATTGTGTATGTAACAAAAGCAAAGGGAGATCAAAAAGAGATATAATTTAAGCGCCAGTTTATATACCTGTATGTTGTACGTACCACAAACACACACACATAAATATATATATATATATGTATCTATATAGACTATATAGTATATATAGCACATATATATCGAAATATGTGTGTATATAATTGTAATTCGCTTTTGGCTCTTGCTTCAAGATGTGCTCCCAACGAGTTTGCATTTTGCTATCATCATCTCAACTGAACGTCAGGTTTATTATATTGTATTCTATATTATTAATATGATTACGATTACGATTATTATTATTATGTATATTGAATGCATTCGATTCTATGTGTAAATTAATTGTTTTCCATTTGTTGCAATTCTACTTCGATTTCGTTCTTTTTACGCGCTCCATTTCTGCAATAAGATTTACATTACTATTATTATGATTATTATAAATATTATCGAATATTATTATTATTATTATTATTATTATTATGTAATACGTTTATTCATAATTAATGAAATTGATCATGTTTTTAGCTCGACAGCGTAGCGAGTTGTGTGCGTGGCCATAAAATGCTTTTTGTTTTGTTTAAAACCAATTTTTGATTTAAAATGTAATTTTAATTTGCATGCAAAACGCTGTGTTATTTACTTTTACCAAACATGCATAAATACAAAATACAATTACGAATACGAATACAATTTAAATGTATACATTTAACTACAAATACATCTACTATACAAAATATATATATATAAAAAAAAAATACAAAAAAAATCCAACAAAAATTACAAACAAAATAGTTTAAATTTCAGTCAGGCGCACAGTGCTTTTACTTATTGTTTTACTTATTTATTTTTTTTTTAACTGCATTATATAGCAAAATAATTAACCGTTATATCGGACAGTCCAACAAAATGAACAACATTTATATCATGTTTCACATTTCACCAACATCAAAACAAAATATATGAAAAGCAAACAAATCAATGAAAATTTGTTAACTTCGGTGAACCGAAGCTTGCAAAAAAAAATATTTTTCCAAAAACATTTCGATAAACTTGAGTACACACCACATTTAATGCAAATCTTAGGTACCTTTCAAAAACAAAAATTAAAAACAAAACGATATGAATTCATACCTAAAATGAACTAAATCTCTACCAAAAAGACACATACAAAAAAAAAAAACTTAAAATAAAAAATGCATAAATGTTTACGATTCATATAAATATTTATATATACAGATATATCTGATATATGATCGCGCTTTATAATAAAATATAAAAATAAAAAACATAATATTTACTAAAATGCAAATTCAAATTCATAGCAAAAGAAAATACAACATTTTTTAGGTCCTCAAGAAGGCAACCAATAAATTGCTATATGATAAAACGAAAACAAAAGGAAAAACCAACACGTAATTCAAGTGTATTTGTACATTTATTCGAAGAGTCCATGTTAATGTCGAAAACGTAGGCGAGCAAAGAATGGAAATTATATTTATTTGATAAATTAGTAAAGAACAAAAACACAAATAAGATGCATTATATATATAATTAAATGTATATGTATACATGCAATGCAATGCTCTATATACAAAAAGGGAAAAACTTTTAAATTGCTTAAATAAAAACAAAAATACAAAAGCCAATCCTGACGTTTTTTAAATTTAAATTTGGTTTTCGATATCCTAGCTCACATTTTTATCGATAGCACGCTGAGTCAATGTTGTCAATGTCTATGTGCGTTAGATGCTCAACGAATTTCTAGATAAACTATTGTGAATGCATTGAATTTGTACAATGGAGGTAAGCCTTAAAAAATAAAAAATTCATTTATCTGCTTTGCTTGTTACATAATAAACTGAAAAGAAAAAATATTTAAATTGGGAAACATCAGTGTGTACACAACTTCACGACTTCGATAGAAACTTAAGGATAGCTCCAATTGATTTCACAGTGTGGCCATTTAACGTATATTTTAGTTGTTGATATCAATATACCACACTATGAAATGCAAATCTATGGTATATTTTGAAATTTATTACTTGCAATGGTACTCATGTTCACATGCAAGTAAATAGCAGAAATCATTTAATAATTTTCGTATTTTTAAAAATTGATATTTTAAATGTGTATTTAACAATTACATAAATGTTGCATATCACCACTCTTTATTTAAATAATTGGAAGTCCATTCAAAAAGAAGCGCCTTTGTACACGCCTTTTTCGCATATTGCCTCATCACTAATCGAATGGGACCAGTCGTTTACATGCGACTGCAGTATATTTTTTATTTTGGCGAAGCTTTTAGTATTTAGTATATTTTGAAATTCAGCTTGCGGTCACGCTGCCTTGCCTATCCATAGTTTTTTTTTTGTATCCAAACAGTAAAAATAAGTTTAAACAAAAGCATCTACATATAAGTTAATTTTTTTTTCGTTAAGTGTACAATTTATTTATTTTTTAAGTGTGCGTTCAATAAGAAAATGTCATCGCGAAGGTAAATAGGAAAAACGACAATGTACACACATACACACATACAAGATTCACGCACACACACGCTCCAAACCCAGATGTACCATGCTCACATACACACTCACACACTTGCACACACATTCCCCAACACACACACATGCACATACACGCGCGCACAAGCCCATAAGCACACACATAGCCATACACATAGATACACTCTGGGGCTATTTACATATGTATAAGTATATACAAAAATCAAAAAACCAAAGAGAAAGAAACAACAACATTGAGATAAAAAAGTGCAACAAAGTGCTGAAAGTAAATTGCACCGCAGCAGCCGCTGACGCAGCCCCGTTGCTTGTCCCCTTTCCCCCTTTTCTGGCCACCCCGCACTCTTTCTTCTCCTCTCGCAATAATATCGCAATATCGGTCGCGCTACAGCCAAAGCTATGAAGCTAAAGCTACGGCTACATCTACAGCTGTTGCGGTCTGCCTGCCACCTCTGTTGCTGTTGCTACCGCTGTTGCTGTTTTGGGGGACGATGGGGAAAAGGGGGAAGCTTGGTCAGGCAGGTGGCTGGGTCAGCGGCTGTTGCGGTGTTTGCAGGGTGCTTTGTGAGTGTGTCTGTGTGTGTGTGTGTTTTTTCGCTGCTGCTGGAGATGTGCAAAACGAAATGAGAATTTCCCTGCTCACGATCGCGTTCGCGTTTGCTTGCATGCGTGCAATTTGCACGATTCACGACATGCGCAACCCCAAAAAGGGGGGACTCAACTCGAACGTCCCCATCAAATGATATTAGGAACTATGCATATTTACACACCACTTGATTAGTTGTAATAAACACACACACATTCAAACAAAATACCTCTACACTAAATATTTGTGCATTCTCACTCACACTGTTAATGATGATGATGATGAACTATGCCCCTAATTTTTACAGATGGTTCCACCCAACGATAACGGGCATCGAAGCTGAAACATTACTACAGGAACAAGGTTTCGACGGTTCATTTCTAGCACGTCTATCATCATCAAATCCGGGCGCATTCACACTTTCCGTGCGTCGGGGTAACGAGGTAACACACATTAAAATCCAAAACAATGGCGACTTTTTCGATCTCTATGGAGGTAAGTGGATAAACTACTACTATATTCCACAATGTTATTCAATTTAAACTAATCGCAATATCATCTCCCCTTCTGTGATGCAGGTGAGAAATTTGCAACGTTGCCGGAGCTGGTACAATATTATGTGGAGAATGGGGAGCTGAAGGAGAAAAATGGTCAGGCCATTGAGCTGAAGCAGCCGCTCATATGCGCTGAGCCCACAACGGAAAGGTGAGTGCCTCATCTCAATATATCCTTCATATTTCCAATTGGAACGTTGTCACTCTCGATATCAGCTGTGCTGCTGTGCTTGTAATTCGAATCAGAGTTCTTTCCCCCCTCCCATACATACATACGTACACAATGTGCAGCTGATGGTTCATTCGACCGATGATGATGATGATGTCGCCATGCTGTCTATAATATACACACACACACAGGCACATGCATTGAAATTGTGTGCGTAACATGCATAGATATGCTATAGCTCGTCATTTCCTTGACCCAATTCTGTATTCAGCCTTGCAGAGGGTATTTTAATTATGCTACACAGCTGCAATCGTCGCACGTATTAGCTATACTATATGTATGTATACATATATATTCTCGATCAGGACGTTGAACTTGTTCGTTGATTATTGCGTTCTTGGTGCTGGGGTTGTGTATTTATTTATCTGTAATATCAACAACTTAAATATATACACACACACACATATTTATATATATATTTTTTGTATAGCATTTCTCGGTGCGCAAAATTGAATGAACTCCTTACAGGGTATTTGCTTAACGTCACCTCGAAGATTGCAACTTACATACATATGTATGTGTGCGTGCAGCTCTATCTGCTTTTTGTTTTTGTTATGCGAGAGTGCTGCAATTTTTTGTCTTTTTTTTTTGATTACTCAAAATCGAACAGTGCGTTGAATTTTCAAATACACTTTTGTTTACATACATACATAAAGTATATATAGTACATTATATATTGCATAGCTGCTGCAGGCAGTTGGGGGAAAGTGTTTGAAATTAAAAGGCGATTGGCCGAATTTCCAATAAGATTGACTAGACTATCGATTGCGATTTCAGCGTGCTTCTTGCAAGACACATACATACAAATTGAATGTTATGTATTGCAATAGCCGCAAATGCGGGTGTTTGATATAAATAAACATTTGTGCATTATGTCGTCGATTATATGCTGGCAAAAAGAAAGCGTACATAGATAAACACACACACACACACACACACACATAGATATGCATGCATGTATGTGTAATGATCGCGACGCGCTGTCTGCTATGTTAACAGCACCGCAAACTAAGCGACACGTGCAAATGTTGCGTTAACAGCGAACTGTTAAAATTAGGCAAAGCACATGTTAATACGCTCATGTTTGACGGCGATTGCCTCTCTCTGTGTGCGTGTGGTGTGCGCGAGTGAATGTTAAATCAAATTAATAGAAATTTGGTGTGAATAATTTCTAAATACGATTTAACGTAGCAGTGTCACACACACACACATATGTATATGTATATGTACATAAAGTTACACCCACAAGTTATTGCCCATATGAGTTAATGCATTGTGCGATTTCTGTTTGTTGTTATTGTTATTGTTGTTGCGTTGCTGTTAATGCCTTTTGCAACCCACACACACACACATACAGTCGGAGAACACGCACACGCTAAAGTATTTTTGTTATTTATTGCTTATTAACATTTTTGTTGTCTGACTGTCAAATATTTTATTACAATGGCTTCTCCTCAGTTTCAGTCTCAGTCAGTCAGCCAAACGTGCTCTCCCTCGCACTTGCACTTCCTAACTCCCACACTCATGCTGCCGCTTGCCATCTCGCTCACTCTTTGTTTAATGTGTTTCCAATTTGTTGTTGCTGTTGTTTTTGCTGCTGGTGTTGTGACTGGCGTGCATTGTTTTTGCATTTTCCGCATCCTAACGGTCAGCCACCTTTTGCCACACCATGCCACACCACGCCCACCTGACTTTGACCGTCTGCCTTTTTTCGCTAATTTTGGTAGCCACTTAAAAATATCCGCAACTGAAATTCAAACTCGAAATCGAACTGCAAATCGATAAACAGACTACGCTCTTAAACTGTGTTAAGTGCGCATCGCTGACGTTAAACACAGCGACTGCTGCTTCCCCAAACGCAACCGCCTCCCCACACACTTCACCACACAACATTCATACTTGTCCACCACACTTCAGTTCAGGCAATGCACAGTATTAATTTCGCATATTGCCTGCTGTTGTATGTTGAATTTCGCAATGTGACGTTCTGTGGGTCGAAGTCGAAGTATTGAAATTATTGGTTCTTCTCGCTGTGTGTGGGTTATTTTTAATTTTTGCCAGCAAATTATATTGTTGTTGTTACTGGTGGTTGTATTATGTATTTATAAATCGAATTTGATTTGTTCCCTTAACTGATCTCACTGGGCCGGTCGGTCTCTTTCGTCAATTCGTGACGCTCTTGTCCAGATGACGTTCGCAATTGATTTCGGCACGTTTTTTAATGAATCTAAAATTAGTCTTAGTCCATGCCAAACAAACAGGACAGGAACAAAAGAAGAAAGCGCGCACACTCTGTCGCCGTCTCTGTTGCTCCCTCTCGTTCTTCCGCTTGCGCTTGCTGCGGCGCAACTTCCTCATTAGAAGAGAGACAACAATTTTTGAGTCATACTAAAATTCTATGAAGAGCTTTCAACTCTCACTTCTTACACATATGTATGTGTGTATGTATGTACGTTCGTACACTATGTATGTGTGCATGTGGAGGAGTGATCTGCTTTGTGGGGGAGTTGTGAGCTTCCGCCTTACATAAAAGCTCTGATCTGTATGCATAGTACGAGCAACGTTCGCCATTTTGTAAGTGTTTATTGTAATTGTTATTCCAACGGTTTTTGTTATTGTTACTGTTGTTTTTGTGTCGTGTTGTGCTGTGCGTTTGTAACGTGCTTTACAATGTGATGTAACGCAACAACAGCAACCAAAAAAAAAAAAAAGAACCCCAATAAAAGCTAATTTTATGCTGGGATTCCCTTGCTGTCAACGAGGAAGTAAATTTTGGTGCCAAGTTGCTCTTTGTGAAGAAAGTTTACGAAGATTTCTCGAATTTAAGAAAATAATTAAGTTTAAATTAAGGGCAAATTTATGACTTTATTTCAAAATTTTGAAACCAAAGCGAAAATTTTTTTATTTCATTGTGTTTACTAAGGATCGTTGCTGAAATCTAAACAAATTTGCAGTCTTTTGTATTTATTATATATTCATTTTTTCAATTTAAAGCTTGAGGTTAAAGCAAACAATTTTAGCTTTTGTATGAGGAATTGTTAAAAAAATATTTTTTTTTAATATTCTAAGCCTATTTATGGCTTCATTTCGCTATCTAATTTTAATTTAGAACTTGAAAGCGAATCCATAGGTATTTTAACTGAGAATATTTAATGATTTTTGTAATAAATGGAATTTTTGAAATTGTTGAATGAAAGTAATAAAGCTTTGCATATTTTTCCCCTAATTTCTACGGTCACGGGAATGCCGTAAAGAAGTTACGAGTGTAAATGAATATTGTGCCTATTGAATTGCATATTCAACAACAACTTTTCAATTATAGTGGCGTCAAAAAAAAAATAACAATAATAACAGCGGCAAGTGTTATTCACAGCGACAAGTGTTTATCTAGTTACAACGCAGCAGTTATAATTAAAAAATGATAATTGTTAATTGTACATTACTTGTACTTTCTTCTCGATCAATGCGAGATACATTCTCCAGCGGGGGCATTCCATTATATGTGTATATGTATAGTCGCAGTAGAGCGTAGAACCACTTGAGTAAATCTGACAATAATCAATTAAGTTTTCAATTTGTTTTGTGTTGGCGTTTGGTTGGATAATAATGGGGCAGTCTCAGCCATTTGCCTCAGCCTCATTTGAAGTGTAGCTTGAAATGCTAAATGATTACAATTTTCGCCATTAAGACAAGCCTACAAAATGCTTTATAAATTATGCCGTGCACGTTGAGACAGCCTCTCTGACTGAATGTGTTGTATCCGTATCTGAGAATTGAAATCTGTTTGCTGCACAGTCGACACAGTTTAAGTGGTATTTTGTATCTATGACAATGGTATATATATATATTTTATACTATATACTATATGGTATATATTGGCATATATCATTTTGTTGCCGCCCCACGCTAATTGTATTTTGTGAGCTGCATGTCATCCTGAACAGGCACTTAACTATAACGATGCGATCAGGCCATAAGAATTTTATCACCTATTTATTTGGCCCATTTACCTGTCTCAAGCAAACAGACAGACAGACAGACAGTCAGTCAGGCAGGCAGGCAATCATAGGGAGACGAGACATTAAGGCTGGCAGCATCTGGATTGTTGATGTAACGATCACTTGGTCGCCAGTGTGATCGAAACGATGCTGTTGTTGGTTGAGTCTAAGTGTAGTTCCCCAAAAGGCAAACTCACTCCAAACAAGATCACTTTCTTATATAAACAGAACGATCAAGCGATCAATCCATCAACTGTGATCAAGTGATCTATACTGTTCAGCTAACGATGCTATGGTGTGATCGTGTGATCTCTAAATGCAATTACTTCTAATCACGCACAGCACGATCAAAACAAAATCTCTCAACTGATTTACAAATTGCAAGCTATTGTTTTTATCATATCTGGATCTACAGTTAGACGCATTCATTTATAAAGATTCCATTTAATATAATATCTGATAGTTATTTATTCAGATCAGTGATCTTATTAAAACTTATATGTATATAGTTTACATATTAGATAATAATCTTTTTTTTATGAAATTACAAATTTGATTGAATATTCAAATCAGTCGATAATTATTTATATTCAAACGATACGATGCAGTGTTAACTTCGCTGTGTTTGATCTTCGATGCTTGATCGAATCTTGTGCGTTCAATTGACTTTAACAATTGCATTTGCATTGCGAACAAGTCCGAGTTCTTCCCTTAAGTCAACTTCTATCGACAATGCTGATGTTATTGTTAATCAAATGTGCGCACGAAGCCAGAACAGTTAGATGCTTGGAGCATTATCGTATGAGTAGGATCGTTATATGGCTGTGGAGAGACGTGTATAAATTATATCCTAAATGGTCTGGCCACACGATTTAAAGCACACATCACGAACGTGCGCCAAACCGCAAATGGACGCTGAGAATTAAAAAAGACGGACAAAGTTCCAACCGGACGAGTGTGAATATTATTGATATTTGATTCTGGTAAAAACCCTCACATGAGATCTGAGCATTCAGCTAGAGGTTAGCGAAAGGTTGTCCTTCACATACAATATAAAGTACAAAGTCAAGTTTCACATCCCGGAAGCAAATAAGAGAAAGCAAATTCAACTATTACTTACTTACTTACTTACTTACTACATTGTTCATTTTGTTGTTGTCTGTTCGAACACAATAGAAAATTGCACTTTTTGACCTGGTTTACATTCACTTGACTTGATTGTGTAATCCCTTAGCGCACGTAGACCCCAAAAAAAACAGAAAAAAGCACTGATGAATGTGAATATCAATACAACAACTCCGCCTCCATAATGTGACATAGTGCAGGCATAATTCAGCTGTGTATAGCTAATAATAGTTATTTTTGTCGTGCCTCATAATTCATCGCCAAGAGCCAGACAATAAAAGAAAGAAACGGAATTGTAAAAAGTCTATAAACTACAGATTCATTGTCAATTTACGATTCGGAAATATCCAGTTGTAGCACTTGTTTGTTGAGAAATGCCCCAACAGAATTTTCAATATTCCCTGCATATTAATTATTTCTTAAATTGATTAACTATCTTGTTAATCTTATTTAAATTGCCACCCCAAAATATCTATGATTATTGCAATTTTCTATAAATAGTATAATTATTATATTGCCGACCTTGTTAGCTGCTCGCTTATTGATCGTTAGTATTTATTTTTAACAACCATAGAGAAAAGTTGTAAAATTTTGTACCCTCTTTGATATGAGAAACTACCGATAGATACTCATTGATAAAGTTATCAATATTAAATGGAGCAAAAGAAAATGTTTTAGAAAATTAATTAAGTTTAAAATTCATTTGTAAATTGAGTAAGAGAAAATATAAGACAAATTGAAATTGTTCGAATTATCAAAATTTAAGAGAACTATTGAAATTCAATAAGGGAAAATACTATAAAAGACAAATTGAATTTGTTAGAAATATTTTAATATACAATACTTAGAAGAAGGAAAAATACTATAAAGAAAAAATTGAATTTTTTAGAAATATTTAAAATTACAATTCTTAAAAGAAAGATATTCAAAGGATGTTCAAAATATCTTCTCGTTGATACCCTGTAAAAAAGTTTCGAAAAATGTAATTTTATATCATAATTTAAATTAAAAAATGTAGTTTGGGAAAAAATATTGATAGAATAGAGAAATAAGAAATAGTTTTCAGAGATGATATAACTTTAAATACTATATATATCGCATCTGAGCTATCTAGAGTCTAGTGTTGTGTTGCACAATCAGTTGAGTCACGACACTTACTCAGAAATATGCACATATGTCTACTATATATAGTATGGTATATTTATGTAAATCCATAGTTATTGCTTCATAAGAATTATGCAAACTATGCTTAGCATGTAAATGGCAAATGATTCATCGAGTCTGTCGCTTACTCAAAACAATGCTAGTATTAATTTTCTTTATAATAAGGGTTTCGAGTTAAGTAAACCTTGAACTTGGCTATCGATTGATTAGAGCCGATAACTGGCCGGCTAATAACCCCGACGTTGGGGACGCCTCAATGCCAAGTCCCACTGAACATTTGTGAAGCTCCAGAGTGTTTTTGTTTTTGTTTGGTATAACAAAAGTACAACAATAAAATACGAGACGAAGATTTGCTGGAGTGGAGAGGGGTGGATGAGGATGAGGAGGTGGAGGAGGAGAAGGAGGAGGAGGATGGTCACAGGTTGGAGATTGGGGAATGGACAACCGAATGCGTCGCATAGTTTCGCGCCTCGCATATTAAACGCCGACATTTGCGCACAACACAAAATCGTTATTAACAATAAATTATGTTTATTTTTATATGAACATTTTGTTGTTGTTGTTGTCGCTCGCTTGTCGTGCCCAAATGCGATCGCGCTGAGGTTTTCTTATTATTATTATTATTACTTTTGTTGTTACCGTTGTTGTTGTTACTGTTGTTGTCATTTCGTTGTTGTATAGCGGCTGTTTTGGGCAGCACTTTGGGTAGACGAAGGCCGTCGCTTGAATGCTCTTGAAATGGCTCTGAATGAATATACGAATCATATCATACTCGTAAAACTATTCATACACTCGAATGCAGTAATTATTCTCGCCTGTTATATGTGGTTGCTATATCTACAGATCTTTAAAGCAGTCAAAACTATTTGATAATCTTTTTTATACAATTTTTTTTCATGATTATTATTTCGTGTAGAACTTTCATCTCATTATGCATTTTTTTTTTGCTGGCAAATTACGTGAAACTCTGAAAATGAAGCTGACAAAGTAATTCTCTGAATCACTTGCAATTTTTATATCGAAAATACGCAATTTGGAAATTTTGATTGCATCAAAAATGTTCAGGTTCTAATTTCTGTTGAATTTTAAATTGCGCTGGCTTACGACTTCAGAATCGGCTAATAATTCAATTGAAACTAATGAAATTATTTGTACAGTGACTAACAGCTTATTCCGAGCTGTGGTCTCTAGTAAATTAAACAAATTTATTAAGTCAATGCAAATTGATTGTTTTGTGACTATTTTCTTTTTGTTTTTTGTGGTTGTCCTTTTTTGTCTATCAACAAAGCAAACTTAAAAGTTTATGTAAACTATAGAAATTCTGCTTAATAGCCACGTGCTGTAAAGTTTTAAACATTACTTTATTTGTTTACTATTTTTAGTGTTTATTAGAAAGTTGAAATAATGGTTTGCTATTTGTGGTCTTTTATTATATAATTTCGAATCTTACTTTATTGTCTTTCATGTTATTTGACAAGATTTTATAGTTTTCAATAAATTATCGACTACTTTCTTTTTGTATAAATTTGTAGACTTTAAATTATCAAAATTAACAAATATAAAAAAATAATACTTTTTAAAGTTGAACTTCATTTGTAGTTCAAATATTATATTAGATAAATATTATTTCGATATTTGTTTTATACTTTTCTTATACTTTATTAAAATCGTAATTAGTTTAGTACAATAATCATTAGCAAGCCATACATCATGAATTACGTAGTCTTTAGGAGGATATTGTTTGTATATATTCTTGGGGATAACTTAAAAATGATATTGCTTAGGCAAGTTCTAGGCTTTTCATTAACTTGTTATTGTTTATGTCAAACAACGTGGTTGTAAGTTGATTGTTTTTCAACAAATATTATTGTGGCTGCTGCTTTAAGACACTATTAAAGCTGATTTATGTTGTTTTCAATTTGTGTGACGTTGCGAAGTTCCAGCGAAATTCGATGATGAGGCGTTGACTGAGACTAAGACTATCGTAAGCCAAATGTTTGTCATCGCCAACAACTCCCACAGTGCGAGCTCAGTCCCGATTCTGTCCGTCTGTGTGTCTGTCTGTCGCCAAGAGTGCCCAGAGCTATTGTCTGAAACTGAGACTGAGACTGGAACTGAGAATGAGAATGAGTACTGTCGGTGGCGCACGTCGTCACAAGATGTGAACGCGAAACCAAAGCCAAAATTGGCTGCCAAATATGCGGGGCACGTTCGCCTCTGACGTCTGCGCGCCTGCGCCATAGAAGAAGAGCTGTTTCGCCGTAATTCTCTCGCTCTCCCTCTCTCTCTCTCTCTCGCTTTATGTGCTAGCTATCTCCCTGTATTACGGTTTTGCAACAACACCAACAACAACAACAGCTACAACAAAATCCCCCCCTACGAAAAATTGCCCGCATTGTTAATTCGGTTTCAATTTCATTTCCGGTAGCAGGTAACTGACGGCGCTTACACGCTGCTTTACCATCTCATCCACATTATGACCATATATACACACACGCATACTATATAACACACTCATACACACAAACGTCTATATGATACATAAATGAGAATTCGGATTCTGATTCATTTGCCATGTCGAACGCTTAGCATTCAAATAGCTGTTAACTAAGTGCATGCTGTCACATGCAAGCAACAATCAACAAGCAGCAATCATGTAGTACAGTGTAGTACAGTACACACATCATTTCAATTGACTTAGTCATTGTCCACGACATGTGCAATGTGTAAAACGTGTAAAAGTAAAAGTGCCGTCGCTGCATGATGGGCAACTTTCAAATGGTTCTTGACTAGTGCAGTGCTTTCACTATGGCTGCATAACGATCAATTGTTTTTTTTTAAATATCATGGGTGGCCCAACCAGTATCGGGTGTTAGACTGATTTACTTACTGTAAGTCAAGGCAAATAATATTGTAAATTATTTAGTTGTAAAATATTGCACTTAATGTCGGGGCATCTTCCTTACGATAATAATAACATTAAAAAAGCTCAGGCATAAATGAAATTTCAATTAAAATAAAAAAAATCTGTAGATCGATAACAACAACGATAACATCTCTTACGGTACATCTTTATTTACCACTGCTTGTGCAAGAAGCAGTGCAAGCCGCAAGTCACTTCTTGCATGTGACAAGAAACAACAAACAGTTGTTGTCAACACACAACAGTCATCGGGCATCAAAACAAAAACAAAACAAAAAATAACAAGAGTGACGACGACGACGACGGCGCCGACGGGAACGCCAACGCCCTCGAGCCCCTCCCCCGGCACAACACACAAAAAAAAGGCGG
Source organism: Drosophila niveifrons (assembly GCA_035046325.1). Taxonomy (NCBI): domain Eukaryota; kingdom Metazoa; phylum Arthropoda; class Insecta; order Diptera; family Drosophilidae; genus Drosophila; species Drosophila niveifrons. The sequence goes on along the minus strand of JAWNOC010000062.1, from coordinate 6,476,916 downwards.
ACAAGAACGTCAGTGATTACATTAGGCTGACATGTTATGACCAAGATTAAGACGAGTTCGAGTTGTGAGTTCGAGTTAAAGTCGCTTCGCATTTTCGTGCATTTAAAACAAAAAGCGGCGCACGCAGTCAGGCAACATTCATTCATTCACGAGCACACGATCTGAGCGCTTAGAACAGAGCGGCAGAGCAAGCGAGCACAAGCAACAAAAGCAAGCAAGAACCCCAAAGCAACCTCCAGCAGCAAAAGAGACAACACGCGAGTCAAGAACGACGGCGACGGCGACGACAACAATAATAACAACAACGAAGACGAAGCCGAGAGCAGCAGCGAAGACGACAACAAACGACGACGTCGACGACAACGACACGAAGTAGCCAGAGACTTGAGCAAAAAGCTTAGCACTTGGCTGCTGGAGCTTCATTCTCGAGTTGCGGTTCAACAGCGGCGCAACAGCACGCATTAACAAAGCGAACATAAAGCAGAAATACAACAGTTTAACGAGCAATTCGCGCCCAAGCAGTGCAACAAGCAGTCCAAGTGCGTGGGCGGCTTTTTAAAAAGAAAACAAACAAAAATCAATTTTGATTTGCGAAACATTCGATAACACAGTTATTTTTGTTAACTTAAATTAACGCGATAAACTAGATTATGCCTTCAGCCGCATTCGTTTTCGAGCATTTGATTGCAGCACAAACGCGACTGGACGACGCAGCAGCCAAAACAGCCGCCAAATTGTCAACGAAATCGACAACAACATATCCAACACTAACATCGACGACGACTTTAGTTAAAGAAAAGAAATTGCTGTCGGTTTTTAAGAAAATTGTGCAATAAAAACAATCATAAAACAAAGTAAAAACAAAAACGAAAACAAAAACAAATGCTAAATAAACGTTATTGTTATTCTTGTTGAGAGAACACAAATAGTTGCTATATACTGAACACATTTGTATATAGATTTACAGCCCACAAGCATTAACACATTAATAGCAACAACAACAACAACTTGTTGTGTGGCTAAGCAAGTCGTTACATAAACCAGAACAACAGCAACAAAAACGTTAATATTTAAAAAAATAAAAACAAAAACAAACAACTTTTATCGCGTATTTTCCGCTGTGGAAGTTTTTACAATCGTATTCAATATTTTTTTGTTTTGTTTTTTTTTTTTTTTTTGTGTGTGCTGAGAAAGTTAATGCGGAAAAATTGGTAGAAAGTGAAACCCGCCGCATAGAAGAAAGAAAAACAAGAAACAACAACATAAAAGTGCAACAAGTCGCAAGCAGTGCAAAACAAAAGCAACAAAAAGCAAGCAGTCAAAATGCTGTTCAACAAGTGCCTTGAGAAATTGTCCAGTTCGCTGGGCAACGTTGTCAACAACAAACTGCAGGAGAAGCAGGTGTACAACAACAACAACAACAGTAGCAGTAAAAATAATAATAATAACAACAACAACAACAGTATTAATGAGTACAACAAACAGCGCAATTTCGAATATGAGCGTGCGATACAAGCGCATTACGGCAACGGCGGAGGAAGTGGAGGAGGAGGACGCACGTCAAGGAGCAACAGTCACAGTTACAGTCGCAGTAACAGTTACACCTCGAGTCACAGTCAAAGTCACACAAAATCAAAGCCGCACAAAGGTCACAAGACAAAGGCAGCAAGAACAGCAGCAGCAGCAGCAGCTGCAGCCGATGAACGACAGTGCAAAAACTGCATGAGCAACGATGAGCTGGCCATGATCATACGAGGCGTTGCCCACAACAACAACAACAGCAACAATCAGTCGAGAGTTCGCCCTGTGTCAACGACAGCCTCATCAAGCAGTTCCTCCACAGAGTCGCTGCATCTGCCACTGACCTCGCCGCGAGGCAGCCAAAGCAGCAGCAACAGCTCTAACAGCATCACAATTGCCCCGCCCACCGCCACATCCGCCTCATATCCCGTTACGCCCACATCGTGGTCAGCATCGCCGCCAAGCTTTGCTTTGACCACTCACAACAGCTTTGGCGGCTCCAGCGACACACTGGCGCTCCTAGCGGCCATGCGTGTGCAACTCCTTGGCTTTAAGTAAGTGTTGAGCAAAAACGAAAACCCAAAACAAAAAAACGAACAAAAATTGACGCGTCAAATTGGGCGCGTCGAAAAAAAAAAAAAACGCGCGGCCCTTGTTTGTCTCTGAGATGTAGTTGTTGCTGTTGCTGAAGCTGAGGCGCGTGCGCCACACAAATTAAATTAATGCTGTTTGTTGTTGTTGGTGTTGTGCTGCCATTAACAACAATCTAATAAGCAGCAGCAACAACAGCAGCAACAACAACAATGGTAGTAATAGCAACAAATTGTCATGTGCCCAAAATTGCCACGCAAATGAGTAAATATTTAAGCTAAGCATCAGCAAAAACAACAGCAACCGATTGAGTGGGGCTAGTGACATTCTAATAGATAGACATATGACAGATACAAAACACACAAACACACATACACATTCACATTTATTTATATATGGTCAAAATATGGGTAAACAAAACGCCTGCACGTCTGATTTTCATCTTTTTTTCTACTGTTTTTTTTTTCTTTGCTCCCTCCGTTTTGTTTGCACTCCTATTTATGAGACATCTCTCAACAGTTGGAGCTTCAGTTATGTCTATACCCTATAACCAAAAAAAAAAAAGCAAAAAGATAGTCAACAGCCAGGCATTTCCGACTCACCTCAATTGAGTGCGGTTTTATGACAAAGTCGCTAAAAAGTGCTGCGAGAGATAAATCAAAATTCGCATCTATCAAGTTATAGAACATCAACTGTTCGTCTCATTTTAATGGTATTATAGTCTCTTATTTATTATGGCATTTTTGTTGTTGATGTTGTTCAAGTTGTTTTTTTTTGCGGATTGTTTGTTATTGATTTTTGCATTTAGAGCTGCCCGCAGTGGGAGAAAGAGAACTGCGACATAAGTTCTAATGAAATGATCCACACCATTTAGCGTGCTACATACGAGCAAAATGCCAGGCTCATAAATAACTAAATACATATACGGGCATCTGATAAACGACAAAGAAAAGCAACAAAATGGGTAAAAAGATCGCATACCTGCGAATCGTAACTGGCACACAACCCAGCCTCTTCTCTCTCTCTCTCTACTTGGCTAAATAAACGTGCTTTTATTATCTGGATGTGGGAGTACACACACTTTTGCAGAGCTACCGCCCCCTCCCTCTCCGCCCACTGTTTGCACACATTTGTGTAGCTTACAGATTCTTTCAATTCTTTGCATTGTCGTCGGCTTATCAGACATTTATCCCGCACTTTATCTCTCGTCCCCTCTCCCCATTATATCTTTGGCAATGGAAACTTTTCAGAACAGACCTTGGCGGTGTAGAGGCAGCTAGCTTTCAGGGTCGCATTGTTGCACTTCCGGCTGTGCCGTTTAGTGGGTCATTTTAGCTGTGTTTATCGTTAGAGCGCTAACAATTAACAACTCCTTCCACCCCACTTCACTGCTTCGCACTGCACTGCTTCACATCTGTACTGCTTGCAGCTGCTTGGCAATTGCAACCGCATGTTAATTGATTTTTGCCAAGCGAATAATAAACGAATCTCACTTTCTTGGGAATATTATAACTTTTGTAGCACATTAACGTTAACTTAATACCTGCATAAATCATGCAACGCTATCTATTTCTGTGCTGACTTGATGAAAACTTTGCTGCGACTTAACTCAATCAATTATTTGCAGTCAGAGTGTCTGCTTATTGATTTATTTCCATGTGTTTTGATTAATTAAATGAATGAAGAGCACAAAGCAAGCGCAAAAGCTTAATGAGTTGTATTTACCTCTTGTTTTTCACATACGTAAAGTGCTTTAGCAAACGCGACAAGCTAACATATGAATGAGTTTTTAACAACGAAGTGATTTGCAAAGGGCATAAAACTTGAAACAATTTGCAATTTGAAATATGTGCAGTTTCTTCGCCCCTTCTCAGTCGCAGAGTTTGAATAACATGGATACCAGCCTCCAATTTGTTGTTTTGCTTTGTTTTGTTTTATTTTGTGAGTTTTGCGAGCGCACAAATTTGTTAAGCTGTGACAAATGATAATTTATGCGATATACATTCGTATGTATGTATGCATAATTATATAGAATATATTTACACACACAAGTAGAGATATATTTGCGATTGTGATTTAGATTCGAGACTCCAACTGAGGCTGAAGCTCAGCTGAGCTGTTTGTTGACCTTTTTGGCGTCGCCTCGTCGCATTCATGAATGGCCAACAGGTTGAGTTTTGTTCACGGCGACTGCTTCCTGTGTGCGTGTAACGGTAACTGTACTTGAAACTGTAACAGTAACTGTGACAACAACTCCGAGCTGCTTGCCTTACCACATACCCTGGACTAAGCAGTGCACTTCACTTTTGAGTGAGCAACGAAATGACAAAAGTTAATTCATTATTCCTATTTCTGATTTCTAATTTATTTCAAATTCAATTATCATTTGACAAATGTTTTTGAAGCTGTTGCTGCTGTCAAGTAAATACCCTGTATTTCTTTGTGCTAAGTGCTTGAAAGTGTCTACGTGATCTTTCCACACGTTCACGCAATTTGAACGGAAACATTTGAAACGTATTACAGGGTATATAACACTTGCACATGTTAAGTTAACGTGACGCAAACAGCAGTCAGATGCAAAAATACATTTTGATGGGGCAATTAAACCAAAAACAAAAAAAAAAACACTGAATACTTTAAGTATGTAATTGCCTTTTTGCCTTCTGCCTTTAGTCCAAAATTAACAATTTTTCCGTTAATGCGAAGAAATACAACGACAACAACAGCGACGACAACAACGACGACGACGACAACAGCGAACAGCAGAAATTATAATAATAAAAATAGACAGATGAGAAATGTGCTAATTTTGAGGCAGTCAATTATCGCATTGAATCACTTGGCAATCGAGCATAAGAAAAGCACGGGACGAAGATTGGTTGTTGGGGGAGGGGTAACAAAAAGAAGGAATTGTAGTCGGATTCTATTAGCATTGCGGGTTGTTCCCGAATCCGTTGAGTTTCCACTGGCAAAACGCAAAACTAACCGCAGCAGAGCCAGTGTTGTGCAAGTTCGCAAAGTGTTTTGTTGTAATTATATGTTTTTTGATTAACATATTTTGTTCATTAGCATTTCTATGCAACCAACACTCAAGCAAAAAACTGCTGTGCATGACTTTTGCCAATGATCAAGTTATTTTTAGATCTTGGCTCGCGTTTGATTGACAACTCTAAAAATACACAACACCAGAGATCAATGGTAATGGGATTGCAATTAATGATCTCTATCCGATAACAGCTACAAACTATCGACTATCGACACTTTCAATGTCATTTCCGGTGCTAAATATATATGAAGTTATAGAAAACTAAACAAAAGTAGCAACATGATCAGCGGAATCGACATTCTTATCATTAGCCATAGATTCATTCCGGCTCCGGCTGGCGAACCACCTTGAATATGTAACGCCAACGGGAGGCAGACAGAGAAAGAGAGAGAGAGAGAGAGTAACGAGTCGAGTAACGAGTTATTCGCAAGGCATGCTAAGTGCTATGCTGACTGACGGATCCAATAATGTGTAAAGTCGATATCTATAAATAGTATGCAACCAACACACACACACACACATGCATATACGGAAGATAAATGGAGGGAAAACTCGACGCATACATAACGCATGAGTCTATGTCTGAGCATTAAACCGCATGTTTTATGATAACTATGACCCCAAAAATACAACACCGACAACGACAACGATGCTCAACAGTTTTTAAATCGAAACCGGCTTAAGGACAACTCAAGTCAACTCAATTCGATTGATTTGTTTCGCAGTTGTTCGCAGTGCTCGATTTACGATTCTATTCTATACCATATAGACCACATAGTCTATGCATCTACATATTGATGGCGACGAACTCTGCGAGGTGTTGTTAGTTACTACCTGGCTGGAGAAGTGTTTTAATAACAACCGAGCCATGTACATACGACTTCGCATTCGTATTCGTATTCGAATTCAAAGCAAGTTTTTTAAGTTAGTGTTATTTATGCAAAATAGAACAGGGCAATTCCAATTCCAAAGCCAAAGCAAACAAAAACACACAAACACGTTGCGACTAAGCGCATACCCTGTTAATTGATTAAATTTTGTATTCAATTTCATTTGATTTTGTAGTATTAAAATCAACACATATGCCAAATGTATTGAATATCATTTGCTCTTCAATTTACTAAAGTAGAAAGTTCTATCGATGACATTCGATTATCGATTGTGTTCTAATTCAAGCTCAGACACACTGCTTGCTGTCATCGGTACTGCGTCACAAGCAGTGCTGACTGCTGTTGCAATAAGCCGTTTGGCTGACAACAGCCGCCAGCCTTTTGTGTTTTGCGTTTGTTTTTGTTTTTGTTTTCTGTTGATGGCTTTTGCTTTCTGTGTCAGCAGCAACAGTAGCTGCCAATTGTTGTTTTCTACAAATACATAGTATGTGTATACGCAACGCCAGACGAGTATTACTTATAACTATGACTACTTCCATATGGCCTGGACAGGCGACAAATCAACAAAGCCTTATATGTAAGCAGAGTCCGAGTCGAGGCAGCAGCAACAACAGCAACAATAACATGACAACTAACTTGCACTTTTCCACACGTCGCTAACTGTTGTTGTTGTTGCTGCTGCTGCTGTTTGCCTTGCATTTGTCCGTTTTCTTCGGGTTGTTGCATTTTTGTGCGCATATTCGTTGCGATGCGAAACGATTCAATTCGATTTGTATTCGCGTTTTGTATTTGCAGTGCCTCTCCCTCAGCTCCCTGCTGCCTCCTCCCCTTTGTCATAGTGTCAGTCAGTCAGTGTTGTCGGCATCGTTTTTAGTTGTTGTCATTTGGTGCTTTGCTTTGCTTTGCTTTTTACTTTGTTGCTTTTTGCTTTTGCGCGCTTCTCGCCTGTTTGCATTTGTTGTGCACAGTTCATAGTTGCACTTCAAGCGCGCACGTAGCACGACAGACAATCTTCAGCAATTGTGTTCAGGTTGAGCACACATTAACAGACTACTTAATTGATTGATTGATTGATTGATTATTAAACTGTTGTTGGTGTTTATTCGTTTATTGCAGATGGTTTCATGGCAATCTTTCTGGCAAGGAAGCTGAAAAATTGATATTGGAGCGTGGCAGGAGTGGTTCGTTTCTTGTGCGTGAATCTCAAAGTAAACCTGGTGATTTTGTGCTTTCCGTGCGCACAGACGACAAAGTGACGCATGTCATGATTCGATGGCAGGTAAGTGTCAAATTAATAAACTTAAAATACAGACAGAGAATGCAAATCGATTTGTGGCTGTAAGCAATAATACAAGTAATGGCAATAGTAATACAAAAACACTACAATGACTACAACAGCAGCTGATTTACAAGTAATGCAAACGACTGGCCGTAAAGTTCCTCATCGTTTGACCTTGAATTAGTAGTATACAGTGTGTGCTTGCATATATGCCAGCTTATAACAAAATATACTCTACAACGTTTACATTGAGCGTGTTGTGTATATGTATATGTAAGTGTATGTGTGTAATGTGCAAATACGTGCACACACATTTGTTTATTGTCATCGCATTTAGGAGTTCATTTCATTTTTTAGTCATTTCTCGCGCACTCGCGGCGTATGCGTAATATAAAAACGCTGCTTGCCCGGTCAGCTGTTAGCCCAAAGCCTGCCACACTCTCAACTGCTTAACACTGCTTGCTTCGCAGGCTAAGAAATTCCCCAGTGTAATAATATGCAAACTTAAATGTGATTTTTCTCGATCACAATCGATTTGTAATTGAAATGAGTTCGCTTGAAATTTCGCAAAAAATATAAATAGTTGATTTACAGGCCAGAATTGTGCATAGCACACCGTATAGTATTATATAAGTTTGTTTGCCAATCCACTAAACACGACAATCCCATATTTTGTTTTTTTTTTTTTTACCAATATAAAACAATTGTAAGTCCCCACAAAATAAAATATGTATATTTGTAATTTGGTTACTATTTGTTGTTGACTCCATTTTTGTTGTTGTGCTTTTTTTTTACAATAATGTTATTTACATGACCGGTTGGGCATTTTTTTTTTTTTGTTTTTTTTTATTGTTCACTTAGATTTGACATTGCGGTCACGTTTGCACTTTTATTAGCTAATTGTGTGGCGTTTTTTAATTAATTTTATTGTTGCGGTTCAACGCGAACGCTTAGTCGCATTACCCTGTAGAACAGCCAATGGAGTTTGCTAGGCTCGTTTTTTTTTTGTGTTTTGATGTCTTGATCTGTTGCATATTAGTGAGCATTGTGCTTGGAACTTGTTGATTAACATGCCACATTTGTCTGTTTGCTGTTGCAGGATAAGAAATACGACGTTGGCGGTGGAGATTCGTTTGCCACACTTTCCGAACTGATTGCACACTACAAACGCAACCCGATGGTGGAGACCTGTGGCACAGTGGTGCATCTGCGTCAGCCCTTCAATGCCACACGCATCACAGCGGCCGGCATCAATGCTCGCGTCGATCAGCTGGTCAAGGTGAGTGCGCGAATCTAATTCGATATCAAAGTCGGAGGTGTTCATATGAGTTGTATAATCTGTTGCAGGGTGGTTTCTGGGAGGAGTTTGAATCGCTGCAGCAGGACAGTCGAGATACTTTTTCGCGCCAGGAGGGCTACAAGGATGAGAATCGCCTGAAGAATCGCTACCGCAACATATTGCCCTGTAAGTTGTCAACTATGCGATAGCTTAAAACCTCGACCAACAATTGCGAACAATCCTCAGCAATTCCTTAATTAACTCTGACTTATATTTTTAACCCTATAAACATTTTAACGAATCTCTTAAGTGATCGAGCCAACATAACATTCGTCTATACCTTCCTTAACTAATTTCCCAATTAATTCCACAACTAGTCACAATCATTTTGACACTTTATCAATGATAATGCCTTAAGAAATTTTCTAATTTATCACACACCCTTTTTCTTAACTATGCAAATAACTAATCAAGCAAATCTTTCGCCTTCTTCCAGATGATCACACGCGTGTGAAGCTGCAGGATGTGGAGCGCAGTGCCCCGGGAGCCGAGTACATAAACGCCAACTATATACGCTTACCCACCGACGGCGATCTGTACAACATGAGCAGCTCCTCGGAGAGCCTCAACTCGGTGCAATCGTGTGCCGCTTGCACCGCCGCGCAGACGCAACGCAACTGCCCCAACTGCCAGCAGCTGAACAAGACGTGCGTCCAGTGTGCCGTCAAATCGGCCACGTTGCCCTACAGCAATTGTGTGACCTGTGGCCGCAAATCGGATTCGCTGAGCAAGCATAAACGCAGCGAATCGCTGTCGACATCGACGGCCTCGCTCAACGGTTGCCTTGCCATGCTGCTGAAGAAGAACTGCGGCGATGCCTCGCCCCCGCCCTCGGTGCTGTCGCATGCCACAAGCAGCGGTGTCTCCGGTTCGCTGCTGAGCGTCGAGCGTGACATGTTCAAGACGTACATTGCCACCCAGGGCTGTTTGGCGAACACGAAAACGGACTTCTGGAACATGATTTGGCAGGAGAATACGCGTGTCATTGTGATGACCACCAAGGAGATTGAGCGCGGCAAGACCAAGTGCGAACGCTATTGGCCCGACGAGGGCCAGTGCAAGCAGTTTGGCCACGCCAAGGTGCAGTGCGTCAAGGAGAACTCCACCAATGACTATACGCTGCGCGAGTTTTTGTTCTCGTGGCGCGACAAACCCGAGCGCCGCATCTATCACTATCATTTCCAAGTGTGGCCCGATCACGGTGTGCCCGCCGATCCTGGCTGTGTGCTCAACTTCCTGCAGGATGTCAACACCAAGCAGAGCAATCTCACGCATGCTGGCGAGAAACCCGTAAGTACAATTAATTGCATTGCAAATTTTCCCTCCCTCTTAACATTCGATTTCAATTGCAGGGTCCCATTTGTGTGCACTGCTCGGCCGGAATTGGCCGCACGGGCACTTTTATTGTCATTGACATGATACTGGATCAGATCATGCGAAATGGTAAGTGTGCCGTCGGTTCAAGTTGTGAGATATAAGCAATTGAATGCGGCTCCAATAGATTAACAGCTAAACACTGCCGGTTAACAGTGCTGTTGGCGTTGTTAACATGAAAGCAGTGCTGTTACAGCTAAGCAGTGCATAACTGCTTGCCGTAAAGCTTTACTCATACAGTTTCTCTTGTCTCTTTCTCGCAGGCTTGGACACCGAAATTGATATTCAGCGCACAATTCAAATGGTGCGCTCACAGCGCTCGGGCATGGTGCAGACGGAGGCGCAGTACAAGTTTGTCTATTACGCCGTGCAGCATTACATTCAGACACTGATCGCACGCAAGCGGGCCGAGGAGCAGAGCATACAGGTTGGACGCGAGTACACCAACATCAAGTAAGTGACAAATTGTGCATAAACGTATATAGAAGTGTATTTAACTGAACTTTGCACTTGTCCTTTGCGCAGGTACACTGATGAAATTGGCAATGATTCACAAAGATCTCCACTACCACCAGCAATTTCTAATCTAAGTCTAGTAGCAAGTAAGGCAACGGGAGCAGCAGCAGCAGCAGGAGGTGCAGGAGGAGCAGGAGTAGGAGGTGCAGCAGTAGCAGCGGGCACAACAGGAGATCCATTGGCAGCGTTGAATGCTGCAAATGCGGCGAGCGGCAAACATGTCTCGAAATTGCAACCACCGTTGCCGCCGTTGGGTGCCAACAACAACAACAATAGCGCCGCCAACAGCGGCAATAGCAACAATCATTGCAATAACATGAACGGCGGCAGCGGCAACAGCAACAGCAATGCCAATGGCAACGGCAACATTCTTGGCAGCAATGGCGGCAACAGCAATTTGCGCAAATCAAATTTTTACAGCGATTCGTTGGCCGCCTTCAAGCAACAGCAACACATTGATCAGGCAGCCGCAGCAGCGGCGTCGCAGGCAGCAACTGCAGCAGCAGCAACATCAGCAACAGCACCTGCAACTGCAGCAGCAGCAGCATCTGCAACAGCAGCCGCAGCCGCAGCAACAGCAGCAGCAGGTAAGCAGAAACAGGTCATGGGCCGGCCGGGTTTACTCAAGTTGCTCACCAGTCCCATCATCTTTCAGCCAAATACAAAAACATTCCCAAAGACATGAACAGTTTGAGGCAGCCACATATTGCCGCATATGCTGCTGCGCCTGCGCTGCCGCCGCCACCGACGCCGCCGCGCAAAACATGACAAATGAATTTCTAAATCATAAGCCAAACACACACATACACAGAACATAAGCAGATCATGTAAAGTTGACTCACTCGCACTCGCAAACAGACACAGCTCATAAGCAACACAGCCCAACAGCGTCAAGCAACAGGAGCGAGAGCGAGAGCAACGTATGTACATGATCGATTGCTTATGTTATCGACAGCTGCATTTGCACTTGATACACACAAACACACTCTCCCACTCTCACTCACACGCATACGCACGCAAGCACTTTCTTACCTCCAAAACGAACTTGTAACAAAGTTAGCGCGCCATTTTGAAAAGCCGAAACTTTTGTTTTCAAAACATTTCTTTTTAAATCGTCAACTGTTTGTATGTAATCACAGCTATTTTTATTTTCTTTTATAATTATTATTACTTTTACTATTATTTTATGTGTTTTTTTTTTTTTTTTTGTAATTGTATCAATTTATACCCGCCCTATGCCCTCGTAGTTGTTAGCATTGTAAAAGTTGATGAACCATCGGCTTAGGAGCAGCAAACATTGTTTTAGTGTTGTAAGTGTTGAAAAACGAAATGAAAACAAAAAAAAGCGTTGATTGTGATTCAAAAGAAAATGGCGTCAAACGGAACAGAATGTAAAAGAAAAACAAAAAACCACAAGATCAGAAAAAACGGAATAAAATAGAACAGAACAGAACAGATCAGATCAGAACAGAACAGAATAGCTTAGAATAGTGTGTAACAGAATAATCGAACAGATAAAACGTAGAACAGAACAGTTTAGCGGCAAGCGCATAAGAAATCAATCAATTCGCAGGCAAGGCAAACAAACCCCAACCAACCAACAACAACAACAGAAACCACAAGCATAAACATTTAAACAATGAAAAGAAAAAGAATTATACATTTTATACACATTTGCCTTGTCTTAACAATTAAGCATAAGCAATTAATTTAAGCTGATTATGTGCATAAGTTTCTTATTGTTAACCTTTTAACTTGTACTCCACTCGCGTCGATGTCTCTTGTTTGTACTTTTTGTGTATTTTTATGAAAAATTCGTAATTTGTAATTGAAATGCTGTTTCCATTTTTTGTGTGTAACGTGTAACGTTCTTAATTTTTTATATATGTATATGTATATGTGTATAACGCGTAGCTAACTGTATTCTGTATATTGTTTCTCTCTCATTTTGATTGAATTAATGTATTTTGCTTTAATTTTTATACAGATGTACGAATATAACTTATCAAATTTATTGTGTTACATTTTAAATGATAAACTCTCGATGTAGGCATTATTATTATGATTATTATTATTATTATTAATTTAATTATTACAATTATAATTATTATGCATACATAATTATACATATTACACTATACTTATACATGTGTGTGTGTTTATTTTATTGTTTTTTTTTTTTGTAATTCGTAATTTTACATTGTCATATTTATGAGTGAGTGTGTGTGTCGTCTAGTTTTTCTTTTATCGAAATGTGAGCCAATTTTTATATGCAATAAACAAGCAAAACAATTGTACCTTAAGGCGAATGACATATTTTGTCAACAATTGACACCCACCCATAAAAGTGTACACACACACACACACACGCACACACACTCACATGTACTCACACAGAGAAACATACAGAGCAAACATTTTGAGTAATCTTTATTGAAGAATACAACAAAAACATAACAAAACAAACCAACAAAAAAAAAACAAAAACAAAAAACGATTGTAAATTAAATTAATTTTGTAATTTTTAATTTACGCTTTTCGTAAGTGCTTTAAGTTGTTATTAATTTTGCAAAAACGAAAGAAAAAAAAAACAAGAAAACAAAACATATTAAAGAAAAACACAAATTATATTTGTATTTATACATGAAATAAAAAATTTTATATGCAATCATTTCAAATGAACACAAAAAGCAATATTATTTTATGTTCATTTTGCTTATTATTATTATTTCTTTTTATTTTTGGTTATTTTTTTAGTTTTAGCTTTCATTTCGTATATAAATAAATGCAGCATGCGTGGCCATGTTGCCACATTGCATTATGAAATATCAAAAAGCGAAGCTGCCAAATTTCACTAACCAATATTTTGCACAAATAAATGAAAGTTTTAACCAATCATCTAGCTCTATGCTAGGCCTTACTAAGAATCTTACACCCAACACTTCCACACACATACATATACATATATATATATATATATATATGTATATGTATATGTATGACAGACCAACCATACATACAAACATATTGCAACTGGAACAATGAGCAAAAATTATGAATGAGAGCAAAACACCAAAAAACTATAAGCAAATCAACAAATGGATATAGCAACGATCTAACAACAATATATAACAATAAGCATGAACGTGTTCAGTAACACCGATAGATTTTACATTATAAATAGTTTAACTTTATATACAAAAGAAAACGAAACCAAAAAGTGCGAAAATCTAATTATATTATTATATTGTATTAAATTAGATTGCATGCCTGATCTCAATTCGATTACGCATTGAGTTATATTTTGATTATTGCATTATAGCTATTATTTGGAAATAATTAGATATGTATACATATATAACTTGGCCTGACCTCTACGATATTTTATAAGCAATGACCCCCCTTTACAATTAAATACCTTGAAGATAAATGAAGTGAACACACAATTCGAAACATGCTCGTATCGACTATATTCAACATGATACATACGCACATTCATAGCGAATACGAGTATATAACTGATGCAGATACAGATACAGATACAGACACAGACACAGATACCAAAACCGATCTATTGTAATTGCAATGCTGAAGCCTGGCTTCAAGCTCGGAACTACCAGAGAGAATATTTGTTAATGATGTTTGTAGCTATAGCGTTAGTTCTCAACTGCCCTGATCCTTAAAATCGAACACACAAAAACGCAACAACATTTTTTTAAAAATGAAACCACTCAACACATTGCAAGAAAAATGAATAAATAATAATGATATGATGCTACTTATTGTACAGTTAACGAATACTCTATATACATTTATATATATAGTACATACATAATTAAATATACCATAAATTATTGAAAATTGTGCAACTTGTTAATAGGGCAATCGCACGGCCTTTATTCAAATTGAGAAAAACGTAGATATAACAAATATAATCAATTAATATGGGAATGGATATAGTAACCAAAATAGAGCAGGATAAACTGGATAAGCTGATTCTTCAAATTGATCAACTGGAATGAAAGTAATGCCAAAGCACAAGCAAATACAACAGACAAACAAAATATACAAACTTCGGCATGCCGAAAATGAAATGCCTTAGCAGAGAGAAGACATCTGAAGAGGCCGCGAATGGAAAACAAGGAAACTAGCAGAGTATCTTCAAGGAAGGAGACACAGTTATCTCTGTTAGGGCGTGATAAGTATGTCAGGTTAAACGATGTCGAATGAAGATGAAAAAACAAAACAAAAAAAAAACTCCAAGCATCAAATAAATCAAAAACACCAATTACCAAACGCTTATACTAATAACTAATTAACAAATTAAACAATTTAAAGCCCACACATAGTTGTACTTAAAAACAAAAAATGGATTCCGGGTCTTCAAATAGTATTTGAAATTTCAACAAAATCGCAATGCAAAATGCTAAATGCAAAACGCAACAAAACAAAACTCAGCAACTAATTACGATGATACAAATACCAAACACCAAGTAGGTAAAACGCTTTATTACTACTACTTAATTAGACATTTTACAATTGTAATTAATAATAACCAATTCGTACATAGCTCGAAATACTTAGCAAAAAAAAACAAAAAACAAAAAAATGGTGAAAAACAAACGAAATGTTATTTAGGGCCAAAGTCCGAATGAGTAAAAGGCATACATACATACATACATATTAATATATGATGGAATACATACATACGATATATGCATTCATATATAGTATATTGCATATATAAACATATACATTTATATAGTCGTAATATTTAGCCGAGGGACGCGTTCGCGATTTCCAATTCCATAATTAAGAGCGCGTCTCTCGATTATCGCTAACAAATTGAACGCAGATTAGAGCAGAGCCATTGCTTCTCCAACTGTTATATACCACAGCGATGAATGCAAAACATACATATAATTATCAAATTAGATATATACTATACTATTTACGTGGAACATCAAGCGCACTAAACTAAAATACAACGCAAATATTAACAAATAAACAACATCAAAGAAAAAAAAAACCAAAGCAAAAAATATATATAATTATGATAATTACAAATCAATTACTTTTGCAAATAGCTCTTATCGAATATTGAATATTCTATATCGAATATGAAATTATATATATCTACAACAAAAAAAAACAAAACGAAATCGAAACCAAAAAAAAAAACATTTAACTTTTGTATAACTATCAAAGTATTGTTATAACATTGCTGATTACAACTTGAACGAATTACGAAAAAAAAAACAAATAACAACAAAAAAACGCAAACCAGCCCACAACAGAAAGATAAAAAAAAAAGAAAATACGACGAGGATGAAAAGTAAAAAAAAAAATAAAAACAAAACATGAGTTATTGTAGCTTTAATGACAACATATATATTATATATAAATATGAACGTGACGGTAAATCAAATCGATACACACACAAATTATATTCGTTGTAAATGTTAAAATATGTGTTAATGAAATTGCAAATGGCAAATGAAACAATTCTCAACAATAAAATGAAGCGAAAGGTTCATAAAAAAAACCCAAAAACAAAAGAAAAACAACATTGAAACATACATAACGAGCATAGCTAATAAAACAAACGAGAAACGAATAACAAATCTATATATAAACAAAAAAATAAACAAAAACAAAAAACATGATAATAACGATAACTATTACAAATTTTTGTGTCTGCATATTTGAAAAACATACAGAAAAACCGAAAAAGTATATATATATACATCCATACATACACATATTATTGAATAAACAATATTATAAAATGTATTCCAGTAATTTGCTTAAGATCTTTCCATTTCTTTGGCGGTTGGCAACTTGTTCTAGTATCTTTGAGTGCATTGCAGTTGATCAAGGTCATGTTAATTGATGTCTGGCCGCAAGATTAGATAAGTACTCGAAGCCACAAAAGAATCATTTATACAAACTCGCTGCTCATTGACTGATTGCTAGTTATGAAGTAAAAAAAAAGCTTATGTCGACTGTGAGTTACCCTTTGCCTTATTGACATTCCATCAAATCCATATTTTATTGATATCTATTAATAGATTTCAATCCTATGAAACGGGGTAACGACATATCTCCGCGCGGCATATCTCCGCTGAACAAAAAACGACATATCTCCGCGCGGAGTTAAGTCGCGTTAAAACGTCATATCTCCCCAATTTGACGCATCAATTGTTGGTGTTCGCCGCTTGAAGCTACAATGCTTGAAATTGCCAATTCATAAAGTGAAATACCAGGCGAACATAAGTCAGCAGCAAGCAGAATTACAGCAAATCATTGCCATATTTAGCAGCGCCATCTATCGCATTTAGTAGCGCCATCTAACGGCCTTGTAGTTACGATCAAAATGTGCCCCCCAAAGTATGCCTCAGAAATTGAATATACCTAATGTGAACTTAGCGCGCCAATTCAAATTTAAAATTTTAGCACAACGGACAAAATACAAAATCAGTTGAAATTAAAAAAAAAAAATGTTTGTTTATTATTTTGGGTCTTTTTGTAACATATACATATGTCAAATCCTCAAGGATCTGACAAGGATCTTTCGATTAATTCCACTGAAAAACTATTGAAGAGTATATGTAGAAAAATGGCCAAAAATTCAGAAAATCTGCATTATCTCGGTCATTTGAAGGACGATCGGAATGTCCTTTGGCTCAAGGACAGCTCTGAGTAATAATACCCAATTAACATTTTCAAAAGGACGAAAATCCTAGCAGAATTGAAGAATAAAAGGAATACCAGATAATAAGCTATAACTTGCGAAGGTCCTTGCGTATCCTGGCAATGAATATGCCAAACGGTGTATATCAATGAGACCTATAGACTGGTCGAAGGACATTCCAATCGTCCAAGCGGTTCTTCAATTATCCTGGAATTTGTGATTTCAACTTTGGCAACTTTTAAGTCCTTAGGTAATTCCGTACTTTTGTGATGCCTGTCGATAGAGTTCGTCCGTGCGATCCTTGCAATATGTGTCCCTTGATTATGCGGCATTACATGGCCGAGATAAAGCAATTTTTCGAAAATTTGTCCTTGGCAGAACCTCAAAGTATGCTACAAAAATTGCAGCGCGCCAATTTAAAAATTTCAATTTGAACTCAACTCACAGACCGATGATATTGTTGTTGTTGTTGGTCACTTGATGCCACACGGCTGAAAAGTGTCAAATCAGCAGGTAAAATACCAGGCGAACATAAATCAGCAGCAAGCAAAATTACAGAAAGTGTTTCAGCAGCGCCATCTATCAGATTTAGTAGCGCCATCTATCGGTTTGGAAATTGCGATCAAAATGTGCCCCCCCAAAGTATGCCACAAAAATTGAATACTTTTGCAGTGAACGCAGCGCGCCAATTTGAAATTTGATATGTCGTTTTGAAAACGACATAGCTCCGCCAAAAAAAAAAACGAAAATTGTACCGAGCGGGGATATGTCGCGCGGAGATATGTCGCTATGCCCTATGAAACGAGTGGAAGTTCTATCATGGGTATGGATATGGCCGAGATAGGCAAATTTTTCGAATTTCTTAATGTGCAGCAAACAATTTTTTATTGCATACTTTGAGGGTGCGCCTATGTACATAGTGATCCTAAATATAGCTATAACTCGGCGGGATCTGAAAAGATTTCGAAAGGACATATCTTTGGGTATTCACAGATACCAGCCCCATCGATTTGCATTCAAGGATTTGCAAAATTATCCAAAAAAAATCATCAAACATTTTTCCAAGGGGGTAGCATAGAAAAATCGTCCTAGTTTCAGATTTTGTGCTGTAACTTCGCCATTTCAAAGGCGATTCGGATGTCCTTTCCCAAATCCATATATATTTATGCAAGGACTCAGAATACATGACAATATCCTTGATAGTCCTTCAAACGGCTGAGATAAAAGCATTTTTTTGTGTTTACAAATTTGGGTATATCTCGAATGTCCTTGGCAGGATCAAAATGAAATTAGTGTCAAACAATTTATTTTTAATAGAGCTATCAATTTGCCAAAGGACATCCATATCGTCCTCTTACTTTTCGAGATATTTCGAATTTTTTGCATTTCACAATTTTCTGTTCGTCTGGAAGCCGAAATCTTACAAGTATTGGATTCTTAGATAAGCACATCGTTTTTTGATGTCAATCGATAGATTTCGATCCCACAAATCGATTGCAATAGATCCTGTCAATATCTGACAGGATATGGCTGAGCTAGAATCATTTTTCTAAAACCTGCACATGGCTTTCATTTTTGTAGCATACTTTGAGGCTGCAGTATTTAAAAGTTGGCGACATACCAAAAACATTTTTGTTGCATACTTTCAAGCTGTGGCAATTTAAATCGTCGTTGACTTGCTGCACTTCTGCTTCCTGCTGCTTTATGTTCGCCTGGCATTTTTTTGCTGCGTGGAGCGATGTGTGTGCAAAGGTGCCATGGAATGAATCTTGGCGGAATTTCCTTGCAAACTGCCGCATACAGCAGGTGAAATACCAGGCGAACATAATGGAGCAGCAAGTGAATTCACACCAAAGGCAGCAAATATTTTATGTAGCATACTTTCAGGCTGCTTTTGTTACATTTCAACTTTATATAATATATTTACATTATAATAGTAATCAGTCCAGTATTATTAATAATTTATAACAATGGCATCTAGAGTGAATTTGTGTGAATATAAAAAGTGAACCGTAATATAGTACATAAAAAGCGAGCATTCTAAAATATCTACAATGCACTTCAAAGATTAGCCAATAAACAATCAAATTTCCAATTGCCAATTGAGTCAATTGCTCTTTAACAGCGCTGGCATTTAGCAGAGCTAAACACTGTTAGGCGTACGCTGAACTGCAACCTAAATCCCCAATTGGATTTATATGCAACCGATATCGCACGTTGATTAGCAGCAATCAGCCACTGATTGAGCAAGTGGTCACAGCATTTAATCAGTTTTCAACGTCCGCGACAAGCGAAACGTTTGCGATGGCGCTGCTGTGGTTGCTGTTTAGCGTGGGGTTCGTCCTGCTGTTGCTTTGGAGCAAACGGGAGCTGATTATGCTGGGCAGCAGTTTGGCAGGTCCATGGGCGCTGCCGCTGTTGGGCAATGCGCAGATGGTAGGCAAATTGAAGCCAGAATGTAAGTCGCATGCAAGCAGTGTCTAGTGCAAAACAAGCAGTTCAATCAGTTGGCTGTTGCAGTCATCTTTCTGGTGTTTACAGAGCTGCGTGAACGCTTTAACGACACTTATCGCCTTTGGCTGGGTCCACAGCTTTGGGTGTTTCTGCATACCGCCGAGGAGACACAGCATGCGCTACACGATCCCACGCTGCTCAAGGCGGACACATTTCAACAGCTATCCCCACTGATTGGCAACGGGCTCTTGATTAGCCATGGCCGCTATTGGGCCACACAGCGTCGCCTAATGACGCCAGCGTTTCAACCGCAGTTACTGCGCAGCTTTGCGCCAGCTGTGGCCAAGCATGCCGATCGTCTGTTGGTGCGACTGCAACAAACTAAAGGCGCCGCCATTGAGGTGACCGATCATCTGTTTGCTTGCCTGCTGGATGCCATTGTGGACACCTCCATGGGCCATCAGTTGAATACGCAAGAGCAGCAGCAGCACTCACCCATTGTGTCGGCGTTTCATCGCAGCGGCGCGCTGCTTTTCAAGCGCATGATCAATCCGATGTTGGCCTTTGACTTTGTATTTAAGCGCACTGCACTGTGGCGAGAACTGAGCGCCCAGTTGGATGTGATACACACGCTAATGGAGGGGGTCATAGAACAGCGAGCCAAGCAACTGAAACTGGAGGAGCAGGGGGACGATGTGCAGCGTAAGCCACGCATTCTGCTTGATGTATTGCTCTCAGCACCGCTGAGCAGGCAGCAAATACGCGACGAGGTCAACACTTTTGTCTTTGCGGTGAGTAACAAGGGCAATCGACTGTCGACATCGATCATGACCGTTCATTTGTTTTTCGTGTAGGGCGTTGACACGACCACAGCGTCCATGGGCTTTGTGCTATATGCGCTGGCCAAGTTTCCTGCTGTGCAGCAGCGTCTGTACGCCGAAGTGGCCGAGTTGCCGCCTGGCGGCACCTCCAATTTGGATACCCTCAATCAGCTGGTTTATCTGGACGCTCTCATCAAAGAGGTGCTTCGTCATTACACCATTGTGCCCAGCACCGGTCGCCAGACGACCAAACCTACAACGATTGGCGGTCGTCGCTATTGTGCCGGCGTCACGCTCTGGATCAATATGTATGGCTTGGCCCATGATGCTAGCTACTTTGCCGCACCCTATGAATTCAATCCAGATCGTTGGCTGCCTGATGAGCAACACAAGGAGACGCCACCTCCTCCTTACAGTTACATACCCTTCTCGGGTGGTCCACACGTGTGCATTGGACGCAAGTATTCGCTGCTGCTGATGAAATTGCTAACAGTGCGCATTGTGGACAGCTTTCGTTTGCAGTTGGCCGATCCCTTGGAGGAGCCTGTCTTGATGGCGCAGATGGTGTTGCGCTTTCGCGATGGCATAAACATCAAATTTCTGCCACGCAACGTCACAGAATGAAGTATCGTTGAACTTAAAATATATAAAATTATAGTTTACTACATCGTTTTGTTGATTTAAAAAAAAAATAAACATTACCTTGGTATATTTCAAGAAAACATTTGGTATATTTAACGGTCATGTTGTGTATGTAGCCCTGGCATCTAGTTTAATCACTTCGGTCCTTTGATAATTTTGTCAGTTCGCCACACACGTTGATTTACAGCTTTGCTTGTTTATATATTTATAATTATCTTGTACATTGGGGCATTTGTATTGTGGCGCATCATGTGGATGAAACGTTTAAGGATGCACGACCAGGGCTGCAGTGTCACACAGCTTAACTTGGCCCATGATGCTAGCTACTTTGCCGCACCCTATGAATTCAATCCAGATCGTTGGCTGCCTGATGAGCAACACAAGGAGACGCCACCTCCTCCTTACAGTTACATACCCTTCTCGGGTGGTCCACACGTGTGCATTGGACGCAAGTATTCGCTGCTGCTGATGAAATTGCTAACAGTGCGCATTGTGGACAGCTTTCGTTTGCAGTTGGCCGATCCCTTGGAGGAGCCTGTCTTGATGGCGCAGATGGTGTTGCGCTTTCGCGATGGCATAAACATCAAATTTCTGCCACGCAACGTCACAGAATGAAGTATCGTTGAACTTAAAATATATAAAATTATAGTTTACTACATCGTTTTGTTGATTTAAAAAAAAAATAAACATTACCTTGGTATATTTCAAGAAAACATTTGGTATATTTAACGGTCATGTTGTGTATGTAGCCCTGGCATCTAGTTTAATCACTTCGGTCCTTTGATAATTTTGTCAGTTCGCCACACACGTTGATTTACAGCTTTGCTTGTTTATATATTTATAATTATCTTGTACATTGGGGCATTTGTATTGTGGCGCATCATGTGGATGAAACGTTTAAGGATGCACGACCAGGGCTGCAGTGTCACACAGCTTAACTGTCTGCGTGAAAACAAACAGTTATCGGTGCGTCGCATGGAGCGGCAACGCCAGACAGTTCCTCACTACGAGATGCCCACAACGGCATCCATGGGACGTCGAGCCGTCACACCGCCGTTAATTGAGACGCAACGTCGTCTTATCGAAGGCGGGCGCATGGGACGCGCCTGTTACGTATTAGGCGCGGCTTCTACTGCCGGCGAGAGCGTCGGTGGTCAGCGGTCAGAGAAGCAAATCCAGACGGAGGACATTAATGATGAGCAGTTCCTCAGTGCGGCACTGCTCAAATGCACTGAGCAGGCACAATTGATGCGACCTACTTGCAGCGAAGGCGACGAACCGCTTCCGTTGCCAGTGACTGCTGTCTCAGGTGATGAAACGGGTTATCAACTGCGACGCACTACCTCTAATTTTGAGCTCGGCAAGAGATCGGCACAACGCCGCAGCTGCTATGCTGCTGGCTTGCCGTGCAAACGGCAACAGCAACCACAAAAGCAGTTCGACGATGTGGCGACCACATTGCCACGTGCAAAATGTGCCTCTGCAGCTAAAGAGCAGCCAGATAATGGAGAGGCTGCTGACAGTGGCCAGTCACTTGCGCTGCAACTCTCCATACCTGATATTACAGACGTAGAGCAGCATCCACAGCTGGATCAGCCGCTGAGTACGCGCAGCAATGCCTCTAGTGTCACTCACAAATCACAAGCCATCTCTTCAAGTCCCGTGGTTGAGGAGGCAACAACAGGAACATACCAGCAAGCTGTCGAGCAGGAGCAAAAGAACACTGAGCAGCAGGTGCTGCTGACGGAGCCGCAGCGTTTGGCATTGTTGCGAGCGGCGCAGGCGCGATACAACGATCTCATATGTCAGTACAATCGTTTACCTATCTCGATGGACACGTTGCGTGTGCGCAATCTGAAGATCGAATTGGAGAACGAACTGGATTTGATCGATGGCGATTTAAATATGCTGACGCTGCCGCAGATCTACATCAGACGCGACCAATTGCAGCAAATCTAAAGTATATCGTGTTGTTAATTCATCTCCATTTCTCTTATCGATAAACTCTAGTCAGTGTAAAATTTATCAATCGTTTTCTTTGAGTCTATCGGCTCTGGGAATGCCACCATGCAAAGCGATAATAATTTAAATTTACCGACAGTTCTCGATTACTGCTGGTGGCTATCGGTTGCATCAATACACAAAAAATATAATATTGGTATTTTAAATGTCCACATTTTTCTTAAACATTTTCTTGCATATGTGATGTATATGCAAATATTTATTAAAGCTTTCAGTCATATTAATTTGTTATCGAGCGAGTAATAAATCGTTATGAACTACCAGTGTGCACACACATTTTTTTGCTCGCAATACCAATCGACTGACGCCGTCAAATTATCGATGATATCCCACCATTTTTCGAATATTTTTTTGCAACGGAGCTGCTGGAGGATCTATTGCTTGCATTTGTTTTATGTGTTTCTTGTGAAAACGTATGTATTAATTAAACGCGCATTATTTTCGTCGTCTGCATCTTGCATGCCGCAAATTTTGCAGTAAATCAAAATACTAAATAATCCAGGTAAGTGTGCGACAATTAGAAAAAAAAGGATCGCCATTTTGCATATGCACATATCATATTCCTATCTTTTGTGAAAGTTGTTCAATTAGTGTAGAATCTGTTCATCATGTCGGATTCGGTGGCTGTGGCATTGCGCGTGCGTCCGCTCGTTAAATCGGAGCTTGAACGCGGATGTCGCATTGCGGTGCAACGCTTGGTTGACGGCGTGCCACAGGTAACGGTGAATCGCAACGATTCGTTCACCTACAACTATGTGTTCGACAGCAGCGACAGCCAGCAAAGCATCTACGAGAGCTGTGTGAAAGGCAAGCTCAACAAACTGCTTCAAGGCTTCAATGTCACAATATTGGCCTACGGCCAAACAGGATCCGGTAAAACGTTCACCATGGGCACAGCTTTCGATGGTGTGATGGATGACAATGTGGGCGTAATACCGCGTGCTGTGCACGACATATTTGAGGAGATGGCCGCTATGGCGGAGGAGTATGATTTTAAAATCACCTGCTCATTTGTCGAGCTATATCAGGAACAGTTCTTTGATCTGTTCTCGTCAAAAAAACGCGAAGAAAGCACTGTCGATATACGCGAGGATAAGAATCGCATTGTTATACCAGGACTCACCGAGGTGGAGGTAATGAATGCCAAACATGTTACCGATCAACTGATGCGCGGATCCTCGGGCCGTGCTGTTGCCTCCACGGCCATGAATGAGACCTCATCGCGCTCGCATGCCATCTTCACGCTAACTGTGGTCGCCACCCGCAAGACGGGCGTGTAAGTAACCAACCAAACAGTCAAATAATCCAATCACTTTACATTATTATTTTTTTAAAAAATGCATAGAAAATCGGTGACCACGTCCAAGTTCAATTTGGTGGATCTAGCGGGCTCGGAGCGGTGCTCAAAGACACTCGCCAGTGGTGATCGTTTTAAGGAGGGTGTCAACATCAACAAGGGTCTGCTGGCGCTGGGCAATGTCATCAATGCACTTGGCTGTAAGTATTGTATTTGCTGCTCGATACGCGTACGGACTTCTAATCGTATGTTTTCTCATTGCTCAGCTGGACAGGCGGTTGGCTATGTGCCTTATCGCCAGTCAAAGCTAACGCGATTGCTGCAGGATTCGCTGGGCGGCAATTCGATAACACTGATGATCGCCTGCGTCAGCCCCGCCGACTATAATGTAGCCGAGACGCTCAGCACGCTGCGGTATGCGGATCGAGCGCTAATGATCAAGAACAAGCCCGTTGTCAATTTGGATCCGCATGCGGCTGAAGTAATGATGCTGAAGGATATCATACAGAAACTACGCATGGATTTGCTGGCGATGGGTGGCGGCGGCGCTGTTAGTGGCCTTGCAACCACTCTTGGCGCTGGCAATGAGAATATTGACAACTCGGCGCTGGATGGTCAACGGATTAGCAAACAACTGCAGCAGCTGCAGGAGACAAATGCGCGCGTTGAGAAGATGAATCGTCGATTGCAGCAGGAGCTGCAGCAAACACTCATCGATCTGGCCGAGAATGAAATGCGCGCCCACATTGCCGAAATGGCGCACGAGAAGCTCAAGGCGCATGTGCACGAGCTGAAGACAAAGCTGACGGAGACAACAGTGCCGCAAATGGAACAGCTGGCTGCGGAGCAATCGCAGTCCGATGCACAGTGGCAGCAGCAGTTGCGCGACATTACGCAGCTGGTGACGTGCGTGGACGAGGAACTGCAGCAAGCGGAAAGCGTTTTGCTAACGCATCGCAACGAGTGTCTTAATGGCAGCGGCGCTGCCGGCGGCGGCGGCGGTGTCCATGATGAGGGTAACTCGGGCTCGAGTTGTGGCGATGAAACGCATGAGATGTTGCAGTCGGCGAATGAGGAGCACACGATGAAGCAACTGAATCTGAATGGCGAGCTGCGCAGCATTAATCGCCAATTGAATTTAAAGCAGGAGCTGCACGATCGCGTGATGCGCAACTTCTCTCAATTGCACGACGATGACATCGATGAGAAGTTTAAGCAAAGCGAACAAAAGATCGAACTGCTGGAGACCGAGCGGCGTGAGCTGTTGGATCAGTTGCGGAACATCAAGTCAAAGGATGCATCGTCCAAGCTAGCGGAGGAAAGACGCAAACGTTTGAAGGTGCTGGAGAATGAGGTGAGCGAAATGCGTCGCAAGATTGTCCAGCAATCGAACATGCTGAAGATGCGCGAAAAAGAAAAGGAAAAGATACAGAATCTGAGCACCGAAATACGCGCCATGAAGGAGTCCAAGGTGAAGCTGATACGTGCAATGCGCGGCGAATCCGAGCGTTTCCGCCAGTGGAAGCTGAACAGCGAGAAGCAGATGACGCAGCTGAAGAGCAAGGATCGCAAGATGCAGAGCGAAATGGTGCGCAAGGAGTCGTTGCATGCCAAACAGCGACTGGTGCTGAAGCGCAAATGCGAGGAGGCGCTGGCCACCAACAAGCGGTAAGTTAGCAAGCCAATCGCTGTACAAAGCAAGGCAGGTGTTAATCAAACTCTCTCTCTCTCTCTCTCTCTCTCTTATGTGTAGTCTCAAAGATGCGCTGGAGCGTCAGCGTGCAGCGCAAGCGCAACGAAAGCGACACGCCAAGGATCAAACGGGTGGGGCCAAGCTGGATGCGCTTGTCGATCGCGAACTCGAGGTGATACTCTCGCTCATCGATGCCGAGCACAGTTTGGAGCAGCTGATGGAGGACAGAGCTGTCATCAATGCGCATTGCAATGAGATCAAACAGTCGGCCCAGGAGCAACCGCAGGGCGAACAAGCACAGCTGCTGGCCAGCCTCGAGGAGGAGCTGGAGATGCGTAACGCACAAATCGCCGATCTGCAGCAGAAGGTGTCCACCATCGATTTGGACAGTCGAATGAGTGCGCTATGCGAGAGCGTTCAGAGTATTGGTGAATCGCGGGCGATTAACAAGCAGCTGCTAAAGAGTCTGGTGCAGCAGCGACGCGAACAGTCGCAGGGCATCATGGAGCAAAAGGTGCTGCTCGACGAACAGCGCAGTCAGCTGAACGAGGCGCAGCAGCGCCACGAAGAGTTGTCCAAACGTTTGCGACAAGCCGAATGCAAGCATGAGGAACTGCTGCTTAGCCAGCAACGCAGCTATGAGGAGAAGGTGGCTCTGCTATTGCGCACAACACGGCCAAAGGGCGACGACGAGAACAATGATAAAGCTGAGGATGCGGTGCGTGAGCAGTTCGTGGAAGAGACACTCCGCGCCAAGGAGGCGCTGCAGCAGGAGCTGGACACGCTTAAGGCCAAAGCACGAAGAAAACAAGATCGCATGGCGTCGTCCTTGACTGTTGTTGAGACCGTTGATTTGAATAGTAGTGATGACAGTGAAGAGATCGAAGAGGTGCTGGACAGCGATCCCGACTGGATACCAAATCTTAAACGCTACAAAGTAAGTAATTAGATACAATTATATATTTCAAAATGTGTTAATCATTCGTATTGTGTATTCACAGCATTCGATTAAGCATAAATCGAATTTAACAACAACATCGACCACTGTGTCGCCGGAGGCAAATGCCACCAATATCAGTGCGACAAGCAATCCAAATATATCGAACGCCACCGATTCGAGCTTGACGACAACCGTGTCTGAGACAAAAAAATCGTTGCGTTGTAGATGCAAGCGCTTCAAATGCAGCACAAAACGTTGCAAGTGCAAAGCAACGGATCGCGGCTGTGGTCCAAAATGTGGCTGTGGCGCTGACTGCCAAAATCCAATGAATGGTGGGGACAGCAATGGCGACAAGGAGAACGAATCACAGGCACCGAATCTGACGATCATGCTGAACACGATGTCATCCAAAAACATGCATGCAGATGTCGATGAACCGAGCCGGAAACTAGTCAAGCAGGAGAACGAGTCCTTCAATCCAACGGATGAGAAAACTTCAACTCCCGACACGATACGCAGTGTTAGTCCATTGAAGAACGCCAATTCGATACAGTCAACGCCCAGCGGAAAGTTATCCATGTAAGAGCAAGAGCCGCCCCCATCATTATAAACAACAAATTTCGAAATAACTTTTAATTCACTTTTATCACCGTTTTAGCCGTCACTCGCAACTCACTTTGAATACGCCATCCGCCAGACAGAAGTTTTTTTGAGATGCCTCCTCGCAGATCCGAACAATAATTCATTTTCTCAAACACTATTTATTAAGTTAGTTGGTTCTCTTTAGTTATTGTCTTAGTATTTAGTATGTTTATTATCTGTTATTTGAATTTTACTCATTAGCCCTCTAAAAAAAAAAATTCCTTTTCGATTGTAAAGTGTTTTACGTGAATTTTTTGTGGCCCAGAACTGAGAGTTATACATTTACTTATATAAGAACAAATCGATCATAGCAAATAGAATTCTTCGAATGTAAAAGAGAGAGAGAGAGAGAGCGACTCTTCACAAAACAAGAAAGAGATGACAACACATTTCTTCTCCAATGCTTATTTCATATTTCTTGAGTAATTTTAATAAAAATGTTTCCACATATACGCACTTCAAATTATTTCGCATTGCTTAGCGGAATTTATTTAAATAAGTCGCCTGCACCTTAGTAAATTCTTTGCCTTGCCGATAAGAATGATCGACAGACAGTTGGTTGACTGGTTTTTCCCGGTGAATTCTTAAATTCGTTGTATAATTTGGACTTTTGGCATTTTACGCACGAGTCATCAAATTTATTGATATCAATCGTTTTTGCGGTTCTCTCACGGCTTATTAAAGAACTGATATTTTCCTTGGGCACTCGATCGAGAAATTTGCATTTTATTTTTTATATTCATTGTAATTTATTTGCTTCAATAAATTCAGCTTTGCTGTTTTTGTTTTTTTTTTCTTAAAAAAGAGATTGGGAGTTATTTTTTTTTTTTTAATTTTTCATTTTATTATCGTTTTGTATTTGGTTCTTTTTTTCCATTTGCAAACAGTTTTGTTTTTGTTATTGTATGTGTTGTGTGGATGTAAGAAGTGTAACTATGAGTGTATGTCTGTGTGTGTGTGGGGGGAAGGTGTTTTCAAGGGGTGGGGTGGGGAGGATCACGACTCACTTCTGGCGGCGGCTTTGGGCTGTTGTCTATGCAAATGTGTGTGCATGTGTTTGTGTTTGTGTGTGAGCGTGTGTCTGTGTGTTTGTCTCTTAAAAGCACCAATAACAGTAACATAAAAAAAAAGAGTAGAGATATATACAGTTATGTATATAAGTACATAAGTTAATAAATGAATGCAAAAATTCGACGGGGCCGCGACCAGAACAGATCTTAAAACACGATATACGAAAATATCATTCACACCATGTGCGTGCATGTTTGTGTGTGTGTGTGTGTGTGTGTGTGTGTGTAGTTAAAGCCAACTTTGATCGGTTTTCATTAGGGTTAGTGTGTGTGTGTGTGCGTGAGTGTTAATGTGCGTGTAATAAATACGAAATGTTTAACAAATGAAAAGCAATTGTTGCTAGTTTTTGGTTGTTTGTTGTTTTGCTCAAGCAACGCAAGGACGCGCTTAACGTTTTTTGTTGTGTTTTGAGTTTTTTTTTAGTTTTTTGTTGCTACTATTATGGCGGTGTGTGTGTGTGTGTGTGTGTGTGAGTGTGGGTGTGTGTTGGTTGCTTACAGCTATACATATACATATACATAATTAGGCCATACATAAAACATACATATATATATGTAAGTACACAAAAAGTCTAAGATGTTCTTGTTGTGGGTGGATTTTTTGTTTTTTTCGTTTTTTTTTTTTGTTTTTGTGGTTGATTGGTATTTTGGTGTGAATGATATTTAACATTTGTTGATTTTCTCATTTTGTTTTTAGCAAATTTACAATACATTAATGTACACAGATTACATGTAGCTTTGTTTTGTTGTTGTTTTTTTTTTTAAATAATAATCATAATAATAATAATGATAATAATAATAATAATTCTACATAATATAGTACATACAATATATAAATATATAGCGTTTCTTTTAACTCTTCTTCTTCTTTCAATTTACTGCTGCTCCGCTGCATCGCTTCTTCTTCTTCTTCTTCGCGTAGTTTCCCTTTATTATTTCTCGGCTTCTACTAATGACTATCAAAAAAAAAAACAAAAAAAATTACACTTAATGGAGAGGTTTCTGCATTTCTCGTATTTGTAAAGATTAGAATGATTTCTTCTTGTTGTTGTTGCTTTCTCACGCTGTATGTGTGTGTGTGTGTGTGTGGGTGGGTGTGTGTGTGCTTATACATAACATATATATGTATCTTTCCATGCGTAGAATCTATTTGTTTTTACCGATTTTGGCAATTGCGTTCCATTTGATCATTTTGTTTGTGTTGCTGGAGCCAAAAGTATTATTCAAAACGAACTTAGATGCATTGTGTGTAGGTGTGCGTGTGTGTGTGTGTGTGTGTGCAACTTAAGCTTACAAAATAACGAAGATCAGATGCTGCTGCTGCTGCTGCTGTTGATGACGATGTTGACGCTGATGAATAAAGTTGTTGCCGCTGCTGCTGCTGCATCAGATTGTGCGATTACATTTTGTTGTTTTGTTTCATTTGGTTTGCATTTTGATTAATTGTTTTGTGTGTGTGTGTGTGTGCTAATTACAGTTAATTACTGTCAAAGCAATTGTTGTCCTGCGCACTTAGACCGTCTCGAGGACACGCACATCCTTCTGCACCACATAGAACTTGTGCTTCTTGCCAACAAGTCCCCAAATGACAGCCACATTCTCGATAACAACATTGACGGGTATCGTGCAGACAGCGCCCAGGACACACGCCAGAAACTTGAGCAGTCCAAAGCGATAGAGCGAAAAGGATTTGATCACACCGAACACATACATATAGATGTTGATGGCCGCTATGAAGGCGCAGACGAAATCAACGAGATTGGGACACGGTATCGGATAGAGGCCGGCAAAGATGATGTTCGATGTGGATAGCGGCATGGTGACCCACGAGTAAACACTAATGCCCAGCAGCAGCTTATGCTTGAACGGTATCATTTTGGAGTGGACAACGAGCAGGATGCCCTGAAGCCAGCGCTTGCGTTGCTGCAACAGATCGAGCAGTGTGAACGGTGACTTCTCGTACATCTCGCCCTCGATGAAATTGAACGTGTAGCCCTGACTGAAGGCGCGCATCGCAAAGAAGCAATCCTCGGCCACCGAGCCATCGATGCCATTGTCAAAAGAGACGGTACGTTCGGCGCCAACCTACAAAAATGCACCACAATGTTAAATGTAATATTGTAAAGCAACAGCAACAGCAACAAACTCACCTGAGTGACCACATAGCTGCCCTTCCAGCTGAACAATGGCTTGTGAAACAATTTGAACTGCAACCGAAGTTTGCCCATGTCATCGGACACACGAAAACTGTCGGCCAGCGTGGTCAGCCAGTTGACCACATTCTCGTTGGCATACGTGATGAGACCCTGGCCAAACGGATGCTTGCCATCGAGCACAAAATTGATGATGCCACGCACCGAATTCTCGGTGAGCAGCGTCTCCTCATCCAAATGCACAATCCAATCGCTATCGTTTAGCACATTCACCGTATCCTCGAGACAATACTGAAGGGCACGCGACTTGAAGAGCGCCCCAGTGCGTGTCTTGTACTCCTTGGGCACAACGATCTCGCGGATGCGTCGATGCTGGGCCAAATGGACCGCCTTGTCGGTGACCACCTCGATGAGAAAGTTCTCGAGACCGGTGTCGAGGCACGTGTTGATGTTGCGCAGCACATTCATCTTGACGAGATCGGGAAAATCGCCCCGGGTAACGACACGGATGCAAATGAAGGGCGCCAGCAGGGGGCTGCCCTTGAGTACGACCTTCTCGGGGAAGGCATTGTAGAAGACGAGGCCGCAGAAATTGAAGAGCACCTGGGGCAGGGTGAGGAGCGTGAGGAATCGCAGTAAGTACAGCAATACGGTGGCCACCTGGCCATACTCAGTCCATGGATCGACAATCGTAAAGGAGTTCTCATCGATCTTAATACCGCCGGAGAATACTTCGCAGATGACTATCACAGTGATGAGGAGCGTGCAGTGCAGCAGATGTTTTGTCGTCGAGTTCATCATATCGAGTGCCCACTGTCTCTCTCTCTCTCTTTCTTCCTCTTTCTATATAACTAGTTATATGTAATGTGTGTGTTGACGTTGTTTACTAATATTTATTTCACTGGGTGCCTTTTTGATTCTTAAATTTATGTATTTACTTCTAGTTTTTTGTTTGTGTTCAAAAATGTGGGCGTGGCTGTGTTGTGTATGTGTGTGTGTGCTTTGTTCGTAACTTCGTATCTTTGTGCCTCAGCTGAGAGAAAGGAGTTTGATTTTGTTTTGTTTTTGTTTTTTTTGTGCCAGCTCTTCTTTTCGCAAAACGGAAGTTCGTATCGTATCTTAATCGTAATCTTCTTTCTTCCACTTCCACTTATAGATTGTATCTCTAGGTTATGCTATATGTTATATTATATACTGTTGTATCTTTGTGGCTCTTCGCGATCTCACTCTTTCTCGCTTCGTTTCGTTAAATATATATATATATATATATATATATATCTGTTTTCTATATTTTCTCGCACAATTTCGAATTCGAATTTCCGACTTCGAGTTCGAGTTCGACTTCAACTGTTGCCCTTGGCTGTTGCCGTTGTTAATTCGCTTGGATTCGAAACCGTCACGGACACTGATGAGGCACTCATTTCTGCAAAGAGATCAGAAAATACAATTATATATATAAGTATTTGAAAATGAGAATGAATACAATTCTTTCTTTCGTCACACAGAGATATAGTAAATGAAAGAACTGATATAGGTTGCCTGAACTTAGATAATAGCCAATACAACAATCGACCGCAACTTTACTTTATCTCTCTCTCTCTCTCTATATATATCAGTCAATTTTTTTGAGATTGTGCGTTGCGTTACGTTGCCAAGCAGCAATTGCCACATGGAATACCGTTAATTGTATTAGCCCAGTCATCACTAATCGTCGGTCGTCGGCATTATTATTGTTATGATATCAGCAGCGTTTCAAAATGCCACCAAAACATTGCGTCATTCAAGGATATTGCCAATAAATAGATTGTTAAGTGCAATACAAATATAATACCAAATACATATGTATGAAGAATTCATAAAAAGAATTCTAGTATTCTTGATTCTTTTGATTTAATTGCACTTGACTCTAAATTGAAAAGAATTCCATCCAATAAAAATACAAATTTGGTTTCAATCAAAAAAAAAGAAAGACATCGACAAGAATTTAGAGAAAAAGACGATTCTTCTATATTACGAACTAAATTCACTCAAATAAAAGTACACATTTTTCATAGATGATTATACTCGAGATGATTCCCACTCGTGATAAAACCGGTTCAACAAATTATTGTATTTAGTTTACTAATATTAAAATGGAATAGCAACAACAACTTTGGGGGCGTATTGATCTGCCAATCTGCCGTATAATTTATGTAGATTCATGTGCGAAAAATACTCGATACAATACAGATCTATCCAGTTAACTGCACTCCCTCCTTCTCCCCATCTTGCCAAACTATAGATAGTTGAGAATAGATATATATATGTATATAGTTAACGTCAAGCGCACTGACGTCAGATATCAAAAAGAAACAGTTAAAGAAAAAAACGAAAAGAAATGAAGACAGCTTCCAATTTGCCCAATTAGTCAGTCATCCAAAAAATTATAGAAATGCCCAAAAAAAAAAGGGGAAAATGAAAAATAAATAAATAGCAAACAAAGCTAAACAATTGCTATGGAAAGAAATGAAAAATGGACTGAAGATATTTTCAGTTTTACGAGTTTTACGACGAAATTTACAACCGTAAAGTGTGAAACCCACATGCCTAGCTCTCTCTGTGTGTGTGTGTGTGTGTGTGTGTGTGTGTGTGTGTGTGTGTGTGTGTGTGTGTGTGTGTGTGTGTGTGTGTGTGTGTGTGTGTGTGTGTGTGTGTGTGTGTGTGTGTGTGTGTGTGTGTGTGTGTGTGTGTGTGTGTGTGTGTGTGTGTGTGTGTGTGTGTGTGTGTGTGTGTGTGTGTGTGTGTGTGTGTGTGTGTGTGTGTGTGACTGTGTTTATCAGAAGCATCGCGTGTGTATCAAGCCATAACCGAAGTGCTTAAAGCGCTCTCAAAACTAGCAACGTTTTTTTTATTTTTGGTTATTGTTTTTGCTGTTGTTGTTTGCACCGAGATTGCCGAATGAATGTTTACCGCATAACTACACACACACACACTTGCATACACACACATAGAAAGAGAGAGAGAGAGAGCATGTCACCTATACGCGCAGCTGGACTCGCTGTCGTATGCTTAATATAAATTTACATGAGGTCTCGAGCCATTTGGCCCCAATAATTATCAAAGTTCAAATGCCATCGATTAGATTCAAATTGCTTCAATTTCGTTTTCATTTTCATTGTTGTTTTTTTTTTTCTTTCAATAATTAAATATTTTATATTCATCCAGAGTTGAGTCGCATCGCATTTGAGTGGCGTGCACGCCAAGCGAGGGTTATATAGTGAACTTAGATATATATATTCATAGCAATTAGCCTTCGCGTCAAGTCAATACAATTAAGTCGGCATAAATTGGGCAAACGTTACTTATACTATATACATAAAAGAAAAGTACACAACACACACAACAAAAAATTCAATAGAAACAGCAACTAGACAACAACAAAAATTGGCCACAAATATCAAAATGAGGCATTAAGCGTCGTTTATCGCGATTGTCGGTGGAAATTTTGTATTTCGTTATTGATATTTGAAGGCATTAAACAGATTATGATTTCTAAAGAAATTGATATGCATATATTATATATATATTTCTTTTCTTTTTATATAATATACGATGCGATGACTCCTCCGGTCATGACTAACCGGAATTAATAACAACGCTCTGTTTTATTTGCCTGTTCTATTTCGGTTCGGTTTGGTTTGGTTTGGCACTCGTGTGCTTTCCCTATCCCCCAGATCTTGGACGATAGGACAGCTTGTCCTTGTCAAGATAGCAGAGACTCCAAACCCCAAAGCAAATACTCTACTCTTCATACTCTATCAAGCTGTGAGTCTTGCGCTGCGCTCATCTGACGAGTGACGCATTTATCATCCAACTATTTACGTTATTTTTGTTGGAACTGGCTCATTAATCAAGTTTGATTAAGTGGAAATCAAGATTATTTAAATGTGACACACTTTGTGTGTGCGACAAACTTTTTTGTCTTATCTAACGACAACAAAGTATTCTATTCTATTCATTTAAAGCCTAATTATTAGCAGTCTAATTTTATGGGAAAATACCGTTTTGTGCAAGTGACTAACAAAATGTGAATTATTGGAATTATTTGTTGAAGCTAATTTATTGAGTATTCGCTTTGTTTATTATTTCAATTGCGTACGTAGAACAAAAAAAAACACACACACACACAAATGTAATGACTAATTTGTTTAACTACTTCAAAATGAACGTAAGATTTTTCAGAAAGATTTCGAATGCGGGGAATAAAGTTCATTTCCTGTACAATAAAGTGATTAACATTAAGAGAATTAAGTGAAAAACGAAATATAAAAAAAATGTGCTTTTAAAGTATGCAATGAACTAGAGTTTAAATGCTAAGTATTCCAAGTGCAAACGGTGCACAGCTCAATCAATTAATAATAAATGAACATTGATCACTTGACACAATCAATTAAAGAAGCTTGGTTGTGTTCGGTACAGCAGAGTAAAGTAATACCTCAACAAACAAACCTCGATATTTCCATTTCCATTTCCATTTGCATTACAATTACAATTTCAACGTCCAGTTTTGCAATGATTGCGATTACTGGGAATTGGTATTGGAGTTGGCACGTTTTGCTTTTTGCGATTATGAGGGATGTTCATATAATATAACTCAAGAGCCAGGCGACAACTGATAAGCCAAAGCGAGTGACAAGAACAACATCTGGAGTTAAGTTCTATATACATATATATGCACCTCCATATCTTTAAACTTGTGTGTGTGTTGAGTATTTATAATTTAGTGATTAATTGCGAGCGAATAACGATGACGATGAATTTGAACCGATACAAGATTTACTACTACACATACATACATATATATGTATATATATATATATATATTGAGTCGAAAGTTTATCAACTGCAAAGCCCCGCCGCAATGATTCACATGATTCATCTCGCATTAACTGAGCGCAAGTTCCGGCGAGATAAGTGGTAAAAATATGTCTCATAGACATTACTTCAAGTTCCCCTCCTCTGCTTGCAATCTCTTCCCCTCCCTCTCCCGCTCTCTGTCTGTCTGTGTTGGGGGGGCGTAATGAACCTGAATCACTTGCGATAAGCTGTATATATATATATATATATATATATGTCTACTATACTATACTCGAGTGGA
Source organism: Drosophila niveifrons (assembly GCA_035046325.1). Classification (NCBI taxonomy): domain Eukaryota; kingdom Metazoa; phylum Arthropoda; class Insecta; order Diptera; family Drosophilidae; genus Drosophila; species Drosophila niveifrons. The sequence goes on along the minus strand of JAWNOC010000062.1, from coordinate 6,440,795 downwards.
ATCGTTTCAACAATAGACTTTGCATTAACACAAAAAATAACAATAAACACTTGGAGCCGAGAGTAGCATTAGTAATAGTGCAACAAGTGCATTGCGAACACTTGCTCGACTAGTTGCATGCTCTCTAAGATAAGCCACAACTACACAACTGTATAATAACTATTATTGCTTTCGTTTGCTTTGTTTATGGCCTGGCTTTTTCCACCACAACTCACAACTCAACTCATTGAATGAATTTACGAATGCGATAAACCCAAATCTAAGATTGTTTTAGACGAATTTCTTCATGGGTTGCCAATCAAACGCTAAGATACCCTGTAAAATTGCACCACGTGTCGCTTCACTGCGCACACATAACAACAAAATGAGGGGAAAAACAATGCATTTTGTTGTTTCGCACAAAACAAACAATAAGTTGCAACAATTGAGAACACACACACACACATACACACGAAAAAAAAAGAGAAAAAAAATAATAATCGAGTGTCGGTCGAGTGTTAAACAAAAGGATTCGACTACTATGCTATGGTTATCTATATAGTTTTCACCACATAGATAATGCGAACTGCAACTGAAACTGATTCGGTTTGCTTTATGGTATTCCCTCACCACTCCCCATTCCCCACCCCCGCAATTAAACTGAGGGGGAACGTCGCTCGTGAAAGCCAACAAAAATGATCGTAAACCTTCCCAGTTTACAATCGTTGTATATTACATCCATATACTATATATATAGCGTATATATAACTCATTTGGTTAATGCGTGCGAATCGTAATTGAAATCCAGACTGGAGTCCACACATTGAGTACAACACACACAATACTCGAGTACATGTCGGTACATGCGAGTACATGCACACACATACACATATAAGTAGCTGTCGATGACGATGACGATTTCGATGACCCCGTCGCGTACTTTGTAAGTGTGAGATTTTTGTTATTTAGCAGCGAAAGAGGGGCACTTAAAGTACAAACGGCCTCCTCCTCCTCCTCCACCTCAACCTCCCCCTGCCGCACCTTGAGGAGTTACCCACCCGTGCACTGTAGATGTGTTGTTGTTGTTCACGTTGTTAGCAAGTCCATTGCAGAGATCTGTCTGTTAACTTTTCGCGGGCTTCGTTTGTTTTGTTTTACTTTTATTTTATTTATTTTTTATTTTTACTTTTTACTGTTTTCTTTTTTTTTTTTTTTTTGTTTTTTTCGTTCGTTTTGTGAGGAGCTTCGAAGCTCGAACTTCGAAGGCAGCCGTTACACTGAGACGTAGACGAGGAGAGAACACAACACAATATGCCGACTGCGCTGCTACCAACAACTAATGAGTGTGTTTGGCTGTATGAGTGAGACGGCGCGACATTGAGCACTTACTTAGTATGCGTGCTGACGGGTCGTATGTGTGTGAGCAGGGGCTGCGGGCTTATTGTACAAACACACACACTCACACACATTTGCCTGCATGCATACGTGTGTGATTGTGAGACGCAGTAATAATAATAAATTAAATATGTTATCAAAGTACAACACACTATTATTATTATTATTGTGCACACAATGCAAAAAAAAAAACGTAAGTACAACTTTTGTCACACGTTTAATTCAGCTTTTCTTTTCATTTACTTTTTCGGTTGCATTCAAAATGCCGGCTTTCATTGCATACAAAAACATACACGCACACAAGCATGCACGCATGCTGCAGTTTGTATGTGCGTGTATGAGTGCAAATATTAAACGGTAGCTGCACTGAACATTTCTTGCTGGGGGGGGGGATTAACAGGTGTCCACTTGTGGGCCACTTGGACTTGGAATGCTACCTAATGTTGCTGTTGTTGCTGTGGTTGTCACGCGCTACCGATGCGATGCGAGTACATTTAGCGAGTACAAGAGTACCCTCTCCCCTCCCTCGCCCCACCCCCTCCACCTTATCGGAGTAGGTTGTTCAAACACACACATACACACAAACGCACGGGCGCGGTGTTTGTGTGTGTGTGTGGGCCTGAGTGGCTAGATAAGCAACCATCGCGTATACAATCAGGGTACGTTAATTATGCCTACAAATAATATAAACCGTAAGCAACATTTGTGACGACAAACAACAGCACCGAGAAATGCCGCAATCAGCAGTAGCCAGGGTAACCACGGTGTGTCCCATCTTCAGTTATCGATTATTATTTTAAAAAAAAAAAAAACATATATCATGTCAGCTTTAAAGCACAATTTATCGATTTGTATTTGCATATCGATATCGCTTGGGTGGGAATACATTGAACTTGCATTTCAAAACACAATAGGGATACATTGAACTCGCCTTCAAAAGTATAAACACGTACGTGGCACATAAAGTAATGCATAATAAAACCGCTTCTACCAGAACAAAACATCCCCTCAAAAACAAATGTGTGTCCCGACTACCTCAGTCACACCTTATTTGACCCACATATGGCGCTTATTTAATGTTGTCACACTAATGTCCAATTAATCCCAAAATCACAAAGCTAGGGCACCCACATCTCCCAAACACTCATACCAACATGCAAAGCGAGCCTCGTGCACGAACACACATGCATTCGTATATATGCATGCGTGTGTATTACGTACTAATGGGCCGGCGTCGCTAGCAGCGGCCTTGTATGCTCAACGAATGATGGGCAGAGACAAAACGCCAAAAAAGAAATGAAAAAAAAAAAATAGTGCCAATACTAATATACACGCAGGTGCAGGTGCAGGTCCGTTAGAAAGCTCACGCTCTCGCTCTCACAAACATACACTCTCCCTCTCTCTTTTGCTCTTTTGATTTTGTACTCACCATGCTGTTGGTCACATAAAAAAGGCTAATGGTTTTGCTTGCTGCTGTCAAATATATGTAACAAGGAAGAGGAACTGGCAATGGCAATGGCAATGGCGTGTTGTCGCTTGTCTTCGGTTTTTTCTCTTTTTTTTTGCAGGAGCGGTCCCCGGTCAATAAAATCGCTGGCGTTTTGTTGTGGTTGTTATTCTTGTTGTTGTTGTCGACGACGATAAGGCGCCAGACAAGCAGGCACTAAGCTTACGCACACGCACACGTGGGGGGAGAAGGGGTAGAGCGCTTGGCTCTCCTTTTTTTCGTTACTCGCTCTTCTTGTTTTCTTAAGCACAGGGTGTGTCGTTCGCTCCTCGCGTAAACAAAACGTGAATATATCGATGACGCCCAAAGAAGAACTGATGCTGTATATTTGTGTTAATGTTTACATGTGTGCGAGGCGGGGGCTTTGGGCGGATGCTCAAGTGCTTTGCTTTTGAGAGTGTGTGTGATTCTCTTTCTCTGCCTCCGCTCTTGTTGCTAGCCGTAGCGTCGATTTGTTTGGTTTATTTTTATACTTAGAAAATGTATTTCAATGTTTCCTTGGCTTGCACAACAACAACAATTTCATTAATACTAGCGATCTTTATTCAAATCAACGTACACATGTAGGTACACATATATTTTTTATATGTGTCTTGCTAATTTTTTGCGCTCCTCTCTTCGCGTCTCACACCCGGCAATGATGACGAGCATGCGACTTTATGCACCTCAAAAGTGCTGCTTCAACTCTCTCAAAACTTTTTTTTATTGCTTTCCTTCTTCACTTCTCCACTTGTGACGGTAACGAAACGAAAAAACGAAAAAAAAAATATATAGAATAGAGTCACACACGCTAAACAATAATTTGGCCACAGTTAGCACTGTGGTATCGATCGAATTTTTGAATGCAGAGTGCAGCAGCGACGAGCAAGTATTTTTCCGATTAGTTTGTAAATTTTCTTCTATTTTTTTTGTACGTTTTGTGAGAGAGCGCGACGACGGCGGCGACGACGACGGCGGTGGCGGGCACAATTTTTTTTTTTTTGCAAAAGTGATTTTGTTGTGCGAGTTCTGTTCGAAATGAAGCTTGTTGAACGGATGAGTTATTTGCTTATATGTTACTTGCTTGGCGCGCACATTTTCGATTAAGCCCGAAAACAGTGACTGTGTTTTTTCCGAGTAAAAAAAATTTATTAGTTGTTAGAGTTGCCAAATTCGCCAGCACTAAAGTTGCCAACTACCCCAACAAGAGTGGTGACGCTGCCAACTTATGGCAATTTAATAAGAATTGCCAACTGATTCAGTTTCTGATTGCGCATGCATTAACCGTTTTTCGCTATTTAAACTTATTGAGGAAAATTCTTTTAAATCAATGGTATGTTGTGATTTTAGAACTTATTTTTAAGTGAAAAATATATTGTTGGAAAAAATACAGGTTTTAAAAAGGGCAATATTTTTGGATGAACTAAGCATTTTGCTAGAAATGTTTGTCAGACAAGAGCTGCTAACTCGTTTGCAGATTTGAGCTCGATTTTTCTTTTATCGAGCACTTATATATAAAATATTCATTAAAAACAATAAATATATGTCTTTTGCTTGCATAGACTTTTAGAAAAAGATAGAAATGAATACTTGCTATATGTAAGTAGTCAGAATATAATGCCAATGTGACCGTTTGTTTCATTTGGGCTTTAATAGCAATTGCAATTTGGTCATACTGATTTCATTATAATCGCCCTCAGAAAATAATCGATAGGTTTGATTTTATTAGCGTGCGTGCGACCGTGCGCTGCGAACGTGTGTGTGTGTGCATGTTACGTGTGTTTTCGGCTTGTTAATTTTTTTTTGTTTCCTTCCTTTTTTGTTGTTATTTATTGTGCGTGTGCGTGACTACTGAGCTTTAGCAGTGGTCTTCAAAAAAATATTGAAATTGACTATATATTCAAGAATAGAGATTTGCACAATATTTGTGTTGCACACTGACGAAATTTTGTACATTTTGTAGCGTTCCACGGTCTGTGTGCAGAAAAAGTTAAACAAACAAAAGAAATAGACCGACCAAAGGAAAAGAAATAAAAAAAAAACGCGTGTTAAGCCCCGACGAGGAGAGCAGAGCTGCAGCCGCAGCCGCAACTGAAGCGCGGAGTTGGTAAAGGCAGCTAAGAGAGCCAGAGAAAGAGATCTCAGTACGAGTTGTTTGCTTGAAGACGAAACAATTGTTCCATAGCTCTGCTGGCAGTTCTTATTTTTTTTATATATATTTTTTTTTTGGTGACCGTCTGTTGTACGTCGTCGTAGTCGTTGTCGTCGTCACATCGTCATTCGTCTCGTCGCCTCTTTTCTTTTTTTTTTTTGCGAAGCGCGCGCGTTCTCGGCTCTTCCTCTTCCGGCCAATCGTCAGCGAAGTTTGCAGCAAACAACAGCAGCCAGAAATTGCGATACGAAAAGGCAACGACGATAGCAGTGACGAGAACAGTAGCAACAACAACAACAACAACTGCAACCACAAAATGGTAAGTTTGGAAAATATTGCATTCGTTGTTTATTTATTTGTGTGCTACTATAATGACTTTTGCATTTCCTTTGTCACATTTGATGGCCAATATATCAATGGCTACACTCTACCGCCTCTCTTTTTTTTTTTGCTTTTCAGTCAGCAGTAGCGGTTGTAGCGACCGCGGCAGCGGCAGAATAAGCAGCTGAGTGTGCACATGCTAGCCGTCTCGCTTGCTCCCGTACAATGCGTGGCCAGCCACATGGTAAAAAAAAAAAAAAAACGCAAAAGCAAAAACAAAAACATTTCAAATGTGACAAGACGCAACGAGAGCGAAATGAAGAAGAGATGCGTGTCTGAGCACGTTATAGAGTCTGGCCCCCCTCTTTCTTCCCTATGCCCCGTTTTTGCGAATTTACTCAGCTGTGGCCGCAGATCGACACAATTAATTTGCATTGTTTGTTTACATGTTGCTGTTTTATCAGACAATTTTATTCATTTGATTCAATCGTTCTCGATATGTAACTCTCTTCCCCCCCCCCTTTCTCACACACATGCCTCTGTAACTCCAACTCATCATGCTTAATATTTCCACGCACAATGCAAAAACAAAACGGCGAACAAAAAAAATGTGAACAAATTTTTGTGCTAGGTTAGGGTTAAGGCCATGCGACCGTTGCCATAGAAACCGAAACCATGCTGCCATCCGTTCCCCCGGCCTTCCCCCTTTTCTTATTCCACGTTAGCCATTTAGGGAAATGCACACGTTTTTTTCTCAGTACATTTCAAATCGTCATGTGAATTGCTTAATAAATAATACAATGAAATTAGGCAAATTCTTGAGAAACATTTCTAATCAGGAATTACATAGGTGAATCTTACAAGCATGCATATAAACAACTTATACGTATGTATTTGTTTTTTAAAAATGTGGCTCTGGTTTATTATTATTATTGTTTTAACTAATTTTTTTATATTTTGTTAAAATTGTAAATTGTGTAAAACTCATATTTAAATATTGAAATCTTAAATGTGACTAAGAAAAGTTCTAGAATATATTTCCAATCATTTACAGTTATTTGTAAAATATTTCTATTCATAATCACAAATAAAGTGAAATATTTAAAGTTAATTTTTCAAAGTATTGCATATAGTCGCAAACATTGGTAAAATTTCCCGAGAATTTTGTACATTTATTTCAGTAGTATCAATCCGCAATAGCACACGTATGTAGTTTGTTGTATGTTTGAAAACGAGTTTGGATTTCGACAACAATCATGATGACAGCGTAAATTTAATGTGACTTGCGTTCAGAAATAGTAACAGTTAGCGTAGAATATTTGTGACTGAATCGGTTTGATCTATGAAAGACATAAAAACTATGCAAATGACTAACAGTAGATGAACTATAGATCAACTGTTTCTCTTTTTTTTTATGTTGTTTTGAAGCGTGTAGAAATTAGCAAAGACATCAACCATAATTTGAGCGGGTACGCGAACCCAAAAGTGAATGAAACACTATTCAGTGTTCGTTCTTGGCATGATTTCACTGTATTTACTACATGTCGCTGGAAATGTGACTTGGACAGCAACAATTTGGCATGTGACAGAATCAGAGGCAGAGACAGAGGCGTCAGCAGCATCGCAGCAGCAAGTGGGAGTGGCATCGGTGGCTGCCGCTGCCGCTGCTGCAATTTCCCCAGCGGCTTTCAGCGTATTTATCGTTGTCCGTTTGCTTTTCCCCAATTCGCTGCATTTCGCAGTGTTTCAGCGCATGCGTTCAAACTGCAATTCCTGTTCCTGTCCCTTTTGCTCCGCCTACGTCTTCGTCTCCGTCTCCTGCTCTTGCTGTTGCTGTTGCAACTCCCCTTTGCGGTGCATACACACACACACACACACCGCTCTTGCTCCACTTGGATTTTCAACTTGTATTTTATTCAATTTTATTTTTTGCTGACTTTGTCGTTGCTCTTGTCATTTAGTGTGTTTGTGTGCTTCTTCTTCGTGACTGTTGCTTTAATTGTCATTTTGTTTTTGTTTCACTGTTATTCATCAGTTTTTGTTTTCGTTTTTATTTTCGCCTCAATTGCGATTGCAACCCCTAAGCGACTTTGCTGCTCACAACAATATCAAATGCCGTCCCTCCACTTCTTCTTCCTCATCGTCCTCATTTTCTTCTTTGCACTTTTTCTCCCATTTTTGGCAAAGGCAACAACGTGTTGATGTATTTCCTTCACACACACACACACATACACATGGGATAAAACACATGTTTTTGTGTGCAAAATATTTAGGATTCTCTTTGTGTGCGTGCTTGTGTTGCTGCAAGGTCATTCGTTTTGGTTTTATTTTGTGTGTCAGAAGCTTGCAAAAATGTTGTGGTGGGGGGGAGGGGGCGGTTTAGCTGCGGAAGGATTGTGTGCGCAACAATAGGATAACTAGCAGATAACAGGATATGTTAATTGGCTTTGACGGGAAATGTTAAACCATTTTGCAAGCATTTATTTTGTCGCTTTTCGCAATAGTTACAATTGAAATTGGATTATTTATTAATCTAGGACTGGTATATCGATTATTGGTATATCGAAGATTGGTATATCGATTATTGGTATATCGATTATTTTTTTTATAAATTTTGGAATTGTTTCCTTGTATAGAATAAACTTAGCCAGCGAAATTCTAATTATAAATGTTGATTTTCTATACCATCTTTTTTATTTTATTTGGCCAAATGTTAATAGATTTATAATGTATATTTAAAGAAAATTTGTTATGTTTATATTATTATATTTACTTAATATACTATTCTGGGCTTTATTTCTTAAAGTTGAAAATTAACATTTCATGAAATTTTTAGTTAACTATAAATAAGGGGTGTTATAATATTACTATTATTATTTGAAATGAGTGCAATTCGCATTTTTGAAACATCGAGAACCTCTTCAAAAAGTTTCTAGCTGTAAATGGCTGTAATTTAAAGCTGGAACCCTTAAAAATATTTTGTTGAAAATTAAAGTACATAATTATATTTTTGTATATCTTTAATTCGATACACATTTAAACCGTTTTACTTTTAGCATTATAATTGAGAATTTCTATATTTATATGACATTGTTTGAAAGTAGCTGTATACTAAATGTTTTTATTATTATTTTATTATACTAAATCTGGTATTAAATACTAGACTAGTCCCTCGACTCGATGTTGACATTTAGTATGCTACCAATAAACCTTACACTTCACTATATTGTGTGTATCGCATAGTGCGTGAGTTTACTGTAGCTGTGCTTGGTGGAATTGAGAGCACAACTTGAAAAGGGGGCAAGTGTCGATGTTGTTTTTGGGTTGACGCAAACATTTTGGCACATTTGCCGCTGTTGCTGTTGCCATTGCTGTTGCTGCTCTGTGTTCGATGTGGTCGCAGAGTGTGTGTGTGTATGTTATGCTGTTGTGCCTGCTGGCTTCGAAAGTTGCCAAGTTCCAAGTTCCGTCATTGATTTATCTCTATCCATAGGCCAGGCCAGGACATAGGACAGGCAACTGCTGTGGCAACTTCCAGGCAACTTGTGCGCTCGATGTGGCAGAGGCACAGACAGAGGCAGAGGCAGTGGCAGTGGCAGCCAACCAACGAGGCAGGCAACCGGTTAACTCTTGCTATCTTGCTCTAATTGTCGCTGTGTGGTGTACATGCCTCATCCCGTTATCGTCCTTTGCCTGGCCAAAGAGGGAGTGGGGAGGGGGGAAGGGGGACTTGCACCCCTCTTCCTCGCCCACTCTACAACGAACATCGTGATGATGTTTGTAGGCTCGCTGTGTGTTAGTTAACCCAGCAATCCTTTTGTTTCACCAGGGGAGTGGAACGAAAGGGAGGCGAAGAAGAAGGAGGAGGGGGAGGGGAAGGGAGATGAGTACGGTTATGGTTCACTGGGGGTTGGCACATTGCACATACTACTCTCTATAGCGTAGTTTCTCTTGTGCTCGTTGTTTCGTAGTTCGTCGTAGTTATCGCTCGGTATCTCTGCATGCCAAACATTTTCGACTGCTTCGTTGACTTGCTTTATGGGTGTGCGTGCATGCGTGTGTGAGTAGTCAAAGTGTGTGTGCGTGTGCACGCGTGTGTGTGTGTGAGTGTAAGGTGGAATGCTATGTTCAACCCTTTCTCGAGTTATGTGTCACAGTGGTTCACAATTGCTCACGATTTTATTTTATTTGTATTGTGCATGCGATAGTTCGTGTCGGCAGGAAATATAGGATTAAAGTTTGCCAAACATTTTTACGAAATTGAAGACACAAAAAACATATACAGTAGAATTCGGTTATAGCGACGTTCAAGGGACCGATGATTTTACGTCATTATATCTGAAAGACGCACTAACCAAAAGGAGGAGAAGAAAATTTAGTTGTATTTAATTTAATTTGTTTAGGACGGACGGACGCTATAAGCAGAGTCTTTATAACCGGATTCTACTGTATTCAAAATTAAATTAAAAGAAAATAAATAACAATGCATAAAATCAAAATGTAGCTAAATTACTATGAACAGACGATAGTTTTCTTTTCATTTATTAAAATAATGTCCATCTAAAGTAAATTTTAACAAATTCATGTATTTATCAAGTGTTCTTCAAAAACTAAGTTTTAATATATTCAAATATTTCTAAAGTTTTTTTTATTTTTATTTATTTTTTTTTTTTTGTCTGCTTGAGCAAATATTAAAAATAATAAAATACTAATTCTTTATGACATGGACAAAAATAAATTAAGGCGATTTAACTAAAAGAGTAAAACAAGTACAACAAATTCAAATAAGCAGGCTACAGTAAAGACTTTGAGATATTTGTAAGCCGTTTTTAATAAAACTATAGTCTACAAATATACCAAAAATATACAACAATATACCATTTAGTACAAATTATAACATAATAATAATAAATTTTTTATATAATCGCAGCCATATTCTACAAGTATGCCAAAAATATACTACTATATATACTAGAGTTCAAAATATAACATTAATTATACAATTTTTATAAAATTGCAAATACCAAAAATATACTACAATATACTATAGAGTATGATTCTTCAGGAATCATAAGTATTGTAGTTACTATTATATTGGTTCTATTATTAAGCTATTGAGCACTATAATTCCGACACTATTCTATTCCATTTTAATAACAATGCTACATTTTAATATGCATTTGCTTATTTAAAACAAAATATCATATTTATAAGAGCACAACACAAATTTGATAATTACTGTCGCATGCATTTGCACCACTGTGCATTCTGTGCCAGTGGAACGCTGTTATTCAAATGGTGGTTGCCCGTTCCTCTGACCGTTCAAAAGTTGTGCCATCCCCACCACCCACGGTCCCCAAACTGTAGAATTTGACAGCAAAGGGGTGTTTGCCACGTCAATGCTGCTGTTGCTGTGCCAGGAACAGGGGATGGATGGAGTTTTAAGTACACAGGTACAGGGGATTTGAAGGATGGGGAATGGGTGATGGGTTATGGGGTAGCTAGGGGTTGGGTTGGGTTGGTTTGGGTGTTGGATGTTGGTGCTCGTCGTTGGATTTAGGGTTTTGGGATAGGGTTGTGCACACGTCGCCCGTCGCCTCCCCGCCACCGCCGAAAAACAGAACTGCAAGCGCTTTTGCCTTTGCTTTGGCTACGAAATGTGGCCGTTCTATGTGTGTGTGTGTGTGTGTGTGTGTTGTGCGGGCCAAACAAAGATACGGACTCGGCACAGCACAGTAGTTGGCTCCAACCCGAGCACAGGAACAGTCGCAAAATTGCAGCAGCAGCAGCAGTAGCAACAGCACCATATATATTTTGTGGCAAGTGTCAAGTGGTGCCACCTGAACTGACCTAAGCGCCACCGATTTTGACTGCGAATTCCTCCTTCAACATCGACTTCGTGCTGTGTGAGTTTGTTTTTTTTTTTTTTTTTTTTTTGGTTCGCCCCGTTCCACCCCTTTTTTTTTCCTTCGTTTTCTTTCCCATTTCTTTTTCGCTGCTATTTTTGTTCCTTGCTTGTGCCGTTTTTTTCTAAACAACTGCAACTTTCTCGCTCTCGCTCTCTTGCTCTCTCGTTCTCTTGCTCTCTCGTTCTCGCTCATACTTTTGCTGTGCGTGAAATTCTTTTGTCTGCGCGCTGAAAAGTGTGCTACGATTTTTTTTTGTGTGTTGTGCTTCGCTTTTTTTCTGGTGATTCCCCGTTATTTTGTGCGCATTTGTGTGTGTGTGTGTGTGTCACAGCTGTTTGCGGTTTATGTGCGTGTGGGTAATGCAAAGTAGAAATGGTGTCGTTTAATTCGTTTATCATCAATTTGAATTAAAACGCAAATTTTTGGTTGATTGTAAAGTCATCAATTAATCAATTTGATTTCCATTTTATATTTGATTTGCAGACATCGAAAAAGCGCAAAACCTTTTTGGACGCCGACGATGATGATGGATTCGACGATGATGATTCTGGCTCTGATTTCGATGATGATGAAGATCCAGATCAAATAGAAGTGCCCGGTAAGTTAAATATGTATGCCATGTACATTTTTGATAAATGCTCTTTAAATTGCCTCAACCACACTCAATACATACACACGCACACACACACTCGTATATATGCAAATTGAATGTGAAATGCAAAACTTGCAGTAAACTTTTTGGCCCAGCTCGCTTGAGCTGTTGTTGCAACTCCCACAACTGAGAGATTTTTGGCACAAAATGCTTGTCTAAGAATTTGAATAGTTTCGGCAAACGAAATTGTGAAATCGATAGAGTATGCACACGCAGCTGTAAGCACTTTTAATAAACTATGTCGCTTATATACGGACAAGGAAGAAATAACATCATAAGAAAAATTACCATCGCTAATAAAACAATAACTAGTTAGAGATGGGACAACTATCGGTGGGAGAGTAAGAAATTCGATAGGAAAAATTATCATCTCTAATTACAAGTTAGAGATGGCACAACTATCGGTAGAAGAGTATTTGCCAGTCACTAAGATTCCTTGCCTTTTTCCCTCTCCTTTGCTACGTTGCACGTTTTCTGTTGCATGTGACAGAGATGGCAACTGCAGTCTCCCCAAACTTGCAATGACAATTTTAATCTCAAAAGCAAGATAAAAAGTTGGGAGAAACCTGTGTAAAATAACTTCTGTGCAGTCCGAGAAATAATTTCGTGCTTTAAATGTGAATTTGAGTTTGGCGCATTCATTAGCTAATTACAAATGCAAGTGGACGAAAAGTAATTGTGATTTTCAGCGAGGGTATTCGTAATAAATGTAATTAAAATTCAAGCTGAAATATTAATGAAACGGAGCAAAGCCGAAGCACAAGAAGAGAGCATGCCAGGAATTATCTGGCTGAGCGAATAGCTAGCGGAACATATCTCGCACACCTGGCCGCAGGCAGGGGGCGGAGGAGGAGGGAGGGTGGAGGGTATGGGTATAGATGTTCATAACATATTTGCATTGTGATTGCATTCGATGTGCTCTCTCTCTCTATATGGTCTATGTGCGGCTGGCAAACAACAACAACAACACAATACAACACATTATATAATTGATATATACTCTGTGTATATGTACATATATCGTGTCTTAAGTCACATCAATCATATACGATATGCTGCCGTATATAGCATGTCTCTATATACATATACTACTATTTATACCTTATGTGCCTGATGAGCTTGAGCATGTAATTGTGTATTTGGATTGGAGCTGGCGTCCAGTGCGTCATCATTAGCGATGTCGTCGTTCGTAATTCAATTTAATTCGATTGAATGCATTATTATTGAGGCTAGCTCTCTGCTTCGTCTTCTTCTTCATCCTCTTCTTCTTCTTATTCAATGCATATCAAGCAGTAGTAGCAGCAGCAGCAGGCAAATCTCCCAAGCCAAACAGCTGCCGCCTCAAGCCCAATGAAACATTAATTAACAATCCATTATTGATGAGCAGTGCAGCCGCAAATAACATTACAGCCATCAAGAATGTAATCAATTTGCATTTGCTGCTTCTCGATATCTCTTATTGCAAATTTCGAACGCATTTAAATGATTATTTGTATTAAATAAACTAGGAAGACGCAACTCACAAGTAATCTATTTAGGCACTTCTCGTAATTAGTATTTAAACAATCGATATATATCGATAGTTTACGCTCTCACTTATTCAATAGTTTCTTCAAGTTGTTAGCACTGTGTGCAATTTGAAAAGGTTGGCAGCTCGCTGTGAAAAGAGTGTCGGTCTATAATGATGATTCGAAAAGAGAATGCATAACGAGACCTGCTAAATATTCTTAATTACTTGTAATTTTCGGAATATAATTTAAGATTATTACTTTTCTACTATATAGAGTTTTTCTTTATGATGAAAATCTTTATACAACTTTTTTTATCTAAAAATCAAAAGATTTTGTAATTGAATTTACCAGTTTACCATAGACATATGATAATTCCATATTGCATACTTACAACTATAATTTAAGTGATTCAAAAACCTTTTCATATATATTATATAAGTGCTTCAAGGCATTTTTGGGTATTTAAAGGTTCAACTGATTTTATAAATCTGAAAATTATTTGAAATTTTAAATATATTTAGATAAAAATACCTTATAGCAGGATATTTCTTTTGAAAGCCACTTTTTATATGGCGTTTATAGTTTTTAGAGCAATTTTTTCAATTTAAATGTTCAAGAAAGTAAATAATTACAAGTTCAGTAGTTTGTGAAAGGTTAATACCAATTATATTTAAATTTACTGACCAATAATGCTTGAGGATATACTTTGATGTACAAATTTCAAAACTCTTAAGTGTCGCATACTTTTGATATATACTATATGCACCTCTAGGAATACCAAAGTCTATTTATGCTTTTTAAAGTCTCAGTCTCTGGCATTTTGTAGTCCCTAAAGTCGAGGTCACATCATTTACTTCTTTCACCTCTCAAGCAAAGCAGCAACAAAAATTCTTTGCAAATGAAGATGGTATAAGATTTCGAATTTGTTTTGTTTAATTTATCAAGTGCCGCAGCTTAGAATATATAGCATGCAATTGTTTCTTTCATTTTAATTGTTTGTTTGTATGTGTGTGTAGTTAACAAAGTATTATTTGAGAGTAAACAATTTGTAGAAGAAATTGCGTCGCATAAGCAATAAATATTTTAATGCCACGTTGCGTTTTATGCGGCTCAATTTTCATTTTCAATGTCACAAGACGGCGAGGGATGGGAGTTTGTGATGTGATGTGGTGAGGTGAGGTGAGGGGGTGTGTGGGGGAGGGGAATGTGTCCACTTGCCCATCGCGGGGGTTGTTTAGGCATCAACGGATGGGGAACGTCTTGAGGTGTCTCAGCTGCACCCTCGCAAAATCAGGTAGCAAACACTTGACTCCACCTCCCCCTCCCCCTCTTTCTCAGCTTTGCCTTCCACATTGCAATTATGCACACACACACACACACACACATACGCAACCATTTGCTAATTATGTACTGATTATATACAACAAGAGGAAGGGAGAAGGTGGAAGGTGGGGGAGAAGAAAGGAAGGCAGCCGTTGCTTGGTTGGGTTGCGACTCCTACACATAATGCAGATAGCGTTAAAACAACAACAGCAACTGGCGAGCAGCGGAGACAGAGATAGAAACAGTCAGAGAGAGAGAGAGAGAGTAGGTAAGGGAGCGAGCGGGAGGAAGCAATTGAAACAGCAACGGAAACAAATCGATTTGTTGTTGTTGTTGGTGGCGTGTGTGTTGTGTTCTTAACGTCTCTGGCCTTGTCGGACATTTCAAGTTGCAGCTTCGGCAACGGAGCACAAACAGAACCTAAGCTCGTTATTATATGGTAAATATTTTAGATGTCATTATGGTTAGATAGATTATTAGATTTCCCTCGAATTCCCAATTGCACAGACGAAATATTTCATTTGCCAGTTTCAATTGTGCCATTCTCTCTCTTCGCATCAATTTCTTGATCCTTAGGCTTATTAATCATTCTTTTCAATCCATTCTTTATTGTATTGCCCGACTTAAAGAGCATAAAATGTAAAAAGAAACTTTTATCATGCTTTTTTATTTGTGTTGTGTGTTTAAAAACTTGCACCATTGAAGCATTTTTATCAGCAAGGAAAAACAAATAAAAGAAAAATGGCACGTGCCACTGGCAGAAATTCTCACAATCTGTGCACAGTGATTAAAAATAAGCCAAATAACAGCATTGTGGCAAATTGAGTTAAAAAGTTTAGAAATGTTTAAAAATTATGGCAAATAAATCAACGAACTACCAAATTGTTTGTATATTTAAATTCTTTTAATATATGTTTTGTTTTTTTTTTTTTTTTACCAATTTTTGACCACTGTGCGGTGCAGTTATTCATTGTATTTGTGAAGTATTTGCTAATGGTTATTGTCGGTACGTGCTGCAAGTTGTTTAAGTTCGCTAAATAAGAGACAAGAGATGCTATAAGTTAATTAAAGACTTAAATATTTGATGTATAGTTAGTAAATTAAAATGATATGTAATAAAAATACAAATATTTTATTTAACTACATTAAAGAAATTGGAATGGGAATTTCTATGTTATTCTAACTAATATCAGTTTTCTAACTGTAACTGTATTATAAGAAATTCAAGGACTTTAGTAACTGAAATATGGACTAAAAATACAACTTGGTAATTGATAAATTAAAGTTGTTTAACAAAAAATAATAAAACGTAATATAATGCATTGCACTTTCCGTATATTGACTATACATTGCAATTTAGGTCAATTAAGGACGTCAATATCTAAATTATAAGTACAAAAGTAATGCAGATTGGTTGTTTATGAAATAAAACGATTAACAAAATACATGAAACAATAAAGAATGCATTAAAATTGTCATAACTAATTTGGTTTTCAGTAGTTTCTTTTAATTATAGGATAGTAAATGATAATCTGGTATATTTTGTACTCAATGGTATATTTTGAATGTACATATAATACACACCAAACAATATACCAACTACCGTAAACTTTAGTATTTGTTTGGTATATTATTTTGGTGTGTTTTTTTAGAATACGACGTGTCTCAAAGTTGAGCTCACTTGAATGTAGCCGTCTTACTTTCCTTAAAATGTTTCTCTTAACTGACAACTGGCATATATTATTATTATTGTAATTATCATTTAAAATGCAGAAATACAGATAATAACATAGTTATTAACAACAACAAAAAATGTATTAAACAATTTGATTATCTTGATTAATTGGAATTTTGTGTGTCATGTGTTTGCTTTTGCAGGAGGCGGTCGAGACTTGAACACTGCAGTTACCTACGCCCAGAACATTAGAAGTGGAGTTGGGATTGCGACGCCAAAGCAGCAGGCGAACAACAGTGGAGCGAGCAGCAGTAGCAGCATCATCAGTAATAGTGGTGGCGAAATATTTCTCAAATTGAGCAACAATAACAATAATATAAATAGCAACAATAATATCAGTAAAGTGATTAGCAGCAAGCCAACATCGTTGCTGCTTAGCAACAACAACAAAGTGGGCAGCATACAAATTGGCAACAAAATTGTCACCAGCACCACCACCAATAACAACAACAACATCAGCATCAACAACTTAAACAACAATAGTAGTAGCAACAGCAACAACAACAACATCAGCATTATTGGCCGCAACAACAACAACAGTTTAATTGGAACAACGCTAGTGAGGCCAACAATAACGCATACGGCGAAAGTAACGGGCGGCAAATTCACCGCGTTGCCAACCACAATAACAACTAAAGTGATCGTCGACAAGAACCTTAACAGCAGCAACATGCCAAAGAAAGTGACGGGTAAGTGTGAAATACACAAATACAAATACAAATGCAGACATACACACATACACATAGAACGCACACACACTCACATACTCACACGCATACACACACACACACACACACATAGATAATGGGCAGACAGACAAAGCTCTCGAAAGCTCTTAATTAATACGCTGTGTTCTTGTTCTCTTCTCTCTTTCTCTCTCTCTCTCTCCCGCTCACTTGAAAACTCTCTTATCAAATCGGCTGCCGCTGCATAATTGGCTTGCCTGCTATCTCGCTTGCTCTCATATACATGCATTGTATGCTATTTGTTTTTGTTCCTCGCTCGCGCGCTCCTCTTTTGTTTTCTTTTTGGTTTCGATTCGTTTTGTTTGCATTTATTCAACTTCCCTCCCTGAAAAAAAAAAAACAAAACACCCACATATAAACCTTCCCCTCGGCGGGGCCCTGTAGCTGCAGCCTTGGGCAATGTCAGCACAACAGCAACAACAACGAACACCGCTTTGGCAACGGCCAGTACAAGGATCAATGCAAATAGTGGCAACGCTGGCGTCATGCGCACAGGCATTGGCAACGCTGCTGCAACAGCGAATCTTAGCGCGGCCAGCTCCTATTTGAGCAGCGGTGCTGGCAATTATTTGAACAGCCTAAGCACTAACGATCTGATGAGTCTCGCCGCTTATGTCGCCTCCAAAGGTGGCAATGCACCCAACACCAACATTCCCGCCATCAACAGCAGCAGCAGTAATAATAATAACAACAACTACTTTGCGGGTGGAGGCGCCTCAACGTCAGCCGCCTCTGCTGCCAATTTCAATATGGCCGCGTCTTTATTGGCGCAGAGTAAGTCCTGTAATGTTGGTAACAACCAAGAATATGCCATTAAAAAACAATCACATAACCCCATTATGATTCTTTCCCTCTCGCACTCTGTGCGCGCACGTGTGTGTGTGTGTGCGTGAGTATATGTAGTTTGTGATAGTCTGACAACGCTCAGTTAAGTTTAAAGCTGTTCTGTTAACTTAGCAGCGTCTGTTAACAGCGCTCTCAGTGTGTACGTCTGTTAAGCTTTGCATTTCTGTTATCTTAGCATCAAGTGTTAACAGCGCTTTCGCAGTTCTTTTTCATAACTTAAATTCATCTCAGTAGACTATGGATTTTTAACCTTTTGGGTGACACAATCATTCCTATTCAGTCTCCGCAAGCATCAAATAAGTTCTACACTACATTTTAAATAAATCCATAAGCACCCTAGAAACTATGTCCGAGACATCGCCCCAGTTAAGCCTTGATAAAGATCAGCTACAATGTTTAATTGCCCAGCAGGTTGAACTAACCATGGACAAGTTTTCTGCCATGTACACCAAAGCATTTGAACGATTGGAGCTTGTGATTTATGAGGATCTCATTCCAAGATTACATTCGAATCCAGCTAAACAACATTTGCGTCTTATGCGACGCGTGCAGCGTCGATTGGACCGACTGCGTCCGTTTGTTGAGAATCCCAAGCGGAAGAACGATGATAAATTCATTAAGGATTGCAAGCGTGCCAAAGCTAATCGTAAAAAGGGAAGCTCAAAGGACGATTCAAAGCTGATTTTATCTGTCGACGCTCTGAGGCCACTGGAGGGCACTCCTTGTGACAGCTCCAAAGAACCGTTGCCGATTAAGAAGTCCATCGATCGCAAGTCTATGGAGCTGATCTATAAAAATCAATTGTTTCCCGTGCTGCCCCCAAGTCTTGTTCACTTGTCAATGAAGCAAGCAGATTCCATTTCCTTGTCCTTGTCGAAAAATCAACTTTCTGACTCAATCAAATCTGATCCTGTTGGTGATGCTGCTGAGCATTGTGACAGCGAAACGCGTTTGTTGCAGGTGAATGTCATGCAGCACAAGTCGCACATTTCGATTCACCTGGAGCGCCACAAGTTTCCGTCCATATGGAAATACTTCAACGAGCAGAACTTCCGCAAGCAAGTCAGCAGAAATCGTATACCTTTAAGTTGCAGGCGATCCAAGTGTCCGATCCCAATGATTGTTGGCTAGTCTATCTTTTAAGCTATTTCACTATTTGTACTTTGAACAATTCTCTGCCAAATTCTAATTCCCATTCTCACTTTTAACTATTGACATCGAAATGTGAATAAAATTATAAGATAGCTTTGAATTCTGCTCAGTTTTGTTAAATATTCTAGCGTGGATTATTTCTCTTGGATATATTTTGTATTTCTTACATTGATAGTTGCTTTTGGGATTCATTTTTTAAAGAATTCAAGTGATATTTTCGATAGGATTTAATATCTTTGCTATCCTGTTGTCTTATTTAGGATAAATTGTTTATATCAACTTCTAATAAGTTGGCAAAACGTTTGATACTATTTAAAAGCTTGGCTTTGGATAACATCAACTAAATATTTCTTTGATTTAGTCTTGCAACCTACTAATCACATGAACATTTTCTCTCTTTCTCGTCTCGTCTGTCTCCCTCTCTCTCACTTACACACACTCGCTTTGCATGTGCATTGCCATCTCTTTTACACACACAACAACAACAACAACACAACTAACACCTCTAACAACATACAACCTGCAACATGAACAACACAACATTCCCCTCCCCTTGTCTTGCAGTGAGCTATGCGGGTGCTGCCACGCCCATGCGTACACCATACAAGCCAGCCGCCCCCGCGAGCGCAACGCTCAAGACGAATGCGCCCACAGCTGCTGCTGCTGTTGGAGGCGTGGCTGGAGCTGGAGCTGTCGGACTTGGAGGAGCAGCAGCAGCTGCAGCTGGCGGCGGAGGCGCCATGAAGCTGATGATGGACAAGCTGCAGAAGTTGATTGATATGAAGCCGGAGTACTTGACCAGCGGCATTCCCAATCACGTGATGACGCAGCTGTTCATGCAACCGATGCGCATGCCACAGACACCGCAGCAGCAGCAGCAACAGCAACAACAGTTGCCCAATGTCGCGAACTCGGTCGTTGGCAATGCCGCCAATGCGTTGGCAAATGCCTCCGCAGCTGCTGCCTATGTGCAGCAGGCACAGGAGGAGGATGAGGTCGACTACGAGGAGATGGGCGTCGCTGAAACTTATGCTGACTATTGGCCAGCCAAGTGTAAGTAAAACTCTCTTTTCCCTTTGATGCGAAATTCCAATTTCTAATTCGTTACTCCTCTCTCTTTTGGTGCAGTGAAGCTCGGCAAGAAGCATCCGGATGCGGTGGTGGAGACCGCCTCGTTGAGCTCCGTGGAGCCGTGCGATGTCTACTACAAGGTCTCCATACCCAACGAGACCATCAACAGCGGCCAACTGAGCGCCCTGCAATTGGAATCGATCACCTACGCTTCGCAGGCTCACGATCATCTGTTGCCCGATGGCAGTCGTGCCGGATTCCTTATCGGCGATGGCGCTGGCGTGGGCAAAGGTCGCACCATCGCTGGCATCATCTATGAGAACTACCTGAAGGGGCGCAAGAAGGCCCTCTGGATATCAGTGTCCAACGATCTCAAATACGATGCCGAGCGCGATCTCAGCGACATTGGAGCCACGCGCATCGATGTCCACGCTCTCAATAAGGTGTGCAAACGAGAAATATAAATATATGTTTAATTTAGTAGTCTCAAAATTAGTATAATTAAGTATAAGTAGAGTTTCTTAAATGATTTTGCTACCTAAGTATTGAAATGTTCCTACAATTAGCTTAACATTTAAGCTAATAATTACATTTTTATCCATAATAGTAGTTGCTTACTGCTATGCATCTCTTTAAAGATGAATGTAGTATCAGCTTTGTACTTAACTAACTTTTGGCTCAGCTGAAATGTAATTTAATGCTACTGCTTTCTAACTAATAAGTTTAATATTAATGGATCAAAACTTAACAAACTTTAACGTTGTGTGTAATTAATTATTTGAATTACTATAACAAGCGCTTGTTAAAATAATATTTTCTTTAATTCTAATGTGAAATGTATGTTGAATTAGCTTAGCAACATTGCAATAGCAAATATTTGCTTTCAACAAGTGTGAAATTTATTAAGTTTTAACTTTAACGCTTTTTTTGGTATTGAGAAGTACGTCAAATTAGTTTGATAAATATTTCATTTGCTATGATAAGTTTAGACTCAAGTTATACGTCTTATTGGTTGTAAGTTAATTTATAGTTGCACTGCTAACCATGTACTTAAGTATTAAGATATATTAGCTATTTAAGTTATAGTAACTATAACTTAAACAACACTTTAAGCACTGTTCCAAGTGTCAAGAGTTGCTTTATTTTAAGCCAAACTTTAAGATCAAGCATAAGCATTGAGATACTCACAGTGTAAGAAGCCATTAATACAATATCTCGTTTCTATCTCTTGCAGTTTAAATATGCCAAGATCAGTTCGGATGCGAACAACAATTGCAAACGCGGCGTCATCTTCAGCACGTACTCGGCGCTGATTGGCGAGTCGAACAACAAGACGGGCAAATACCGTTCACGTTTCCGCCAGCTGTTGCAATGGTGCGGCGAGGACTTTGAGGGTCTGATCATCTTCGATGAGTGCCACAAGGCCAAGAATCTGTGCCCAGTTGGCTCGGGCAAACCGACAAAGACGGGCCAAACGGTGCTCGAGCTGCAGCAAAAGTTGCCCAAGGCACGTGTTGTTTACGCCTCAGCGACGGGCGCCTCGGAGCCCAAGAATATGGCGTATATGGTGCGCTTGGGTCTCTGGGGACAGGGCACGGCGTTTGCCAATTTCAATGACTTCATTACGGCCGTGGAGCGACGGTGAGTTGAGCTAAGAGCTGCTATTGTATTTTGTTATTAATAAAATCTTTATTTTGTTTTGTTTTTAGTGGCGTTGGCGCCATGGAGATTGTGGCCATGGACATGAAACTGCGCGGCATGTATATTGCACGTCAGTTGAGCTTCAAGGGTGTCAGCTTTAAGATCGAGGAGGTGCCGCTGACCAAAGAGTTTCGCAAGATCTACGATCAGTCCGTTGAACTTTGGGTGGAGGCCATGCAAAAGTTCACCGAGGCAGCGGAGCTCATCGATGCCGAGAGTCGCATGAAGAAGACAATGTGGGGACAGTTTTGGTCATCGCATCAGCGTTTCTTCAAATACCTGTGCATTGCGGCCAAGGTGAATCATGCGGTGCTCGTCGCTCGCGAGTCCATCAAGTACGGTAAATGTGTTGTCATTGGTCTGCAATCGACGGGCGAGGCGCGCACCTTGGATCAGTTGGAGCGCGATGATGGCGAGCTCACCGACTTTGTCTCCACAGCCAAGTGAGTGTTTGTTTGCACACGATTTAGACAGAGAAAGAGCGATGTTTACTAATTGAATTTGTTGTTGCAGAGGCGTCTTCCAGTCGTTTGTGGAGCGACACTTTCCGGCGCCCGATCGCAATCGCATTAATCGCATACTCGGTCTGTATGACGACAAGCCGGCGGTGAAGACGGAGCCCAGTCTGCTCTCGGCCAGTAATAATAACAATAGCAACAACAACAACAACAATAACAACAACCAGAGCAGCAGCAAACGCAAGGGCAGCGCTGCAAGGGGCGCGGCGGGCAAATCGAAGAAGAAGAAACGCAGCGGATCGTGGCCATTTAGCGATAGCGACGATGATGCCGCACACACTTCGGGTGGCGATTGCAATAACAGCGACGATGCCGCCGATAGCGATGATGCCTACGATGAGGACAACGATGACGATGAGCATGACGACGACGATGAGGATGAGGATGATGATGACGACGATGATGATGAGGATAAGCATGACAATGATAGCGATCGTCATAGCGTTGCCAGCGATGCCAGCTCCGATTTCAATCCGTTCTTCAGCGGCAGCGACAGCGACATTGATCCCTGGGTGAATGCGCGTGCCAAGAAATCGAGTGGCAGTGGCAGCAAGAAGACCCAAAAGAAGACCAAGAAGAAGACCATCAAAAAGGAGGCGGCAAAGGCAGTGAAGAAGGAGCCAAAAGAGTCGCCAACGCCAACGGCCACAGCAACGAGCAGCAGCAGCAGCAGCAGCATGTCGGCGACTGTGGCGGCCGCTTTGAATGCGGCCAAGAGTCGCAAATCGCAGCAGCTGTCGACGCAGGACAAGATCCAGGATCTGTTGCAGAAGAAGCAGGAGATGAAGGGCACGATGACGCCGGTGGGCGTGAATGGCGTCAAGCTGAACTATGGTCCGCCGCCCAAGGATGCCATCGAGCGTGCCTGCACCATGAAGGAGGAGCTGTTGCGCAAAATCGAACGTCTTGGCGCCCGTCTGCCGCCCAACACACTCGATCAGCTGATCGATGAGCTCGGCGGTCCCGACAACGTTGCCGAGATGACGGGTCGACGTGGTCGCGTCGTTCAAAGCGACGACGGCTCCATACAGTACGAATCGCGCACAGAGTCGGATGTGCCGCTCGAGACGCTGAACATCACGGAGAAGCAGCGTTTCATGGACGGCCAAAAGGATGTGGCCATCATCTCGGAGGCCGCATCGAGCGGCATCTCGCTGCAAAGCGATCGCCGCGTCTTCAATCAACGGCGTCGCGTTCACATCACCCTCGAGTTGCCGTGGTCGGCCGATCGAGCCATTCAGCAATTTGGACGCACACATCGTTCTAATCAGGTGAACGCACCCGAGTACATATTCCTCATCTCGGATTTGGCAGGCGAACGACGTTTCGCCTCCACGGTGGCCAAGCGTCTCGAGTCGTTGGGCGCTCTCACACACGGCGATCGTCGGGCCACCGAGACGCGTGATCTGTCGCAGTTCAACATTGACAACAAGTACGGACGGCAGGCGCTCGAGACGGTGATGCGCACCATTATGGGATACGAGACGCCGCTGGTGCCGCCGCCCACCGATTATAGTGGCGAGTTCTTCAAGGATATTGCCGGCGCCTTGGTCGGCGTGGGCATCATTGTGAACAGCGAGAGTCATCCGGGTGTGCTCAGCCTCGATAAGGACTACAACAACATATCGAAGTTTCTCAATCGCATTCTCGGCTGTCCGGTGGATCTGCAGAATCGTCTCTTCAAATACTTTACCGACACCATGACGGCCATCATCAATCAGGCCAAGCGTGGCGGTCGCTTTGATCTCGGCATTGTTGGTGCGTAAACGAAATCGATTTAACTTACTAAATCAATAGCAATTTCTAATGTTGTCATGTTTTAAATGTATAGATCTGGGCGCCGCTGGCGAGAATGTGACGCGTGTGCGTCTTGTGCGCTTTGTTCGCAAACATGCCACAGGCGTGGCACCCACCGAGTTGCACACTGTGCGCGTGGAGCGCGGCATGATCTGGCAGGAGGCCATCGACAAGTAAGTGAACTTTTAATACTTCTTAACAACTACTTTTCTATTCCATGCCCCTCTCGTATTGCAGATATGCGGATCTGTTTAATGAACACGAGGGTTTCTATACTTCGCATCATCTGCGCAATCAGAAGCGCACCGCCATCCTAGTCGTGATCATTGAACAGCAACCGACGCGTGGCTCCAGCTCAACGGATGCCGACGGCAGCAAGTCGCAAAAGAAAAAGTCACGCAGCAAAAAGGAGATCATGTGCCAGATCTATCGACCCAACACCGGTCTCCAGGTGCGTCATGAATCGCTCGCCGAGCTGGAGAAGAAGTATCGCAAGGTGGCCAGCGAGGAGGCCGAACCCCATTGGACCGAACAGTACGATGCCTCGGTGCACACATGCTCGCATGCCTATTGGAATGGCAATTGTCGCAACGTCAGTCTGGGCAACGATTGCGAGGTGAGTTCGTCGCTTAAAGTACAATTATTAACTGATTTACTAACTTCATTGGCTTGCTTCATAGGTTGGTCTGCGACAGCGTTTGTATCACGTGCTCGCCGGTTCGGTGTTGTCCGTTTGGGGGCGTGTCGAGCACATATTGAACACACGCTCCAACAGCAAGATGCAGGTGATACGCATGAAGACAACCGAGAGCGAAAAGATTGTCGGCACCATGATACCCAAGTCCTGCTATGAGCCCCTCATGAACGATCTGCGCAGTGATTCCGAGAAGCAGGAGGAATTCAACTATTAAGCGGCTCTCTCTCTCTCTCTCTCGGCTCCGATCCCCCGCCCGAAACATTCATAAAGAGAAACAACAACTGATTCCAAGCCTCCACAACAAACACATTCACATAAAGAACATCAACATCAACACACACACACACACTTAGCTGGAGGCAACATTTGTTTTACAATTTCAGGATTTGTTCGCTACGATACAATTTTTTTTTTTTAATATTATTTTTTTAAGAACTGTTTATAGTTTTACATATGAATTGAATTATGATGTAATTTACTTGTAGACGCTCTTAGATAACGTGCTACGATGTGTTTAGGCGATACAACCAAAAAATGAAAGCAGAATGATCTTTTGTTGAGTTGCGTCTAAAACTTAATAGCACACGCACATACACACACACACACAAACACACCCACACACACACACACGACATGAGAAAAGATATAGTGAAAACAAATGGAAACGCTTATTATATGGACTTTTTTCTTAATGATTTACACTTTAATTAATTTAATTATTTTTAACATAAATAATAGTATGCAGCATCTATACACAAGCACACACCTTCACACACATACACACAACAAACAATACATACGTAATGTGTACGTAACGCACTTAAATATACATACATACATATATACTTTATTTTTTTATTTTGGCTCCCACTTACATTTGGTAATAATTCAGAGGCTGCAGCACAGCGTGCAGCTTTCGTTAGTTTGAGGCAAAATAAGGAAACTGAAAACATATTTAAAACAAAAAAAAAACATTAAACAAAAACACACACAAAAAAAAAAAACAAATAAAAGCAAAACCAAGAAGAATTCTAACGAGTATGAAACCGAGTTAAGGCATTTTTTTTTTTGCGTCATAGTTGTTAAGTGAAAATGAAATGGAAAAAGTCAAACTGCAGTTTGTAATGTAAGGTCCTCTAACTGTAATAAAACTTAATTTAAGTTTAGCCATTAAAGGTGTTAATATACAACATATACATATACATATGCATATGCGCATATATGATTAAAATATACGAGTAAATACATACATATTACATATACACATATACATATACATATACCAAGTTACCATACATCAAAATGCTGGCAACGGCAAACATAATAAACGCGGAAATGTGGCATACAAAAAACGAATACACAACGTGCACAACTCTTTGTTTTCATTTCGGGTGTGGAAATATTGTTAAAGACAGCACAAATTAAGAAGCAACCGGAAGAACAATTTTAATTCAAATTGAAAGCAGCCTCAAAGTATGCTACAAAAAAAAATTAAAGTCATCTGCAGATTTTAAATAAATGATCCTAGCTCGGCCATATCCTGGCGGATTTTGATGGGATCCATTGCAATCGGTTCTTGTTATCGATATCTATCGATTGGCATCCAAAATTGTGGGATTATCGATAAATTATCGACTTGTAAAATTTCAGCTAGAAAAATGATCAAAACCACAAAATCCTGATTATCTCGAAAACTAACAGCCCGATTTGAATGTCCTTTGGCCAGTTAATAACACTGTTAAATATAAATCGTTTGACACTAATTTCAGCGTGATCCTGCCAAGGACTTTTGACATATAGCCAATTTTCTTTAGAGCAAAAAGTCCTTTTATCTCAGCCGTTTGAAGGACTTTCAAGGATATTGTTATGGATACTGCATGCTTGCATAAATAGCTATGGATTTGGAAAAGGACATTCAAATCGTCCTTAAAATGGCGAAGTTACAGCGGAAAATCTGAAAATTTCACGATTTTTCTATGCTACCCCCTTGAAAAAATGTTCAGTGATTTTTTTGCTCTAATTTTACAAATCCTTGATTGCAAATCGTAAGTGCTGGCATCGGTGAACTCAGAAAGGAAGATCCTTTTACAATCCTTCTATATCCTGGCGAGTTATGGCTATAATTAGGATAACTATTTTAATGGGCGCCTCCTCAAAGTATGCAACAAAAATTTTATTTGCTGCACATTGGGAAATTTGAAAAATTGCCATAAATTTAAGAGGATCGATTGAAAGGATCGAAATATATTTGTAAAAAAGAAATACCATTAAAGCTTGTTGCCTAAAAAGAAAAATAATGTTTGTATCATGTTTAACTTTTATTTTCCTTTTGAAATTTTTATAATATATTTCATATATTTTTATTGATTTATTTGTTTTAATTAATTTATTTATTTTCTATTGTTAAATTTGTATTTCATTTAGTGTTGTTGTTGTTGTCTTGTTGTTGTTTGTTGTCATTAACATATATTGTACAATTTGCTTAAGTAACTATTTATAATGCATAATAATAATATTGTATATAAATTATGTATTTATATGTGTATTTTTTTTGTTATTATGAATTTCCATTTTCGTTGAATCTTGCAGCGCAAACAATTTCAATTCGTGATTAATCATAATAAATTTGCTAATATTCATTTGTAGCTGTTCGATTTATTTATTTGTTATACTTGCAGTTATTCTTTAACATATGTGTTTTTTTTCGTTCTTTCTTTCTTTCCTTTATCGTGTGTAGTTTCTTTGAGCTTTGATTGTCTGTCAGCTGCAAGCACGCTGCCCCCTCCACCCACTTTATTTCATCATTACTAAGACATTGACTTATTCGATTTACATGTTAAGCTTACGATTAATGTAGATTTCTCTTCCCTTCTCGTATCGTTCATATAATTACATGCATGTGTCGGTGTGTAGTGTGTAGGGTAAATATTTAAAACAAAATTTCCCATGGAAGCTAACAAAACAATAGATTACATTCACATTCACATTCACATTCACGTTTCACATTTAGTTTAAACATTTACATACAATAATTATAACGCAACGGTGGCTAAATATTATACACATTACACATTATACAATATGAGTGTAAATATTATTATTATTACGACGATACATTATAGTTTTTTTTTTTTACTCTCTGCTGTCTTCTTAACTATATTTATTATTTTTTTTGCATTTTTTTTTATTTTACTTTTATTGTCAGCAATTCTTTTTTTTTTCTTCTCAACAAAGCGCAATGCATTATTTAGTTAAAAGACACACAACAAAAAAAAAAAAAAAAAAAAAATTATGCTAAAAGCTAAAAGCTAACGGTAATTACATGCTTGCCATCTCTGTCGCACACACACAGTTACGCATACGGACGGACAGAGTGCTATGCATCGCTGTGTGTGTGTGTGTGTGTGTGTGTGTGTGGGCAACACTGCCTGCTAAAACAATACATACGGAAGATAGACTCGCATTATTATTGTTAATTAAACTAAGCCTTACAATGTCAACAGCTCTTAGGATACTTATTAAGCCTATTCGCCTTTTATTTTATTTATGTTTATTTTGCGTAATCCTGTGTATGTGTTAGTGTTTGTGTGTGTGTGTGTTTTCCATTAACATTTACATTAGACACTCATATACGTTATGCGTAGTATGTATATAGTACATATATATATATATTTTTTTTTATATATAGTAGATATATATATATAATATATCCATGTATTATACATTCAGTCAATTTATTGCAACAAAACACATTTATTTTTCATATAGTACTTTTTTTTTATCTATATAAAAACGAAGTTAAAGGCTCTCGAAAATCGCAAGCAAAACTTTTATTTTTACTTTGTATAACATCGACTACATGTAAATCGTTTCGAAATTTATTTTCCAGTTTAAAAGCTCACTTCTGTCGTTTTTTTTTCTTTTGTTTTTCATATATATAAATGTTGTATATATATATTTGTAATAGTAGTTGTTTTTCTCGTTTATTTTAAAATCAGGGCAAAATATGTTTTTTGTTTTTAAACTATTCTTTGAGCTTGCAGATTGAGATTCTGGCGATAAACATTTGTAATAATGCACCCGAAAACGGAAATTACTTTACAAAAAGAAAAACTGAGCCTGCTTTTCAGTTCAATAAAAAAAAATACTAAATTACAATTTATGCATACACAAAAAAATAAAAAAAATATATATTTATAGAACACGTATAAAAAAAGTATAGAAAAAGTGCCAAAGGCGTTGGTATAAAAAAAGCTAAAATATGCTAGTTATATATATGGATATATATATGGGGGCTAAAGCTAGTTGGGGGAGTGAAGGAGGGAGAGAGGGAGGGAGGGGTAGGGGTAGGAAAGGGACTGGGGTAGAGTAGAGTACTTAAGTGGAGAGCGTTAGCAACCATTTGGTTTTATTTGTAATCGATTTAATAGTTCTTTAGGTGGCTGCAATTTGTTTTCTTTTCTTTTTTTTCGTTTTTTGTGTACATCATCATCATCAGCTACATCACATACAACGCTGCGTAGTTATATATCTGTTTATATATAGTTATGTATGTTTGCTGCATTTCAGTACACACATGCAACATTCTAATACAATTTTATGGTTGTGTGTGTGTGTGTGTGTGTGCTTTGTCATCTCTCGTGTTGCATGTGCTTCAATGTCTGCCGCGTGGTAATCTGATGGGTATATGCGGATATCATGTATCCTCCAATGCACCGATGCCATAATGCTTGTTGTTGTTATTATTGTTGTTGCTGTTGTGCTTCAGCTTCTGCTTCTTCTCGCTGTTGTTGTTGTTGTTGTAGTTAGACGGCAGCTGCTTTATCGTTATGACATCCTTTGGCTTTTGTTTTGACTGCAACAGCTGCTCCTGTTCCTGTTCCTGCTCTTGCTCTTGCTCCTCCTCCTGTTGTTGTTGTTGTTGTTCCTGCTCCGGATCCTGTTCAGCCGCTTGATGTTGTTGTTGCTGTTGTTGCTGCTGTTGTTGCTCTGGCATTTTATTGATATTCTTGTTGTTGTTGTCGCTGTTCTTGTCAATGGCATTATCTTCATTATTATGATTATTGTTGTTGTTGTTGTTGGTATTATCTGTCTCATCTGGCTTGGTATCCATCTGCAGCACTTGCTTCGCTTTACTTTCCCACAGCATGCGGTTGGCTTTTAGCTACAATATTTCATAGAAACACACACAGAGAAAGAGAGAAAAAGAGAGAAAGAGAGAGACAAATGAGTAATGGCAAAAATACACCCAACACATAACACAACAGCTTGGCATTATGCTAGTTAATATCATAAAAATCCATATGCACACACACACATACATATGTATATACTATATATGTATTAGTATGTGTGTTTACACGTATGCATAAAACGCAATTCAAGCGTTCTCCACTTGATGCCAATGCCCGCTGGTCTCCCATTATTTATAAGCTGTCATTATTTGTTGCTGTCGCTGTTGTTGTTATTGTTGTTGTTGTTGTTATTGCTATAGTTGTTGTGCATATTAACCAATGGACATTGTAAACACACACGCCCCTCCGCCCCCGCATCATAATTGTGATCATTATGCATGCAAACAGCAGATGCACATTAAGTGTAAATGCAACGCGTGTTGCACACAACAACAACAATAGTTTTCGGGGCATAATTATATTATATGCTCTTGCCACAAAATGCAGCACACACATTATGCTTGCTTCACCACACACACACACAAACACACACACACTCTCATACATCGAATCAAATCTTCGCTAATTCTAAGCGACATTTTGTGCCGCCTCTGAAACTCGATTTGACGTTAATTGCAAGCGAAACTCTCTTTTGGGGCCGCCGCGAGGGTCGCTTCATCATTTATCATCATTTTCGTAAGCTTCAAAATTCGCATTGATTAATGATGCAGCTGCTCTTTACCGTTTGCAATTTAAACGCCTAATTAATGATACCACATTGTTGGCCTAAGCTAAATTTAAAATTATGAAAGTTAAGCTGCAGCTTTAAATTGATTTTGCGCTAATAAAGAAAGAAAATATAAAGAATTTTTCAGCTATTTTCATTGCAATTTAAACGCCTAATTATTGATACCACATTTTTGGCCTAAGCTAAATTTAAAATTTTGAAAGATAAGCTGCAAATTTGGTTTGACTTTTTGTTAATAAATAAATATAAAGAGCTCCTTTAATGATACCAAATTGTTGGTGTAAACTACATTTTCAATTTAAAAGAAAAGGTTTGTTTTGACTTTTTGCTAATAAAAACAAAAAATATAAAGAACTTATTGGAGCTGATTTCATGAACATTTAAACGCTAATTTAATAATACAAAACTTTTGGTCAAAGGAACTTTTAAAATTTTTAAGGTAAGCTGCAGCATTAGTTTGATTTTTGTCACAAAAAATGAAAAACAACTTTATATGTAATAAAAAATAATAAAAAATTAGCGATTATTTAAATTCAAATTTAACAATACAACACTTTTGATCTAAGCAACATTTTACTTTTGGCACAAAAAAAAAAAAAATCAACATTAAATGTAAACATAAAAAAAATATAAAGAATATTGCAATTTAACTTTAAATATACAACATTTTGTATATGTTATATCAATAAAAAAAAAAAAATTAATATAACAGCTCTTCTCATTGCAACTTCAACGCTAAATAAATGATTCAACATTCACCCAAAATTTTAAATTCAACTGATAGGCTGCAACTTTTGGCCAAACAAAAAAGTCTTTATATGCATGAATTACTAAACAAAAAATAATAATTGTGCAGCACTTTTCAATTATAATTTAAACAGTAAATTAATAAGTGAGCATTTTCGACCAAAGTCAAATTCTAAATTTAAATGCTAAACAGAAGATTTCATTTGACTTTTTTCCAAACAAATCAACTTTATATGCATATATATGAAATATATGAAAATAATAATATTACAGATTTTTCCATTGCAATCTAAACGCTAAATAAATAACTGAACTTTTTTGAAAAAACAAAAGAATATTGTCACACTTTTAGTTCTACTTTGAAATTTCAATGTTAAACTGAAGCGTTTAATAAATGCTTAACAAAAAAACTTGCCAAAAAAAAGGATTTCACAGCAAACGTGAAAATAATGATTGAACATTTTTTATCTAAGTAAAAATTGAAAATTAAATTATAGGCCAAACAATAGAGGTTTATATGCAATTCGAATATTGCCCACAAAAGTATGCTACATTTTTTGTTTGTTTGTTGCTTAGTAAGCAAAGTGCAAATTCAAATTTGTTTATTCAAACAGCCAGTTTTCTATGCGATTATTTTGGGCTAAACCTATAAAGTCGCATAAAATACGGAACTACATAACGTATATATTTGAATATTGGCAGGAGACAGGAAAAGTGCAAATCATTTGCATTTTCGGCATGCACACACAATTGATTCCACATTACGGAACAAAATGCGATGCAAAACGCAACTGTGATTGCGCATAGTCGCTGGGAAAAGATAAACTTCCACTAAATTGGCCAGCTCAATTAATTTTTAATTTTTGCATTTTGTTGATAGCATATTAAAATGCCAAAAAAAAAAAGAAAAAAAAATACAGAAAAGTTATGCATTTGTGACACGATATTAAATTCTGTTCGATTCGGTTGCTTGGGCTGACGGGCAAAAATGGTAATGTATTAAAAATATTTGCAATTAACATAAATTACGCGCATAAAATAAAATTGGCGGCATTTCAATTGATTATAATTGCCTTTGATGCTACAACAGCAGCTGTGGAAGAAGAGAATGAACAAATAGATAAATCGACGCACGTTGGGCGCCCCCTGCGGATAGTAAACGCCAGCTGGAGGCGGGTGTGAACAAGTGGGGAGAGGGGGGAGAGCTGGTGGCACATGCAACTCGAGGCTCTTTGTGTGTTTGCCGTTCTGTTGTTGGCATTTCAATTGCGCATATGTACACGACATGCGAGTGCTACTAAGCGGGAATGGGGGAAGGGGGGAGGTGTGAGGGAGGGGGGGGGGAGAGAGGGAGACTGGGTGCGAGTATCTGTTGTGTTTGCAGGCGTATCTCTCGCTTGTTGGAAGCTTAAATTGGCATTTATGGCGAGCTGCTATGCCACCTTCTCTCCTCTCTTCTCTACGCTTCCTCTCTCTTTCACACACACTTTCAACCAGCTGTGTATAGAGAATTTGAGCTGTCAGGTTGTTGGGTACAAACAGCAATTGCAGTTGTGACAGCAAACGTGGCGCAACGTGACAGCATCGAAAAATCAAAGTTGCAGTCAAATGCGAGTTGAGGCAACAACTCGCATTTAACCGCTCCACTGCGCACCGCAGCGCCACCTGGAGGGCAACATCAGTAGCAGCAACAGCAACAGCATCTGCTGCTTGTCAGTTGCTTGCAATTTTAATTTATGAGCAGTCCTCGAGCAAATGTCGCCCCAACTAATGGGCAATGCGACAGGTCGACGAAGTTGTTGTTGTTGAGGGGAGGGGAGGGACAGCACAGCAATGGCAACCGCATCAGCACTTGGCTGTCCCACTCGTTGCAAGTCAGTCAGTCTGCCAGTCAGTCGCCAGCTCAACTTCAACTCAACTCAACTCATCGCAACTCAACTCGACTCGACTCGAGCTCTGCTCTAATTAATTAGCCGCTAATTTAACGCGTCGCGTAAAGCGGCAACGGCGACGACGGCAAAAAGGACTTCACAGGATGTGCACTGCTTGCTGCCCCGCCCCCTCTCACTTCGCCCCTTTGGCGCATTCCTTTGGCCAGCTGCATGTAAATTAAGCGTCGTCGCTTCTTTACTTTTGCGCTCTTTCCTTTGCTCACTTCTTTTTTTTTTTGTTGTTTCTTATTCAACAGTTTAGCCTTTGTTGCCATTTTCTGTAGTTTTTTTTTGTGTTTTATCAAATCAGCAATTATTAATATTAAATTAACCCAAGTTAAATTGCATTAAGCCAAGACATTTGTTTTAAAACACTAACAAAACCTTCTTCAAAGTTTACAGTTGCATTTTTAAACCATCAAAAATCTTTGCGCAAACTTTTTTCCTAAAAGGCAGTTGAACAATCTTTTGCTTGCCAAAAACAAATTTCGTCTAGTTTATCGCGAGTTATTTTTAGTTTTTCCTCTAGTTGAATTTGTTGTTTAATATTCCTTTTCGACTCTTTAAATAGTTGTCAACTTTCGTTTATTAAGTGCCATAACAAACTGAGAGGTATTTGCTTGTAAATTCAATTATTTAATTGCTTCGCTCTAAAAATTCGATATTCATATTATATTTAAATTGAAATATTAATAATGCAAATGCTAACTAACAAAATCACCCTAGACTGGGAATTTAACAAGATTATTATTGGTGATTAGAAAAACAAAACAATTATTTAAAAAGAAATTTATACTGAACTTAATAAGAAATAAACATCAATCGCATTACCTATTAAAATTGTTTTTCTGCAATTACTTTATTAGAAAGTGGGTCTGTATTTAAAATTAATATGTTGTTTCAAGTGAAATAATAATAAATATAATGTTAACCAAAATAATGCAGTAAAAGTTGCGAATGGTTAGAAATTTAATATGAAATGAATTAAATTTGAAATTCATTCCGCATTTTGAATGTAAGTAGAGCTATTAAATATTCAAAATCAATATTATTATGTTTCAAGTGAAGCTGAAGTTGCTGTTGTTTAAAATATAGATATCATTAATTACAAATTGAAGCTGATTTAACACTTCACTAGAATAACTTTAAATTAAAAAACAAATACTTATTTTATTGCAATTCTCGCAGTAAAAATTATTGATGGTGAAAATAATGAATTTTATATTTTGATTAAATATTAGAGCTGCATTTAAAACTTTGCTAAAATGAACATCATTATTTAAGAAGGAATTTATAGTAATACATTTAATTGAATTAACTGAATAACAATCTTATTGCAAAGCTAAATCAAATAAAGCTGCATTTTGATTTGAACTAGAGTTTAGGAAACAAGTAGAAAATAATGATTTAATAACAACTTGACACTGCATTTATAATTTAACAAGATTTGCTAATTAGACTTGAATTAAAGTTCAAATAAATTTTATGTTTAAATTAAAATATTGAATTTAATTATGGAATTGAATTAGATGAATAACAATTTAATTGCAAAGCTAAACTAAATAATGCAACTGAAATTGCTGCTGATAAATATATTTTAACTAATAAAATTTAACTAGAATTTAAAAAACAAATACGATATTATTACAATACAAAAATGCAGTAAAAGGTGTTGATCGTTAGGTAATAAATTGAATTTTTTATAGGATATTCAAACTGAAATGAAAATACTGCATTTATAATAGGGAATTGAATTGAATTGAATGAAAGCGAAGATAACCTAAACAACGCAGCTGAAGTTGCTTAAATAAACTAGAATTCAATAAGAATGCAATGCAATTAAAGTTGTGAATCAATATAATTGCAATAATTGAAAAGAGATTATAGCAATTACTTTTCGCTGCGCTCTTCAACTGAATTGAATGCGCTTTGAGCTTATGGCTTATACATAGTTGGCTCTTAGCTCGGTTGCTGTAAACAATCGCAGCATTGGAAAATCGCTCTCGACATGCCCCAAAATGTCCTTGACAGCGGCGACTGTTGAATGCAATATGTATTTAGAGCAGCAGACAATTGATGGCAGCCCTTCTATGTAGTTGGTAAGCTGACTGACTGGTTGGCAAGTGAGTGTCACTTGTGCACAACAATTGAGATGGCTCAATTCATATTTATTTTATAAGCTGGCCCCCAGAAAGTATGCTACACATTTTTGTTGTACTCTCATTGATTTTCAAATGGCAACAGAGGGGGGAGAGAGAGAGAGAGAGACAAATGGTTTGTGCCTGGCAATATGTTGATCAAATTGGCTAAAGCCGAGCACGAAGTAGAGACAAAATAGAAAATAAGTATGCAGAATGCGAGTCACACACAGACAGAGGCACTTTTGCAACAGGCAAATGAGCATGCAACCAAACTAAGTGCTTGCCGCCATTGTTTCGCCAGCCAAACGTGCCCCAAGCTGTTTGTATCTAAAACCCATTTCAAGCGGGGCAAATTTCTTGCTCTCTCTCTCATTTTTTTTTGTTGTTGCTCATAGTGTACATCATTATCATTGTCATCGATATGATTCCGCTCTATGTTCGCTCGCATGCTAACTGTGTGTGTGTGTGTGGGAGTGTGTGTATGACCCCAGGGAGTGTAGCCCCCATTTTCCCCTTTTCCCCCTTTTCGCCCGCCCATCAACAACAATGCTAACAACAGCGACAGCGATACGAACCCATGTTAAAGTGGCTGAAAAAAAGAAAAATACGACAAAGCAAAAAACAAAAAAACAAGGAAAATACGTAACAGAGTAGAGAAAAAAATGAAGAAAATATATATACAAAATGCAAAGTGCAAAAAAAAAGGTGAGTGCAAGAAACAAACAAACAAACAAAACATTACAGTAGTAAAAAAAAAAAAGTTCAAAACATATACAAAATCATGTGTAACAAGTATGCAATAGTTTACAGCATGCTCGACTCGCAAACACCCTCTAAATACGAAAATAAATAATATACAAATTTATATACAAAATATCGAGTTCGTCTGCTTAAGCTAAAGCAAAAAACTGCCCACTTCTTTTCACAAACTAAGGTTTACAGAGTATCTTTAGCTTTGTATTAATATTTGTGTTAGTTACAATTTTGCTACTAGTATTATTGCTACTATAGTGAGTTTGAATGCTCTCTAAATACCCTATAAAAGTGCATTTGAATGCTGCACTGCATCTGCCCTCTAAGTACCCTAACAAACGTGCATTTTAGTGACAAATGGTATTAGAAATTACGTATGCGACATGTGTGCAATGTGATATATTTGAAATTGTTGCTGCTGCTGCTGCTTTAAACGGACATTTACAGGGTATGCGGAGCAAGCAGAATCTACGAGTATGGCTGAAATGCGTTGCCACAAAGCAAAAGTTCAAAATATGGCAATGACAGAAGCCAGCAGCAACTGCAACTGCAACTGCAGCAACAACCACAGCATCACAGCAAAAGCAACATCAACAGCAGCAGCAGCAGCAGTGACAGCAACAGCAACAGCAACAGCGACAGCGACAACAACAATGAACAGCGGGATGGCATGAAACCGAAGCGCACACAAAAATGACAATGAAGATGGCAACACAAAATTGGAGCGACAACAAAAGGGATGGGCGCCATGTTGAATGCTTTTGGGGATATCCGGATCGGTGTGGCACGAAAAAGTGGATTGGAGGGGTGGAGGGGAATGCGGTGAGCAGCGTGTCGCGGTTGTTGTCTTTGTGCCTGTGTTGTGCTGCAGCATTGCATTCAGCTGCTGCCCGATTGACTGTCTCTGACCTGCCCCAAAATGTGTCTGACTCAACTCAACTCAACTCGACTCCGACTCATTTCATTTCATTTCGTTGTTACTTTTGGCCCCTGCCTCAAATGGGATTGCCTTGCCCCGTATCGTCTGACTGTCTGCCTGCCTGCCTGTCGTGTCTGTCTGAATGTTTGTTGCACATACCTTAGATGTATTGTCCTGCACCCATGCATCTGGCTTACCGTAGTCCGGGGGATTCGCATACGGATCGTAGCCCAGCACGGATAGCATGGGCGCTATGTTGGCCATATCGTGCACCACATCGCTTGGTATTTGGTCGACCCACTTGGACAGCGCCTCCAGATTGACCGGCTTGATAACCTGATCCGACGACCTTTCCACCCTATTGATGATATTCATTGTTGTTATTTATGGTTATCATTGTTGTTGTTGTTATTGTTGTTGCACACACAATTTCCAATTAGTTAATGTTACTTTGGCTTCGGACTGACTCCTCGGTTTTATACTCACTTGGACAGCGGCACTCCATTGGGCTTATTAATAAATTCCTCATGATGCAGCACAGCATCATTCCATGGCACATCCAAGAATTTCAAGATTTTTCGCATCCATTCCTCTGGATGCAGCACCAGCTGCTCGTAGTAAACCTTTTCAAGACACAAACAACATTCCCATTGTTATTATTATTCTTTAAGTCGAGTAAGTGCATAAAAGTGAAGTGTGTGTGCTTAAAGCATTCTTATTTTTAACAGCGCTTTAAGCGTTGAAATTTTCCGTAGTCAAACATCAGTTTTATCTTATTTTAAGCTGCAATTATTGTTGCAGTTAGGTTGGCGAAATTATTAAACCAATTCAGAAGAAAATGATTATTTTAATTACTGTTGGAAAATTTCTACATTGACCATTTCATTTTACGTGCTGAGCAGCTTAGCAATTTATGTTTTCATTGCGCTTGCTAATCTACTAAGTTAAACTTTTTTTAGTCAGTAAAATCAATTTATGTTTGAAGACTTGCTTAATACAAAGCAGGGTTGCCACCTGACTTCAAGGCAGGAATTATATTTATTTCTGATGCTAAAGCTAATTTATTCCAAGTTTACTCTTATTGTTTTTAGTATTTAATTCACGTTTGAAGAACTGCTTTTTGTGCAGCAGGGTTGTCACCTGCTTTAAGGTAATTAAGCAATCACAACTTGTTTAAAGTGTAAGTTATTTGTGCAGCTACAATTGCAAACTAAACTAAATTTCTTTTTTTATTAACAATTTACGTTTAAGGAGTTGCTCAATAGGCAGCAGGGTAGCCACCTGGCTTTAAGTTGACTAAGGAAGAAATACTCAAATAGACTTCATTGAAGTTTAAGCTATTTTTGTAAATCAAATTGCCAACAAAGTTATTTTTTTAATTAACAATTTATGTTTAAAAAAATTGAAAAATGGAAAGCAGGGTTGCCACATTATTGCAATCGATGGTTGCACTTTTTATCAAATTTCATCGAGTAATTATTTTTGTATTTCAAAAAGAGCTCCTATGTGAACTGCCAGGGTTGCCACCTAACTAAAAGCTACAGAATGCAATTAATGCATGCTTAACAAATTATGATTTCTATTCCTGCGACTGCACTTTGTTTGCATCCGAATGCAATTACACGGCTATTGCACACAGTATTCGCATGGGAGTGAATAGGGTTGCCACCTACGTTGTACTTGTCTCGACAAGCGAATGCCTGTTAGTGATTTTTGCTTTTAAATGCAATTACATGCTTGTTGTGTGTTTTTTTTTCGATTTGGTATGAAATGAGAAATACACGCGGCGTTAGGGTTGCCACCCCACCCCCATAACTCACCATCATACAGCGCTCCTTGCCGATGTCACGACACTGCTCGTGCATGAGCTCGATGGCATGGTTCCACTTCTCCATGCACTGACGATAGCTGGCCAAATCGAAGCCGGTGATTGTCACCTTGCGGGATATAATCGAATGAACCGTCGCCCGTCCATCGCGCACCATGAATAGGAATTTCGCCTGTGTGTGTGTGTAAAACATATAGAAACAAAGTGGTAGAAGAAGATGGAGAAGTGAAGCTGGCGGTACTTACGTTGGGAAACAGCTCGATAACATAGGAACCCATTTTGAGTGTGAGCGGATCCTTGTTACACAGACGCGGCGCCGGTTCGCCATGTTTCGCAATGATTTCGAGGCAGAACTGGGCGATGGCGCTATTCATGACCTCCTTGGTGATGCCCGCCTCCTGCAGTCGCAGCGATTCCTTCGCGGACTTTAGCCAATGCGAGCGCAGCTGCAGAATGCGCGGAATGACGCGCGTCTCCTGCCCGCAGCTAAATGGATGATACCCACAAGAGAACGAGAGAGAAATAGAGAGAGAAAGAGAGAGAGAGAATGAGAGACATATAGCAAAACAATGCCGGAAGCATGAAGCGAAGGTACAGCACACAGAGAAAAAATTACGTGCTAACAACTTGTATGACAACCTCGAGTTAGAAACAAGTTCATGAAACAGGATTTTAAACCTTAATCATCACCATCAAATAAAGAGCAAATCAGGTTCTAAATAAGTAAAATACATATTAAGAGTTTGAAAACTTTTTGATGAATAAACTTTGAACGAATGCTCGAAACAAGATTTTTACGATACGATTGATACATCATTTTGAGAATATAAAAATCTTTTTTTAATTTCGAAAATTTGTCAAGATTATAAAAATACTCTGTGTGAACCTAAAAAAATGATTTCTTGCTTTACTTAAAAAAATATAAATTCAAGAATTTTATCTTTATTTGAGCTTCTTTGTTCGGGATT
Organism: Drosophila niveifrons; assembly: GCA_035046325.1. NCBI lineage: Eukaryota > Metazoa > Arthropoda > Insecta > Diptera > Drosophilidae > Drosophila > Drosophila niveifrons. Next base: position 6,400,595 of record JAWNOC010000062.1, on the reverse strand, counting down.
TAATTTTGACATACATATTTGCAATTTGGAATAAAGAAAATATTAAAAAAAAAAAGTATTTGAATTTAAGAATTTATCTACTTTATTCATTTCAAAACTAAAGTTTGTTTTGTCAATTCAGCACGTTTTTTTTTCTTGTGTAGTTTAAGCTGCCAATTGGTTGGTGGTGCGGGGAGGGGGAATAGCGAGAAATAGTAGCAATTGTAGCAGGATGTGGGATATGCAGCAATGGGAGGAAAGTGGGATACCAGGATACCAGGATATGGAGTGCTCGTTGTCGTCGTATGTTGCATGAGATGCCATGTTACAAAATGGAGAGAACAACACAATGATGTTTGATATCGCATTGCTTTCGCTTTGGCTTTGGATACGGCTTTGGCGCAAACGGATGTCGCATGTTGCCACCGCCATCCCCGCCCCAAAACCATGTTGCAGCCGCCTGTTGCCGTTGCCGTTGTTTCGCTGCCTGTTGCAGATGGTTGGCTGTTTGTCTGTTTGTCTTTTCGGGCCTCTCGCTAATGCATTCGGCCAAATGGAAAAGGTTACTCGCAACTCAACTCAATTCGGCTCAACTCAATTTCAATTTCAATTTCAATTCCAATTCCAACTACAACTCAAACATGCCAGCATAAAATCGAAATTGCGAAATTGCTTGTCGCGTTTTTGGGTTTTCTTCATTTGTTCCTCCTGCCTTCTCCTCCTCCTCCTTCTCCACTTCACAGCACTTAAAGCGCATTGAGTTTGGCAAGCGGGGAAGAGGCAAGGAGGCACAATGTGGACTTTAATCAGTGAGCCATGCTGGACCCCCACAGTTGATTTGTTTCTCAGCGTCATTTAATTTGCAAATTAACAGCGTCAAATATGCAGCTGTAAATGAAGCTTAACTCATTTCTCTTCCCCTCTTCTTCTACTTTTTTTGATTTTTGTATTTTTTTGTGTTTTCTTAGCTTAAGCAATTAACTTAAAATTGCTGAGGCAGATAAATCGTTTAATCGATTATGCAGCTGAGCAGAAATCTTCTAGACATTCTTTGCCTTGCAGTCGTTGATTTGCAAATTGAATTAATTTCAAGTGGCAACAGTTGAAGTTGAAACTGTGATGCCCAAAATTAATGCAGAACTGAATTATGAATGTGATTCATTAAGCATTTAACCAAAATATAATTCAGAATTCAAGTATTCTATAATTGCTTTTACAAAATTTACAAGTTGCTTTTAAAATCTAGTTTAACATAATTGCAATTGCAGCAAAATATTTAATTGATATTTAAAGCAAGCGCTCTTTAGGCTGAGCTCAAATATGAACAGTAATCATTAAGTATTTATACAAAACAAAATGAATAAGTCGAGTATTTTGAAAAATAATCAAACAATTGCTGTTGCAATTAAAATTGAAATTGCAAATACAGTCGAGCTGTAAAATATTTGATGAGCTTTGCAATTTTGGGGAGGCTCCCATAAGTATGCAACACTTTTGCTCTTCAGAACTGCGTTGAATTATGAGCATTGCATAAAAAGCATTTAAACAAAAGAACATTAATAATTTTGGTATTGCAAAATTAATTTATAGTTACTATAAGTAATTTTCTTAAATGAAATTTTGAAAATATTTGCTGAGTTGGATATTTTACACAAATATTTTAAATTTTCTAAATATGTGCTGCATTATGCATATTATTAAAGCAAGCATTTATAGAAAATAATATGCATATATTCAACCATTACTGTTGCAATGAGGGAAATATATAACAGTTACGTTCTCAATTGAAATTGAGCTCGACAGCAAAATATTTGATGAGCTTTGCTATTTTAAGCGAGCGCTCAAAAGTATGCTACACTTTTGCAATGCAGCAAAATTTGCAACTTGCTGCTTGGATTACAATTAGTTAAACGTCCTTTGATACTATGCGAAATGTATTTGCAGTGCGACACATTAGCAAGCTAACATCCCGCGCTCCTCCGCCCTCTCCCATCTCCGCAACACCAAACCCCTTCACATAGCTGTAGCTGGAGTGTCCTGTGCTAATCTGCCATCTGCTGCGAAGCCTTTGAGTGCATGAGTCACAAAGTTGTCTCGTTGGCGTTGCCATCGAGTCGAGTCGAGAGTCGAGGTCAAAGAGTGTTCTCTCTCTCTCTTTCTATCTCTGGCAAATATATATAATCTAAGGAGCTATTACATGCGCGTGTTTTATATGCAAATCGGACGAACAAAAGTTAACGAGGCCATCGCAACAAAAAAAAAAACAGAAAAAAAAAACGTGAAAAGAAAGCAGAAGGAAAAACAACACTGAAGCAATCTACATAGGAGACGCGTTGGATCTGCAGATGGAGCTGGTAGATGTATCTGTAAATGGTGGCACAAATTTAACTAAATACATTGCTGCCGCGATGCTGCTGCGATGCCAAGCTGCAGCGCCGGAAGTAAGTTTTTAAATAGCGGAAATTGTGCTGTGCAGAAAAACTCAAGAGGAGAAGGAATGAGAAAGGAACGAAAGGAAAAAAAAACGTGGCATTCCCTGCTGTCGACAGGCTAGCGCAAAGACCACGATTCAGGACTCTCGACAGACAGTTTTAGAGCCAAGAGCCACAAGTCAAAACTAACAAAAAAATATATATGTATATATATGTTCATACATATCTTGTATGTATATAAAAAAAGAGAAAACGAAATTGTTGATAAAATAAGCAGGCAAAAAGCTTTAAACTCATTGCTCAACCTCTCCCCCCTCCTCCGCCACGCCCCGCCCGTCCATCGCTTTGTCTACTCACTCACATCTGGCTGCACAAAGGACGAAAAATTCGTGGCTAATTACTCATGCGTAACGAAAACTTAATAATCTAATTCATTCTCTGACAGTTACGTTTCGTCCTCCACACACACACACAGCAAAAAGCGTTAGAGAGTGACAGCAGTGAAAGAGAAAGAGCGGGAAAGAGAATGAGAATGAGGCTGGGACGTGGAGAGATACCCAATTGGCCAGACGATGAATCCAACCATCCATCATGTCATATAATAAACATCTCTGCTCTCCGTTCCACTCTCTTCTCTCCTTTCCTCACCAATTTATTTCAAAAGTTTCGACCCAAGCACAGCTCTTTTTTGTACACACACACACACACACTCATTTTTTGTATACACACACCAACACACGTGTGTTGTACTGTTTCGTACAAATTAGCTCAACATCTGATTGGCATGATCCATTTCCACATCTGCTTATCGATTACATCATCATCAGCATAAGGTGTCGCATTTCAAATTAATTATGCCTCGTTTGCTAAATGTAACGTATACGCAGCGTTTGTTTTTGCCAAGCTATCTGTAAACTAATTATGTTCGCTGCATTGAAATCGTTAAAATGCAGTGCATAATTTTTGGAAAATTCTTCCTTAAATGTGAGCTAGATTTGGCTTTTGCATTTGCATATTTTTTTGGAATAAATTACGCTTCAATTAGAGTTATGGCTTAGCTTTTTGATAACCGTAGAGAAAAGTTTCTTTTGACAAATTAAAACTTGTGCATTCTTAAAATTTTGTTTTTTGTAATAAAAATTTATCTATCATAGTACTTGGAATACAGTTTAACAAAAAAATGCAGTTGGGTTTATATAAAAACATAAAAATAAGCAGAAAATTTTAATGTACTTTACAGCCAGAATTATAACAGACTAGATTTGGGTTATTCATCAATAAACATGAGTGGAGAAACTTTGAAGTTTTTCTTTTGTAATACAGAAAGATTTAAAGTATTTGTAGTTATTACTTGAGCTACATTTCAATAAGAAAAAAAAAATAAACAAATACGTAAGTAACTCAGTTTTATAAATCAAAAATTGTGACAGTTAAATTTATATATTGTTAAAATATGATAATATATAAATTAATTTCTCTGGTTTTGTTAATTAATTCTGAGTAAGTTTATCCAGGATTATAAGTAATCATAATCGCTCGATAAAAATACTAAAATATACCGAAGGCAATATTTGGTATATTGATAAAGTACTACATTTAAAGTAGAATACTAAATATACCAAACTTTCAGCCAAAGCAGCTAATATTATTATTAAAAACACTGGTCTGGAATTATTTTAAGTATATTTTTAAATATTACGAAATGAAGATTATATATAATGATTAATTCTGAGTAAATTAGAAGTAATCATAAACTTTAATAAAAATATATATATATACAAAACAAAAAGAATGCACATGAATCATTGTTGTTCCATATTTTGTTTGCTGAGCGATTTAATAATTTTTGTTGTTAAAGAATCTCATTTAACTTTGACATAAAGATAATTTATTATTATAGAACGCAGTGTTTATCTTCAAGTGTTTTAATAAAACCCAAGCAAATGTATCAAATGTAACTAAGATAAATTATTAGTATAGAATAAAAAAAAACCAAGTAAATCAACTCAATTGTGAACAGCACTTTATGACAATAAATAATTCCAATGCAATGTATATTTATGGTAATCAAAAGATGCTAAATTGTAGATAAAACGTCAAACAAATTGCGTATATTGAAAAGGATATGGCACAACTTCCTCTTAGTGCAATCAATCAACAATATATTTTTTGGGGGGAGAAAGTTGTGCTTGGCATATATATGAATGTGTATGTCAGTATATGTAAATATCAAACAGGTTGTATGAATTACACGTATGTGTAACACATACTATTTATAGTTGGATGACAATAGAGGGGGGTTGATGAAGAAGAGCAGAAGGCAGACGGCAGACAGGAAACGGAAATGAGAAGGTGGCTTATGGATAGAAAAGAACTTACCGCACATCGGGATGAGCATCGAGCATGGCGCGCATTAATGTCGTGCCAGATCTGGGCACACCGCCTATGAATATTAATGGCATCTCACGGTTGTATGAATAGACGCGTTGATTGTCATCTGTGACGTATTTCTGGATAAAGTGGGCGTGGCACACAGCAACGGGTGACGAGCAGGAAAAGAAAAGAAAAAAAAAATATGAAATTAAATTAGAAAAAAGAAATCGTTGTAGGCAAAAAAATTACGTGGCTCCCAGTTGTTGACGCCAACGACAGCGACAACGTCAACGACAAGGACGACGACGACGACGACGACGACGATGATGATAATGATTATGAGAATGACGATAATTATGCAGCAGCTGGGGAAATGGGAGTGAACTTTTGGCTCTAGCAGCTGGCAGCTGGCAGGATAACGGATGTCGGGTGCCACAGGAAGGTGACGTTGATGCCAACTGAATTTGCGTAGGCTAAAAAAAACAACACAACAACACACACACACACACACACACCTGTCTGCCACACTATGCAAGTGTATGTGTGTGTGTGTGTGTGTGAAAGAGCTGAGTTGCCCCTTAACCTTTGACGAGCGCGCGCCTGTCGCATTAATGTCAATTTAAAAGGATTTGCCTACGCAGATTGTGGAAAAAAGGTGAAAAAGCGCCTCACTCTCGAGTATCTTGAGCCCTCCCCCTCCCCCTCCACACTTAATACGCAATGCTTAAAAACGCTGTGTCATTGTGGTAAAATTTGCGTGAAAATTTCGTAAGCACAAGATCCGATAAAAGCAAGCAAATTAATATTCCAGGCGTGAGATTTGCCAGCTGGCGATACCAAACCAAACCCAAACCGAAACCCAAACAAAAAAACCGCTTTCGATTAGTCAGCGATCGATTCGAGATAACTTGTATGTATGCCATATGCCCACTTAATGTATGTGCTTTCTCAGCTCTTATCACTTGGTCAATAAAAAATTAAACGTGATAAGAACGCAGCAGAGCACGAGAGAGGGGAAGCAGGAGTGGGAGATTGAATAGACACAAAGTGCTGCGACCTAATTACAATTGATCACAGCCAAAGTCGTTTGAAAATTTGAAATTCTAGTGCACAATTCGATAAATAAATAATGATAAACTACGAAATGATCTTAGCCCTAAAAATAGTGTTGAATGGTGTGACAAAAAAAATTGATATTTATAGCCATTGAATTATTAGTTACTTAGGCAGTAAATAAAGTTGAGCGTAAGAGAGAATTTTATAGTCAACTACAATTTAATTTATTCTTTTTTTTTTAATCTATTATACTTTTCTTTTTACTCTGATATTTCAAAGAACATCTTTTTATATTATCCATATTTGCTAAAATATTGAGTTGCCCAAAATGAAGAATTTTTTAATTATTACAAAATAAACACATTCCGTTGTTATAACTAAATATTGTCTCAAAGTTACGTTAATAAAAGTATTTTAAAATTTTAAATTCGTTGGTCGTTAGCATTATGCTATTTGATATTAAAAATATCTTTGTATATAGTATCTATATGAGCATAATTTTTTTAAGCTGACTTTTGCTTTTTAATTGACATAATTTATGGCAAGAAATATGAAACTGCTTTTGGCAAAGGCAAAAACTGATGATAATATCGACAATTTTATTTTGCAACTATAGACAAAGCTCTGCATAAAAATAGATATCAATGTTATATATTACAAAAAAAAAAGAATTACAATAAATTGTCAGTTGCCAGAACATGAAAGTTCTTAAATAAATGCAAAATAAATGGCATATAAAACAGAATTTTCACATTTCGTAATAAGCGAAATGATGTCTGCAATTTGTGTCGATTACTAAAAGCGGTTGTGATATTTAATTATTTGGCATGTTAAAGAGCATAATAACTAATTGCCGAAATATGTAACTTATTTACTGACTTAAATATAACAAGTAAGAAAGCTACAGTCAAGTGTTCTATTCCTAAAATATACCATAGGATATATTTGGTATATTTATAAAGTAGTACATTCAAAATATATTTAAAATTACTAAATATTTCAGACTATCAGTCAAAGCAGATAAGACTTTATTGCAAAAGGTGTTTTTTTTTTTTTTGCAATTCAAAAGCTTTTCTTAAATAACTTCTACAACTTTAATCTGATTGCAAACAAATTTTCAGGAATCATATATACTGCAGTTATTAATTTAAGAACAATTTGTAAACAAACTTGATATTCGTTAAAATAAATTCTTCAGCTCTATCTCGCCTCCTTCTGTCTGTTGAATTTATTTCCTGGAGGCACAAGGTTATAATACCCTTCTACCCTATGAGTGACGAGTATAAAAATTGATTGAAGAGGCGATGCGTGTATTTTATTTATTTATAAATCTATATATTATAAATATATAGATTAATACGTTATCTGTGATATTAAATGCAATTGTCAATATTTGTAGTTGCTTTGGTAAAACCAAAAAAAATATTTTACAATATTAAATGTTCTCTTTTGATAACATATATGGCTAAAGTTCTGTATATAGATTACATTTACTATCTCTGACGTGTCAGAGTCATGACATTCAATAGCCAATTATCGAAAATTCTGTATAAAACTCAATTTTATTTTGCTTAAATGCTTGCAATTAAAATAAACTTTAAAGCAAATAAATTGAAAACTGAAATGACAGAAATTTATGCAATTGCAATTGCCAATATTTTGGGGGGGAAAGAAATTTAAAGTTGCCTTGGCAAATGCAAGGGCAAACGAAACAAGTGAGAAAGCTATCGTCGAGTGTGCTTGACTGTGAGATACCCGTTATCCATTTTGAGTAAAAATAAAATATTGCAGTATTTTTCTCTAAATATAACAAAGGTATTATACCACAAAAGTACTAAAAATATACCAACTGGTATATTTGGAATATTAATATGGTACTACACTCAATATATACAATATACAATATAATATAACAGATTATTAGTCAAAGCGAAGTATACCTCTAGCAAGTAGGCGTTTTGACCATACAAAAGTATTTCCCTAAAAACTTCGACAATTTTTATCTGATCGCAACCAAATTTTTAGGTATCACTATAGTTAGTATTGTGTATACCAAAATTTGAGACTCTAGCTTTAAAATTACGCTTGTTACATGATTTTGTCCATTTTCGGGAGCTGAAGTGGGCGTGGCAAAAATTTGAAACAAACTTGATTTGCGTGCAAACAAAGCAAATGTTGTCGAAAAAAATTAAAGCTCTATCTCTTATAATCTCTAAGATCTAGGTGTTCATATGGACAGACGGACAGACACACAGACAGACAGACAGACATGGCTAGATCGTCTCGGCTGTTGACACTGATCAAGAATATATTATGTGGTCGGAGATGCCTCCTTCTACCTGTTAAATACATTTCCTGCCAGCACAAAGTTATAATACCCTTCTACCCTATGGGTAGCGAATATTTAAAATCTCAATTTTCTTTTTTTTTTTTATGTAATAAACGAAATGATGCCTGCAATTTGTGTTGATTACAAGAGGCGTTGCTTGCATTTAATTGCTGCCAAGTTGCTGCAGTGGCAATAAAAATAATCATTTTAATAAAGAATATGGCTTGCAATTAAGTTGCAACTGATTTAATCAGAGCTTTGTGCTGATGTGGCCAAGTGTTTCGCAATTGAAAGTGTTCGATGCGTTGTGTGTGTGTGTGTGCACAATTGATAAGCAATCGAAATTGAATTGATTTGTGCTTATCAAGAGTGTGTTGCGTATATATATTCAATTATTAAATTCACATTATGCATTTGAACGGAATAACAAATGCTGAGCTGCAGCCATTTGATACGGAACAATATTAAATGTGAAACCTGGTTGCCTAATTGATTTGGCTCGTATTGTGTTGGGTTGTGTTGAAGAAGGAGAAGGAGCAACACACATCAATGAATTACTCTGCACACACACACATACACACACACACAGTATACACACTTGGCCATTAAGTGCTTAACACGCTGTCTGTTGTCTGTGTACAGTGCAGCTCGACTAAAAGCAACCGTTGTGGACCTGTGAAAATTGATACGTGGCCAATTGATTTGATTTCCTTCTCTGCTTTTGCTACTCTCGATACGGAATTCTTTTCGAGTATCCGGGCCAACAATCTAATTCTCTGCTGTCCAAGCAAAGCGAGGAAGGCAGAACCGCAGAAGGGGGAGGGGGTCATAATAAGAACTGTTAGTCCCGATGGCATTTGGCCAACTAATGTTTACAAAATGGTGTTCGGCCATCCGATAACCAACAAATCCCCCAATGACTTTGCATGGCTTGCGGTTAGGTCAGCGTGTGCAGTCAACATGAAATTAGTTATCCTGAATCTCCAGAGAGAGAAAGAGAAAGAGAGAGAGAGAGAGAGAGAGCGGAGAGCAAGCGATTGGCTGTTGCCACAATTTGATTTATCATTGCAATCGTCGCCTGGTCAGCGCGTTCATTTCTAACTAACATGGCCGCAAGTGTAAATAAACTTCAACTACATCTTTCCCTCTTCACACACACACACTCCCTCTCTCTCTCTTTCTATCTCTGCCTTTGGCTTGTTTATTTGTCCACTTACCTCTACGTGCACCATTTGCGATGCCAAATCGTTTGTGGCATCCAGCTTGAAGAGACAGTTGGGTCGCAACTCGGTGAATTTGAATAGGAACATGGTGACAACAATTATGGCAAAGAGCACCCAAAGGGTGACCTTCTTATTGCGATATGGCAGCCGCATCTTTATCTAGTTTATATATTTATCTCCCTTCGATTTTTGCGATTTCAATCAAGTCCAGCCAAGTCTATTTGTTTAGCCTTATCGATTTGATGCCACCTTCTTTCTTTCTTTAGTTTCCACACTGATGACTGACTTTTGCAACCGTGGGCGTTGTGTGTTGCACACAGCTTAAATATGTAAATTGGTTTCTTCACAAAAAAAAAAAAACGAAAGAAATTTGTGTGTAGTTTGCGCCTCTCTGCTGCTGCTCTTTACACTTAGATGCCTTTCCTTTGACTATCCTGCTGCTGTTGTTCTCGTTCTTGTTCCTTTTGCTGCTGTTTATGATGTTGATTGCTTTGCATTTCCTTGGCTTTTGTTTGCAGTCAAGCTTCGTTCTTTTTGCAGAGTTTTTTTGTTTCACTGACTCGCGCTGCGGTCAGTTTGCTGCAGATTTTCCAGTTTAGCAGCACAAAATTTTTCAATTCTAACTCTGCTTGCGTTTCCACGTTTTACGTTTATTATTTTCATGTGCCGCTTATCGCTTCCGTTGTTGTGTAGAGTTTTACTTTTCGCTCTCTCTCTATATCTGTGCTGTTTTTATTGCATTTTAAACATATTTACTAAGGGAAATTATGTTTTATATAACCCCGAGCTAGCTGGCGCTGTCTCTCCGGTAGAGATCCTTGTCTGTAAAAGTAAAAAACTTCAGTCATAAGCATATTTAAATAGTTTTCAAATTATTTGCCTGAAAGTCGCTTCTCTGCTCTTCTCTTCTCTTCGTTCAACGATAACGACGACGACTGACAGCAGCGAGTGCCTTGAAATGACTACGCACCTTTTACAACTGCAACGTTCAACTTCAACGTTCAGCTTGCAACTCTTGTTGGGGCTGCTGCAACTGCAGCTTCAATTCTTTAATTCTAAAATTGTGATTATGAGTGCCTCGCTTGCTGTATTTGTGTGTGTGTGTCTGTGTTTTTTGTTGTTGTTATTGTTGATATTTGCTCAGTTGTTCACGAATAGCTGCCAGCCCAAAAACTTAATGAGCTGAAATGCCAAATAGACTGGAACCAATGTTAGTGATATATACACATAATAGCTCCAATTCCCGGTTATTTCCTCCGTCATAGCTGTGAAAGAAACAAGAAAGAAAGAAAGAAAGAATGAAAGAAAGTCGAAGAAGATGGAGAACTATTAGAACAATTGGCAACATGCAAACACACACAATTCTATTCAATCGAAACCAATTCGAATTCAATACAACAAAAAGTGGTAATAGAAAAAGATACAACTCAAGTACTTTGGCGACAGGCAACAGATACAACACACACACACATACTGACACACACAACACTCACACAGAGATGGACGCATTTCACATAAAACAATTGCCGCTGATGGCAGTGCAAACAAAGCCCAAAACAACTTGAAATATATGCCAACAATGAAATATTATGTGATCTGTGTGTGCGTGTGTGTTGCAAGTGTGTGTGCGTGTGTGTGTGAGTACTTTATATGTGTGCAAATAAATAGAAACATATTTATTATGTTTGCTGGGTATATTTGATTAGAAACATCTATAAATTCATGCCATGTTCTCATGCGTGTTTCTCTCAATGTCTCAGTGTGTGTGTGTCTGTGTTTCCCACCTCCCCTCCGCCCTCTCTCTCTGTGTGTGTGTCATCTGACACTGTCTTGTGGCAAGCAGCAGCCCATCGAAAACTTAAGCTGCTTAACATCCCCCAACTCTACGACGACTAGCATTAAACCCTGTTTGCTTGTCTGCCACTGACTTGGACTCAAGTGTCGAGCATATAGTGGCCATATAGTCAGTTGAGTACGCGATACATACCCCTCCCCCCCTCACTCAACCCGCTCTTGGAGTGAATGGCGAATGTTGTTGAGGGGCAGCTCTTGTTGCAACTGTGGCCAGCCAAACGTTGCGTATCCAATGTTGCAACATTGTCGCGCGCCATCTAATCCTCTCTCTCTCTCTCTCTCGCTCTTTCACTCTTCGTCACCTCTTACAGCACACTTGAGCGGCGACTTTAGCTGGCTTGCACTCTGCCCTCTGCAGGAATGCAGGACTCGGGACTACAGCTCACCTGAACTGTGACTGCTCTTTAGTCTCTCGCTTTGTCGCAAATTATATTTACTGCTTGCTGCAAGAGTCTCTGTTCGCTTATCGCCCAAATCGATACACAATTTCAATTCAATGCGAAGAAGAAGAAGATGTGTTTGTTGCTTGCTCCTCCCCTCAACGCTCGCTTCTCAATTTATTTCCTACAATGCTCCTTTTGTTGCCTCACTGACTGACTGACTGACTGACTCAATGACTAAGTGACTACCTTACTGCCAAAGTGATTGACAATTGGCGAGGCTGCAGTCCACAAACCACAAGTGCTCAGCTCTGCTCTCTGTGTGTATTTGTGTGATGCTGTTGTTGTTTTTCTTGTTGTGTCTCTTCCACTGACAGTTCTGTTTAAAAATGCCAACATTCCCCCCACTGTGGGGAGGGGGAAGCTTGAATCATTCATGTGGGCGGCTGAACTATCGTTTAAATGTATAGCTTTAAACTCATTTAAGTAATGCGCCAACAGCAAATTATAATGCGCAAAAGTTAACCAATTATGTCTTGGCAATTTACAATTCACAAGTTTCCTCCCGCTGTGACGGTCTCGTAGAGAAAAGTTCTACAGAACTCTGTCAAATTATTACACAATTTGCCAAGTATAAGGCATCGTTTTTTTTTTTTCATGAATTTACACAAAAAAGAAATCGATTTACTCATTGATTTTTGCAAATTATTGAATAGATTTAACAAATTTGAGAAAGGTTAATGAAAACTGTCAAAATGTTACAGAATTTTCCAAATATTAAAATTGTGACAAAAAATAAATAAATTTACTGCTTGATTATTGTAAATTTTTGAATATAGTTAACAAATTGGGAAAAGTTCTAGAGAACTCTTAGAATTTGCCAAGTGTTAGGAAATTGTCTTTTTTTATGATTTTGCACAAAAAAGAAATCTATTTACAGATTGAATTTTGGAAATTATTGAATATAATTAAAAAATTGTGGAAATTTCATGAAAACTCTGTCAAAATGTTACAGAATTTACTAAGTATAAAAATTCTCTATAGATTTCACAAAAAAAAAAACAACAAATAAATGCTGCTTGAGATGCAAATAATTATTGAATATAATTTATAAATTGCGTTAAGTTCTAGATACTTCTATCAAGATATTATATTAAGAATGAAATCTACAGCCCGCTACAAGTTTTGAATTAAATCAAAACAGTGCGGTATTCATTTTAAAATATTCCAAATTAACATACCACAAAAATATACCAAATGCTATATTTAGTACAATAATACTGCAATACTGCAAAATATACCAGATTGTCAGCCAAAGACCACAAAACAGTTGATTTTGCCTATGCAGAAGTATTTTTTAAATAAGTTCGACAACTTTTATGCGATTACAAACAAATTTTCAGGAATCGTTAATACTGTAGTTATTATTAACTGCTATAAAGCTTATTATTCCATTTTTTTTTTTTAATTTACGGTGGCAAAAGTCGGCGTGGCACAAATTTAAAGCAAACTTGATGTTTTTGCAAACCTAACAAATACTTTCGAAATAAAATTATAAATCTAGCATATTAATCTCTAAGATCTCGGTCTGATGGACAAGGCTGTTAACACTGATGCTGGATATATATTTATTTGATTAGGTTGGAGATGACTCTTTCTACCCTATGGGTAGCGGGTATAAAAAATTAATTTACTGTTCATGTATTTTGCAATAATAATGATTATATATGCATATGTGCTAATGTATGCCTATTGTTCGAGTTTAATATTAATCTAGCAAACTTCGAAGCAAGCAATCTGAAAAAGTTTCTGGGAAAGTGAGTCACTATTAAAGAATTTGCCTACTAAGTAATATTATTTTATCGTCTTTATTTTTTGTATACTATTTTACAACTGTTGCAAACGTCAAAACGAAATAAATGTACTATACGAAATATTTATGCTAAGCTTATCAGCAATTTTAATGTTCTAGTTTTTGGGCAGACAGAAAAAAGTTCTATGAGTTGGACGGTTATGATTATGCTTGGTGATATACAAAATAATTTTTTATATGTATACCACAAAAAAAAAAGAAAGAAAAACCCATTCGTTCTGCATTATTAATGAATAAATGACACGTTCCATTAGCATTGACAGTCAGACAGACGTGAGACATGCTCTTATATGCTTATTATACAATTTTAATATTATTGAATTTATTTAATGGCGGGGGAAATTCAATAAAAATCAAATTAAATAAATGACAGCATTTGGCAGATGCTGTCCCACGATAGACCAACCAATTGAAATGGGATTGCAATTTGTTTGTTAAATTGTGCAGAGTGAAAAAACATTTGTGTTAAATTTATAAATCGAGTGAAAAGTTTAATCAATTTTTTTTTATTATTTAATGATATTTAAATGTTGTTTATCAAGCCCGGTTAATTGACAACATTGTGCTATGATTTACAAAAGTTAATCTGTCTTATAATAATCAAAAATCTCATTTGATTTACGTAGTAAATTTCTCATTCTATTTGGGTTAAGCAGCATTTCCTCGTCACGCTGCAACATTCACATTTATTTCACTTTTTGCTGAGAGTGTGCAGTGAGTAATGTGTAAAAGTTTTAAGCATGCACTTCTTATCACTTTGGCCGTAAGCAAATACTTGTATTATATTTAATCTTTTAATTAGCATGCAGGCAGACATAAGAAATGCGCACAGCAACAACAACAGCATGAAGAAAGAACTAGCTTAAGCTGCCTTTTACATTTGCATATGGCAACTTTATGATGCTCCTTTTGAAATCCTTTCAATTGCAATGTTTCTCTATATACCCTCTACACACCAGCTTCCCCCACTGGGGTCTATTCAATGGCGAGTGCAGGGTTGAGTACGTGTCATCGTTCTGAAGTGCGCAACTTTGTCTCTGAATATTTTACATACATTTTGTAGGACAACGTGTGAAAAACTTAAGCGAACTGAGATCTAACAGAGTGACTGAAAGTGTTGTAAATGCATTGGTTAGTTGAGAGCGAACTATATTTTATAAAGAGTTCTATTAAATAGTTAATAATAAAAGACAAATAAATGTCAAAATCCATGGTTTATGTTTCTTTCTACATTCGAATCTTTTTTAAAAAGGAAATTCTCACAAGATCAAAATAAAAATAATGAACTTCTTATGGTGAGCTTTGGTTTAAGTTCATTAATATTGTAAAAATAACAATAATAATAATAATAATAATAATGATAATAATAAAAATAAAAATAATAATAATAAAAATAAAAATAATAATACTAATACTAATACTAATACTAATACTAATACTAATACTAATACTAATACTAATACTAATACTAATACTAATACTAATACTAATACTAATACTAATAATAATAATAATAATAATGAACAAGAATATTAAGAAAAAGAAAATTATAAACGATAATAGTAAAAGTAATTAAAATATAATAATAAAATATAATAATATAATAATAATTAAAATAATAATAGTTTTACTAATGACAGTAGTAACATTCATCATCATTAATCCCTTTTTTGCCTTTGGGACACTCCCATTTTACGGGTCAACTTGTCCTTCGAGCACTTCACCTTTCCTCGCCATAAGCTGTTTTTTGTGCCAATCCCCGAAAGCATACTCCTACAGTGAAAGCATGCAATTTGTTTCCTTTTTACGTTTTTTGTTTTTTATTCTTTTCGGTACACCTTAACTGTGCAAGCCTTTATTCCCGATTACACATGCATACGCCTTCCTCGTCCTCGTCCTTGTCGTCATCGTCCGGTTGTCCGACCAAATGTATTCTGTCTACTTGTTGGACATGCGACATATAGCAGACCAGCTGCCTTTCAATGCCCATGATGATGGACAGGTCAGGACAGTAGAGCGTCTGCAAGAGACAGACGGACGGACGGACGGACGGACAGACGGACGGATGGACAGTCGTAGGACAAACCTCAAGCATGCGGTGGGATGTTGTGTGTGTGCTTGTGTGTGTGCAAGTGTGTGTGTGCGGCCCTTTTAATGTTATAAGGCAAGCACACACATGACAGCAGCTCCTTGTTGCTCCCTTTACCGCCTCCTCCTCCGCAGCTCCCTCACCTCCCTCACCCGCTCTCTTGCCTTGTGTCTGACGAAAGTTTCGAAATAAAGAAAAAATTGCTTTGGCCATATTTTGCATAGTAAAATGTGGCTTATATATTTACATGTAAACCTAAAATGCAGCAATAGCCTTGCCACACACACACACTGTTGACCTCCCCTTTTCTCGCCCCTCTTCCCGCCCCACCACACTTTTCTCTTTTGGTCTTTCTGCTTTGCTCTTTGGCTCTGCGTTCGCTCTTATCATTGCTCATTCCTCAGCCAAAGCAACGCCCCGAGGGCCCCGAAAACTTTTTAGAGTAAAGTTACTAGAGCAGTGCTGCCACGCCCCCCCCCCCCCTTTCTCCCTCCTTTGCCCCTTCAAAAGACCTACTCCACCTCTTCTTTCTCTAGAGAAAAAACCAAAATAAACAAAAAAAAAAACTGAAAATATATATATACTATATATTGTATATTGTATGAAACAACAACAAAATACAAGTCGAATTTTTGTTTGTTGAGGTGCCTCGCAGCAGCAGCTTCCCTTTCCCCTCTCTCTTTGTCCCCCTTTGGGCAACTGTTTTTCAATAGGCAGCACCCAAGTGCTGTGTGTGTGTGTGTGAATGTGTGAATGGTAAACACGATGGCAGCGCACAAAAGGCAACGTTGTTGTTGTT
Source organism: Drosophila niveifrons (assembly GCA_035046325.1). NCBI lineage: Eukaryota > Metazoa > Arthropoda > Insecta > Diptera > Drosophilidae > Drosophila > Drosophila niveifrons. Next base: position 6,384,208 of record JAWNOC010000062.1, on the reverse strand, counting down.
GTTGTTGTTGGTGTTCATCGCTCATGTTGCTGGCGGTTCTTCGCTCAAGTGTCGGACAAAGTCTTGTAAAAATTAATAAGCGTGTAAATTTTATTGTATTGCCAAACAGCAGTCCACTCTCTCACAAAGACACCCACACACACACACACATACACGCACATAAACACACACACACACACACAGTCGCTTACATTCACATTAAGTTTTATGCATGTGAAGAGTTTTGCTTTATTTGATGGGTTTTCGTCTAGCAGTTTTCCACTTCTTCCACATCCACTTCCACTTGCTCTTCTTCTCCCTCTCCCCACTGCTGCTACTGCTACTGCTTTTTTTTTGTTTTTCTTCTGCTTCTTTTTGGCCCAACTTAAGCTTAATGGCATCACATTTTGTTTGGCCCTTTACACAGTGTCCCCAAAGCGAACGAATATACTACTCGTAATAACGACCAAATGCACTTCAGCGACTACTCTCAAAGGGTTCTCTCTTGCTCTCTGTAACAGCGAGTGTGTTAATGTGCTGCAATTCCCTCTCTCTCTCTCTCTTTTCATCTCTATCTCTTTCTGTTCATGTTTCTTTTAGCAGCCAGCTAAGCTAAGTGTCTGTCAGCAACTGTTACTCAATATCAACTGCTATTTGTTTCTATTATTTTTATCTATCGTTTAATGCAGCTGATTTGCTTTCAATCGCACTTTCTTTTTATATTTATTTCTTTATTTATTCATTTAAAGTCTCTTTTTGCGATTCCATTCTCTAATTATCTAATATAGCTTGCATTACCAGCTATTTACATATATATTTTTAGCAACAATTGTGAACTTCATTGTTTTTCTGTGCTAATTCTATTTATTCTTCTCAGATCTTAACAAATACAGTCATTTCGCACACTATTTGTTTCCATTTTAATTTTATTCTTATGTCTCTTCTTATCTGTTGGTTAAGTTATTCAAATTTACCTACTGTCTTTATCTGTCACTTTATCTTTTGTCTTGTTCTCACTATCTTATAGTCACTTTTTTCCATTGAACTCAGTTATGTCAATTTATTCAACTTGCGCTGAGTATATATCCATATAAAGCACATATAAGCATATACTACTTATCAATCATTTCGCTTTTGTCTCTTAATCTTTTCTCTTTTTTTATTATCAACTGATCATACACTGATCATGTGTATCTACTTATCCACAGCTTCCTCAATGAATTTCTCATTTTTTCTCTATTTATCATCATGTTTTTTTTGTTTTGTTCCATTCGAGTTACTCATTATAGACAATTTGATAATTTATCGTATTGTGTTGGCTAATTGGGTAATTTATATTTTGTTGTGATGAAATGAAATGCACAATTTTATAGCTTCAGCCTGAAGTGCGCTTTTGCTAGAATATATTTTAATGTTAGAAATAATACTTAAATTAATTTCATAATTTAGCTTATTAAAAAAAAAAAAATAAAAAAAAAAATACAATTCTGTTGAACTCCGTATTTCTAATTAAACTGAAACGCATTTCATTTTTAATACATAATTATTTTCTGTTACACCCAAGCACATCAAAAAGGGAGGAGGGAAGAAAAAGTCTTAGAGTGACCAGCTCATTTGTATTCAACTTATATTACATATAAGAAATCATATAAGAAAATGGTATTTTTGATTGTTTCAAATTTCAACAAATTATTTTCCTTACCTAACATCTTGTCACTCGAATAGTGACTAATTTTTATCACATTCAAGTTCAAGATTAAAAAGGGAACAGGGAAGAAATCTTAGTGTGACCAGCTCATTTGTATAGAGCTGATATTACAGTTATCGGTAAATGAAAATTCCAACAAATTCTTTACCTTAATTCTAATCAACTTTGACAGTTCTTAATTGCCTATCATCTTGTATTCATTTACTGGCTAATTTTTGTGTTTTATTTTTGGTGCACTTTTAGCTATAGCTTGCACCACTGTGGCGGCTATGGCTGGCGCTAGTTCTCACGCTTGTTGCGCTCGCTGCGTTGACGGCGACGTTTGCGACAGTTTAAGTTGGAAGCTTTTGTTTCAGCGCAGTGCAGAGCAGAGCAGTGAAAAAAAATCTGCATAAATAATGTGGCGACACGCTCGGAGGAAGGCTGGGCTGGGAAGTGTTGATGATTTGATGGCTAGATGGCGAATACGGCGAATGCTGAGCCGTAACGCAAAAGTGCCTTAATGGCAGTCTAAAGACCTTGTTCTAAATTGCACTTCTCTTTTTTTTTTTTGTTTTTATATTTCGGAGAGGCTTCATTCAAACATGACAACAACAAAAAGTTGAGCGCAACGAAGCGAGACGCTCGGACTCGAATTTTACCAACTCGGTAGGAGCTGAGCTCGGACTTACAACTCTCTGCTCTGCTCTGTTCTGTTTTGCTGTGATATGGTGTGATAAAGTATCTCCGCAGATTGGTTAAGTGAACGAGCGACGAGAACCGTGCGGCTGGTTAATATTTAGCAACTGGCGCAGCGACAGCTCATTTATCAGCACGTCGCTCATATTATAAATTGCTTGGACAATATGCGCGACGTGCAGCAGCTGCTGTTGCCGTTTTTAGCTGGCAGCGCTCAGCTTCAGCATCAGCATCAGCTTCAATTAAAGCTAAACCTAACGGTTAGGAGAGTCGCGCTTAGATGTTATCTGCTGATGTGTGGCCACCAAAGCGATGGCGAATTCGCCCTTCGATACGCAGTGAAGCGTGGAGGAACGCTTCAAGCCAAACAGCAGCCAGCATTTTGTGCTCTCTCCTCTCCCTCTCTCTCTTTACCTTTCTCTCTCACTTGCTTTTCAACAGTGGTGGTACTCAATGATTCCGCAGAGCGCACTCCACACGTTTGTACAGTGAAGCGTGCCGAGTTTTTAAAGTGAATAAGTCGAAAGTTCGAACCACGAATGTGTTAATTAAAACTTAACGTTTCGCCGCATACACAACGGCCAAAAGCAAGCAAAAAACCAACATCAACAACAACTACAACAACGAGAACGAGAAAAAAAATTGGAATAATAATAAGTATAAAGACAAGAACAAGCATAAGCATAAGCACAAGAATGAGAACAAGAACGGCAACGGGATTGGGATTGGGAATATGACATGAACACGAACTGTGAAGCCAAGAGCCATGATGTTATAATTCAATTTGTTAGTGTCAACCCATCGAGTCATATTGAGTGAGCTATCAAATTAGCAGGTGCATTGAACCTGACACTCAACGTGACTGAAGAAGTCAGACGAATGTGGCAATGGAATTGGAATTCGAGAGACAGGAGATATCACTTTGGAAAAAAAATTGACAGTAAAAAAACGTTTATCTACATTTTCTTTCGATTTTGACCATTTGGTATTGACTTTGCGTATGTTTATTAGTTTTGTGTTTTAAATACATTTCAATTGCCAGCAAATCACAGTAAATTCGCAATGCAATCAAATCACTTGAGTTACATAGCCCTTAGGTATTAGTTTTCACGTCATGCGTGACATAGCAGCTAGCAAACGCCTTGGAGCGATTGGGTGTCATAGCCGTTAGCTCTGAGCACTAATTGAATTGGTAGCTTCTTGGAGGGTTAAAGGTTTAAAAAAAGAAAGCATAACATTTATCTACTAATATAAACTTATATTTTGACCATTTAGTATTGACTTTCTTTAATTGTTAGCAAATCGACGGAAAATCGCAATGTAATCAAATGACTTGAGTTACATAACCCTCAGCTATAAGGCATTGCTGGACTTTGTCATGCGTGACATAGCAGCTAGTAATTTTCCACACACACACGTCTTGGGGCGAGCAGCCATCAATTGGGTGTCATAGCCGTTAGCTCTGAGCACTGATTGAATTGGGAGCTTCTTGGTTGGTTTATTACTTTTGTTTTGGCAGTTGCCCAACGAATGACTTTCATTGAGTTACAAAAGCCGTTAGTTTGTGGCCAAGGACTTGGAATCGTTATTTAATTTACCAGTCTACGCAACGCCTTTTACGACTGATGTTGTTGGTGTTGTGGTTGTTGTTGTTCTTCGATCTCTTTCTGGATAAATTGACAATTAAAACAAAAAGTAATTAACACGCTGGCAACAGACGACGCCCCCAGCAGCAGCAGTAAAGCAGAAGGGAGCATTGGAAAGAACATGAAAACAAATGCCCAAAGTCAATGAACCCCAACCAACCGACCAAGCAGTCAACCAAACAACCAGGCAGACAGCCATCCAACCGAACAACCGACCGAACAACAACAATAACAAAAGAAACCGGGATGGCACAACTGTTGGATGTGGATCGATCAAGCGATTGGCGTCGCCATCGACAGCCACAACATCGGCGTCAGCTATTTTATTGCACTCAAAAAAAATAAAAAATTTGCAGCAAAATAAATACAAAATAAAATAACAACAAAAAAAAAAAACGAAGAATGAAAGAAAGAAAGGAAATTGAAAGCCCAATCATCCCGCGCCCGCACAACAATAGCAATAACAAAAGGCGCAACTGACTTTGAAATTGTGCAACAAAACTCAATAAATAAATAAATAACAAAATACATGAAATGTGTAAAAAAAAAGTGTAAGTACCAAATGCAAAATGCAAAATGTAAAAAAAAAACGCAGCGCTGAAGCCAAGTTGAAGCCGACAGCAAAACTGGCAACTACAAACTGCAAACTGCATTGTATGCAAATTGGCAACAAAGTTTCCGTTGGCTTTTGTGTGCAAACGGCCAAAAGAGGCGGGACGCCACACAAAGGGCTGTAGAGAGCGAGAGCGAGAGAGAAGGGTGATAGAAACCGAGATAGAGATAGAGAGAGAGAGGAGCGCTGAAATTGATAAGCGTGCACTATGCGTCGATTTTGATTTCATTTAAAAATTTTGCGCGTTATGTGCTCTCAATCGTACGCTTATCATTTACCCAGCTCAATTCAACTACGTCATCATCATGCTGATGATGATACTGATGATGATGAGGATGAGCAGCAGCAGTGGCTTCTTTGATGACATCGAAATGCCAAAGAGCTACGTGTCCCATTTTGTTGTCGTCGTCGTTGGCAAAGCGCGCGCGTTGCCATGAGAGCCCATTAAAACTTTTGGGCCACAAAGCAGCGGCAACAGCAGCAGGAGCAGTAAAAGCCGTAGGAGTTACTATCTGCACTGAGAGAAAAGTCTAGCAGCATTGTTTAAAAACTCAATTGAAATTTTCTCCATTATCGAAAGTTCAGATTTTTTATATAAACTAATGAAAAAAGAGAGAGTTACTATCTACACTGAGAGAAAGGTCTAGCAGCATTATTTCCTCATTCTATTGAAATTTTCTCTATTATCGAAAGCTTAGATTTTTGATATAAACTAATGAAAATAAATAGATGTTTGTGAATGGAAATTTAACACTGAATTTAACTGGATTTAAAATAATTTAAAATGTTGTGGTATTTATTCGCTAAATTTAAGTTATCAAGCATATGAAATAATAGTCTGAAGGCCTTAGTATTCAATAAAATTCTTTAAACAGCAAATCAATGTAAATTCGCAATGTAATTAAATCACTTGAGTTACATAGCCCTCAGGTATTGGTCAGTTCACGTCATGCGTGACATAGCAACTAGCAATTTTCTACACAAACGCCTTGGGGCGATTGGGTGTCATAGCCGTTAGCTCTGAGCACTGATTGAATTGGTAGCTTCTGGGAGGGTTGAAGGTTTAAAAAAAGGAAGCAGAACGTTTATCTACTAATATAAAATTAGATTTTGATCATTTAGTATTGACTTTGTGTATGTTTATAAGTTATTTCAATTGTTAGCAAATCGACGGAAATTCGCAATGTAATCAAATCACTTGAGTTACATAGCCCTAAGCCTTTGGCATCGCTGGACTTTGTCATGCGTGACATGGCAGCTAGTAATTTTCCACACACACACCTTGGGGCGAGCAGCCATTAATTGGGTGTCATAGTCGTTAGCTCTGAGTACTGATTGAATTGGAAGCTTCTTGGATGGAAGGAAGGAAGCATATTGCTTATTTATTAATATAAAATGTATAAACATATACATTTGGATAAGATTTTGACCATTTTGTATTGACTATGAGTATGTTATTTCAATTGCCAGCAAATCGACGGAAATTCGCAATGTAATAAAATCACATCGAAATATATTATGTATTAAAATCTTAAATTTTTTTATCTATCTATCTTTTTTTTTGATGTTTATATCAAATTGATTGCGATATTTGCACAACCATTTCTTAAAGTGCATTTCTATTTTCCACTCGCCCTTTGTTAAGAACTTTTTCTCTCTGTGTAGTTGTAGTAGAAATGCTGGTGCAGAACTGGGAAACTGCGCCACAATCAGCAGCTGGATCAACGCGCAAAGGAATTTTCGCAATTTGCCCGAATCTATGTTGGGGAAATTTTAATTTGGGCAAACAGCGCATCGTAGAACACAGAGAACAGAACAGAGAGCAGAGCAGAGCAGAGCAAATGAGGAACAAACTTCTTTGCGCGCACATTTTACGCAGTATCTGCCAATTGGTAATTGCACTTGATGTATTTGTGGTTGTTGCTGTTACTCTTTTTGGCCTCTGGATTTTTGTTAACTGGGCCAACTGACGCAACGACTACGTTTGCACATTCCAATTTAATTTTACGAAGCTTCTTTTTGGTTTTTTTTTTTTTTTTTTGGTTGTTCTGTGGCCCATCATTAATGAGCCTCCCTCCCAATGGGCCCATTGATCAAAAAGTGCTGATAATAACTGAGCCCACACACACATCACACTCACTCAAAGTCTGTACTTACTACAGAGCGAGACATGAGAGAATGGGAATACGAATGAATGATAATGCGTGATGACTTCAAACTAACTAGTTCAGGGCTGTTTCTGTGTGAGTTTGTGTGTGTGTGGCTGGCTAAAAAGGTCAAGTTCGTTGCGGAACTACATATATATATTTAAATGGAAATAATGCGTGTAACAATGAATAGGCTAGCTAGTTGTATGTGGTGGGAATAATTGCCAGCTGACTCGAAACATTAATGCTAACTGACTAGCAACTATCTGTAGCGTGTTTCTATGTCTCTATTTAGATAATCATTTCATGCATACGATTAAGATTAAAGCTTTATTTAAAATACAAATAATTGCAAGGAACTGGAAGTGGAACCGGAACCGAAACGGAAGCTTTACCTTAAAGAAGTTGAAAAAGAAACTGACTTTCAGTAGCGTTTTTCTATTCAAATAATTATTCCATGAAGATATCACACGATTAAGGCTTAAGCTTAGTTTTAAATGCAAATAATTGCAAGGAACTGAAAGTGGAACCGGAACCGGAACGGAAACTTTACCTTAAAGAACTTTAAGAAACTGGCTGACTATCAGTAGCGTGTTTCTATTTAAATTCATCATTTCATGCAGATATCACACGATTAAGGCTTAAGCTTGATTTGAAATAAAAGTTATTGCTTGTTTGCAAAGGATCTGGAAACGGAACCGAAACCTTGCCGCAAAGAACTTGAAGAAGTTGCGTAATAAAAGTAAACCCTCAGCAAACTCAAACGAAACAATGCTCAGAGAGATGAAGAAAACCACAGAAACAAATTTACTAATTGCAAAAAACAAACTCAATTCTTTCGTTATCACTCTGGAGATATATTTTTGGTTTTTTTTTTGTTTTTTCTTCCGTCCGTAGAGTGTTAAGTCGAAAGTTTTCTGGCAAAGGGATTAAAATGTGATTATACTTAATTAAGATGAAATCTACATGCAAATGCTAACTGGATTATTATACCCCTTTTGGCCATTGGGCAAATAAGCAAATAAGAATGAAACGAAAGTAGCAGCAACAGGCGAAAATGTTGCATGGCAAACTTTACGGTTTACGATGGATATTAAAATGGCGAACACTTCAGACGAAGGATGTGAGTTTACTACGCATTTAGTGTGCCACCACAACATGAGTGTCAGTTTCAGTTTCACGCTTTCATGGCGATCGAACGAACAATAAACACTCAAGTGCCAAGTACTTTGTAATAGCCTGCGTTGTTTGTGGCGCCATCTAGCGCTCGTTGCATGGATGCCTTTTTCATTATCATCACTCGAGTAATAATAATAATGATGCAGTATCACTTTCAATTCAATTTCTAATCCATTACAGAGTCGTGCACACAGCTAATGGCCAATTTTCCAATTGAATAGAAAATTCTTGAAAAAAAAAACCGCTAACTAAAGCCTCACATCACAGGATGACTCGCTCTCGCTCCTCTTTTGCTCTCTCTCTCTCTCTTGCACTCTCTGTGTGTCCGTGTCATTATAACACACCGGAAATTACTTTTCTGGCTTACTAATTTCCAACATACTTTTTGTTTAGACCAGACCAGGAAATGGATGGTCAACAATTCCCCAGTTCCCGTTTAAATCCCAACAACAACAACAACAACAACACAAAAGTTGAGAAGTTTTTTGAACAATCCATTAAAATTGTCTCGTTAAAACATATTTACAGCGCAGTAATAATGCAAGTTACAAAGTAGAATATATTATAGACTTTTTTAATATACATATATTTGTCTTTTTTTTTTTTTGGTTTTTGAATTTGTTTGTTTGCAAACTAATTTGCAAATATCTGTGCCAAAAATACACAAAAATATGACTCAAGGTGTAACTATATAACTCATACATATTTAAAAGTTATAAAAAGTTCTTGACCAAAAAACAAAGCGAAAACAAAAAAGGAAAAGTGAAAAGCTATTAGTCGATGAACTTTTGTGTTTTTGCAATGGCAAAAGGGTATTGAGAATTATGAGCTGGCAGCTGATTTAAATAGGAATTAAATGCAATATAGTTTCAGTTATTCGTTGGTTGTTGAGTCAACAGTTTCCCTGAAACTGAAATTTTGAGATATGATCGCTACGTGCTCAGAAGAAGATTAAGAAAAGTCGATAAATACCAAAGAAAAGGCAAACACGAATTTAATCAGTAATATTGTAAATATAGAATTTAGTTTTAATCAATCGCAGCAAATCATTATTTATTCAACAAGCTCAATAAATCAATAATTATCATATATAGAATACTTGTAGCTTGTCTATAACATGTATCACATGTTGATGTCGTGGTAAATCAAACGCATATCGGGCAATTAGATTATTGGCTAATTCGCTTACAGCCTCTCAAGATATATCTTGAGTGTCACATAAATACGCATATATGTATGTATGTATGTGTGTGTGTGTCATGTATTTGTAATGACAGTCGAGTTGGACATTTAATTTGCATGGCAATGAGCTGGCTTATTGAGTTATTCAGTTATTCGTTCTCTCGACTTTCTCGGCCCAACAACAACAACAACAACATCACAGTTGAGGCTGCAGCCTAATTTCATTTGGGAGAAGGCAAATGTGTGACTGTCTGTGCTGTAGCTGCTGCTGTTGCTGCTTCTTCTTCGCACTTCTTCAAAGATGAAGTGACGTGTTGCACATGCCGCATGCCGCATGTGGCATGCCACCAAGTATAAATATAACAAGTGCCAAGTGAAATATGTACATAAATAAAATGAACACGCTGCGGAATGGTTGTCGACGGGACATGGACGCTTGCTGCTTCAGCTTCAGCTTTAGCTTCATGTTGATGCCACGACACGATGCATGAAAATCGAGTTGAAGTTGCAAGTCGCTGCACGTTGTAGCTTCAGCCTGGCAAAAGCTTTTGTCTGCTTTTTGGTACCGCGACTAATTGTTGTTGTAGGCGACAATGAAGCTGCCGCTGACGTTGCCACACACAGCTGTGGCAGGCGCTGCATGTGATGTATTGAAGAGTTTTTGGCGTTACCGTTGACAGACCGAAGAAGGACCAAAAGCAAGCTCTATGTGTCAGTGTGTGTGTGACTTTTGTGCAACTGCGAAAAGTGCAACAAACTTTGACAAAATAAAAACAAAAATGTGCGCCCCAAAGGCAAAAGAGTGCCCAGCATGATGGCAACAGCGGGATGGCAAATTCGGGGGCGGGGGCGGTTGCTGGTAGCGAGGCGGAGGTGGAGGCGTGGCGAGCAAATGAAGCGCCAGCAAGTGCGCCAAGTTCCAGCAACTTCAAATCGTCAAACACACACACACACACACACATGCAAGTATTCACACGCATGCACACACACACACACACACACACACACACTTATATACTCTGCTTGCACTGCTTGCATTAAAGCTACACACGTTGCGAAAAAAGAGCGCGTGCGAGAGGCGAGTGCATTGAAATTGAAGCACTCTCATTATGCGGCTGCAGGCACAACAACAGTGTTGACACCACACGCACACACACTCATACGCATAGCTAGCTTTTTTTGCAGACAAAATAAACGTATAGCAAAGAGCGTTTATTGTTAGTGACGCTTGATTGAATTTTGAATTTAATCGCAATTCGCGTCGCTTTTCATTTTTGTCGCTAGACCGAACTATTAACAAACAAAAAAAAAAAAAAATCAGCAATGAAACGAAATCAACAAAAAAAATTCTAGCTCCCACGAGCATTATGAAAGTGAGGCAAACAACCAGAAGCGATAAGCGGATTTGGCATGTGTGTGTGTGTGTCTGTGTGTGCATGTGTATATAATATTATCGACAGCATTAATATTTAACACTTGCCGCATGCCAAAAATAAAACTAAAACATGCAAATAAGCTATCTAAATTGGTGGTTTAGCTTCAAATGCCGCTAGATTTGGCTTTAAAATAGCCACGCTGCCAGCACAGCTGCAAGCAGCGGGAGCAAAAAGCAGTGCAAAGAAAAAAAAATAAATGCGAAGCAGAAAAGCAAAAAAAAAAAACCGCAACTGAAGACGACATCAACAACAAAACAAACAACATCAGCAGCAGCAGCAATAATAATATTGGAGTAATGGCAAACTTGGTTAAAGCTTGTGTGTAAAGATGACGTTGCCTTGCTGCTGCTGCTAAGGCAAAGCATCCGCCTCTCCCCCTTTTACAATCATATCATTCGTTCAAAGCTTCTTGCTCGCTGTCCCCAATTATTATGATTATTTTTGATTTGTATTTGAATTAAAAGTAATATGTTAATGCTTATGGAAATTATTGGCTAATTAACGTTGACTGCTGGTTTCAAGTAAACAATAACAAATCAATTGATATACAAATAATATTTACTTACTCGTGCGGGTTGTTGGCTCATTAAAATTGTGACTTGTCCGCTGCTGGATTCCACTTCTTCTGGTTCTTCTGCTACTACTACTGCTTCTTCGTCTTCTTCTTCTTATAATTACAATAACAATCAAACAGCGCCGGGCCGTGTGTTTTGTTGTTGCTTCTTTCTTTTTGGCTTTGCGTGATTTTGCTTTTGCTTTGCTTTGCTTTGTTGTCGTGTCAAAGGAGTCGTCGTCGACTTGATTGAGTTTTGGTCAAAGAAGAGTTGTCACTTGCACTTGTTGTTGTTGTTGTTGCTTTTTGGTAATTCTATTGATTACAAACACACGCATACGCACGCACGCACGCACACACAAGCTCAAACACACTGACGTGTATGCTTCACGCACTTATAAACAAATGCAGCACACGTATTTAATGTTTGCAAGTGTTGTTTGGCATTTACAAAAAAATAAAAATAAATAACCACAATGCACGTCCGACTTTTGGAGCCGCAAATAATCTACTGAACAAATACGCGAACTATCGGCCTATTCGATAGCATGCCAAATATGCACAGTATCGCCCAGTTATCGACTACTTGTTAGCATCGTCAGCTGTTTGACATGTGTTGCCAACTGGCAACCTTGTGCTGTTAAGCATACATTAACTGCTGTCAGGTGGCAACGCCAAGCGGTTGACTTCACTGTGTTTAGCGGCAACGCTGCTGGTTATTACCATTTCTAGCACTCATTTATTACTGCATGACCATGCATTTACATTTTCTTATATTTTATAGGCGCTTTTAACAAATTTCCATACATTGCGCACATTATTTAAAATCAGCTGTGTGCGGAAACTATTCGATAAGAGCTGCGAAGTGAGAAGGCAGCAGTGCTGCCAGCTCTGTTGTTTGGCATGGTTTTTACTTCGTTGCCCACAGATGGCGCTGCTGTGTTAGTTGCCAGCGTTGCCGACAGCTGGCGTTGATGAATTTTCAAATTGGCGGCTTGCTTTGAAATGCAAAACGTCAACGCGAATTAAATGATTATATTCAAAGTGCAAAACAGCTTGCAAGTTTGCTTATCAGTCAAATTGCCTATTATCGTGTACTTTACCAAAATTACCAAAGACAATCGCACTAGTATACAAATATCGCTTAGCAGCCCTTATCAATGATGGGCAATAAACATTCCGCAGACGTTTCCATTCATTACAATTTATTTAATAAGTGTGTGTACTGTGCCCCTTTCGAGGGCACCCACATTCATTTTATGGGCACCCAGCTAGCTAATCGATAAAACCACACCACACAACACATTCGACGAGTGCATTATGAGTCAGTTTTTTACGAGCGCACCAACACCTCGTAGAACTCCTGCTTCACCTCCTCCCCACCGAAGGGTATATAGATGCAGCCATGCGATGGATGTATCTTGCCCACCGTCACACTGTCACAGTAATGTGCCCGGCCCACATACAACGTTTCGCCATCGACATTGGGTCCCGATGCCACCGCATTGGGCACCACATTGCCATGCGATGCTTGAACCCACTGATAGCCACCGCCGACGAGCACCTGGACATCGGTCACCTCATGCTCGGCCTGGGCGTAGGCAGCGTAAGCGGTGGCCTTGGCCGGCACCACTTTGGCGGGCAGCAGATCGCCATTGCGAAAGACGCGACCCACATAGATGGCATCCCCATTGGAATCGTGGCCACCGAGCACGGCGCCCGGTGGCAGATTGCCGGCGGTGGTGTCGATCCAACGTTCCGGCTGTGACAGCACTTCGTAGGCAAAGATCTTGACCTCATCGGAATCGTAGGGTATATAGAGGCAGCCATGCGATGGATGCACCTTGCCCACGGTTAAGCTGCCCGCATGATAGCCACGCCCCGCATACAGATCTTCACCGTCGACATTGCGACCCACTTTGACGGCACCGGGCGGAACGGCGCCGTGCTCCGCCGGCAGCCATTCATAGTTGTGGCCACTGAGCACCTCATAGTTGTCGAGCTCCACCTCCTGACGCGCATACGCCACGTATGCCTTGCCCTTGTTCGGTATCACCTTGGCTGGCAGCATATCGTTGCAATAGAAGGCGCGTCCAATGTAAATCGTATCGCCATCCGAATCATGTCCGGCTACCACGGCATTTGGTGGAACGCTTCCATGGCTAAAGTGCCTCCAGATGTGCTCTGTATGTGTGTGTGTGTGTGTGTGTGTGTGTGGAAGATAGATTGCGTATTAGGTTCTCTGCAGTCTGAAGTTGGACTTGGCATTCGCATTTGCCATGGAGCGTCACTCACCTGCCATTGTTGTCCGTGTTGTGTTGTGTTGTGTTGTTTGATGTGAACTAAGCGACTAAACGTCAACGCCAACAATGGCAACACCTTTAATGGCCATTCCGTGTTCCCGCATCGCTGATAAAAAGCTGCCTTCTCGCTCACCTTATCGCCGTCAGGTCGAGCGAGATAAGACCTTTTACACTTTACACTTTACACACAGCCTATAGCCCACAATCGCAGTTATATTCAGAGTCACAGTTACATTGCAAGCGCTGCGAAATTTCATCAAGTCAATAGAGGTGAAGTTAAATATTTTGAAAGTATGAGTATTTTCCCAAGGGTTGGTAACATGACTTCATCGAATTTATTTTTCTTTTTTTTTTAGTACATTTATATGATTCCTGAGAATTTAATTGCAATCGAATAAAAATTGCCAAAGTTACTTAAGTTATTTAAATAATACTACTCCAATACTTTGGCTGGCAATCTGGTATATTTTCAACTCTATGGTATATTTTGAATGTAGTACTTCATCGACATACCATATGTAGCTTTCGGTATATTTTAGTATTTTGCGTATTGTACATTGTTTGGCATATTTTAGGAATAATACTGCCTTGTAACGGTTATCTTCTTAGTAGTTTTTTTTTATTTTTTATTATTTATCAAATTATTAAATAATTAAACCAGTTCAAACATTATAGTATATACCAACGCATTATGAGGTAACTCAGACAGGATAAATATGAGAACCTATTATTTAATATTTAGAATTATTTTGTTTTGATATCGCTTTTATCAACTTCACTTTTCGTTCAATAAATTTAATGGAGTTACCAGTCTTTTTTTTAAAATTAAACAAAAATATAAAAAAATAAATATAATTAAATTATTAAATAAGTTAAAATAAGTTAAATAATTCAAATAAAGTTTCTCTTCAGAATTTATTAATTAAATTATTATTATTATTAATTGTATGTTTTATGCTTTACACACTAAAGCAAGGTACAAAAAGTGCAGCATACTTTCAGGAGCTTTACTTTATTAAAGCAAATGCAATTCAAATCTAATAATCTTGAATTTAATGTTAAGTACATTTATTTCTTATTGCAATTTATGCACTTATTTAGAGCTTTCGATTTCATTGTAGTAGTTTGTTTATTTGAATAAATTTATTACGCAAACTTGATAAGCAAAATATGTTTTAAATTTTCTCTACTTTTTAAGTTTATTTTTGTTGTACTTTATTTACTAATAACTAGACTAAGTATTAAATGTAATATACATCTTAAAGAAGATCTGTTTAAATCGTGATAAACGGTGTCGGCTACTTAACATGCTATTAACATTAAATACACACTTGTGTTTGTACTTATTTGCAGCCTTGGAGGTATTTGTTAAGCTCGCCACGTTTAATGCGAAGCATTAGGTAACCGAAAATCCAATTGGGAAAGCTATGTTGATCCTTTATTTGTTTACCGCATTTTGGCTGTGTTTGTTTCTTCAATCCACGTTTCTTTTTTTACGCACTCCACTTATTCAGTGGCTGCTGCGTTTACTTTTCTTCTTGTTTCCACGTTTTTTTTTTTGTTTGTCGTTTTGTTTTACGGCTGTTGCCATCCATTGATTTTCCACTGTGTTTTCTTTGTATTTTTCCACTTTTCCACAGTTGTTGCTGCCGCTGCTGTTTTGTTGTTTTGTTCAGTTGCTGCTTTTGTTTGCGATTTCGACAATTTACAACTATTTTCGTGCAGTTTGCAAAGATGTGCGGGGGAAGGATGCACTCGGCACTTTCAATAGCTCCACCTGCGCACAGTGGTACGCAGTCAATTTGTTTGCAATCAAAGCTTAGATGGAGTTACCTATGCAAGAATTTCAATTTCAATTTTAAATTTTATTTTATTTTATTTTATTTGTTTTATATATATATAGATATTTTTTTTTTTGTGAATAATTTAGCTAAATTGTTTTTATATTTAGTTTGTTCTGAATGCTTTTAAATTTGATGTTTAATGATTCTATATAAACAAAATATAGATAATAATAATATAAGTTGGCGCATATATTTAATATTCATAATTAACAAACGATCTTTACATATTTTTTAAATATGTATTTGCAAAATGCTTTATTTGATTAAAAAAAAAATAATAAAATAAACTATAAAATAATAATAATAAAAATTAAATATGAAAGAATGTTATCAAAGGAAAAGGTGAACTAAAGAAGTTTTTCTTTGGCGATATTTTGTCGCATGTGACATTATTTACTTGGAAAGAACATAGAAAGATTTCACCTTTACTCAACATAAAAATATAGGTTGGTATTTATTTTTTTTGCACTTTAGATAGTGCCGCACGCGAAATTTTCTCCACAGAAAAATCCAAATATTACTATTACAATTTTGAAGAATACTTAATATTAAGTAGAGAAAACAGAATAAGAGAAAATTTATATGTTTAATATTGTTAATCAGGGGTGTCACAGAAATTGCAAGCGGAATTAATTCCATTCGAAAATTTCAGCGGTGCCACAGAAATTCGAAAATTTATAAAGTTTTTTTTTAAAGCAATATTGAGCAACAAGTTGGAGCTCGGATGTTAGATTGATGGCGGTCACCTTCTCAAATTAAATTATACTAGCTTCTTCTTAGATTTGAAGTTTTACTTAGTGCTTTTTGATTTTTTGATATATACATGGCATTAAATATATTTATTTTTATTACAATTATATATTGAATGAAATATATAGGAGAATTCGAAACCTTAATGAAGCATAAATGCAAAAATATGATTATATACAATTGAAAAAGGAAAAAGCTTTTATATTTGAAACTAAGCAGAACCGTTCCACTGTGCATGCATGTGTTTGTGTGTTAGTGAGATGATAGTCGCTTGTATGTAGTGGTGGCTACCTGTAACGCTTTTCCGCTCTCAATACGCATCCGTCGGCTGCTTGGATGGACCCACAGCAACACCAACAGTAACAGCAGCAACAGGACCGCGAACAGGAGGCGCAGAAGCAACACGCCAACGTCAGCGCCAACGCCAGCGTCGACGTCGACGTCGAGGGCAGTTGAGTCGTGGTTTTTGCTTTGGCCACACAATGCGGCAGTTTTGGAGTCGCGGTCTGACGCGGTCTCTCTCGGTCCCTCGCTCTCTTATGGTCATTTACTTTGGTGCACCGACCAACCGACAACTGCGTAACTCTCTCAGCAATAGAGCTGCGAAGGGGAGCAGGGAAGGGAAGCGAAGGGAAGAGTAAAGGGGGGGAGGGAGGTAACCGATTGTTGTTGTTCTGGGGAAACGCTGCTCGAGCGCTGGTCACTCACATTGGCCTGTGGTTGCGTCAGCTGTACGCCGTATCTGCTAATGGATGCAGAACCTGCAGCCACAGCTGCAAAACAAACAACAACAGCAACAACAACAACAACAACAACAACAACAACAACAACACTTTAGCCGAGCAACAAAATGTGCAGCATTCAGACGAATTAATGATGCGTACTCCGGAGTCAGCAGCACACTTAAAGATGCCTCCATTGACCAGGTTTTAAAGCAGTCGCATTGTCAGCTGCCGAGATGCCATTGATGCAGAGGGGAGAGGAGAGGGGAGAGAGTAGAAGGAGGGGGGAAGGGAGAGTGGGAGAGGGAGGGTAAGCTATTAACTGCCAGTCAGCTGTTAATGCGTAATTACGCCTCAGCCAAGCCAGCTGCTGCTGCTTAAAGCCAAACTCGAAAGCGCTTTCAATTCGCGCTGCGGTTTTATTTCCACAATTTGTGGCATGAAAAGCAACCTTTCTGATTCCCTAAAACTTTTCCCTGCGATGCTGACTTCTGCATTCCAAACATTTCCCTAATTAGTAGTAATAAAAGTCAGTCAACCATGATTACGAGTTTCTTTATCTATATCTATATCTATATCTATATCTATATCTATATCTATATCTATATCTATATCTATATCTATATCTATATCTATATCTATATCTATATCTATATCTATATCTATATCTATATCTATATCTATATCTATATCTATATCTATATCTATATCTATATCTATATCTATATCTATATCTATATCTATATCTATATCTATATCTATATCTATATCTATATCTATATCTATATCTATATCTATATCTATATCTATATCTATATCTATATCTATATCTATATCTATATCTATATCTATATCTATATCTATATCTATATCTATATCTATATCTATATCTATATCTATATCTATATCTATATCTATATCTATATCTATATCTATATCTATATCTATATCTATATCTATATCTATATCTATATCTATATCTATATCTATATCTATATCTATATCTATATCTATATCTATATCTATATCTATATCTATATCTATATCTATATCTATATCTATATCTATATCTATATCTATATCTATATCTATATCTATATCTATATCTATATCTATATCTATATCTATATCTATATCTATATCTATATCTATATCTATATCTATATCTATATCTATATCTATATCTATATCTATATCTATATCTATATCTATATCTATATCTATATCTATATCTATATCTATATCTATATCTATATCTATATCTATATCTATATCTATATCTATATCTATATCTATATCTATATCTATATCTATATCTATATCTATATCTATATCTATATCTATATCTATATCTATATCTATATCTATATCTATATCTATATCTATATCTATATCTATATCTATATCTATATCTATATCTATATCTATATCTATATCTATATCTATATCTATATCTATATCTATATCTATATCTATATCTATATCTATATCTATATCTATATCTATATCTATATCTATATCTATATCTATATCTATATCTATATCTATATCTATATCTATATCTATATCTATATCTATATCTATATCTATATCTATATCTATATCTATATCTATAGCTATTTCTTTTACTATTTCTTTTCACTGATTCTCTGAAGGAAATGATAAGGAAATCGTCCTGTCGCCAACTGTTGAGCAACTGTGGCAATTTGAACTGAGTTTCGAGGGCATCCTGTCAAAATTGCTTATTGCAGAAGTTGTCATCATCGCTGCATTCCTTTCCGCTGTCCCGCCTTATTCCTCAACATCATCACCATCATCACTATCGTCATCATCATCATCATCATCATCATCGTCGCCTTCGTCGTCATCATTGTTTTCTTTTCCGCTTGACTCGAACTTGGCATTGCGATTGCAGCTTGATTTCCATTTGCCGTTCGCAAATTGAGAGCATTGGGAAAATGTTTTTCCTGTTGCATTTTCGGCATGCCAAAATTCAACTAGTAGTTGTCTTGGGTAATATGGAAATTTTTGTTTGCATTCGTGAAATTCGTGAACGTGAACGTGAACTCGTGAACGGGAATGCTGCAAATGCGGGAGTACAAATTAGGAAGTTCAATTAATGAAATGAAATTGCAGTGTAAAGCCAACTGCAGCGTAAAAGGAAAAGAGAAAGAGAAAGAGCAAGAGAGAGAGAGAGAGAGAAAGGGAAAAGTTGCTTGAGACATTAACGAATATTTGAATATTCTTAGATTGCTCCATTGCTGCTTATGGCAGAAGTTTCAATTGCTTGCAAGTGCACATGGCAAACTTCAAAGGGGGAAAAACTATTGTATTTTCTAAAATTATAATTTCAAAAAGAACTTTTCTTCGAAAAGTCAAAAGAAAAAGCTCAAAGTAATGAAATAGAAACTCATGAAATAACTTGCAATTCAAATAATTAATTACGCATACGACGAGTAGGTCGATGGCAATGAATGCAATTAAATGAAAAGAGTTCGAAACCTGAAGACTATTTCAGTTGATGTGTTTTAAAAATGTTACAAAAGATATTGCTTGCACTTAAAATAATGAATTGAGCATACGTCGTGTGTGCCAATAGAAACTTTGAGTGTGCAAAGCTAAAAAGAAAATAACAACTGCTGCTCAATACATATAATTAATTAAGCATACGCTACGTATGCCAATGAAAACTTGTCTACTTTTCTTTTAATCGATTAAATATTTACTTTATTCTGTGAAATGTGGTAAAAAAAAAATGGGGGAAAAAAGTAATATAATCTAATTGCTTTCAAACCAACTCTGGCTCGATTGGTGTCCAGGATTCAAAGTCGGACTTTGGGGGCGAGTCGCTCATGTCCGCCTTGACCGTGTAGTTGCTCTGATTGATGCTGTAGTGCACATTGAGATAGAGCTCCTTGCGGAAGGGCAGCGCAAAGTATCCCTGCTGCTTGATGGCATCCTTCTCGTTGCGATGATAGAGAACGACAGCGTTGCTGAGCACCAAACGCAGCTCACTCGACCCATCCGCATGGCGTCTGACATTCTGTTTGACGATCTTGATTAGCTGCGTTTCGGGTTCGCGAACCAGCGGCAACGATAGCAACGGTTCACAGCGGCAGCTGAGCTTCTGGGTGAGCGAACAGCTTTGGCTGCCAGTTGCTCCACCTCCTCCTCCTGGCTTCTGTCCGCCCAGATTGGCGAGGTTACCGATTTGACCCAAGCTCCCGAGATTACCCAGATTGCCCAAGGCGCCGAGTTGACCCAAGTTGCCCAGATTGAGGCCACCGACAGTGGTGCCGAGGCCACCCAGCATATTGGACAGACTCTGGAGCGGCAGACTGGTCAAAATGGGACCGACCAGCGGCAGATTCTGTGCAAAGGCGGGCAGAAAACCGGGCTGCTGTTGCACGGGTGCCACAACAGCAATCGGTTGCAACGGTTGCACTGGTTGCAAGCTTGGCAGTGGCGCCACTGGCAGCAGCGGTTGCACTGGCTCCACTGGCACAGGATTTGCATTGAAATTGTCATAGTAGACGGGTATCTGCTTTTGTGTATTAGAATATCAGTTAACTCCAAGTGCGCTTTCACTTTGTGCTCTCTCTCTTCACTTACCAATTGTCGCTTTGGACGCTGCTCCGGCTTCACAGTTGTTGTCGATGTCGTTGTTGTTGTTGCTGTTGACTTTGGCGTCGTTGGCTTGTCGACAACTTCAACTGCAGCTGCCACGCAGATGAGCAAAATAAAACCCAGATAGTCTCGCATCTTTGCTGCCTGTTTGTGTTCTGTGTTGTGCTCTTCTAAATGCCCAGCTCTTTTATATGCTTATCTTCTTCCACTTTTTAGCCAGCTTTAATCGGCCCAGCACTTTGAGCTCTTTAATGCGCACACGGAACCTGTTATCAGTTTGCCCAATATTTTTGCCCTTTATCGATACTCGCAATTAAATTTCATGCGAATGTGGGTCAAAACGTTGGGCGCAGCTTTAGAATGATTCTCTGTTGAAAAGTTTCAAGTAATTTCGCATTTTATTTTCGGAAGCGTCTTACTTTTGTGACGCTTTATTAATACATGTATTTAAACTAATTTGGATGAAGAAGTTAACCCGAATTCAAGTTTATATTTAACATTAATTTAATTTAGAATTCTAAAGCTGCCAAAAGTTAATTTCAAATAAGAGATGCATGATTTAAGTCCTGGTAAAAAACTACCCAATACGTAGAAGGAAGCATAATTTAAGTCCTTGCTTTGGCTGAAGTCGATCAAAAGACTTGAAACATTGAATTTAACAAGAAATGAGAAATTAAATTAATTTAAGCTGATTATTAAAACAGAAAATTTGTATTATTATTACCCCGTACCCAAATGAATACTGAGAAAATCACCAAAATATACCGAATGCTATATTTGGTATATTGATATATGTATATATATACCATAGAGTACTAAATATACCAGATTGTTAACCAAGCAAATACTCTACGGAAAGTAATGAAGATTTAGTCATTATAAAATTGTCAATATTATTATTGAAACTTTATGGGTGTAGTTCCAAAAATATCTGAAAGTCTCATGAACCATAATAGATAAAATAAACGATTATGATTAATATTATTCTATAAAAACAGTCGCTAAACATATTAATGAAAATGCTTAAGACAATTCGATTACAGAATAAATAATTATCATTATACATTCAATAAAAAAGCTAAGAAATAACAAAAAGTTTTTTTGTAAAATTTTGCTATGATATTAGATTAAAGGCAACTAAACTTTAGTTATAGTCTTTAAATTGAAAATATGCAAGATTTCTAGTAGCAAACGTTTCTCACTTGGAAATTAGTCATGCATATATGCAAATATGATCCATGGGGAATTCTAGAAAATGCATTTCTGGGCAGAATGTAATAGGCATGAATGAATGCATCAGGCTGAATGCCATTTAGGTAGAAGTATTTGTAGTGAAACTTAGTTAAAAAAAATATATGTATACCACATGATGTTGATGATGATGTTAAAGTTGTGTAGTAGAAATTGTTAAAACAAGACTCAGTCGGTTGGTCTGTCTGGCGAATTTGGAGTGAAATTAAATTTCAATCAAATTGAAATATGTAAATGGAATTAAGTGCTCACTGATTTTGGATTTTGCAGCTTTGCTTCCTTTGAGGCTGTCCAGCAGCTGTGACAAATCGCCAGCAGTCACATGATTAAAGTCCTTTTCCCCCTCCTTTGCAGCAGCTTTGCGGGAGCGAGCAAATTAGATTAGGCAAAATCATGTGGCACACAGACCAAAAGAGAACAGGACGCAGGACGAAGGACGAAGGTCCTTGCCACCTTGTCGCCTGGCCACCTTGTTTAGCGAGCGTTCGTTTGGCTTTCAGGAATCCTGGAATTGGTGGCGCACATTTTGTTTTTTTTTTTTTTTGTGGATGAGAATTTCAATTTGTTGTGCTTTAAAGTTCTATGTGCTATGGACGATTAGCAGCCATGCTGTGATGGCTAGAGGGGGGCATGGACTAGGGGGAGGGGGGTGTGTAGGGGTGTTGAGCTTGCCGATTGGCACTCGGGTGTTTTGCTGGAGAATTCCAACGGGAACCTGGGCGTAACTTTGTTGTTGTTTTTGGTTTGTTTGACAGTTCGTTGGCGATGGCCGGGGGAAGGGGAAGTTTCGGTGGACATTTGATGTTGTTCTTGTTGCTGTCGCTGTTGCTGCTGTTGCTGGGCTCATAAATCAAATAAGTTTTGACAAATTGCACATTAAAGTCGCATATTGTGTAATGTTCTTGTTGAAAATGAAATTGCCATGCACACAAATATAGTATTATGCAAAACGACGAGATGTCGCTGTCCTTGAAACTGCAGACTGCCCGAAAACTAATCCAAACATTTGCCTTGATTTATGACTTTGTATTGTGCGCAAATATTAATCAAGCACAAATTCTGTTAACTTTGCTTAAAACAAAAAATAAGTATTGCATCTATTTTCGGCAATTAAAAATGGCGGCTGCTATTGATGCTGCTTCCTCTTCTAGCATTCAGGCATTCACTGTGTTAGTTTTGCGCATTTTGGGAGTTGCCATATTGTCTGAATCACAATAGCTTGTGACGTCACAAGTGCAATTATTTCACGTTCTCCTGTGTGTGTGTGTGTGTGTGAGCTTGTGTGCGTCTACCGAAAACCGGCACAAAAGTAAAGTTTAAAAATACTTTTCAACATAAAATATATTTTATGGTTACTCACAACAGAACAGCAACAAACTGCAATAATAACAACAACAACAACAATAACCATAATAACAAAAGCTAAACGAAAGCAGCAACAGCGCAGCAGCCACGTCAACAGCAACGCTTCGTTAATGGTTGTTGTCGACTCTCTGCCTCTGCCTCTGCATTTGACTCTGCGCTGTCGACGTCGCTGGACTCAATGCAGCTGCGACGCAACGCGACGTTAGTTGAGCTCGCTGTCCAGCATGAAAATCTTATTATAAATGATGCTGTTCATATAACCAAAAGAAAGGCAAAAGGAAAAAGAAGAAGACGAGGCAAACTGTAGTTAAACAAAACAGTGTGCGAGTGCGAAAGAGTGAGAGCGAAAACAGTGCTTGCGCTCTGAAGATCACTCAGATAAATGACAGTTAACCCAACGAGAATTTTGCGGTTAGCCGTTGGAAGGAGACGGGGGAAGCAGTCATGTTGTCCCTAAGAATTGCTCAGCATGACGGGCAAATTATTAAATTGATTACCTTTTGAGCTGTAGTTACAAATGGCGCACTTCTTAACAGTGCTCAGTATGGGTGAATACATTTCTTTTTTTAGCTGCTTACACGTATAAACCATAAATAACATACAAAAATACAAAACACTTTTATAATGCACCTTAGGCTTACACAACTAATATCTCTGCATGGAGAATTTCCTAACAAATGATGAAACACAACAAGCTAATTTTACCCATTAACAAAAGCTCAAAACATTGCACTCACACGCACATGCACAGGCAAGCATGCATGCATTTGTGTAAGCGTATGTGTGAATGAATGCGTTAATCCTACACTTTTGCTCTTGCTGTCTGTTGCCGTCTCGCTCTTGCTCGTTTACACGCGTCGCGTGTATTCGACATTTGTATTTTATTGCTGTTCTTGCATTTAGCACATAACGGTAACATTTAAAAGTGCCTGTCTCTGTCGCAGCTGACGTCGCTGCCGCTGCTGCTGCTACAACAGCGCTGGCAGCGCTTTGCATTCTGGGTATAAATATAAGCTGCAGGAGAACTGCGAGAACAGCGTGGAGAAGGCGAACGTAAAGAGAAATCAAAGCCCAAGTCCAATTCGAGAAGCGAGAGAGAGTCCCCAACGCAATTCCAAGAGCTGAGAGAAATGGCATCAAGCAACAGCATGTGGCAACAGCAGCTGACACTAATCCTGCTGCTCGGCGTGATTTGTGCTCGCTGCACGGCAGCGCCGCTGGCCGCTGATGATGATGTTAAGGATGAGAATGAGCTGCTGCTGCTGCTGACGACCACCGAAAAGCAGCATCGCATTGACTGTAAATTGGCTTTGGATGCAACAATGGACTCGTTAGAGCAACAGCAACTGCTCGAGGCGATGGGCTGCAGCCGCACTAATAAGCCAACAGCAACAACAACCGAGATACCAACAACAACAACAACAACAACAACAACAGGAGTAACAGATGTGGAGCAGGATGAGGAGCCGCCAAGTGTGCCAAGACACTCGAGGCCTGGTGGCAGCAGTCAGCCTCTCTATGAATTACAATTGGTTGTTTGGCCAGCTGGCGTTGATGGCAACCACGACGTCGATGGCATTGTGCCAGTTGTGGCAACGACACCCAGGACAACTCGTGCCACAACGACAACAACAGCACCTACAACATCCACAACATCGACAACAACAACAACAACATCGACAACGACAACGACACCTTCTGTTGGTGTCCCTTTGTATGAGGATCAATTGGTCGTATTTCCGCAAATGGATTTTCAAGAGGAAAATTTTGATTATTTCTTTGATGAGTCCAGCTCAACGACCACAAAACGACCCAACAGCAGCAGCAACAGCAACAGCAACGGCAGCAACGCAGCAACCTCATCAAAGCCAGTTTATGTGCTGGAAAACTTTCGCAAGCAGCATCCCAATGGCACCGAGGAGCATAAGTAAGAAATGTCACCAGGCACAACGGAAACAAGTCTCTAGATTTAATATCTTGCTTCTTTTTGTGTTCCCCTAGATTAGTGCTGAGCAATGGCTTGGTCAACTATATGAAGCACTATCCGAAGCAGGTGCACGATAAAGTGATCAATGTGCAGGAGGGATACAGTTCGTTGCCGGTTGCCGGAGTCCAGCCTCAGATCCAGACCCTTCACTATATAGCCGATGAGCATGGCTATAACATCCACAAAAGTAAGTTTTTACTCTCGCTCCGTCAGCATAATCATTATTATTATTATTCTTCCTCTTTTTCTTCAACACTTCGATTCAAAGTTGAGCGCAGTCCTTTGCCATTGCTGTTGTCCCAACGAGCGCTTGCTAAAGCCACAGAAGCACCAACAACCACGACATCCACGATGTGAGAGCGTTGCACATGCAGCATGTGCTGGCGTGCCACAGTGACACATGCCACATGCCACATGCAGCCTGCAGCTTGCTACAAAGCAGTCATCCTTAAATGAATTCTTTTTTTTCGGTATTTATTTCAATTTTTTTTTTGAACGAAATATTGTAGTCATAATTATAAAATAAATAAATGAAATTTTTGAAACAAATAAAAGTATTTTCTATTATAACAAATAAATGAAATTATTTATACAATCTGTTTATACAGTTTTTATTTTTATATTTAATATAATATGTATGTAATTTAAAAGCTGTATCAAACACACTATAGATTAATTTGCAGAATTTAAGATGCCAATTGAAGTGTTAAACAATTTAGTACTGAATAAAAATGCAATAATCCTCGGATAATGATTTCACGCTGTCCCGCCTCCCTCGCTCAACACGCCGTATACGTGATTTGCACACCTTCTGACCTTTTGGTTGACTACGCTTCACTGTGCTCGTGCTGCTGGCTTGACTTCGGCATAAGATGGCAAATAAAATGTAATGCCCGCAAAATGATTTGCAGTTTTCTCAGTTGTTTTTCTTGTTGCTTTGCTTCATAGTTTTTCTTTTTTTGTTTTTTATTTGGATTTTCCGTATGTTGTGTTGCTTTGTTTTGCTGGCATCTTCTAGGAGCTCGGATTTTTGCCTTTGTTTGTCTCTCAATCGCATAGCACTTGATTGCTTTCCTAGTTTTTTGTATCCTTGTTGTTATCCTCGAAACTTGCTTATGTTATTGTTATTGTTGTTGTTCTAGTTGTTGTTGTTGTTGTTGTGCCATGTCGTCGCATTTGGGGCCCAAGTCAATGCTGATGATGCCATTTAGATGCATATCAAAGTGTTTCACTTTTGGCCAATCCTTTTGCAATTTTTGCATATGTTTCTATCGCAAAGGATGCTCGACTATACTATATGGATATTCTATATGTATTTATGTATGTGTGTGTGTGTGTGCATATTTATTTATTTATTTAGTTTCATTTTTTGTGTTTTGTTCACTTTGATTCCAGCTTTTGTTTGCTCTCTCCTTCTTCTTCGATTGTAGTTTATGGCTTCTGTTCTGTGTTCTGCCTTCGTTCTCTGGCAACTTTCCTCGAATTTCACCCCTTTCCTCCCCTCCTCTCACTCGCTCTCAGTATTTTCACGTATAAATCTTTGCCGCTTTTGTTGTTTACGCCACAAAGTTTCATTGTTCGTCAACCCGTGGCAGCTGGCACCAATCGAAAGTTTCGTTTCCCTCCCATTATACTTATTATTTAAGACATTTCGCCAGCATAGATAATACTCCACTTTCATATCTCGGCCAAGCATCTTTAAGTGTCTTTTCGTGTGCCACATCTATTTCAACTTATTCAATTGTATTTTGCCAACGTTTATTTGACATTATCAACCAGCAATAGATACTAGATACTAGATACTAGATGTGTGTATATAAGCTCGACAATGTTCTTAGACGTAATCAAATTTAATTTCAAAGTTTTGATAAGCATCAGAAGTTCTTAAGTTCATTGCATTTGTTGCTTATAGCTCTTAGTAAACTATAAAGATTTTAAACGAAATAAATGTTTGTAAAAAAGAAAATTTAATTTCCAAATTTAAAATATTTACATACATGAAATAAATAATGTTAAAATAATCAAGTTTACAAGTTCTTATTGTTTAGCATTTTTATGTTATCTATATTTACGTACATAGTCGATAGCTTATCGTAACGCTTAACGATGCACTCTATTGAAAGTTAGTTCAATGCTGAACTCCTTTCGCAATAATGAATTGATTATTAATAAATGTAGTCACCACTCAGACTGATAGTTTCATGTTTGCGTAAAAAACTTTTTGGGCAACAAACACTTATAAATAATTGAAATATAGTTGCATATATTAAACACCTCTGAGCATGTCAATAAAGTTATGAAAATTGAAGTTTTATTCTTTTGGTTTTGTATTAAATTGTGTAAAGTTTGTTGAGAGTGTAAATTATAAAAGAGGTATATAAATTGTAGTTGTAAAAAAATTAATTGAATTTGGTTTATATACTTAAGAAAGTGGAAAGTTCAACACCCGGAAATAACTAATTATCTTGTGTTTATTTGAAAATAGATATGCGTAAATTATCGCTGACTTACTATCGATAATTGAGCAACATTTGCAACAACAACTGCAATTGCATCTGGGGCTATAACTTTGATCCGCAACTAAAGTGATTTCCGTTCGGAATATCATTTTGCACTTGGTTGATTTCGTGACTCGAGCGTGAGCCGCGAGCCTCGTGGGCAATTTATCGCCAACGCTGCTGACAGTTCCGGAGTTGCATACACAACAAAAAAACACAACAAAAAAGCGCAGATGAAGTCAGTTACAGTTAACAGTTAATGGCAGAAATCTCATACATACATTCATATATATAAATATGTATATATGAATGTGTGCATAAGTAATGGTGGCAAAAATTTAACCGCAAACAACGCAGGAAAAAATACGTATACGTACGAGTGTACCACTTCCTCTCTCTCTTTCGGTCCGGTTCTCTTTGTTCATATGTGTCTGTAGCTGTATAAATTTTTAACATAAATCCACTAAGAGCTTTACCAACAAACAGGCCCATTGTGAACTGAACTTCGGCATGTTGTTTGCCTGTTTGTTTGCTTGTTTGTTTGTTTGTTTGTTCATTCATTCGTTCGTTCATTCGTTCGTTCGTTCGTTCGGAGTAAAAAGGGGCGTCACTACTCGAGTAAAATGTTACGAAAAGCCGCAAAAGCGTCTGGCAAATTTTTGTGCAAAATGAACATAAAGCTATTTGTTAATTCAATGAATTTATTCGCAGTGCCCTAGGTTCAATTCCAGTTGTAGTTGCAGTTGCAAGTTGCAAGTTCAGAAAGTCCTTTTTGACAGAGAGCACTTTTGTAAATGCCCAAGCGGAACATTGTCAGCCAATGTTCACTCTACGCGTGTGTGTGTGTGTGTGAGTGTGTGCTAAATGTACACACTGATAAACACATTACAAGATATTTTGCATATTTTATGTGCTCGCCCAACCGCACAAAACCAAACTGAATCGAACAGAGCTGAACAGAACTGAACATGCAGATATATCTGACACCCACACACACACACACACACACCAATACACACACACATTGTCGCTGGCACTCGGAGTGTGCCAATGTTAAAATCTGTTTTTATGATTAATCGCCGCGCGGCATGAAAAACAAAATGCCGCCGGGTGCATTTTAATTTTTCAGCAATTTCATTTGGTCGCCATTTTAAAATGTGAAACCTTTTGGGAGTCAATGGTCATCCCCCGGCTTTACTCTTTACACAATGCATATCGCACTTGTATATATACATCTACATATATCTCTATACTATATATATTTGACATCTACAAAGTATGTATGTAGGTGTGCATGTGTCATAATGTTGTCACGCTTCTGTTGGCTTTCATATACACACATTTATTTTTATACCCGCGACCCATAGGGTAGAAGGGTATTATAATTGTGTGCCGGCAGGAAATGTCTGGAACAGGCAAAAGGAGGCATCTCCGAACCCATAAAGTATATATATTCTTAATCAGCGCCAACAGCCAAGACGATCTAGCCATGTCCGTCTGTCTGCCTGTCCGTCTGTCCGTCTGTCCGAAACACTGAATCTCAGAGACTATAAGAGATAGAACTCTAACTTTTTTCAATAGCATTTGCTATGCTTCTACGCAGATCAAATTTGATTCAAATTTTTGCCACGCCCATTTCCGCCCCCGCAAATCGTGCAAAGTCGAATAACAAGCGTAATTTTAAAGCTAGAATTTTGGTATATACCATAATGACTATAGTCTTTGTAATTTCCGAAATTTTGGTTGCGATCAGATAAAATTTGTCGAAGCTATTAAAGAATTACATTTGTATGAGCAAAAACGCCTACTTTCTAGTGGTATAATTTGCGTTGGCTGACAATCTGGTATATTTTGCACTCTATAGTATATATTGAATGTCGTACCATATCAATATATCAAACATACCATATGGTAAATATTTGTTTTTAATTTTTGGAGAGTCCGCAATTTCTCTGGGTATCTCACAGTCGAGCACACTTGACTGTAGCTTTCTTACTTGTTTTGTTTTTGCTTTTGCTTGCGGGTGCCTATTAGACTTTGCATTTTCTCGATTTTACAGTTGGGAGCTCAAGGTTCGTTAACATTGAGCCAATCATACGTATACCCTGTAAACTGGACACTCTTTGAGTAGGGTATGCTGCAAGCAATCAAGAATTTGATTCAGAAATTCATGACGAAATATAAAAATAAATTACATTAATAAAGACAAGAAATTTAATTATTGATTTTGTTTTGCGAGTAAATTGTAATGCAAAATCTATTAAAAATATAATGCAAAATGCACAATGTGCTGACCATATTTTAGAATAAATGAAATATTTATTAATTATAAATGATTGTGCTACGAGTATATTTTTCACTTTATTTTACAAGTTATAACATGTAATTTTTCTAGCCAACATAACATCGGAAAAAGCTGAAAATATGTTAATCAACTATTATCTTTAATCTAAGATACAGTATAAGATATAGATTTCGAGCTATTGACATATTTTTTAGCTAAAGCATTTGAAAACTTGTTGCTTTAGGTCATACTTACATAAAATATAAATATTCCAATTTCTACATTATTTAAAAAGAATAGAATATATTATTCAGCTATTTATTAAAATCTGTGAGACAATAATATCGAAATTTTAAGTTAATGTAATGTATGCACTTCATTTGTAGACTTACAAATTATAAAATGAAAATAAATATAAAATACAATAGAAAATATATATTAACTGGCAATTACTTAATAAAAATTAGACTATAAAAAATTGATAATGAAATTGTAAAACATATTTTAATTAGGTATAAAATAAAGTTTGTCTATACAACATTGAAAGAAGAAGAAGATTAGTAAAGTTTAATAAATTATTTAAATTGTTCACATTGTAATTATTTAGAAATATATTAGCCAGCAACTATCTTAAAACTAAATAGCAAACTGCAACAAAAATATAGAAAATCAATATGAAAGTAATATTTTAAAATGATTGCAAATTAAATGTAAAAACTTTTTACCTGGCGGACTAAACTTACATGGTAACAAACATACTATGTAAGCTAATTGATAAATGAAAATGAAATTAAAAGTTTGAGCGAATTGTTAAAATGGAAAATCGTTTTCGAGTTTTAACGAAGCTCAAACAATTTGCCGTAGCTATTTAAAGATTTATAAGTAAAGCCAGCTGATCGATGGATTTTCGCTCCGGCATTTTACTTCAACGTACTTTCTTTTTCAGCTTTGTTTTTGTCGTTTACGTTTTCGTATTTTCTTGGTTTTCTTTTTTGGTTGGTTGTTTGGTTGGTTGCTTGGTTGGTTGGTGCGTTGATGGCAAGCAAATTCAGCTCCTTTGGCTATTTTAGCTGTCGTTGCCTTGACGCTTCCTTCAAAAGACTGAGAGATAGAGAAAGAGAGAAGAAAAAGCTGAGGTAACTGCTGCCTGTTGTTGGATGGAAATTTTCGCGTTTATCTTGTACTATTTTGCGCACATTCGTTTCACATTACTATCTTGGCGGGGGAGGGGGATGGAAATGGGATTGGGGGAGGATTGTCTGCTGCCTGCAACTTACAACTTGCAACTTGCAACTTGCAACTTGGCGTGCTCGGCACGCGCTTACTAATTTTATTCCTTAATAAAAACCGAGGCAGCGTCAGCACCCCAAAAAAAAAAACGAAGAAGCGAATGAAGGAGCTAGCGCACGTAGCGAAGCCAAGCCAAGGACATTCTTGCTCCTTTCTCTCTCTCTCTGTCTCTGTCTCGGACTTGGACCGTCCGGTTAACGCCATTGTTTGCCCTGTGCTGGCTGCTATCAAAATAGCAAAGTTCATTAAAGTGATAATTACAAGGGCCGTAAAAAAACGCTGCACAAACTGAAAGCTGAAACGCTGCCTGTTTGCCCCCCTTTGGGCCTTCTTCAGATTGCATTTATATAGTGCATCTTGTATCGTGAGGTAAAAATGCATTTACTACCCTGTGTTTAATTTCACTTTAAGCGCTTTAATTCGCGTCTCATTTTCAACTAACTAATTTATTAAGGGTTTTACATGGTTATCAAATTGTTTTGTATTATAGTACATACATATGTATTGATTTCCTGCGAACAATGGCAACTAAAAACTAATTAATTTAGCTATGTATTTCCTTCGTTATCTTAAACGCTTTTAAGTCTTTGGCTTCTATTGTGTGTCCAGCTAAATTATTAGGAGTAATCCTCTTTATTGATAACCTATAAGTGCAGGCAATATTTATCAATAGGCCTTAAATTACTTACTTGAAATATACATACAATGCACTTTTAAAGTGCTGTTTATTGAGATCGATTCCGCAAAGTGTTTTAGCATCGATTTATCCATATTTTATTTATTTTTTATTGACTAATTGTTAATTGTAAACATGTATTAAATAGAATATATTGACATAAAGCAATTATTTCTTTATTTAAAATAAACATATATAATATAATATAATCTGTAAAATTTGATTTTTGTTATTTTGGCATTAGATTATGTCATTTCTTCTATTGCGCTTTTTAAGGTTCATTTTATTGTAAGGTTTGTCTTAGTTGCTGTAGTTGGAATTACAATCTAGGATTTTATGCACTATATGGTATATTATGGACTTAATAGTATAAAAAAACACTAAATGTAGCATTCGCTAAAGTTTGTAGTAATTTATCGGCCTAAAAAAGGTTTGTATTAAACTATCGATACCTATTGACCGCGTGATCAGATGAACACCAACAAAGTTGAATAATTATTTATTTATTTATTTATATTAAATATTTAATTTGCATCATTGTTTTGAAAATTTTCTTTCTTTTTCTTCATACGTAGTTAAATACGATTTTAATAAGTAACAAAATTACAATTGCAATTAACATTTTTTTTTATTTATATAAAAATAAGTAATATTATTTATTGATTCAATTGCTTTATATATTTGTAAATTAAACTATTTTTAAGACATTTTTAAATGATGGTTGATACGTCTTTTCGTCCCAGCAAACTTATCTTACTTATTAAGTTTATTTAATAAATTATATGCAGTTAACTTAAACTTTCAGCAAATGCTTATTTAAATTTTACCTTAACCATTTAAAAATTTCTTTAAAATATTGCAAATTTGTTACATTTTTTTTTCATTTTATTCTCTAATTTGTTTTCTTGTAATGGCTTAGAAATAGTCAGTTATCAAACCTCAAATTGGCTTAAAAAGTGGACAACCTATTCCTATTCTATATATATTAAATTTATTTAATATACAATTTCTTTCTTGAATATGTAAGTTCAGTGCTTTCCGTAATTATGTAAATTATTTTTCTTTCAATACAATTCATAAATTAAAACTTTAATATTACCTTAATAAATTCACATTCTCTTGTAAGGAAAAAACACGCCTTAAGCTTAACGAAATTTATTATATTCGAAAAATATGAAATTTTTTTAATTTTCTTTTTCCTTTTAACTTTAAAGTTAAATATTTGCCCATTCATTTTTCCTTTAGCATTTAATTTTAAATATTTTAATGTTGCATTAAATAAACTCTAATTTTCTGCATAAAAATGTAAAAATAATAAATTTTGAAACTCAGATGAGCATCTGGTAGAAATTTGTGATTTCCTAGAGTTTCCACTTACCGAAAGAGCTCTCCTCAGTTTTGAAGGCGAGCTGCATAATATGCTAAAGCATGTTTAATTATGCTTTTAATCTGCAATACTTAGCTTGCAACTGGACTTTGTTGTTGCAAGAGTTGTTCGCTGGCTGGCTGGCTGCATCAGCTGTGGCATTAAAATTGCATAGGAGAATGCAAAGGAATGTTTGAAATGCAATGCATAATTTGCGCAGGACACGTAAAATAATTAATTTCCGCTTCCGTAAACAAAGTGAGTTACTCTAGTTAGTTAGTTGAACTTTTCACCCTCCTCCCTCTCTCTTTCTCTTCACTCTCTTTCTCTTCATCTATTTATAATATATGCACACAGTGGTCGACATATAGAGTACTATATATATATACGTATGTATATTTGCGATTCTGCCTAGCTTATGACTAGCACAAACTGTCAAGCAAAGCTGAGGCTGAGAAGAATGGTCATGGAGTCTGGTCGCGAGAGAGACATAGAGAGAGAGAGAGAGAAAAAGGGAGAGAAAGAGATTCTTTTGGGAAGCGCGGCTTAGCTGCGACTTAGGACAACTTTGGATTGCAAATTTCATTACAAGTTGTCAGCGTGGCAGGCACAAAAAGCGCGCACAGCGACCCGGTTTCCATTTTACCGACCGGCCGGGGCGTGCGGCATGTGGCAAGCTGTGTGGCAAGAGGCAAGAGGCGCCATTGAGGCACGTGTTTTTCGCGCGTCGCTCACTGCAGAGGCGCATCACAGATTTAGTCAGGGCTGGAGCAAATAGGGTTGTTGGCAGCGCACAAAATATTTACAGAATTTAATGCATTCAGTTTTGGCTCGGTTTAGAAATGAAATTGTGAAAATTTAACTGAATTCAGTATTTACGTATACTTAATAATATAAGCATTTTTGTTCACATTTATTCAACTGATCCTTAGGAGCATTTAGAATTGATAAAGAAATTTAATTAAACTGTGAAACTTAAACTGATATTCAACTGATACTTAGGAGCATTTAAAACTGATAAACAGATTTCATTAAATTGTGAATTTTAAATTTAATTCAGTATTTATATATGAAAATTAATATAAGCACTTTTGCTTGCATTTAAACTGATTTTTAGAAGTATTTTGAACTGATAAGCAAATTTAATTTTATGATAATAAAATGTTATTAACTTTTTTTTCCAGCTGTGTTTAGAAATTATAAGGAAATTGAAAAATTCTGTAATAAACATATGCATTTAAATGCTTTAATTAATATAAGCATCAATTATAATTTACGCTATTGTTTTAATTATACTTTAGAAATAAATTTGGGTTTTAAAAATAAATTACAACAAAAACAGTACTAAAATTAATCAGGGTTTTAAAATGTTTCTTTGTTATATATATTTTTAAAGAAACAAATTTATTTTTATAGTACAAATAAAATCAATCTTTTTTCGTAATATTTAGTTTTTTTTTTTAATTTACTAAAATGATTTTTGGGATACATAAATCCATTTTTTAGTCAGCTTATATACATTAAAAAATTCTGATTAATTTTAGTATTTTTTAACAATTTACTAAATTAATTTGGAGAGTGCTTAGAATTAAAAAATTACACATTTATTTTTACACTAAATAATTAAATTTAATTTAACATTACATATATATATTTTTGACTATATAAATTAACTCTAAATACAATTTTTATTTTTAAAATTTATAATTTTAAACATGAATTTCGTTTTTATAAATGATTTGAAGATTTAATAAACAATGAAGTTGTACAAATTTGTCGCCGATTCTTATAATTGGGTTTTAGCATTTACAAAAAGACTAATCATTTTTTGTTTTCCTTTTAATAAAGTTTATCCATTATTTGAATGTTAGTTTGAAGATTATTTATGAATGTTTATTTTAATGAAACTAAAGCAAAATTGTATTGCAAGATTTATATAATTTTCATTTTTTTATTACTTTTTAAAATATATTTGTTATTTATTTTATAACAAATATAGATTTGTATTATTTGGTTTATATTATATTCTAATGATTCAAAATTTGTCTTTCTTATCTGTCGATCGTTTAAGTATTTTTTGTATGCACATTTTGTGCTTTTTTTGGGATTGTTTTTTAATGTTTCTAAAATTATCGTAGCGAAGTTGTTTTTAACTGTAGCAATTACTGATAAATCTTAAGGTTAAGGAACTGCTTAAATGCTTAAATGCAGCCCTATAATTTTTGATGGTTTACAGCTCAGTTTGCTCTGCGTTCTTTTTTCATTCATTTTTTTTGTATTTCATGTTATTTTTATTTTTTTTGCTGCCGCTGTTTTTGTTGATGTTTTGTTTTATAGCCGTTGCCGTTGCTGTTGCTGTTGCTTTTGCTGTTGCCTTTTGCTGCGGTCGCTGATGAAGTGTACAAACACTCACACACACACAAACACACACACACACACACACACACACAAACACACTTGCACACACTCTAACTCATACTACAGCAATGTCCTTTTAGCACATCCTGCCGCTTGCTAGCGACGGCATTTGGTGTCCCCTGACACGCCCCAAACCAAGGCAGTTCAGTTGCCTGCCTTCCTCCCTTCCCTCTCTTCACCCCTCTCCCCTCTCCACTCCCGCTCTTCTCACACCCGCTCAGAGAGTACAACCACAATCCGCAGCAGCTGAAACGAGCACTAAACGCGACTTTCGCTGCTTAAAAGCCATTTTTGCATTTTATATTTAATTTTTTTTCCTTTTCTCATTTTTTTTTGGTTGGTTGGCACACACACCTTACACCCCTCTCTCTCTGTCCCCTGTGCCCCGGCGACTCGCATGTGCCACGCGCTTGCCACTTTTTTTTTTTTTGTGCGCTTTGTTTATTCTTTATCCTTTGCTAGATTTGTTGTTGTTGTTGCTGTCGTGTTACCGCAGCATGCAAACATTTTGCAGCCATTTCCTGGCGTTGTTTTCTCTGGTGGGGATTGGAGAGGCAGAAACATCGACAGCAGCTGGAGTTTTGGCTTCTGGGTTCTCGATTTTTTGTTGTTGTTGTCGTTGTGTTGTATTTTAAGGTCCTCTTTCACTTTCATGGGCTTTGGACGTTGTCCACGTT
This sequence comes from Drosophila niveifrons, assembly GCA_035046325.1. Lineage (NCBI taxonomy): Eukaryota > Metazoa > Arthropoda > Insecta > Diptera > Drosophilidae > Drosophila > Drosophila niveifrons. The sequence continues at coordinate 6,348,029 of JAWNOC010000062.1, read as the reverse complement.
AAACTTTTGGCTGCTTTGTCGCATTTGCAATATTTATTGCGTTTTGATTATACGCGGCGTATACGAAATTTTTCAACACCACTCTCCTCGCCACGTGTCTCTCTCTTGCTCTTTGCCACAGCTGATGCACATTTAATAAGCATGTGGATTGGGACTAAAGGCCTTGACATTGCCTCGTTTGCTTTGCCGCTTTCTGCTACCTCTTTCCGTTGCTGCGCCCCTCGCCAAGTTCGTACTAAGTGCCACAAGTTTTTTAATTGTGTGCCGAGCACACACAAAACTTGCCAAAGTTCAAACTTGTCGCTTGCTGCTGCTGTCCTTGGTCGTTAGTGTCCTTTTTTCTCTCCTTTCCGTCCGTCTGCCTGTTTTTTTTTTTTTTTGTTTTGCCTTTAGCGATGTCGTGGCACCTTCTCTTAGCTTGTTTAGATGGAAGGGATTTTGCTCTCGCTCTCGCTGGCAAAGTTAAACAAAGTTGCACTTTTAACTTTCAGCTCATTGGCGCTGGATCATTTCAGCCAGTTTCCGTTTTGGCTTCAGCTTCTTGATAAAAATGAATCCATACCCCTCATCCTCCCCTCATTCACCCGCTCACTTCCAGCAGCGAACGAACTTTAAGTTTCAATTCTTTTCTTTTCTTTACTTTTCATGTCGTGATTGTAAAGTTTCATTGATAATTTTAACTACTGCAGCTACATGTGTCCATCTCCCCAATCTCTCAGTCTCTTCAGTCTCTCTGCTGCTGCTGCTGCTGCTGCTGCTGCTGCTTCGTACTAAGCTCAAAAGGCGCTTTTAGCACTTTCCAAAGTTGCTTTTATTGTTAGCTTTGCCCTTTGCTGACCGGGCATATGCGCTAACCTTTTTAGACTTTAAATTCTCTTCCCTGACTGCGTTGCATCTTCAAGTCTACAATTCTGTTGCAAGAAACGGTTGCTGCTGTCGGGTGTACAATGTTGTATATTTTGTAATTATAAGAATGTAATAGTACATACCAAATACTAATTATGGTATATTCTAGAATTTTTTATATTTATATTTTCAACTCTATTGTTTATTTTGAATGTAATTTTACAAAAGATACATATATTTTGAATATATAATAGTATATAGATATACCAAAAAATTCGGTATATTTTATAACTTTGTACAATGTGTTGGTATATTATGGACTCAATTGTTTGTTGTTAATGTAATTGTGCATAATATATACCAAATTCAGACGTCGGTATATTTCAGTATTTTTACAATGTGGTCATATTTTCGATGTAATAGAAAATAAATATACCACATATAGCATATTGAATATTTTTTCAGTATTTTTTGGAATATTGGTATATTTGAAGTAGAATACCGCAGTATTTTGCACTTGTTGCGGGGTTTTCACAGTCGAGTACATTTGACTTTAGATTTTATACCTCTGTTCTTTAACTCGTAGCGTTTTAGAAGTTATTTAAGAAATAATTTGACTAGTAATTGTTTTTACTAAACGGTATATAAATATACAATATTTCTATATCCTCTGTTAATGTTTGATTTTACACCTTGCAGACCGGACATATGCGCTATTGCGAATTTTCTTAAGGCTTTAAAAGCTCGCTTGGGATTACGTAGTATATTCAAGTCTATAACTCGCAGAGCTTTTATTATTTTTATCAATGCAACTCTGTCGAGAACCAAGTGTTGCTTTTATGGCGGCGACTTTTGAGCACTTTTGCTCCCAAATAAGTTTCTATTTGTACTCCTCTTTTTTTTAAATTTAATTCAATTTTTTTCATTAGCTTACACTTAATACTGTTGCTTTGCCTGTTGTCTATTTTCTAGTTGTTTTTTTGTCCTATTTTCTTTCATTTTTTTCATCTAGTTGTTTTTACAATTTTGCTTTGTCGCGTGCAGACGGCGACATTTTTGTTCATTTTAGCACGCAAAGTTCTATTTTTTGTTGTTGCAGTCCCCGTTTTCACTTTCCACTTTCCCCATTTTCCCCACTCGACCCACTTTGGGGTAATCCGAGCAGATCTGCGCATCGCAATTTCGCCTTTTTTGGACCACTTCATGTCTTAATTTTATTGTACGACCCGCTGGAATTTACATGCAGCTCTTCACTAGCCTTAGCCAGCGTTTCCACTCCACTTTTGTTTTGTTCGCCTTTTATTTTGTCAAGTGACAAAGCGAATTTTAATGGTACAAATTCGCACAAGCGGACTTTGCTCCTACACTTTAGTTAATTTCGCAAAAATAATTGAAGCGAAATGCCATAAAGTCATGGTCACAATTTTGCTAATGAACTCAATTTCAGACTTATTCTTTACTTGCAAAGATAAGTAATAATACAAAAGGGTTTATTATCTTATCTTGAACTAATTAAATTTGACAAAAATGCGATTTTTGTGGTGTATATATGTATAAATATTCTTTAACCAGAGGAATGACTAACTTTAGAAGAATATTCCATTAATAATCCAATGCATTGGATATGAAGAAAAGCATTTGTATTAAGTATTTTATTTCGTATTTAATAATGCAAGCATAAAATTGGATATAAAGAAAAGTATTTATATTTAGTATTTTGTACTATATGTAAATACTTTTAGTATTTCAGTATTTTATTTAGTAGTATATTGTATATATGTAAAGAAAATTATTTATATTTAGTATTATATTAATACTGAGTAAAATACTAAATACATACAATTTTGATATTTTCGTATTTTACACAAAATATAAATACTTTTAGTATTTTAGTATTATATTCAGTAGTTTAATTTAGTATTTTGATTTAGTAGTATATTTAGTATTTAAATTTATAGTATTGAGTTTTTCCTTCCATTTTTGTTTCGTCTTTTTAATGACATGTAAATAGCAAAGCTGAAGTAATTTACGATTTCAACTCAATGAACTAAAGAGAGCGAATTATTGATTTAATATGACAAACTATGCACATACATTAAAAATGCGTTGAACACATTATTGATATTTGTGCATAAATATTTCCAAAGCAAATTAATCAAATGAGTGAAAAAAATGTTCATTTTGTAACTGCGGCTTGCTTAACTTCTTGTATTTATGCGTGATAAATTAATAATTATTCACAAAAATGCATTTTGCAATTTATAATAATATTAAATAAAAAATAAATCTAAAAAAGATGAGTGTATATTTCAATGCGATGAATTGATAAATATATTTTAGTTGTGTATATAATTAATATCAGCAGCTGTTGTGTTTTTTATAAATTAAAATAGAAAGACATATGTATATATATACATATATATATCATAAATGTTTACTTGAACTAAATTGAAAAATATACTTAATTGGTTGAAAATATAATTCTTTATTCTCTACTTTATAATATCTTTAATTCAGATATAGAGAAATGACCCAGAAATAATTGCATATTTATTTGTAATACATTAAAATATATATACATATTTACATACAATTGTAATATCATATGCGCTGCTTCATAGTCCAAAGAAAAAAATTGATATATGGGTAATTTTTTGACGGAATTTTTTTGCTAGGGACATAAAGTACAGTGGAAAATAAGATAAACTTAAGCAGTCTTTTAAATAGGTAAAAGCTATTCTTATATAGTAGCTTAGGGTTAAAGCTATATTCTGAGTTAAGATTTCTTTTTGGAACTTTGTCTGTTTTCCACAATAAATAATATATAAATTCGATTATTTTTTGATTTGCGTACGAATTCGATAATTTTCGCAATTATCTTAATGCAGAAATATAATTCCAAAATTATTCTTTTCTCATTTTCATTTCATTTCATTTTTTGCTCAACATAAAAAGATGTTTTTTGTTTTAATAATATATTAAGATTTGGGTACAAAAACATATATCATTTTAGACATTTAGAGACATTAGAGAATTACATCTTACACATAATTATTAATGTAGCCAAAGATAAATATATAATTATTTGTAAAAAAAATTAAAAGATACACTTACCTCCATATTATAAGACACAATATCTTTATTTGAATCATTAATACAAATCCAAATATACAACAAAATAGCTATTAAGGTACCCAAATATAAATGAATAGTTGTAATAAATTGAAAAAATATGTATCTCATGCTCTCTTATTTTGGGTTTGCCTATAATACAAAGAATGAAATTAATATAGCTTAAAATTTACAGAAATATATTAATATTTATTTGCAATAAATTAAGTAATATATTTACCTGTAGATACAATATCTTAAGCCCTGCCTCTTTTTGGGTCTCTTTATATTCCAGGGTATGCTATTAATATGCAGTATAGTTGTATAATTTAGCAGAAATATATTAATATTTATTTGTAATAAATTAATAAATATATTTACCTCTAGATACAATATCTTATGCCTTGCCTCTTTTTGGGTCTTGCTCTCTTGTATTTAAGCAATCACCACCTTGAACTTGGCATCGTATTCCAATCGCTTGGAACAAAAACCATATTTCATTGAAATAAATTTGCAGTGCTTAATCTGATTTGATATCAATTTTAACGATCGTTGTGGTTGCTTTTAATGTGCTTTTCAGATTGCAATTAAATGGCCAATCATAATATCTGTCTCGCCATAAGAGACTCATAATTTTATTTTATGGCTTTATCGGCAGCATTCGCTTAGGCGCGAAGTTCAACATTCAACTTGAAGTTGGAGTTGAAGTTTATGTTGTTTATGTTTATGTTGCAAGGGGAGTGGAGCAAGTGAAGGAGGAATTCCAAGCTCATGTTAACCAATTGGTCTGCTGTCTGCACTTGTAAATTTATGATGGACCTTCACACTTGGTTATGGGATACGCTTTTTGGGTTTGACTTCCTTTTCCTCTCCTGCTCAATCCTGCTCTCTCTCTCTCTCTCTCTCTCTCTTTCTCGCTGTCTCTCTCCCGCTCTCTCTTTGGCTTTGCTTCTGGCTCTTTGTCGCTTCTGAATCTCTCACACTTTCCCTTTTGTCTCTGACCTTCTCCTGCTGCCTTCTTCTGCTGTTGTTGCCCTTAATTTTACTAGTAATTTGCCATCGATATTGCCACACACATATATACATATATACACACTTACACACACACACACTTGGCTGGCAACGATTTGTGCACTTGTATGTTTTATTGCCTGAGCCGCTTTGCGGTGAATTTATTGCCAAATTGTCGACGGCGGCTTTCGAAATCTCGCGAAATATCGCGGCTTGCCTCGGATATGCAAGAGAAGGCGAGCCGGGGGGTTGGGGGCAGGGGAAGTGGGGCAGTGTGTTGCCCAGTGGCCATAAAAAAGCAAGCCGCAACAACAACAACAACAACAATTATAACAACAGCGTCGTCAATAATAAATTCATAATTTTTGCTTTGCCTTAATAAATTTTTATTATTTTTTAATTCCATTTCATTGCAACAAAAAAAATACAAAAAAAAAAATAAAATAAAAAAATATAAAATGGAAAATCACTTTTTAAAAGCATAATAATACAATATATAAGAGAAGTACAAAATATATATATTTATATATATGTATGTATATGTAGTAAAGGGAGAGAAAGACAGCCTTTAATTATGGGGCAACCAGATCTCAGTAGCGACCCCTGCGATTGGGCGCTCTGGGCGAAGTCGATGAGGATGTTGACGTTGAGGATATGGACGAGGATGCAGATGAGGATTTCACTGTGGAGGCGGATGTGGAGGATATGCTTGCCTGTTGCAAACGCTGGCTGTGAGCAGACTGTTGCTGCTGTTGTTGCTGTGGCTGCTGCTGTTGCTGCTGCTGAGCTGTCGTCGCCTCCTTGAACACGGGCACCTCAATGGAGCGCGGCAAATTGGGATAGGTTTCAGGTGTTATGGCTGCAAAGAAGAGGCAAAGAAACACAGTTGCATGCAGCAAGAAATAACAACAACAACAACAGAAGGAGGCATGTGCAAATATGCAGACAACACAAATTACTCAGCTATTGTTTTTTGGCCATTAAAATATTAAAGTTGCTAAAACTTGGCTGCTCTCTTGCTAAACTATTCAACACTTATGAGCAATTAAGCTATTAATATTTTAGCTTACTGCATTGAAATCAAGTTAGTTAGTTAGTTGTGGAGTTTCTATAAAAAAACTTTAGAGTACTATGGCAAGAATTACAGGAATAACTATTATCAGTTATGTTAGTTTATCCATTATTTTAGTCAGCCTGAAGGCCTTTGTCGCTCTGGTTCATCTCCTTGTTATTTCAATAAGATAATAATAATCAGTTATTTTAGTTGGTATTTATTGGAAAACTAACTCTTAACAATTGCTTTATTTGTTCGAATATTTTTGTGATTGGTTATTTTGTTATTTAAAGCAATTTAAATGAGTGCAAAATGAAAACGGAAATAAGTTGCAAATAAAATACATTTTAGTTGAGTATAAACAAAAATATATCTATAAATTGTTAGCGAACCAGGAAAATAGAATTGGGAAACTGAGAACTAAGAGCTCAAATAAGCTAAAGTCATAGTAGAGTTTGGTTTTAGAAGTTTAATGCTTTTAGTCGTCTTTAGAAAATATCATAAAATTGTAAGCTTAAAATATTTTTGATATTGATAGGGATGATAGGGATGAAATATTAAGCTACAAAACTCATAAACTATTAACTTCAAAGATATTGCAATGCTTGTGAAACTAATTTAAAGACAAGTCCATGTTTACTAGCTTGTCATTTTGAAGTTAGCTTAACTTTAGGGCATATTTTTCTATTTATTTGCGCAGTTTTGGAATGAGAAACAGTTTGAATTTTATTGGGCAAACCAATTAGGTAAATTTAAATATACTATACAAAGTTCTAAACATTCTAGGAGAATGAAATTGATACAAATAAGTTTTGAACTGCTGTCTAGCTTCAATTTGAAATAAGAATTTATATGTACTAAATTATAAAATTATAATTATTAATTACTATTTCATAAATAGTGATTAACACATAAGTTAGTGTGTTTTGCATTAAGTGCTTCTTATATTTTGAAGAAGTATTTTGAAATAGAATTTTTGCCAAATCTGTCTAATAAAATGTAGATTCATTTCACTTTCTGGTCATAATCTTTAAAGAAGAAATATTGTACTATAAATTTAAATAAAATGTTCACTAATTCTATCTGTCTTTCTACCATTCTTGATACTATGTTAAACAAGCAAGTTTTGAACTGCATTGCACAAAAATAAAACATTCAAGAAAATGTAAATTTCGTTAAAGGCGCCTAACATCAATTTTCCTTTACCTTGAACAAACTTTGTCAACTTTTTAACCACAGTCTTAGCTACTCTCTCTCTCTCTTTCTATTGTGTTTTGGCTCACTGCAATTTCTAGATACAATATTTAGAGACGAAATATTGTTCCATGATTTAAAAAAACGTTCGCTGTCTTTTTAAAATATCTTCATCTCACTTCCTTAATACTATAGTTAAATGGCAAATATTGAAATTCATTATAACATATTGTATAAACTAATATGGAAATTTCGATCTAATATATATTGAAGGTGTTTCCATTACCTTGAACAAACTTTTTCGACTCTTTAACCAGAGTCTCTCTTTTCAATGCACATTTTTCACACAATATTTAAAGGAGAAATATTGTTCTATGATTTAATATAAAATGTTCGCAGTCTATCTTCACCTCACTTCCTTGATACTATATTTTCAAATAAAATGGAATTTTCGTTCTAACTCAAATTGAAGATGTTTTCCATGCTACTCTATGACTTTCAGTCTTTGCTCTTCTCATTAGACTCTCTCGCTCTAACTCTAGTGTTTACTCACATTGATTCTGACGATAGCCAAACTGATCCGCATTGTAGAAGACGGTAATGTAGCGTCCATCGGGCATGCGATACGAGTAATAACCGACGACCATTAAGGTCTTCACTTCATCCACATAGGCAAAATATCCGCGTTCATAGCGCGCGGTGCCATCGTCCAGCTCGAAGCGAAACTCGTAGCTGCCATCGGGATAGCGATGATTGAAGTGATCCAACAGGCGACCGCTTCTGCCCTCCACTTGATCGGGTTCCTCTTCCACAATCTTGTGTGGCGAACGCACTGATGGAGGAGGAGCTGCTGAGCTCAGTTCCAAGAGCATGACAACGAATCCCAGCATTAGGCAGCGGCTAAAGTTGGACAACATTTTGTTTTTGGGGGCAGGTAGAACGAAGTTGGCTGTTGGTGGTGTGGTTGGTGGTTGGTGGTGCGGTGGTGTGGTTGGTGGTGCGTGATCTGCCGTCGCTTTGCTGTGTTGTTAACTGTTTAATTCGGAAACTGCGTAACATTGCCTTTTTATAGCCAACCGCGACGGCTTCAGCTTCAGTCTCAGCTTCAGTCTCAGCTTCAGTCTCTGCTGCTTTGGTCGCTGCTGAGAGCGACAACAACTGAGTCGGGATGACAGCAACACAGCGTCAACAGACGCTCGCAGCGACGAAAACAAAAAGCACAACAACAAAATTCTCAACTCTTAATTTCAACTACTTACACACATATTTGTATGTACTTGTGCTCAGCCCATGTTGTGACCAAGGGCGTCACCTGGGGCGGAGAGCAGGCAGTGCCCAGCAAATTGACAGGTTCAACCAACGTTCCACCGCACAAATTAGTCTCCCTTCCTTCCTCTCTCTCTCTCTCGCTCACCCCTCTATTTGCTTTGGCATCTTCAAAGCGATCTGCAATGAATTTAACACTTATCTACACTTATTTATAAGACAACGCGCACATGATCCGTCAAATCTGAAAGGAGCAAACTGATTTGTCAGACAAAAGTCTGATAAATTCTCAACTGATACTCTGATTTAGATCTCACGTTCAACTAAGCGGAGCTGAGGTGATTTGTAAGCTCGTTAAGCACATGAATCAACCGCTTGGGGCATTAAATTGTGACCATGGACAGGATTTAAATTGATCAATGCACTTTTCATCAATAAGTTGCCATAACTCTTGATGTTGTTTTAAGTGCTACGCATTTACTTCCGTTTACATTAATTTAGGACAGCTGGCAAACGTGACCATGGGGAAGAGTGGCGATTAAATATGTATAGGTCACAATATTGCAGTTAGTTGTGTATGCTGTGAAGTAATTATGTAGGATGTAAACTTTGAAATCTATTCATATTTGGCAACTGTCTTTGAAGTATAATCAAACATTGGAAAAGAATAGCAATCCACGCTTATATGTATCACTATCAGTAATCAAAGATTTAAGTGCGTTAACATTAACATGTGCATTGAACAAGTTATGTAAAACTTACATTGACATCTCTATATATATTTTATTTAGGCTTTCGTTAAAATCGTTCCTGACGCATCAACTATAACTATTTGTGGATTTAATGCAACTATGAAGTATTTTTATAATAGTCGTTAATTTTTTTTTAGAGGTTTTATATTTGACTATTCATATTTAGATTTTGTGAAAAAAAAATTCACTACATTATTAAAAAAAAAATAATATTTGAAAAGTTGTATAGTAAAAAATGGAACAAATGTATTTAACTGATTATTTTTCAAACTCTCTTCATTATATTTGTTATTCAAACTTAAATGCTAGATTTAGAAATACTTTTTAATATATTTGGTATATATATTATAGCTTGAATATAAAGTTTAGACTAAGAATAAAATTCTAAAATATGAATTTTTATTTAATATTTTTTTTTTGTTCTGTAATCGTAATATTACAAAAAATTGTAAAACATGTTCCTTTTTGTTTAAGCTTATAACTCTATTTTATTATCATTTATTAAAATTGCGGCTTAACATTCATTTCTAAGGTATGAATTGAATTCTGAAAATTGAACTTTTATGTTTTTTGTGTTTAATTATTTATTGGTTAAACTTGTATCATTTAATCAAAGTTTAGTTGCATTATGATATTTATATGTTTATTTTTCTTCCATATATTTTTGGGTTTAAATTAAAGTTAAAAGTTAGTATTCTAATGTGTATTTACTTACATATATATAAATAAAGATTATATTTAGTTGCTTAGAATTCAATTTTGGAATATTTACTATTATATTCCTTTATAATAGTAAATGAAATGAACTGACATTTTTCTATATATTACAGCACGTTTTCAGGAGTTTTATGGAAACTATCAATTGTCCTAAAAAGAGTTGTTAGCTTTCTTAGCAGTTGTTTTGGAAGCTGACGCAAATCTGTGCATATTAAGCATTGTTAACTTAACAAAGTTGTTGACAAGCAAGTGGAATAGGACAAAGAGTGGAAGAGGAGGAGATGAACAGAGATCATATCAATAATTGTGCATATGTTTCCACTGTAGTTGCCGGTAGCTAAAAATACACCCAAACGTACACCCTACAATTTGTGCAACGAGTTTGAGGACGTGCCGTGGCATGTGGCGCAGCTAAAGAGAGCCAAAGAGCCGCCACAGTGAAGCAGCTGCAACAACAACAACAACAACAACAACAGCAACAATAAGCAACAAGAAGAAGAGTAGCTTTAGTTACAGTGCTCGCCTCCTATGGCCAATTAGGGCTAATTTATGATTTCAATCATTTCTTAATTGCATTTAATGTGCAGCGATTTAGCCAACACAGAGTGAGAGGGAGAGAGAGCGAAGGGCTGCTGCAACTGCTGGACAATAACTGGAAAGTTGCCTCGAGGTGGCTGCCACTAAACACACTTGGTCACTCGGCCAAATTTAATGATGACGAAGGGACATCAACTTGCCTCATGACTCTTGACTCTCAGTCTTGGTCTCTGCTGCTGCTGCCGCTGCTGCTGCTGCTGCTTATCGTCGATGAATTAATTTGCACACACACCTCTAAGGTCATTGCTGCATGTTGTTGCTGTGGGGCAAACATTGATGCGCAGCGTTGATTTTGATTTGTTGGCTTTAAACTGTTGTTGTTGTTGTTGGTGCTGCTGCAACTGTTGCTGTCAGCGACACAAAATTTATAACGTGCCGGGAAGTCAAAGTCACTGTTAGAGAGTAACAGTCACAGTTCACTGAATCAGTGACACAATGGCAGTGACAGTGGCAGTGACAGTGACAGCGACAGTCGCAGAGACTGTGACAGTGACAGCTAAAGCGACAACAACAACAACTGTGACAACTTCAGCAGCTCTGACAGCGACATTTGCAGTCACTCAGTCACTCAGTCAGTCAGTCAGCAAGGCAGCTTACTGCTTACTCTGTTTTTGCTGTTGTTGAGGCCACAAACACACAAAAAAAAACCGAAAAAAATCAGAAAATTGCGCGCAAAAGTGGCAACAAGCACATCAGCAACTGTCGTCGACAACATCCTGGCCAAAGGCAATGACATACTCTGCTCTTTGCCATCGTAAACTGATTTATTTATAAACGCAATTTATCTCTGACTCTCTCTCTCTCTCTCTCTCTCGCTCCTTTTCTTTCAATCTTTGTGCTTCACATTTGCACAAAGACCAACCAAAAAAAAAAAAAAAAAGAACACAAAATTAAAATACAAAAGCGCCCAAAAAATGTTTGGCAAACTTGTTGCAGCGGCAGCAGCAACCGTTGCTGGCAAGGTCATTTGTTTCGCATGTCGATGACAAAGACAACGCGGCCCAGGGAAATCACAAAGCTGCAGCAGACAACAAAGATGTTGTTGTTGTTGTACTTCTGCTTGTTGTTGTTGTTGCTTCTGTTGTACTGCTTGTTGCTGTTGGCGGCGTGACAGGAAGTGTTTCTTGGTACTGTGTCCGCTGTTGCTGCTGTTACTGCTGTTGCTGTTGCTGTTGCTGCTTTGGTTGCTGTTGTTGTTGCTGTTGCTCGTGCTTTAGTTGTTGTTCTTATTTTTCTGCTGTTGTTGTTGTTGTTGCTGCTGTTGTTGCCTTGGTTGCTGTTCTTGCTGCTGTTGATATTGTTGTGGCTGCTTCTGCTTTGGTTGCAATTGTTGCTGCTGTTGTTGTTGTGGCTGTGACTGCTTCTGCTTTGGTTGCTGCTGCTGCTCTTTTGGTTGCTGTTGTTGTTGTGGCTGCTGTTGCGGCTGTTGTGTATCTTCTGTCTGTCTCTCGCCTGCTGTAGGCACGCTGTTTGTCATTACCTGCACACATACACACACAGCAGTTGCTTTTTGATACCCTGTTCTCTTTTCAAAGCGGATTAAAAGATCGAAAAAATTCGCAGCCAAAATGTTTATATATATTATTTTTTTTAATTTGTAATTTTTAGCCACATCTTTTCAATAATGATAATTACAGTAGAGTCCAAAAATTCAAAACGAATTTTGATTGCCTTTTTTCCCTCTTTACCAAGAAAAAAAAAAAACGTTTGTATATTTATAAGTTTTCTGAATTTTTTAATTTAGTAAATTGCTGAGGAATTTTGATGACTTCTATTTTCTCTAAAAATCTAATATATGTTATGTTTTTTTTCACATTATTTTTTCCTTTATTGCGTTATTAAGTTCATACATATATCTCTGAATCCAAATTAAATTAAGAGTGAAATTAAAATATATATAAACAATTTTTGCTCAGGCTAATTTATTTCTTTTATTTCTTTGTTCAAGAGTTTAGAACCACAAATTTAGCTTTAACAATACACAAGTTAATCGATTTTTGTTAATTGTCGGGGGCGGAAGTGGGCGTGTCAAAAATTTAAGAGAAACTTGATCTGCGTGCAAACAAAAGAAATGCTTTCGAAAAAAATGTAGAGCTTTATCTCTCACAGTCTCTGAGATCTAGCTGTTCATACAGACAAATGGACAGACAGACAGAAGGAATCACGGACATGGCTATATCGTCTCGGCTGTTGACGCTGATCAAGAATATATATACTTTATACATAAATTTCCTGCCGCCACAAAATTATAATACTAATAATAAAAGAATTAAAATAATAAGCGAAAATACAGAGTATCTCTTAGTTCAACACCATCCACATAGAAGCTTGTTACTTAATTTTTTTTTTTTTTGGGGAGGGCTTTGCAGTTGCAACTGCTGTTGCTGTTGTTGTCGACTTAGTTGTCGGTTGCTGCGTGCTTAGCCTAGAAGCAGCCACAATGGTTTTGTAGGTGTCGTCCTTGCCCTCAGAGCGACGCGTCGGCGAGGTTGTTGCAGCTTCAACAGCGACTGCATTTAGCGTGCTACGTGCCACACAGTTTTGGTAGCGTGCGAAGCTGCTACAGTGAGGCAAGTGTCATTTGCAGCATTGATGTCTGCTAAGATAAACGTTGTAAGAATCTAACTTAGCGTATACTTAATATTTAGTGTATAATACATTTAATTACATTTTATTTATTAGAAGAAATAGTATTTGCAAAATTGAAGTTGATTAAAATTTATTTTAATGATTATTTAAACTTTGCAAAACTTAATTTAATATTGTTTATTATCGCTTATTATTTGCACATTTAAAAGAAAATAAAATGCCTAAAATTGATGAATTTCAAAGAATAAAAATATTTATAGGAAAATTTATGTGTTTTACTTAACTTCATTTGATATACTTTGTTATCATTATTACAAAATGTTTAAAATTAATTTACATAATTTTTTGTTTTTGCAGGCTTAATTTGGTATTCATTATTATCACTAATGTTTTCCCAAGTAAATAGAAATAAAATACCTCAAAGTATAATAAGTAAGCTTATTGTGTAAACAAATTTAAGTTTATACATAACAAAATTAAATGTTCTTGCCGTTTTAAAAATCAATAAAATAAGTTTATTTCTTATATTCCATACAAAAAATTAAGCCAATTCTTTAAATATATTTGCAATGAAGTATTTTAAATGAAGTATTTAAAATTAAGTATTTTGTAAAATTTAATCGGCGACGAAAGCTTTAATAATAATTGGAGTGAGGATAGAATGAGTAATTGATTTCTATAATTACTATTTATTAACTATTTAAATTAGAATCATTCTTACTGCTTTCAAATAAATGTTGTTCTTTGTTTTAAAAGAGCTTCCATGTATACACATAAATTTGGAACATTTATTTAAGCTCGTGTTTGCTGATTAAAATTCTTTTTAAGCCTCAAAAGAGATTTCTTTCTTCTTTTTGTTTATTTACATATGCTACTTAGAAATACATTTTACGACAGTTTCCAAAAGAAATTTGTGAGTATACATTAATGAAAGTCGCTCTCCAGGTAAATTCCAGTGACTGCTTAATGTTATAAATAAATGCATTATACTAAATAATGGCAAAATAAAGCGATTGCATTTGTGAAAGCGAATTTGTGAAATCGTTTTGCACTTGCTGCATAATAGGATTGATAAATTCAGATGAATAAATTAATAGGATTAATGCTAAAGCAGCTTTGAGTTGCTAAATGAATTTTCGATTTAATTTGGTGTTTATAAAAATGTGTGATTTTATATAAAACTGTTGCGTGATTTGAAGCCACTGTGCACACTGCACAAATCGCGTGAAGCCACGAAAACGACAAGAAGAACAACGACACCCGCAAAAAAGAAGTACAAAAAGCAAAAAAAAGAGAAGGAGAACACACAGTGAGTCGCAGCTAAAGATACAGATACAGATATATATATATATATATTTGTATATAGACAGAGATACAGCAGACGAATGGGCAAAGTTACACACAAATAATGTATAAAAGAAGCTTATAAAACAAAATTTGTATGAATGGTCCATGTAGCGTTGGCTACGTGACATGACGTCTCTAGATTCAACTTGTTGTTTGCTTCTCTCCAACCAACTCGGTCTGCGTCTTTGAATTGCCTCTCCGTCTCCACCTTCCCCTTTGCCCAAAAAAACACCTTCCAACTGTGGCTAAAAGCTGTGGTTGCCCACTTTTTGTTGCCGATTGCGATTCCCCCTTTTTTTTTTTGTTGTTGTTGTTGTTTGGGTTTTTGTGTGTGCGAGAGATTTTGGGGCTCGGCACGGAATAATTCGCATCAAATCACGTCGCTCTCTTTTGCGGAACTCTTCAAAAACTGATTCAGATTCAGCCGCATTTTGTGTGAGAGAGAATATACATGCATACATATTTTTTGTTTATAGTATATATTTTATATTTATCTGTTTTTTTTTTTTATGATATGCCGAGCATCTTGAAAACAATTTGTAAGACTTAAGTTGTGTGTCCGGGAGTTTGGTGTCTGGCATAAATTATAAAAGCCGCATGCTTGTTGCAGCGTAAGCACAAATTTGCCTTGTTATAGCTGCAGATACATGCTACACATATTTGTTATAGATGCGTAGTTACATAGATTTATTAAGTAGCCGACCAGTTAGCCGAAACACAAGCACATACGAATTGGAATTTGGCAATTGCCAATTACCAAAGTATGCTCAATTTAAACAATGCGACCGTCGGCCACAGGCAAATGCTGCTGCTGCTGCTGCTGCATCTTGAAGATACATTTCATTGGCAGGGAATGGGCCATAAACGGGGCCAAAACTAATCCGAGTCAATAAAATTGCAAACTATAAAAGGCAACGGCAACGGCAACGGCGACTGCGGCAAGGCTTTGGCCATGGCCAATTGCAGCTGTGTCCCAGCCACGGTCTAATTCCCTCCCCTCTCTTTTTACCACAATCCTCACTCTGGCAACATTCATTAAATGAACATTTTGTGGCTGCTTTCGGGGAGTCAATAACAGCAGTAACAGAGACAACAACAAAAACACCTTGATTGCCATTTTGTGCGGAGTGCGGCCAGTTGGCACAGCAATTGAAATTTACAAAAAAGCCACATTATTAATCTCAAGATTAGATTGAGTGTGCCTCCGATAAGCAAACCGAATGTTTATGTTATGTGCCTGCTGCCACACACTATACGACAAGAGAGAGACAGAGAGAGAGAGAGAGAGAGAGAGAGAGAGCACACACAACACACACACTCACACCGTATCTAGGACGTGTGTGTCTGACATCGCATTAAGACCCCTCGACTACACTGAGCGTATTCCTCTAAACATAAATGAACAGAAGGAAATAAAAAAAAATAAATAAACTCAAAAATGAATGAACAATGTGTACAACGTTTAGTTGGCACTCTTTACTAGTGAACTTATAGAACTTTGCTTTGTTGTTAATAAACTTACTTCAAATTGACTGCTTCAACTGAAGCATAATATTGCAAATTTTTGTTAGGTAAGACTTGAAAATACAGAAGTTAGTTTCATTAATAATAGATAATTTCATTTGATATATTTTTAATTCACAAAAACGGTTTCATTTTGTAAAATTTATATATATTTTGTTTAATGAAGTAATTAAACATTGATTAGATTATCTTTAAATTATTTTAACATTTTATATGAATTGTTGAATTGTCTATGTTAAATGTCTAAGCTTATGATTATTGTTTTATTTACATTTTGAATTTAATTCTTTGCTTTTTTAAGTTGCTTTGAAATAAATGCCAATTGTAATTTTATTAAATGTTATAGTTTTTTTTATAATTAATTGAATTTTCAATGTAAACACAGTTTGTTAAACAATTTTTAATTATTTAGGTAAAAGCTATAAAATTTTCACATTTATATCGCAAAAATATTGTGAAAAGCATAAATAAATAAATTAAATGATAGTTTAAATAAATATTTAAGTTAACTAATTAATATTGTGACATTTTCCTATTTAAATTTATTGTTTGTTTTTTGTTTTTCTGTATTTAATACAATATAACTTGATTTTCATATGTTATTTTCTACTGCAAAAATTGTAATGTAGAGTGAAATAATGACATTTATTTTTATTTTTTCTTTATTAAATAAGGGATAACTTGTTTTTCAAATACAAAAATATTGAAGTGAAGTTATCTAAAGTAAATGATTTCTTATTTATTTTTCATAATTTTATGCAAGTTCATTTAATTTTTATTTATTTTTCTTTACAGTACAACAATTTAATTTCTCATTTAATTTAATTTGCTGTTTTGGTAATTTTAGCATTTAATAAAATACAACACAATTTTCAAATACAAAAATATTAAAGTGAAGTTAAGTAATTTCCTATTTTTTTTTTATTTGATGCAAGTTAATTTAACTTTTACATATTTTTAGTGTAGAGACACGACAAAAATTTAATTCCTGATTTAATTTAATTTGCCTTTTTGGTAATGTTAACTGCGATCTTCTAGTATCCGCCCTCTGTGCGGGTGTCGGCTGATGATGGTATGTGCCCCGTTTACCAAAATAAAGAGTTAACACAAAAAAGCAAAAAAAAAAAAGAAAATAAAAAATGAAAAAAAAAGGTTCAACCCTCTCGCAATTCCTTAGTTGCTTTTATTTGATTTTGCGTCTTGATAACCCGATATAAATTTAGATTAGGCACAAGTCACTCACAAACTCAGACTCACAACACTCACAGCACTCGCATTCACATGCTCCTGAGTGTGGAGCTCAGTCTAAGGCGGGTAACACACAATCGGGTCAACGTCTGTTTTATATATTTTTTTTTATATATCTTTTTTTTTTTGTTGGTTGGCAACATGAGATAATCGCACGTACGCAACGATGACGATGTCAGAATCCAAATGGGAAAGCTCCACTCGAACTTCAGCAGCAGCTTCAAATTTGGATTGAGTTAACCCCACTGGACCCCCCCAAAAAGTCTGTGTGTGTGTGTGTGTGTGTGTTGCTTTTGGCGCATTTTGTTTTGGCCACGTCAATTATAGCTATTACTCAATTTATTTATTTATTTGTAGGTCGTTTATTTATTTATGAATTACTCCACTGCGATTGACCTTTCTCCCCACGTTCTTCAGCCACTCCTATGGAGTGCTAAAAGCCAATGTTACGCTAGGGAATCCAGAAAGGGACAGTCAAAGAGACAGAGAGACAGAGAGAGGAAGAGAGAGACCACAATGTAACCGAATCCGCTGTCAATGGTTGTTAACCCCCCGTTGAAGATAGATTAATGATGGGGTTAAGCATCCATCTGAAAATAGATTTCATCATGTGCTTACACCGGACTTCAAGTATGCATACGAGTATCTCCCTCTCCCTCATACTCTCCCTCTCTTTCTCTCTTTCTGCCTGTTGCTGACCTTTTTCCGCTGTCCCGATCCTTTTGGGATGTATGTTTGGGTGTGTGCTTATAAATAGCCACAAGTGACCCAACGCAAACCCTTCCTTGCCTAGCTTCCTTCCTTTGCCAGCCAAAAATTATTATCTGACAGCATTTAAATCAAATTGAAATTATTTTGTTGACTTGAATGCTGAGTTTATTGATCGCCCAACAACAACAACAACAACAAAATGGTTTCCATTGTGCACGCGATTGAATTGAATTCCCAGGCAAAAGAAAGAAAAAAAATAAATGAAATGTAGAAATAACTCGTTTTGCGTTTTCACTTGATTAGCATAAGTATACGAGTCAGTATCACAAAATATATATACATAATATATGTGGAATATTTATGTTAGATGTGACGTGCCCCCAAAAAAATGCTTTTTGTCGAGTGTGTTTTAATGTTTTCTTTAGTGCTTTAAATTTGAAATTTAACTTGATTGAATTAACTAGTTTAATTTTCCAGGCAACTTTAATTTGAATGAAATAATAATAATAGAATTAAAGTGACTATTAAATTATTTTGAGGAGATAGAGATTTTTTTATTTTTGACCTTTTTTGATTAATCAATTATTGATTTAAGCATTACATTTTTGATGTATTACTAGTTTTTAAATTGTTTTGACCTTCTTTAACTAAATATATTTTGTAGTGCTCAGAAATTTCATGTTGCATAGAAAAATCATGAGAATTGCTGCACTGCAAAGCAACTTCAGCTATCAATTTGCCAATCACTAGCTGATGGCAAGTCAGTCATCAGCGATGATTAGCATTTGGTGCCAGAGATCTCATTGCTGATTGAGATGTAATCAGAGTCGAGCTGCTTTGCCACTTGTCATCAGACGTAATCAACGACAAGTTTAAAGTAATTGCGTGCCACAATTCAATGAAACTAGCGGGAGGAGAAGAGGAAGAAGAGGGAGATGCAGATGCAGTCATCATTTGATGGCCTAAACATGGGCATTAAGAGGCGTTGGTTAAAAACTGTATAGCACTTCGAGTGCTTGCAGCTGGCAAAAGTTCTCTTACACAAAAGCTGAGCAGAAGGAGGAGAAGAAGGAGATGGAGGAGGAGAAGGGGGAGCAGCTAGCGGACAGTTTGTCAGCGGGCAAATCGTTGGGCATTCATAAAACCGAACCCCTCTACCTTTGTCATCCTCCTCTTTCTTTTTTCGGGAGAGAGAGAGAGAGACTGGGAAAATGGTCGTAAAATGCAGCAGCAACGACCTGGTGCAGTTGCAGCTATTCATTTTGCCACTAATCCGATGCGGGCGTCGTCGGTTTATTTACGAGTCTCGGCCCATCTAATGAATAAGATGCCGTCTGAAACTGAAACCGAATCATGCTCCTCCTCTTTCTTTCTCCTTTTTCGGTTTGCAATGCGTGTGAATGACTGAAACGACGAACGAATGAACAAATGAATGAATGAATGAATGAATGAATGGTGGAATGGCAAAGTGAATGGGCTGGCCCCTCAGGCATCTTTTGGCT
Organism: Drosophila niveifrons; assembly: GCA_035046325.1. NCBI lineage: Eukaryota > Metazoa > Arthropoda > Insecta > Diptera > Drosophilidae > Drosophila > Drosophila niveifrons. The sequence continues at coordinate 6,328,560 of JAWNOC010000062.1, read as the reverse complement.
TTCATGCACGAGCCGTTGCCTTAACTGGAATCTGCTGAAGCACAACATTCGTAGCTCTCTCTCTCTCTCGTTCTCTCTTTCTCTGTGTCTCTCTGTCTCTGTTTGGCCATAAAAAGCGCAGTCAGTTCTTATACAGTTTGAATTCTAATTGCGCAAATGAATTCGCAGCAGCAGCAGCAGCAGTAGCTTTTGGTCAAAGTTGCCATGGCAGTTAGCAACAGCAACAGCCTCAATTCAAGGTGCGGGCTCAACTGGCACAACCGCAATACTTTCCCCTTTTCCCCTTACTATCGAACCTTTTTCCCAAAGCAGTTATGTGGCAGCCCCAATTTCTCTGTCATCCTGCATTCCTTTCGCTTTTCTCTGCTAACCTTGTTCTCTATTTCGCTCACTTTTCAAAAGTAATTTCCCATCAATTCCGAAAACATTCTCATTCTAGCGCTCAGCATCCGCCTTCTAATTGTTTCCCCACTAAAATCTACACAAATTTCCGTCAAATATGAAACTGCAAATTTGGCTTCAATCGCAATTTGAATCATCGCGGAATGAATATCTGATATATATATATTGGCTGATTTTGAACAAAGATATTTTTTTTGTTGCAAAATTTAATTTCGAAAATTATGATATTATGATATTATTTTTTAAATTTACGTATTTTAAAATGAATTCAAATTTGTGAAGTTTTTCATTTATCCTATAAATATAATATGAAAGCTAAATTTAGTGTATTAATATACTATTACATTTAAAAAATAATTATGAATTGCAAAGAAAATTAAGTATATATTTTCAAAACATAATTTTATAATTTTGAATTTGTAAACCTTAAATTTTAAAATTGATTAGAGTATTTAGTATTTTTGCTTCAGTCTATAATTTAAATAAGTGAAAATCCTGAATCTTAGAACTGAAATGATGTTTTATATTTTATTTTAATATTGTTAATTTTTAATTAAATTATTTGTATTTTAACGATTCTTTAAAGTTAATTTTATTTTTTAATTTTAAATTTAAAATGAAGTTTTTACATGCTAACAGCTTAGAATCGATACTAAATGTATAAAAATATATTTCCTAAAATAGCTTGCATTACTCATATAATTCTGACACAATAAAAAAACGCAAGTATAGATTTTTATTGTCATAAATATTGCTTTTCATAAAATTAAAGCAATTTGTATATTATTTTCACATAGTTTATTATAAAAGTTCAACTTTTTTATATTCTATTAAAAAAAAATGTTAAAATAAGATAAAATATTGTTTTTCAGACAATTGAAGCAAATTGAATATTAATTTTTTTTTTTAATTTTCAGACTTTAGGTAACACTTATTTTAATTGTAACATGACTTAAAACAAAAAATACTACTAAAAATAAAACAACTTTTTATAGGGATAAAACATAAATTTGAGCTGCTGAAATTTTGTTGTGAAAAAGAGACAAATAAAAGTGCAAATTTGCAGCTATTTAAATTGTGTCCTTTTTTCAGCAGGAAATATTATTAATGTCTTAATGATTGATAGTTAATATACAATGCCATCCATCACAATTACAAAATATTGACGATACTGAAACTGAGAACAGTGTCTTGCCGCATAATCCAGAGAGTCTGATTATGCTGCAAAATGCCCCCGAGGCGCCTCAATGCATCAAAGTTATATGCGGCGTCCAGAAAGCACTACAAAATTACGCAAAGGATGAAAAGGGGACAGGCGGACAAGAGTTCGAATGCGGTTAAATTGCGTAGCTGTGAAACATTTTGTGGCAAAAGCCAGCAACGACATCCGAATTTCTTTCAGTGCCAAATAATCAGAGAGCTAGCTCATGGTGCTCACCTATCGTTGATAATGAGGAGCCTCTACAAATTGACGGCATTGGATACAATGCGCCCCACAGTCAACAGCAACAACAAACAAGCATGAAAACTACTGTCGATTATGCTCGACTCTGAGATACTCATTACCCATTTTCAATAAGAGCGAAACACTGTATTAATCTACTTAAAATATGCCAACAAATTACGAAATATCATGAACGCTTTAATTAGTATATAAATATACTATCGCATTCAAAATATATCATAGCGTGCAAAATATACCAGACCGTCAACCAAAGCAACTAAGTACCGACTGCAGCAGCCGTTTAACAAAAATATACATATACTGAAAGATAAGGAAAGCTATAATTAGTATATGAATATACTACTACATTTAAAATATACCATAAGCTACAAAATATACCAAATTATCATGCTACTAAGACTATAAATGGTACATCGAAATGTATAATAGAGTACACAATATTTACCAAATTGCAGGAGTAATTTTTTCCATCTAATTTTATTTGCCTAAAAACTTTTATAAGAATATACATATTTACTTAATGGAGTCAAAGATATCTCAAGTTTATAATACCCTACGTTTAGTGGGTATCAAAATGAGGACCACAACAAGCATCATTTTTGGGTCCTTTTGTGCATCTCTTTTTTGCCTCTTGAAATTTTCTCTCCACAACTTTTCATATTGTATGTTATGTGAAATTTTCTAGCTTGTGGACACACACGCACACACACACAGACAGACGCACACAAGTGTGTGTGACATCTGAATGGCAAATGTGTGTGTTTGTGGCTTGAACATTCATATATTCCATGTTACGCAATATTTATTGTCAAGATTATGAAAACCAATTGAATTAATTATATTTTAAACGAGATTTTCTCTACCAAACAGATTCCCTCTTATTTATGCATAACATTTTTCTCATTTTTGGCAAAATTCCATTGATAAAGCAAAGCTGGGGAATTTAGCCAAAGTCCAAAATTAATATTATTGATTACTGCGATGGGAATTTAGCCAACATACAATATTAATATTATTGATTACGTTGACTATTTTGTGCAAACTTAAAGTTGCCTTAATGAATTTAGAAAGTTTATTATTTGCAGCATTTTATAACAATAATAAAATTTCAAATTTAGTTTGAAGTACAAAATTTATGTTGCAGTGAGATTTTCAAATAAAACACAAGTTTTTGGTCAAACTATGGAAATGTTTTTAATCAAAAATCATTTAAAGGATTGGAGTATTGGGATTCAATCTTAAATTTTTAAATATTTGTTGTTTGTTTTAACCTTTACATATTTCCTTTATCAATAAAGATTAAAAACAATGTAATCAATTGATTTGTTATTAGTTTTACTTTAAAGTTTTTCATAAATTATATAAAGTTTATTAAACACTTTGAAGGCAAACATTTTATTTCTCAGAATGTTACTTAAATTGATATAGTGCTAAATTTGTAGATATTTCAATATTGAATTTTCCAAAAAAACTTTTTATACTTCTTTAATTTTATCAATTTAATGCCAAGTATTTGGCTCTAATTATTAATATTCTTTAATTGTAATTGAAAATCATATAGTATTTTAAAATAAGAGTGATATAAATTATTAGATTTTTAGACATTTTATTATTTAATTTTCTATAAATTGTATATGTACTTTTAAGCAATTTTAAGGCGTTTAAAACATTTAAAAGTTTCACATTTGTATATATGCAATTTTTTAACTTTTTTGTCAATTTTGTTCATTACATTATATAACTTTATTGTGATCAATTTCATAATAAGAATTCTTACTGAAATATTTTAATAATTTGACAATTTTAAGCAACTTTAATGTCATCAATTTGATGCTAAAAGTTTTAAATGAATTTTACGAAAAATTATATTCAAACAAAAAACATGATTTGGAAAATTATTATTATTTATAATAAATATAAATAAAGGACAATTGACTTTGATGAATTGAATTGCAATAAAAATAAAGTAAAGTATTTTTACTAAAGAAATGTTTATGGAAATATCTGCCAAAATATATTTATTTGTATTTCATATAATTTTGATTGCTGTGGCCAAATCGAATTTGAAGTGTGATGGCAATGTGATGATGCTGGGCGTAATGTGAGCAGTTGATGATGATGTGTATGGTATCAGTGACTTGGGTTTGGTCTTGGTCGTGGTCTTCATATTTGGCTTCGTCTTGCTCGATCTGCCAGAGAGTTTGGCAGTTGGTTTCGTGGATAAATTGTGTTAGGCCAAATGCTTTTTCTCTAACTCAGCTCAGCTCAGTGCTCAATGGCAAGTGGCACTGCAGCAATTGTTTCAATTTGATTTGGAACAACTGAAGCCTGGCAGTTGAGCAGAGCGAAAGCCACTAACTGTGACAGTGGCCATGGCAGAAGCCAGAAGCAGAAGCAGGAAAAGGAATTGGAATTGGAAGTGGAAGTGGAGATGGGGATGGAGTTGAAGCTGCTGCCATGTCACACGTGCAGCTATTTGATGTCACTTTACCCAGCGTCATTCACATCTTTATCCGCGCCTCACATTCACCTCCTTCAGCTTGTTGTGTTCATCACTTCATCATCATCAACAAGAGCGTCATCATCATCATCATTCGCCGCAGTTGTTTCAACTTCAGTTGCCAAAATGTCGTCGACTTTGGCCACAGTTGATGGCTTGGTTTTGTTCTCTGCTTCTGTCTCTGTTTCGGTTTCTGTCTGTTTCTGTTTCTGTTTCAGTTTCGGTTGCTGCAATTGTAACATGCTTTTCATACTCATATATGTGAAACGTAGAGAGGAAGCTAGCTTACATTCCGTTGCTGCTTCTCGACTATGGCTTGAACTTTGGCACTGCTTTCGCTTCGGGTTGCCTCTTCGCCCTCTTCTATCGCCATCTCTTTCGCTTTGGCTGTCGCTGTCTCGTTACGCTCTGGCACGCTTATTGAATTTCGCTTAGCTTCTGCCAGGTCATGGGGCAACTCCAGTGTGCGCGGCAACAGCGGTTGCTCCTCGGATAATGTGTCTGCGTTTTGGGCATAAAATTTTACGCTCGGTCACACACTGAAGCGTCAATTGTGCTCTCCCTCTCTCCTCACCCCTTCTGAAATACTCACGTGTGTCCACATGGTAGCCATGGTGATCAGCTCGGTAGAAGACCGTCGAGTACTTCGCATTGGGCAATGGCACCGAATAGTAACCACGACGGGCGAGCACCCAGCTCTTGCCCACGGGCATCCAATAGGTGCGTTCATAGCGTGTGTCGCCATTGCTTAGCTCGTATCTGGAGCGGGAAGAAAACAGTTGTTAAATGTGAAGAGTTTCAGATTGAGTGAAAAGTTGTCACAGTAAGAAGTAAGTAAGATATAAGTAGAAGTAGAAGTAGAAGTAGAAGTAAAAGTAGAAGTAGAAGTAGAAGTAGAATTAGAAGTAGAATTAGAAGTAGAAGTAGAAGTAGAAGTAGAAGTAGAAGTAGAAGTAGAAGTAGAAGTAGAAGTAGAAGTAGAAGTAGAAGTAGAAGTAGAAGTAGAAGTAGAAGTAGAAGTAGAAGTAGAAGTAGAAGTAGAAGTAGAAGTAGAAGTAGAAGTAGAAGTAGAAGTAGAAGTAGAAGTAGAAGTAGAAGTAGAAGTAGAAGTAGAAGTAGAAGTAGAAGTAGAAGTAGAAGTAGACGTAGAAGTAGAAGTAAAAGTAGAAGTAGAGTGCAACTTTTAATTGAGAAGAATCCAGTAGAAGTCTGAATGCAACATTTAAGTGAATTCATAAGAAGGTCCTTGGAAAATGAAGTGTTAAAACCAGTGAACAGATTATAAGTGAGAAAAAATAAAAAATGAGAACAATTCTTCTAAAATGATCATTAAAATAATGATGAGCTAAGAAGTGACAAGAGTTCCCAAAAAAAGTTGAGTAGAGAAGAGGAGATACTTGACTACTCATGTTAAGAGATACTAGTTGCCCAAATATGTCAAAGTAATACCGCAAAAAAATATACCAAAAGCTATACAGTATTACATTCAAAATATACTATAATGTATTGCAATATACCAAATAGAAACTTCGGTATATTTTTAGTGTTTTTGTGGTATGCTATTTCAGTATTTTTTAGATTAATACCGCATTATTTCGCTCTTATTCATAATCGTATAGTCTCTGAGATCTAGGTGTTCATACGTAAGGACAGATTAACAGACGCATATAACTATATTGTCTCGGCTGTTCACGCTTTTCAAGAATATATATACTCTATGGGGCTGGTGACGCCCCCTTTTGTCTGTTACTAACATTTTCTGAACATTTGTATAGAATAAGACTTAAGTAAAAACAAATTAAATAGTAGGAAAAGTTAGCTACGATCATCAGTTGATCATGAGAATAGCTATTGTAAAATTAACAAATTAAGTTCTATCTAAACAATTGAAAGGGAATATATTGAGAACAGCAAACGTCACCTGTACTCATGTTGTCCATCTGGCAAACGCTGATCAAAGTTATCGATCAGGCGAACGCTTTCGTTCTCAGCTGGCTGCGACTCTGGCAACTTGGGAGCCACGAATGGCGGCCAATGATGCACATGCTGATGGCGATCCACGGGCTGAGCTGTTGTTGTAGTCCTCATCTTTGTGGGACGCCTGGGCCGCACTGTCCAACGTGACTCGACTGGCCACGACAGATGGAGCAAGCCAAGCAGCAGGCACAAAATTATCCTTGCAACACGATGCGAACACATTCTGCCAGAAGCACTTAATGACAACTTGATGCCTGGCTGCAAATTTAATAATTGATTCCTTCTGTCGGCTGCTGTTCGGTTTTTATACTCGCAAAAGTCCAAGAAGACGAAATAATAAACTCACACATCGATGGCAAATGATTTGGCAGTCTCCATGACTGACCATTCATACATTCCTCCATCACTCGCCTTCCGAATTTGCCCATTGCCATGTTGCCCAATCCCTCAATCCTTAAATCTCTCACTCACGCGGCTGAAATGCTTCACAGCATTTTTTTTTTTGTTTTTTTGGCCAAACTTTGACTTTGATTCCAGCTTCGTTTTGTTCTGCATTTTGATTTTCATTCTGTTCTCGCTGTTTTCGACATGTGTTTTGTTTCGTCGAGAACGAAACGATGTCGTCTCTAATGTGTGTCAGTCACAGCTGCAGCACTACACTGCGAGAAATTATTGGTGGCTTTTTTGATTGTGAAATAATTTTAATTATTATTGAATATAAATTAATAAAATCATAATGTGATTTGAAATGTTAATTGTATATACAACATTTTAATTTTGAAAGCTTGCTCTTTGAATATAGTTAACAAAATTCCTTTCCACATTCCAATTTATAAAGTATGCTAAAATAATATACAATAAATAAATAATCATAATCTTTTTTTTGACATATGGTACTATTTATCCAATTTATTAGTTAGTTAAGTTTATTGACATTTAACTTTAAAGTTAGCAAAAATTTTTTTCAAAAACGTTTTTAACCAATTTATTTTATTACGAAATTCGTATAAATTATTCACAATTCTAATACGAAACTAAGAATTTAGGACATGAAAAAGGGAAAAACAATGTCATGATATCAATATCAGTTTCACCCGCTCTAATATCTTGGTCGGAACACATAAACTTAACTTTTTGGCAATAACTTTTTCTTTTAAATTGAATTGATTACAGGCTGCATGTAGTCTTAGTCATTTTGATGTAAATATGAACTACTGTTGAGTAACAGTTGATTAAGAGCCCCATAAAGCCTGACACTCTTTATGTAACTCTATTGCTTGACCATGTTCACTTAGCTCATACGCCTTCACTATTATCTTGGCATAGCACTTTAACACACAATTCGATTACCACATGATTACCAGCACTGAATGAATTATTGCAGCTCAATAAAAACACGTTGTTTATATTAATTTAGAACTATAAAGAAAATAATGACATTAAAATAAGTAAACGAGAATGATAACAATTATAAATTAGATCTGTTAAATTTTGCACAAAAAAACCATTAATAAGAACACTAAATTGTTCTATAATTTTTAATCAAATATAGCTCAAATATAGTATATATGTATTGATAAAAAGAGAAGGAAAAAATATAGGAAAAAGTGTACACAATAAAGATATATTGAACACTTAGTTTTCTACATTGCTCAAATTTGTCAAATTTTGATATAATTGCGAGAATAAAGTTAGTTTTTAAAACAGATACTAACAATTGAATTGAAATAGAGTCTTTTATTTTCTGCGAGTGCAGTCTCGATTGCCCCATTAAGGGGCAGCATTACGGTTCATTGACCAGAGCAGCCAGCCGCGTCATCGTCCCAGAGTCTTTGAGATGCTATCGTAATCGACTTCGACTTCGACTTCGACTCGGACTTCGACAACTGCCGCCGTTCATATTATTGAGTGCAACGTTTTCTCGACAAGCAAAAAAAAAATAAAACAAAAATAGTAGGCGTCCTTTCTTTTCTTCTTTTGCTTTTTGTTATTGTTTTTGCTGATTTATTTGCTGTCGTTTGTGGATTTTTCTTTTCTTTTGCTTTTTTGGGTATTGTTTAACACTTGTGTGTGTGTGTCCTTGACAATGGCGTCGAATTGGTGATAAATGCCAGCCAGAGGTCCAGAAGTCCAGGCAGTTCACACAGACCTCCAAACGGAGGTCTCAATCAAAGTCATCATCATTGTTATTATCGATGTGCACTTCGATTTAAACGACTACAGAACAATAACGTGAACATTTCCCCCTCCCCCCACATTTCAATTGTCTGTCATCGGGGCAATCAAAATAATAATAATAATAATAATAAAAATAATCGTTATGATATATTTGTATATTTACGAGCTGTCTTTTTGCTATCGCTTGCAGCTGTTCACGTTGTTGAAGCAATCAATTTAGATACAAAAATAAACGAAATAAATTTCAATTGTTTGCATTGTTGCTTGTCTAATTGAATTAAATGGTACTTTAAATTGATATGTGACTAAATTTGACCCTTGACTAAGCAAAAATATTGTATAAAACACGAAGAAGTAAGTTGCAGTCGAGTACGGTAGTACGGTATTACTCCCATAATATACCGAAATGATATACCAAAAGAACATACAAAAGATACCTAAGAGTATATTTGGTATATAGATATATCACATTCAAAATATAACATAGACTACAAAAGGAAATATTCTGTTAAACAATTAAAAAAAAACTAATGTTGAGTGTGCTTCACTTTGAAATACCTGCTTACCATTTTTAATAATAGAATACTATAGAAATATACCAAAAAATACTAAAAAATATACTGCAGACTATATTTGTTATATCTATATTGTACTACATTCCAAATATACCATAGAGTAACAATAAGTAAATACAGTGTGCTCGACTGTGAGTTATTCAATGCCCATTTTCAGTGCGGTTTTATTCTTAGAATATAGCAAAATTGTGTACAAAAAATACTTTCATATGGTGGTATATCGATATAATATAATATTGAAATTATACCATAAAAAATATACCAAATTAACAGCCAAAACAATTAACAAGATCAAAAAATAGCATTGAAAATACTTCAATAATAATTCTGTTTTTTTTTACTGTCAATTAACAGAAATAACTCAATTCATTTGAATTGACTTGCTTAATTAAGCTGTTAATTGTTTTATTTGAGTTTTACTGCAAATATTTATTGCTGTCAATCAAAACAATTGAGTTGCATTGATTGATTGGTTAACTAGTTGTTAATTAATTAAGCAGTGTTAAGTATTCCGAAATGTTCATTTTTGGCAATGCTGATTAATGGCTAATTCTGTTAAATTGAAATTGAAAATAAACTGTTACGCATTAAAAGCCTTTCCGCATAAATAACTGATGGATGATGATGATAAGCAACAGCCACTGACCTCTATCTCTCTCTCTCTTTTGCTTTCTCACTCCTTTGTTTGCGGTCTCTTTCGTTGCGTAGGTGCTATAAGAGGTTCTGAGGGATACCGGTTGATGTGTCTGCTCAGTTAACGACTGCAATTACCAGACAGACGGACAGACAGACAGACAGACAGAGAGATGAGAGGAACAGACACTTAGTCAGATTAAATTCCGCGACGTCAAAAACTCAAAAGCGCAATTAATAAATTTTAACGTTTTATTCGACGGCATTTTTGACAGATTCTCGGTTTGCCCCCGCCTCCATCAAAAACCCCCAGAAACCGTTAGCTGCCATAAAAATGGAATTCAAATGTTTTAGCTGAGTGCAGCGCGCGAGCAGCTGCAGCTCTAAAATAACAAACTAATAAATATTTTTAACCATATAAGCATAAAATATTGTTTCAAGTTTATACTCTGGCACACAATGGACACAAACCAAAAATGGCAAACTCAGCTTGGCATTTTGTACAATATTTCATTTGGCAGCATTTCCTGAACCCCAAACCCTAAAGTCAATAGCAGAGAGACAGACGACAGTCGACAGTTAAAAACACTCTGCAATGTCAGAGAAAGAGAGAGAGAAGAAGAACAAGAAGTGAGAGCCATGTGGCAAGTTGTGTCTGAGCCATGAATTTATTTTGGTCGATTTCGATTTGAAAGTATTTCGGTTATATAATCTCAACATTTTTATCGCATTCCAGTAATGTCGACGCACTGTTTGATGGCCTCCCAGCAAGCAGCATGTGAAAAAGGTCCTTGGACAGACACAACAAGACAACACAACACAAATAGTTGTTGCTCTCTTTCTCTTTGCTCTTTTTGAATCTGTGGCATCTTGTGGTGTAAATTGCTCAATTATAGGCAAAAGCAACGAAACGCATCTACAAACTTGTCTCGGAAAGTTTCCCTTTAACTTGATTACTGACACACAATTTTTGGGCTTCAACAGTTTTGCAGCAGCCACTTGAGTTATTTTCTTGTTTGCGCATCAGTCAAACACTTTTTCACGAGTCGAGCACACACTTCACTGCCCAAAACAACTGCACACAATTTAAGGCATCTATTCTAGACACACTGCTAGCGAATTGGACAATTTTTATATTTCATAAGAGTTTCAGTTTTACTAATTAAAGTAGGTGTAAATTATAGATAATATAATATTCCATAAATTAAAATATGTATAATATATGATGTAAGATAAACTAAAGTTTAATATTACATAACTTGAAATATATATATTATATGATTTAAGATAAATAAAAGTTTAATATTACATAAATTGAAATATATATAATATATGATATAATGCACTACTCTTCCTAAAAGTTCAACAATAAATAGTTTCTTATATAAGCCAATTAAATACTTTCAATTTGAAACTTGTCTTTTATATAATTTACGATACGATATTGTATATTTAGTAAATAGTATTTGGAACTCTGTTTTAAAAGTCAAATTACATGAAATCATAATACTATTCAAACATTAAAAGTGTCTTCAATATTAGTAAATGAATTCATTAAAATGCAAATCTAATCTATTGACTATTTTATAATAATTTAGTGTCTATTTAAGAAAATTTATTGTTTATGGTTTTTTGGAAAGAAATAGCGAACAAGTGATTTTCTTACATATATAAAAATCAAATTTTAATTGTAATTGAATTCCAACTGTGTGTGCATTATACTTTATAAATAATAAATGTCCATTTATTTCTCATGAAATTATGAATACATTTTAAAAATTTAGCTTCTATATAATAAACCCAAAATCAAAGCGAATAAAAGATGCCACTAATGTTAGCAAATTAATTGATTTAAATTTAAGGCTTGTCTATTACATATTCTATACCAATTTATCCAGCATCTATTTAATTTGCATTTATTTTAAGTTTATTTTGAAAATTGAATCTCAAAACAGAAAAAAAGGTTTGTTTACATAAAAAAAATATTGAGGTAGTTTATTTTAATCTAATTCAAGCATTAACTATGGAATATTTTACAAAAATTTAACGTCCATTTAAACCATAACATTTTTAAAAATATTTAAATGTGTTAGTAATATTAGTAAGTTATTTATTTCGTCTTTACTTTACACTTATTTTGAAAATTGAGATATAAAACAGTTTAAACGGTTTGTTTACAAATAAAAATAGATTATTAAGGTAGTTTATTTGAATCTAATTCAACTAATTGAAAATTTTATACAAATTTAACGTCCATTTATAGCATTACATTTTTGTTTGTTTGTTTGTTTGTTTGTTTGTTTATTAACAAAAATAGATTATTGAGGTAATTTATGTTTAATTAATTGATGCTATTGAAGATTCGAAAAAATTCGTTCGTCTTTTTACTGCATCAACTTTCTAAATGTTTTCTAAAAATATAGTGTTAATATAGAGAACATAAAATTGAGTCAAATTCGAAAAAGTTTCTAATACCAGCAAATTATAGATTTTATCTTAAGCCAAGAGTTCACTCAGCAAAATAATATATTTTCAAAATATAATTACAAAAAAAGAAAAAGTAATTCGCTCTCAAATATAAATGTTTAAATTAAGTAATTTGTTTTAATTAAAATAAATCTCCATTGAATATTTTACAACAATCCGAAATCTATTAATACCTTAAAATATATTTGAAAAATGTGTTCCAAAACAAAAAAAAAAACGAAATTTTGCTTGTTAACATAAATATGCAATTTTAGTAGAGTGTATATCATAGTACACTGAGTACTCTCATCATTAGACGCTACACTTTCAATTTGAATACAAGCTAGCTCATTCAATTTACTCTGTCTCTCTGTATGTATTAGCATGTTATGTTATGCTTATTTTCTGACAGTGTCTCTATCTCTGCCCCTGCAGCTGTGTGTGTGTGTGTGTGTGTATATTATATTCAGAACGAGCAAATGCGTGAAGCATATGCTAAAGTCCCCAACTAAGGAGTGTGAGACGAACATGGACATGGACATGGACATGTTTTGCCAGTTGACAATCGCTTCAGTTTGTTGCAGTTTTGCGTTGGCTTTAAAGTTGGCCAACTGAGTCGATGCTTAGGCCAAAGTCATCTGACAAATTTGTCCCAGTCGCCAACTTTCGGCACAGCTTATGCAAATTGCATGTTAGACAACAGCCGAGCAGAGCAGAGAGTGTGAAGCGAGATTTGTGTATAAAATAAAATAAAAACGAAAGATAGATAAAAAGATAGAGAGAGAGAGAGATGGAGAGAAACAAAGAGCGAGAAAATAGAGTCTTTAGTTGATCTACCTGTACATGATTCCCCTTAGCATTAGATTAATGTTTGGCAACAGCTTACCTACCAGATATGCCAAGCAACAACAACAAAAAAATCAAATAAAATAAGTCGCAACATTTTAAATCACACTGAAAGTCACGTTCGCTTTTTGTTTTAGTGCTCAACTTGCTAATTGTTTGTTCTTAATTCACTTAATTTCTTAATTTATGCAATATTCGTATCAGTGGCGAATTAACAATTTGCGGAGTTTCGAATTCAGAATGAAATCGAAAGCAATTTAATTACATTATGTAGTTTACTAACTATTTATGTTAGTTACTTTTATATATATAGTTGAAATACACATTTACGGTATACTCTTATATATTTTAAAATTTGAACACAATAAAAAAAATAAAACCTACAACAAAATTTATATGAAAATATCTTATAATAAAATAAATTTTTCATTTAATGTGATTCATATATTTTAATTTGATAGCTCGCAATATTTGTTTATTATAGATTGCAATAAATTCTTGCATTTTACAAAAACATTTAAACGAATTTATTTTTTCGTAAATGTATTCGACTTTTTGAATCGATAAATGAAGAACTTCATCGGAAGGACGTATACTTAATTTATTAAATTAGAATTAACCTTTATGATTTAGAATTAAAATGTATTACATATTACAAATATTTATGAACAAGAAATCAAATATCTGAAATTAGCATTTTATTTATCTCTTAACTATCTTATAATTGAATGTTTATGAATTGATAATTTTTTTTTATTATTATAAATCCAATGGAGATTCATTATTAAAATAGTTGAAAGTGACATTTATTATAGTATACTGCAATTGAAAGTAAATCTCTTCATTTTTTTTATTTTTTGTGCGTATACTTAATTTTTTCTGTAATGATTGACCGCGTCACAATTTTATTACCTTTATAAGCAAAATAAAAATGATATTGTAAAAGTTTTTTAAAAAGTTCAAATAGTTAAAGTACACTTTATGTATTTAGTATTTATATTTGAAGTTAATAAATTAATATTTTCGCTTACATTAATTATACTTTACAGCTTTTAGGCACAGCTATTGAATTTGATATGAGAGATTCTTTAATAGATTGTACATTTTTTTTGTAAAGCTCAACATTAAAATAAAATTTTGTTTGCTGATATTAAATCATATCACCGCTTTGGTTTCAGTTTTAGTTTCAGTTTAAGTCTTGGAGTCAGTCTCGTGTTGTTTGGCAGCAAGAAGTGGCACTTCCTTGTTGCCAGCATCACATCGCATCGCATCACATCACAGCGCAACACATCGCAACACAGCGCAACGCTTCACATCGCTTGGCATCGCAGCGCTTGGTGCGCTTGTTGTGTCGCTTCAAGTTCTAATTCAAATGGCATTTCAAAATACTTTTTATTTGCTTTTATTGTCTTTGCTGATTGTGTGTTTTGTATGTTCTTCTCTCTCGACTTCATCTTCTTTTTTATTTTTCGGTTGTTTCGTGTTTTGTTGGGAGACCGAGATTTCTATCGTTGCGCGGGTGTGTCGCGTGTGCCTTAGAAGTGGAGGAGGATAGGAGGGGAAACGGCGGAAGCGAGTGCTCTGGTGCTTCAGAGATGTGATGCTGATGCTGATGCTCTGTTCTGCTCTGTGGCTGGCTGCTGTGGCTTTGTGGCCAGCGCGTCTGGCGTCTGGTGTCTGGTGTCGTGTGTCGTATTCCCACAGTTTTCAATTTTTGGCGATTTGTTGCGGCACTTAACGGTTTCTAAGCTGTCATTGTTGCTGGTTGCGTTGATGAGGCGCCTTTTGTGCCCCACGCCTTTTACCCCGCTCATCCACGTCCACTTCCACGTCCACATCCGTCGACGTCGTCCAAGTCGCTCAACAAAACTTCAAGCAATTGTTTCTCGTCGACTTTTTGGTTTCTGTATATTCATACCCGCCACTTCATAGAGTAGAAGGGTATTATAGCCTACACGAAATGTAAGTAACAGACAGAAGGTGTTATCTCCGGCTACCTTAAAAATATAATTATATTCTTGTAGAAGTTAAAAGAAGTTAAGAAAAGAAGTTAAGAAAAAGAAAAAGAAGTTAAGAAAAAATGGCTTCTTTAACTTGGTATATTTTGTACTCTATGGTATATTTTAAATGCATTAGATATACCACTTATAGTTCGCAGTATATTTTAGTCATAGTTGCTTGATGTATTTTGTACCTAATGGTAAATTTTATTTCTTGCAGTATATCGATATACCATTTATAACCGTCGGTATATTTTATTCTTATCTGGTATATTATGTACTATGGGGTATATTTTAAATATAGGAGTATATGAATATACCACTTGTTTGACAATCTGGTATATTATATACTGCATATATTTTATATACTGCGGTATATTTTTGTCTTAGTTGGTTGATAATTTGCTTTTTTGTACCTAACGGTCTATTTTAGTATATGGAAATA
This sequence comes from Drosophila niveifrons, assembly GCA_035046325.1. Taxonomy (NCBI): domain Eukaryota; kingdom Metazoa; phylum Arthropoda; class Insecta; order Diptera; family Drosophilidae; genus Drosophila; species Drosophila niveifrons. The sequence continues at coordinate 6,313,073 of JAWNOC010000062.1, read as the reverse complement.
CCAATGTGAACTTTTGGTATTTTTCAGTATGTTAATTTATTATATTAGTATAGTATTACACACTTGGACCCCTATTAAAAATGGATACCGGGTATCTCACAGTCGAACAAACTCGACTGTAGCTTTTTTAACTTGCTTTTTTCCTGTTTTATTGTTAAGGGGTAGTCACATCCGCAATGCCATTGTCAATATACTTCCTCTCTCTCTCTCTCTTGCTCGACACCCCCATTCCCTCCTCTAAGCTGTGCTGCTGCTCAGCTTCTAGTTGCGCTTGTTGTTATTGTTTAAACACAAATTTGCCTAAATCAACAGCGGAGGCAAAAACCAAGTTTTGTGGCGAGTATCATCGCCGCAAGTTTTGTTTATTTCTCAAAAGTAGCAACCATTCGCTTTTATATTACAATCCATTCCATATTTCAGACTGTTCCATTGCGTTTCATTCCATTTCATTCCCTTACATTTTATTTACATATTCAGCGCGTGGAGCTGTCAAACAGATAAACATCCACATCCAGCACAACAGACGTGAGGCACAAAAGAAACCCGGCAAAGGGAATCAAGTTCATTTTGCTCACGTTTTCCAGCTACCCTGTAATGGCAGTGCATGGGGTAGACTAGCACAGCAGTTGTAGTTCAAAGTGTAGTGATTGTTTTGCTTTTAAATGAGCTTTAATTACGTTCTTTACGTAGTTTTCGAATATTAAGTATACGCACAAGTCAAGTCTCCTTATTCTTAATGAATTGTTCACCAATTTTGTAATTTGCATATTTAGCTACTTCATTTTATTACGTGCACAAAAAAAGAGAATATATAAGAAAATCGAGCTAATAAATTAAATATTGTCAACTATCGTTAGGTGTTTGTTGTGTTCATCGTCATCAGTTTCGTCATCGTGCGGCATTGAAGCAATTCACATTGGGCAGCTGGAAGCGTTGCACAATTGGCGGCTCTGCGAGATACTCGACTGCAAATAAGACAAGTGTTAAGCACAATTTACAAAACATCCGCTTGCGCGGTTGCATAACAAATTCTATAAAAACTTGATTTTTATAGTGCAAAAGATTAGACCCTCAAACGGATGTGAGAAAAAGACGTTTACCTGCCAGCGGATGATAGCCCTGGGCATCGGCGCGATAGCAGCGCAGCTCATAGCGCACTCCATGGCCAGTTGGCCGGGGCTGGGCATAGAAGCCCTCGACAACGAGTCCGTGCTGTTGGGTCGCTGAGTGAAAGCCGCGCTCCCAGCGGCGCACGCCATTGGGCAGCGAGTAGCTAAAGAGTCGGTGGTGGAAGGTGGAAGAGTCAACTAAAGTGGATGCAGTTTTGAGTAACTCACCCATAGACGTAGCTGCCATCTGTGTTTTGGTCATGGAAATTGTCGCGATACGGATTATACGTTGACTGTGTTGCCGCTGCCGCTGCTGCTGGTGGCGGAGCCTGTGGCGGAGTCTGCGGCTGTGGCTGTGGCTGGGATTGGGATTGGGATTGAGGTACAACTTGTGGCTGTGCTGCAGGCGTTGGCTGAGCTTCCGGCTGCGCATCTTCAACGCTTTCCCCGGCACTATCATCATCATCACCATCACCATCATCGTCGACGTCATCGCTGTCCTCATCGCTATCCTCGTCATCGCCGCCAAATTGCAGCGCTGCCTCCAAGCCAGAGCGTGGCGCCACAATTCCAGGCTGGCGGCGTGTGAGGCTCAAAAATGGCACCGCTGTCAGCGGCACCACAGCGCTGGTCAACTGCTCGCCCAACAGTTCCCGCAGCTCCTCGCCCGTCTGCCGCATGACCTCAGCGACATCCTCGACATCGACATTGCCATCCTCCGAGCTGTCATCGAAGCGCTCAAAGCTCTCGGCAAAGGGCAAAGCGGGCGGCATTAGACGACGTGTGGGGACCGCCAATGTTTGGCCAAATGTGTTGGCAATGCAGCCAAATGCAATGAATAGCAGCAACAGCAACAGCAGCGACGACAGCTTTTGGTTGGCCATTTGCATCTAGACGGGGGAGGGAGGTGAAGCAGGGAATGAGGTTGTTTAATCCTGTGCTGTGCGGTGGCCAGCATTAAATGCGTTTCATTGCGCTGCTAGCAAACACTTTTATATGGCGGCATTGACGAAAGCGAAAACTGCGTTGAGCTAGCCACAAATCAATTGGGCAAATGCATAAATCTGAGTATGTGTAAGCTTGTGTGTGTGTGTGCAGTCCAGACACAAAGTCAGTTATTGTCAAGTGCCAATTTGCGTATCCATTGTGTTTGATTGACTAAAAGTTAAATCGCCGCCAGCTTAAGATAGAACAGATATACAGATATAGCTACAGATACAGATACAGATGCAGATACAGATACAAGTACGAAATACAGTTGCGTGTGTTGACCGCAAGAACAGATTAAGCAGCGATGACGCTGAGAAATTATTGCTTCGCGCTTTCTGAATCAAGCAACGAAATCAATTCGCGGTGTGTGGTGTTGATGGGTGGAAGGAGGAAGAGGGTAGAGGGAAGAGAAGCTCGCTTTGCTTGCTAATTCAACATTCCCATGCGGTTTGCTTATACGCTTAATTGGGTCAGTCAATCGACCGGTTCTCTTCCGTTCCCACTCCCACTTCCACTAACACTCCTGTGAAGCAATCTCTCTCCCTTTCTCTCTCTCTGTCTCCTTCTCGCTGGCTTGCTTTGTTGCTGTGCACTTAAAAAAGCGTTGCATACTTTTAGGCTGCGATAAATTCTATCAGTTTGAAGTAAACTTGAAATAAAGGAAGTTAAGTGAAAATTCGATTGCTTTACTATTTTTTTGTTGTTGAGTAAAGTAAAAAAGTAGGTATACTATTAAAATATATAAATTATAATAACAATTTTGAAAATCAAATTGCGTGATGTAAAAACGTTTTCATATTTGAATATATGTAAGTACATAATTTTTGTCTTACAGCTGCGAAACTAAAAATTCATTCGCTAATAAAAAAGTACTAACAAATGAAGCTTAACACAACATCCCAATGTAACTAAATTATATATGCAAAAAACTTTTAGCATTATAATTATATAAGAATAATAAATTTCGCCACTGTAAAAAATACTTAAAATGCAGAAGGAGTTATCTTAATGTCTTTTTGTATGTTACATATGTTTGAATATTCTTTTAGAAGTTATTAAGAAAATAAAAATATATGGAAAAAATGGTTGAAATTTGGTATATTTGGTACTCTAATGCATTAATATATCGATGTACAACTTATAGCCTATGGTATATTTTAGTTTTAGTTGCTTTACAATCTGGTATAGTTTGTTCTTTATGGAATAATTTGAATGCATTTGTCTATCGATTTACCAATTATATCTTTCGCTATTATGTATTATTTTTTTTAGTATTTTTCACTGTTTTACACTAATTGGAAATGGGCATCGGGTATTGAGTATTGTATTTTCTTCCAAGAAATTTTGTATCAGACTGCATAACAACAGCTTTAAGGCTGTTACATAAACAAATTCCCACTTATAAAAATGAATCAGTTAAGTTAAAATACAGCTACTTAAATTCCAAGACGAATTCAGATAATTGTTTTAATTTATAGCGAAAACATTAACAAAATGATAAATCGCTCACTAAAATATGTTACATATATTTATTTCTAAGTGGATTTTTCGCCCAATTTCAAGACTACATTAAATTGCTCCATCGCTAACGGAAAACTGCTTAAAAGCATTAAAAGGAAGCAAGCAAAAAGTTATTCTAAAATAGATTAATATAATATTGAAGAGTTTTTGATGAAATTTTGTATACGAAATAAAGAAAATTAGCTTAAAAATGAATGCAGCAAATGGACGCAGGGAAACATAATGAAATGTTGCGCGCTGCTGAAATGTTGCAAAAGAAAATGAATAAGCTGTTTTGTAAAACACGAACAAAAAAAAAAGATGAGAAAATTATAAATGCTTGTGGGAAAGCGAAGTTCAGCTCACAGCTAATTCGCAGCTCATTTGATGCGGATGCGGATGCGGGTGTAAAACAGAATAAAATACAAAAAAAAGAGGGATAGGGAAAGGGAAAGGAAAGGAAATGCTGACCCTTTACAGAAACGTCATAAAAATGATAAAATAAAAGAAAAAAGTAGGAGGTGGAGGAGGAGAAGCAGGAGAAGGTAAGCATTCCCTAACTTAATCTCAATTTACATTTAACCGTTTGCAATTATTTGAGCGTTCATGGGGAAGAATGCGAATTTGATGGTGTAACGATGGAGTGGGAGGATGGTGGATAGGGGAGAGGGGAGAGGGAGCAGTTGACAGCGGAGAGTCGCTAGCTGTGTGACGGTCGAGTGGCAGCTGCCACAGTTGGTGGCAGCCAGCGATATGTCATGCATCATTCATACGCTTGCCGTGTTAATTATGCTGAAATGCGGTCTATTAAAGTTTCAGCAACCGCGGGTGGTGCCCACAAAACCGCCCCCACTCCCCCCCCCCCCTCCATTCCTCCACTTTCGCATGCCGCCCGCTGTCTTTTCGCATCCCAGAGCACGAGAGCATTGCCAACCTCAGTGGCAAAACGTAATTAATGAAGGCGCACTTAAATCATTTTTGTGCGTGGGCGGTTGCCACTAACACAAAACGCAACAAAAGCATCCGCAGCGCCAGCAACAACAACAACAACAACAACAATACAGCATCAACAACACAGCAACAACAACACAGCAACAACCACCGCAACAGTGGCAAGAACAGGCAGCAACAGAGCGACGCTTGAGCAGTTGAGAAGAGCAAAAAAAAAAATTACAATTAGTTAACTAACAAGCGGGAATGCCACCAACTGACATTACAAAAAATCACACACACACACACACACATAAGATAGCTGCTTCGACAAATGCTCGACTAAAAGATGCTACGTAATTACAGTAAAAGGCTTTAAGAAGCATTGCAACTTTAGATTGCTGTTGTATTCTACATTTATAAAGAGAGACCACTACTTTTAATTTAATTTAATTTAAATTGTTTGTATAATAATTAACATGTTAATAAATAATTAAATAATTTAAGTTTTGACTACTTCATGCGAAAAAGTTTCTATCTAATTTTTTTTAAAGTTACATTTTCTGCTGTCCGTGTTCTCCAATTATAAATTCAAGAAAAAAAATAAGAATAAATTGTATTTTTATAAAGAGAAATACATAATATTAGTTACGTCTTTTAAAAAACGATTTAAAATTAGCTTATATTAATGTTTTTATTATTTCTCATATTTAATAAAAGTGTTTACTTATGGAAAACTTAACAAACTTAAATAACATTTAAACAGATTTTATTGAACTTGTTTAATTAGGATAAAAATAGTTTAACCTAAATTTAGAAATCATTTAAAATTTGTAATAATTATAAAATAAATCTATTTAAGAGAATTTTATTATTTAATAAGGAGCGTTTTTATTTAGCTTTTTATGATATAAATATTTTTAATTTATTATAAATACTTGTGGGAAAACGAAATATTTTTAATAAAAATGTATATATAATTTGTTATTTAAATTTGTAACTTAATATTAATTTTATTAAAACTTTTAGAACTAGCTTACATTATTATTTTTATATTTTTCCTTACATTACTTGAGGCATTATTAGAAATACACATCACTGCATTATAAGTGAAGTTTAGTTAAATATTTATTAAATTATCGTCAAAGTAGATGATGTTAAATAAAAATAATCAAATTTTAAGAATATATCTGACTCTTATAATTTAAGATTTATTATTAATTGTTGGTGCACTTATTATTTTCATATATAATTGCTAACAAAAATAAAGGCATATGAATGAAATTATATTTATATTAAGTGATTGATTGAAAATCGATAAAAATAGTTATAGAAAACCATTATGGAATTCTTTTTTAGGTTGAGAGTGGTTTAAAATCAAAGTAGACTCTTAGAAATAGCTGCAATAATAATATTTTCACTTCTTGGGTACCAATTTCTTACAAAATGTTTTCATATTTTGCTATTTAAAAGATATTGAGACTAACTTGCACTTTAAATTATAATTTACAGAAAATATTAAATTCATTGCAGTCAGAATTAAAGGAATTTTTGTGTAAAAGCAACAAACTCTTAAAAAAAATTAACTAATTTTAATGAATAATCTAAGATTTTCCTGCACTTACATTTAAAATGAATACGATTAACATGTACTTGAAATGATAAATGAAAACATTAATGAATGAATATTAGAAAATATTTCTTTATCGTTAGAGTTTATGTAGCTTAATAAAACTAAACTAAGTTTTATGAATGGAAATTTTTCTGTAAAATATGCAAATTATTATTAAACGCTTTTAAACACAAGAAATGCAAGTGTTAATGGCAAATTTGTTATACATGAGAAATAATATGTTTGTTATTTGCTTTGCAAAATTTATTGTTTGAAAGTGTCAGGTATTTTATTTCACATAACATTCATATTTGTTGCTAGGCATTTATTTCGTTTTTTTTTTGTTCGAATATTATTTTGCAAGTACGTACGTTGTGTACCATTAAAATGAATACCATAACAACATATTTTGTGCTCTATTAAATTGGCATCGGTTGGCAAAACCGCTGGCATTTGCTGTGCTCTTTGTGTGGAATGTGTGTTTTCATTATGTACACGAATATATATGGCATATTATGTTGGCTGCATGTGTCAGCTCTTAGCTGGGCATGACCATTGTGCGGCATTGCCATGGCACAGGGTACAAAAGGGAACAAATCCGGGACCTGGCATCAAGCCGCGCGCTAAAACGTTTCAATTTTTCATAAATATTCAAAAAGGTAGCAGCAACAGCAACAATAACAGCAACAGCAACAGCAATGTGACAACAAGAGCCACAACAACAGCTGCTGCTGTTGCTGCTTTTGCCTTCATTCTATCTCCTTCTCCCTCTTCTCGCTTGCTATCTCTTTTTGTGCTTTTCAGAGCTTCTTTCTTGCTAGCAAGCAAGCAAGCAAGTGGATTTCTCTCATTCAGCTTCAGCTAAGTTCAGTTGAACGCAGCTCAGTCTTCGTTATCGCCTTCGAAGGTGTGTTTTTTCTTGTTCCTTGCACCAAAGAATATACAAGTATGTATACGCATCTACTATATATGACATTATAATGGATTGCCGCTGGCGTTAAGAATGCGACAAGCACATATTCTGTAAATCTATTTACATCGGGATAACATGGAATTGAGTTAGCCATCGTAAACATTTTCATGTTAGACATCTAAAGTGGAGTATACGAATTCTGCAATTTAAGCATAAGGAAATAACATGAAATGATTATTTCATTTTAATTTATGAATATAAAACTACATTGATTGAAGTAAAGAATATGTTAAATTTGCACAAACATATTTTAACGGTTATTTGAATTGCTTTTAAACGTTAAATTATTTGAGAAAAGAAAAGGAAGGTTGATTACAAAAAGTTAATAAGTAAGTTATTAATAGATGTAATGTTGGATCATAGATAACCCTTGATTATTATATTATATTATATTAAATAATATGGATTCCGACTGATTCTTCTATTTTGACGGCTTATGATCTACTTCACGACTGCAGCTATACTTCTTACAACTTTTGATACCCATAGCTCAGTGCCTATCGATTTGCTAGTGCCAATAGCGATCGAGTAACTTTCACCTCTGCTACATAGATATACAAAATGTTTACTATATGATCAAGATATTTCAAAACACTTTCGCGATAGATTTCTAATCTATGCTTTAAAAATAAAAATAATAAATATTAATATAAAGTAAATAATGATAATATTTCAATCAGATTTGTTTTAAAACAAACAAACATTTTTGTACTTAGACTCATTTAAACTCATAAAAAAGATGTTAAGTTAATGATCAAAGAATTCATCATCATTTTTTTAAATAATCAAAAACTAATAAAAATAAATAATTATACACATATAGAACTCAATATGAATAGTCGATATGAATTCTCAAACATTTAATTTAGCCTTTAAAAAACCTTAAAAATTATTCAAAAAAACCAAAATTAATTTAATATAAGATCAAATTGAAAATGCCACATATATTTTCTATATTTAAGTACTTCAATTTAGTCTGAAAAATATTTTCGAAATTTAATTTAAAGTCTTGCCTACTAAAATGAATTTCTATTGCCGTTTGTAAGTGTTGAAAATAAAATCGATTTGGAGCCAACAAAAGTTAGTTGACAATATTGAGAATTGAGACGTTCCCTTCCCTGCATTTTGTTGTGCGTGGAATAAAAAGTAGTAAAACTTTTTCGATTTGACCAATTTGTAAATATGTTGTTATGTTATGAAGAAAGAAAAAGAGAAAGAGAGAGAGAGAGAGAGAGAGAGAGAGAGAGAGAGCGAACACTGTATGCATATTATAACTGCTAAATTCCAGAGACGAGAGAACTGTCAGAGAATTGAGAATTGCAAACGGAGAGAACTGAGAACCTTTTTTTTTTGGTATCCAGCGTCGTCGCAACAAAGGCAAAATCTAGCAAAGAGCGCCCAAAATTAATGCAAATTTATATCGTGGAAAACTTTTCAATTTGTTTTTACTTTTTTCTTGTGCTTTTTTCATTCATTCGCCGTCGTCGTCGTCGCCGAAAACAACCTGCAATGAATGTCCTTTTCCTTGTCCCGTGTCCCTTTAGACGGACACGATTTTGTGTCCTCCACTCTTTGCTCCTTGCCACACGAAAGCCTTAACGTGCTACTGCCGGTAAGCATTTTGTATTGTTGCCTGCACAATTTGGACATTTTGTGTGGCATAATTAACGTGCCGCCAGCGCTCGTGGCTGCCACAGTCGAGGCAGAGACTGAGGCAGAGTCTGAGGTTGAAGCTGAGACCCACTGCAATCCAAGGACACAGTGCCTATGACTAGTTCCAGTTCCAGTTTCAGTTCCAGTGCCGAGCATTTAAAGTACTTTGTGCTGTTTACGAGCAACACAAAAATATTGGCAAATACACTGAGCGAAAAAAGTTTGGTGCTTTACTTTAAAAGTGATCTGCAAAAAAGAATTTTTAAACTGATAAAGTTGTGGAGAGTCTTGCGTTTGAAGATTTATATTAAATAAACAAAAAAATATTATTTAAATATATGTAAAATAAAAACAGAAATGTATGTAATTAAAAAAAAAAAAAACAATAAAGGCAAGAAAATTAATTAAATGAATGAGAAAGTGGATAAGAATTTTAACGAGTGCAAATAAGGATTAGTAGTTGGATAAGGTTTTTAATGCCTACATGAGGAAAGATGAGAAATTTATTTGTATATGCAAATATTGCAACAAAAAGATGAATGAAAGACAAAAATTTCTTGATAGGCTAAAAGAAGACTAACATAGCCGCAATCGTAGACTCGAGGGCAAAGTTGGTTAGTACAATAATGATGTCCATGCTAAATAACTATATTATATAATAATGAACAATATTTGTATTAATTGTGTACACAATTAAATGTATTTTTAAATATTAACAAATTGAAATAAGTAGGAAAGCTGAGCTATATTAATTGTGAATAAAGGCGAAATAATATAGTATTAATTTTAAAATATACCAAATTAATATACCGCGTGAGATATTCCTAACCATTTGAATAACAGCAAAGAATGCGGTATAATTTTTTCAAATATACCTATTTAAAATACCGCAAAAATACTAAAAATTAGACCAAACTCCGTATTGTGAATAATTATTCATTTTAAAATATACCAAACTAATATACCGCATGACATACCACTAGCTATTTGAAAATCTACCGAATTAAAATACCGCAAAAATACTAAGAATATTTAAAAACTTATATTTAGTATATTGATATAGTACTACATTCAAAGTATGGGTATGGAAACATTGTTTCCAAAATTTTACTTTAAACTGTAATCATTTCTCGCAGTGTATGCGCCACTGCCGCCCATTTAAACGGCGTTTTCAGCGAAGAAACTTTGACGGAGGCAACGACAACGGCAACGGCAGCGGCAGCCAAATGCCGCAATCAAGTTATTATTAAGTTTTTCTATTTATCCAACATAATTCATAATTTGTTTACAAAGCGTATAATAATATTAACGTCTTGTCTTGCCGCCGTTTTGCGAGCCTTATCTCCCCTCCACCATCCGCCAGGCATTCTCTAGCCACCGTCTCCATCTCTGTCTGCGGTCGCCTCTAGTCTGCAGAATTTTCCCTTTTTTTTTTTTTCTCTGTCGCTTGTCCCCTTTTACCGTTGATGCGACTGTCAGCGTGGCCAGATAATCAGCTACAAAGTCGAGACGTCGGACTTCTCTTTCTGTTGTTGTTGTTTCTGTTGCTGCTGCTGGCTGCTGCTGGCTGCGTCGTAATCCCATTAGAGCCTCGACACGAACATGGGCCCATGCAAACTGGGCAACTGCTTGGCTCGGCTCGGCTCGTCTCGGCTGCTAAGCAAAAGAGGCCCGTTGTCTAAAATCGCATTAGGCAAAGCGAACGCATTTTCCATAGTAAGAGAGCATTTAATGTATTGGCCTCTCACTCGCACACTCAGACGTTTCGCTCGCCCTGTCTCTGTTCTTTTTTTGTGCCTTAACTTCCGGAGATACTTGTCCAGGTTGCCAGCTAATTTTGCCTTTGCCTTTTCCTTTTTGTTTTTTTTTTGCTTTGCCCATTTACCGTTTTACCATTTCCATTTTGCTTTTTGCTTTCTGGGATTTTTTTTTTTTGTTTTGTTTCTTTTTTACTTTTTCCCGCTCAGCTACAGTTTACACCTTGGCCAACAACCCACTTACATTTGACACTTTGGCCAAAGTGCACACGGTTGAGTAGTTTGCGCGGGCGAGCTGAAAATCGTTTAAATATAAAATAAATAAAAAATACATGAGAAATGCGAGTCGAGCTAAATGAGCAGCAGCTACTGCTCTTTCAGTCTCTCTCTCTCAGTCTCTCTCTCTCTTCCACTCCTCTCGGCGATTTATGCAAAAGGGAATTAAGTTAATTGAGTAGTATGAGAAGTGGAACGTTGTCTCTGAGCACGCAGTCAAGTAAACCGTATACGTTGAAAGATGAACGACTACGGCCGAAACACGCAAGACGCAAGACGGAGACAAAGTCTCGGGCTGAGCTGCGGTATAATTGCGCATAAAAATGAAGCGATTTATATGCGCGTATTTTTAATGTTTCATAATTGGATAAGCTCACTAGAATGCCGTAGTAATGCATATGAGTTCGCGTACGGTTTTGGCAAGCGGACCGGAAGTCGGTAGTACGTAGTAGGTGGTTAAGTAGATAAGAATTACGTTGCCACAGAAAAAGGGGTTGCAGCTTACAGCTTACCAGAATGTCAAGGGTGACTTTCCTTTTGACTTCTCAGACTTGACTTTGCTCCTTTTCGATGTCGCTGTGCTTTTCCATCAGCAAAAGACAGAAAGAGAGACAGCTCAAGTAATAAGTTTGTAATTATCACCTCCTTTCCTTGTGCTTCTGTTTAAGGTGTGAACTTTTTTTTTAAATTTATATCATGTACTTGCAGCATGTTCTTTAATATTTTAAAGAAACTCAGAAAGAGCATAACATTAAATTATAATATTTTCGGTAGTCGATTTTTCCATTTGCAAACGGTTTTTAATAACAAAATATCGAGCTTCGCACAGATCGGCCATTAAACAATTTATTTTCGATTGCCTACTTTCTATTGAAATCGATATTCGCACTATCGCACTTACGACTCAGGCTGCAAATCAATTGGCGACATCGATAGTTATCGATATACCGTAATCTAGCTAGATTCGCTAACTGCCGGCTGCTGATTTTGTCGTTGGTGCAAATTCTGTTTGTTTTTTTTTTTTTTTTTGGAAAATGCTTAAAATCGATTCAAACATGTAGCCAAATGCTTCAGAAATAAAGTTCAATAGTTATTGCAGGTTTGCAATACATAATAAAATGCATTAAGTGCCGATTTTCGTTTTCTTGTCGTCGGTGCTTCGATGGCCATGCTTGGAGGCGTAACTGCTGCTTTATTTTATTTTTTATGTTGCCTTTAAATTTATAAAATAAGTGTTTATTCAGTTGGCAGTATGCATAATGCATCGCAATATGTTTAATTATCGAAATGCATAAGTAAAACTTACAAAGCAGCAACGTTTTTTTTCGGCAGTTCGCGCTTTTTCTTGCGCCTTTTAAAAATACGCAAACGCAACGTGTGCAAGAGGGAGACAATCGGTCAACGGTACGCGGGCGCAAAACGTTGTGTCAAATTCGGTAAATGTAAGAAGAGTGCAAGTGTAGTGTTCGGTTTCGTGTGTGTGTGTGTGCAAAGTTTTATAGATCAACAGGTGGAAAGCAACAACTGCATGAGCTTTATTGGAAGTGGCGAAAAACTATTTCTTGCTTGTGAATTCTTACCTTAATTTTTTTAAATTTTATTACAACATAACCGATATATTTCAACTAGAATAAATGTACGCCATGTACATTAAAGCAAAAGCAAAACGCATATGTTTTTTTTGCCTTTGATTTTACAACGCAAAGTTTGCATGTGAGTGGAAGTGAGTGCGCGATAGGCGCTTGTCAATGCAAGCTCTTGTTGATCGTGTCTTTCACACAGACTCAGCCTTACATTGCATTTGCAAAAGCAAAAAGCATATTAAGGCAACAACAATGTTGAGAGAGCAAAGAACAGTTGCAGTAATTGTATTTGTAGCTTTTCAAATATGTTCAATAATTGCTTACTATTACTATTTTGTGATAATACGTTTTAACTAATTACAATAAGTTATAGCATTTAAAAGTAAATATTTTAAATCACATTAAATATATAACGAGCAGTCTAAATTAAAATTGTAAAATAAATATTCCTCATATTGTCATAGTTGATCAGCCCTGCTTGCCGTAATTTCCCATTTCCAGAGTAGCGCAATAATGAGTTGCATGATTAATCGAATTAGTTAAAATTCGAAATGCACGAACTCTAGTATTGCAGGCTCATTAAGCATTCGCAACATCAAAATCGATTAAATCTCAAACTCGCATTACACCGAAAAACCAAAAACGGCAACAATTCGCAGTTGACGAACTGATAAGATGGTTTATTACCCACTGTGCAGAGAGTGAGAACGAGCGAGTTGGGCTTTATAATGACCGTAATAATAGTCGCCAGTAATAAGCAATAAATAAAGTGCAATTCATTTATTAATGCGGCATTTAAGCGGATCAGCATTGAGGAGATCCTTTTGCTTGTTTCGCCCACTGTTTGCTTGAATGCCAACGGTTAAATGCGCATTTCCCATTGTGGGTGTATTTGTGTTTGTCTTTGCATACAGAAAATGAGTGAGCAAGAGAAAGAGAGAGAGAGAGAGAGGGAGAGAGAGAATGGCCTCCTGCTCATCATTAAAATTGAAAAATGCCACTTTAATGAATTTATTTGCGACACTTAACGCAAGTGAAAGCAAACAGAGAAAAATGATGTTCATTAACATAAAAATTGCGCTTTTCGCTTTTCAATGCCCAACCTCATTGTTGTTGTTGTTTTTGTTGTTGTTGCCGCTGCTTATTGACATTGGCAGTGCGACAATGTGGCAAGTTTGGTCAGTGGTTTGAGTTCGGTAGCTTTTGCTCTTGGCGATTGTCATTACCATTACCAATTTGACTTCTCGCCGTTCTTAGCCTGAAGTTGATGACTCAATATGTCAGCAGCTCGACAAGTCACGTAGCCGCCCCGTACGCCATTTTTAGCATTTGCCATTTGCTGCTTGCCATCTTGACACTGACTTTAAATGCGAGCACGAGTTCAGCTTTCATATGCAGAGACAAAATAAATAAATTGCGTTTAAAAATATCACAAGGACATATAAAAGAGGAAGAACTATGAATATTAAATGTAATTGCCCGAAATTCTATTTTGATTTTGAGTTATGATTGCGAAATTGAAAGTTAATGTCTCGTTTGTTCTTCACGTTTTCCGCCTTCGCATCATTCATATTCATTTAGTCGTCAATTCAAAGACCATTCATAATCATTTCGCCTCGTCTTTTGGGTCGCGTCTGTCAGCTTGTGTTTAAAATCTTCGTGTTTGATAAAATACAATTACGATGAGCTCAAATGAATCGGCTCAAAATTGAAATAAATTATGCTGCAAGTGTTTTCACTTATAAAAAGCCGTATTATAAATGATTTTATGTGTTGGATTTTGTGCATAAATTATATTTTGCGACTAACAACCAAAAGCATCTGTTAGCAATATTCAATTTGTAAAGAAATAACTGCCTAATGGGCAATCTAAGCCAACAACTTGGACGACAACTATGAAATGTGATCAGCTGAAATGGAGCAACAATCAATCGAACTATTTCTATCCGATACGCAATTGGGTGAAAGGGTGAAGTAAATTGATGAGAGTCGTAAATAAAAAACAAAATAAACAAGAAAGAGGCAGCAAAAATAGAACTGTTAATTTACATATCAATGAAATGAAACTTTAACTTACACTTTATTTTATTTAGTTAATAAATTAATCTAATTTATGCAATTTCAGCATTAAATGAGTGTTGTAAGATTGAATTTGATGGAAAGTATACTTTAAATTTAAATAAATTTATGTCGAATACTTTAGAATTAAATGAAAAGCTTCAAATTGGAGTCTGGCATATTTAGCCCATAAATATAATATTAAATCTATGCTCAGATTTTATTTTTACCATACAAATTTAAATGCACTTCGCCTAATTATTATTTGGGCACGTAATTCAAATATGTAAATGTTTGAAATAATACATAAAATAAGCGTTATTATGTATGAGGAATACATTTATTAAAATTAAATAAAAATAGATAATGTTTATTAAGTATTTGATAGTTGAGCATGCTCAATTGCAGCTTTCTTAGTTTCATTTCCGCTTGCGACTTATTATGAACTGCGCTCGAAAGTATGCAACAGAAATTTAAGCGGAAGTTGAATGCCGAACAAAAGCAAGCAGAATAATCGACAGTACAATGTAATACAAATATATATATATATATATGTGAATGTATATATATATATATACCTGTACTGTCACATTAACATTGCTTAAACGCGTCGATACAAGTGCAAGTTGGCTTCAAGCAGTTTGCAAAGTGGAAACCTGAGGGAAAAGCGAACGAATGGAATGGGGGAAAACACAAGTTGTCGTGGGCTGCAAAATACATTGTTGAAAGCGTCAGCCTTGGCCCCCGCCCCCGCCCCCGCAAGGCTAATGGGGCGTTTTACTGTTTTTCCTTTAGACTTGACTTTTGCGAGTGGTAAATAGAACAAATGAACAACTAAGCAGCTGAACAATTGAGCAATTGAACAATTGAATGAATGCTCGACTCGTCTTTGTGTGAGTGCGTTTGTCTGTGTGTGTGTGTGTGTGTGTTGTATCTATGTTTTGTGCCTTTGGGAGCAGCCACAGCTGTTTGCTGTCTGAAGTAATGAGTGCGAGACTTGGGCAACTTGAAAAGTAACTCTAATCAAGTAGATACACAATGCAAATTTCAATGATCGGGCTGGTCCAAGCAAGACAAGTGGAAATCATTTGGCCAAACCGACAGCTGACGACGCCCAACAGAGCAAGTTTCCATTTTCCATGCGTAGTGCTGCAATTACATTTGGCTTTTTCCGGCTGTGTGTGTGTGTGTGTGTGCGGTTAAGTTGAGTAGCTGGGTTTTGTGTTGTGACGCTACTTCAGTTCAGTTGTTGCTCCCCTAGTTAATGCTCAACTTTAGCTTGCAGTTGGCTTCTTCAGCTTCAGGTCGAGTTTCAGCTTGTTGCTTTGATGCTAACGCCTCTTTGCTGCGTGTTTGTTTTTAGGGCTAATTCGATTGTTTAAGCACAAGTAATGAAGTACAATGAACAGGCAGCATTTGTGGCCACCACACACACACTTGCACACACACGCACACACACACATTTACACATGGCCACACTTTGCTTAACGCTTCAAGTCACGTGTGTTGGCGGTCAACTTCCGCTCCCTCCGCCCCTTTCTGCTGGGCCTTTTGCGGTTAATTTGCGCCCGTCGAGTCCAAAGTCAACAATGGCGCTTGCAGCTGCCAGCTGCCAGAGCTGCCAGAGCTGCTTGTGGCATTAGCTGCTGTTGCAAGGCAGCATCAACAGGCAGGCAGGCAGGCACTCTATCTTGCTCTCTTGCTCTCTCTGGTTTCCCAGTCGGCACTTTGTTACTTTTGTTTGCCTCCCGCTGCACAGCACAGCTTTTAAACAATGGGGCAATGGGTTACCCCTGGTTAGAGAGGCCTATGTTGCAGCAGCAAGAGCAACGGCAACATTGGGGCAGCGTTTTGTCTGCTCTGGGATTACACACTCTCTCTCTCTCTCTCTCTCTTCATGCCCCCCTTTTGTGGATATTTTTAATGCGCTTTTCTAGCAGCGTTTTGCCTGCTGCCACTTGCCACTTTACCACTCAAGCCACTCTTGCCACGTTGCCACATGCCAATTTGCATGACACATAATTTTGGTACATATTAATTGCAATTTGCCATGCCGAAAATGAATATTCGCCTGACTCTCGGCTCGAGTTCGAGTTCTCTCTGACAATACCAAATAATTGGACCACAAATTGGAGTTTTCGCTTTAAGCCTACGGGGTCAAAATCGGGCTTGTTAACTCTAAACATACTGTTGACCCCTGCTCTCATCTAATTAGACAATGACACATGCAACGGAGGAGGCCAAACGATGCAGCTAACATGGCGTATACGTGTTTTTATCGAACAACATCATCGAATGCGAGAAGAGAAAGTTTTGTATTCTGCTCTTGGCGAATGCATTTGCATATCCTGGCTTTAGACTTTTGCATTTGTTTATTGTGCTTGCCAATATCTAATTGTAATTTGCAAATCAACGGAAATTAAATTAAGTTTGTTCAGAAGTACATCAAAGTTTCAGCAATTTTGGAACTAAATTTGAGTACAAATTCTGGCTTAAGTAATGCATGAATTAAAGCTGTCATTTCTCTGCATAATTACAAAATATTGTTCATTTATTACAGAGTTGTGTTATCTTCTTCAATCTAGTTAACTGAACAACACTCGAACACTATTGATTAAACTTGCGGCAGACAAAGTTTGCTCAACAAATCGAATGAAAGCAAATCAGCAGCACGCTTCTACATAATTTCACTTTAATACGACTTTTGGGCATTCCCCAAAGTCAAATATTTGTCGAGACATGTTTTTATTTAACTTTCGGTCGGAAACTATTATTAATAAGGAATTTATTTGCTACATTTGCATACCCTATATTAGAGCAGAAATGAGGTTGTTATTTAGTTATTAATTTACTAAATTTGTGAAATGAAGCGAAAGAGAACATTTATTTATATATGTAGTTTTATTTACTTGTTCGATATGCATTTACTTTTGCTCATTTGCAGCCTTTAATTAGTACCACAAGCTGATTACAGGACATTTGTGAGTTGTCTACTTTGCAGGCAGCTCTTTTTGATTGGGAGTTTTTGCTGATGATGTGGTCGATGTGATTTGCGCCGCAACGGGAGTAAAGACTCAAACTTGCCATCATCCTCTCGATACTCAGATCCATTTATCCCCTTTTTGGGCTGTAATTGGATTTGTCTAGGCGAAAAGTGAAGACACTGAGACGAATCGTCGCATATTCGTATGTATGCAAGAAGTCGACTGGGGTCTCATCAACTTTTGGCACTGTGTCAATGCCAATGACTTCTTTGTAACCTGCTACGGCGACTTTCTAAGAGAGAGAGACAGAGTCTGAGTGTCATCCGGTAAACAAGCAGTGTCTTCTTATTAGAGGTCGACACGCAGGTGAAGACACAGATGAAGATGGAGTCACAGAGGGCAACTCACTGGCTGCGTGCCTGTGCACACTAATTGATCTCAACGGTCGGATTAGGCGAGCTAGTAAATTGATAGCCTTACGACGCGAAAACTTTAATGTCAAAGTGAGCAAAACTCTTTGAACAGCAGCAGCAGCAGCAGAAAACTGTGCAACTCACACACACAGTGCTGGAAAAGTTGTGGATAACAAACCAAATAGTCGAGTGTCCTGGCAGCTTCATTGTGCCACTTGTAATAGTCCAAAGAGAGTGAGAGAGAGAGAGAGAGGGAGCGAAAGCTTGGTATCTGGAAGTTTTTGGCGCGTGGAGACATGGATTTCCACTTTTGATTATCTACGGCTTCAGGTCAACAATTACCAAACGAGGCGAGACAGCAACAATAACAACCGCAGTGAGCAAACACAAGACAACAAGTCAAACACTTTTGCTGCAAAACAAGGATACACACAGCCACAGAGAGAAAGAGAGAGAGGGAGAGAGAGTGAGTGAGACTGCGACTAAGACAGCGGCTGGGTTGAAGGCAAATCCGTCTGGGGATCAGACAAATGACTTAATTACTTTTCAAGTCTGTTAATTAGTGTGCGCAGCAGCAGCAGCAGCAGCAGTAGTAGAAGAAGCTGACTCTGTTGCAGTCTCGGTTAACAGATAAAACTAGAGAAAACCAACTGACAACATGGCACCCAACCGGTAACAACAAGCAAACGCAACAACAATAACAACATGCAAACTGCCTGCCACACAGACACTCGGACAATCGGACACTTGGACAGACACTAAAACACTATGTACAGTCCAAGGACTATGCCACTTCCCTTCGCTCCTTGTTTTTCTCCCCCTCTTTGGAGGCGCTGGGCAACCGCAAAGTTTAACATAAATTACAAGCAATAGAACAGGCAATAGAACAAGCTCATTCCGTTTACCAAATGACCTGCCATGGGGTCCATGGGGTTGACCCTTTAGCTAATTATGCTTCTCACTCTCACTGCTTTTATCTCTCTCTCTCTCTTTCTCTCTCTCTCTCTCTTTCTCTTCTTATTTCCTTATTTTCCTCTTATGCTTCGCTTTCTCACGCATTGGTTCCAAGGTTCTGGCAGTCAGTTAGTCTTCACTTCGATGTTGTCTTTCGTTTCTTTTTTTCGGCTCGTTAAGCTGCAGCTACATTTTGCTGTGCTGACTTTTTGACCAACTTGTGAAATGTCTCTGGCAGCGGGCACAGTGGTTCTTATGTTGGTTTTCCGTTCCTCAAAATTGCTCTTGATAGGTAATCATTAATCTAATGAAAAAAATGAATGATATAAATTGATTATAAAATTAAAAAATATACATATATATAATAAATCAATCAAAGATTGACTTACTATATTATTGTAAAATAAATTAGTTAGCCTTTTCTTTATAACTACTTAAGGTTAATGCACTCTGAAGTGTGTATCAAATGTC
The DNA here is from genome assembly GCA_035046325.1 of Drosophila niveifrons. Classification (NCBI taxonomy): domain Eukaryota; kingdom Metazoa; phylum Arthropoda; class Insecta; order Diptera; family Drosophilidae; genus Drosophila; species Drosophila niveifrons. The sequence goes on along the minus strand of JAWNOC010000062.1, from coordinate 6,293,810 downwards.
AATACCTAATCGCTCAATCTTTAAATGGCTTGCTAAATTAGGCTTCAACGAATCTTAAATCTTTATCCATCAAAAATGATTGATTATATTTCTAAAATATGTTATCAACTGTTTAATTATTGTTAAAATTAATTTCTAATATATATCAATCAAAATTACCTTCTTATATATATTATCAACTGTTTAATTATTGGAAATATTACCTTGAACTATCTAATTGAGAGAAAGTTTCTCGTCAATCATATGTCACTCATCAATCAGTCAAATATAAATTCCTAATCAATTGTAAAATAATTTCATAAATTTATTCTTGCTCTATTAGTATTGAATGGATTGCCAATATTTATCAATCAAAATTGATTGATTATTTAACACAAAGTTTATTGTGAACCAGATATAAATCGTTAATCCCCTATCAATCAATCTTTAAAAGATATCCATATTAAATTAGGCTCGATCAAAACTGATTGATTATTTTTCTATGAAATAAATCAACTGCTAGATTACAGCTAATATTGTCTTGAACAGTCTAAGTCAAAGTTAATGGTCAATCACGGGTCAATCATCAATCAGTCAATTATCAATCTTCAATCAATCGTTAATCGATTGCATAAAGTAATACTTATTTAATAAGACTTCCATGAATTGTCAATCCTTATCAATCAAAAATGATTGATGGCTGAAACTAGAACAAAAACATATGACTTTAAATTTTAAACACTGTTTACTTGTCGCTTTTCGCGTTAACACATTGTTACTAGTTGTTACAATTCACGCTTCCAACTCTTGGCTTCTACTCATATTCGAAATATGAATGATGTGTGTGCGTCGGACCAACAAACTTAACCCATTCACGCTCACGTCGCAGCAGCTTTTCGGTTTTGGGAAAGTCTCCATATCGATGGCTGTTGCTGCTGCGATGCGGCGTTGATTGTGATAGTTTTGTTCCCGTCACACGAGAATTATGTTGGCATCTCTTTTGCACCGGACTTTGTAGACCTCGCTTCGAGCGACAATCATTGTTGAACTTGCTGCGAGCTACCTCCAGATTGACCTTGATATTGGCACGTCGCAGCTTTTGTGCCTTCAGCTGCTGAGCTGCAGGACTCTTGCCCTTATGCTGTGCGACAAAGATGCGCTCACGCTTCTCGCTGCCAGCCGCTGTTCGGGCGTCAAAGCTTGAGGTAAGGATGGGCGTATTCTCCTTTTGATACTGCTTGGGATCACTGCTCCAGTACTGCAGACTCAGGCTGTGGCCCTTGTACCAAGTGTCAATGGGCTTGTTGGATCGCTTGCGCAGAACATCGAACAACTGACTCTTGATCGAGGTGGGCATAAAAGCGTCTTCCAGTTCAATGTAGCTGGTACAAAAGATCAATGCATAATGCTCGCACTGTTGTTCCTCCTTGATCAAGTCCCTTTCGCTGCGCGTTAAACTTGTGACACCCAAATGCCATTGAGTATCGATCGCATAGCAATGCAAAATGTACTTCTCAATGCGTCGCGATGCAGTCGCCGTTGGCGTAATCAATAGCAGCAGATTGCCCAACTTTGGAATGCCGAACAGTTTGTGAATGAGTAGCTCAGCTGTGGGCTGAATGTGGTCATCGCTTCTCGCATGCGAACGCACAAAACGCTTCGATACCTCCAGTGGATACACACAAACGACCTTGGTCATATAACGGCCGGGAATAATGAGAGTCGTATCTATGTCTGTGTCCTTGTTGGACAACTTTTGAGCGCTGCTGCTGCTCGGCTGCTCCTTGTGGATCAGGTCGAGCAGCTCTTCGACATCTTCACGTGCCTTCTCCTGATCCTCACTCTGATCGATGGCATCGCTTTGCTCCACAAGATCGCACATCATTTTCGATGGAGTAAATTTGTGTTCGATGTGGAAGGCCGAAACAAAAATGTGACAAAAATGTAAACAGAAGAATTTTGTGAATTTTTACAGTTAAGTCATAAAATCAACTAAATACTGAACATGAATTTTACACAAACAATGGGGATAAAATATCAAAGGTTACTATTTGGAAATTGTATTCATTTAGTTGCTGATTTCCATTAGTTTTTATGCAACAATTACATATTATTGTAATCTATATACTAGCAGTCTGCATCTCTGTGTATGTGTGCATAAACAATTTGATGTAATTATTTAATTATTTCATTATTGATGTTGTTGCAAACAAACAGTGCGAGAGTCGTGAATCAAATTTGCAGGTGAATTGTTAATTTGTATTATATTCGTTTGAAATTAGTTATGCAAATCAGATGAAATCACTCGCATGGAATTTGATTCTCTCTCAGCGAATGTTAATGCGACTTTGACAATAATTGATAAAATTGCATTTGCATTTGCACAAAAAAAACACAATAAAATAAAATGGAACCAGCATTAATTCGAAATGAGACGTAAATGATTATCATGTCATATGACATGACTACAAAATAAACAACTCATGTATAAAAGTGCAGGATATTTTGAGTAAAAATGTTGTAAATTTACTTCAGCTGGTGTTAATTTAACATAATAAAAAATATTACGTATACGTAGTGGGCAATAGGTTAGTTTTAATACTTTATTAAAATATATGCATAAAGAAGCTATCCCCTTTTTAATTTTTGCCTGCTTGAAATAGAATTTATTTATAAGTAATTTTAGTTAGTAACATCTGAATATACTTAAAATATTTCAAGATATTAAGAAAAGAAAATTCGAAAATGTTAGAAGGGTATTATAGCGTTGTATGTGTATATCTCCGAATGTTTTGAATGTAGTATTATATCGATATACCAAATTTAGCCTTTGATATAAATTTGTATTTTTGTTGGTATATTTTTAGAATATAGTTTTATTGCAAACTGTTACTATAGCGATGTACCAAATATAGCCTACGGTATATTTTAGTATTTTGCAGTATTTTCATTTGGTATATTTGTAGAATATGGTTTAATGTAAGCTATTACCATGTCGATGTACCAAATACAGCCTTTGGTATATTTAGGTATATTGTGGTATACTTTAAGAATATACTTTTATTGCAACTCATAGTATATCGATATACCAAATATAACCTTTGATATTTTGATATTTAGTATTTTTGTAGGTATATTTGTAGATTATAGTTTTATTGAAACTAGTAGTATATCGAAATACCAAATAATGCCTTCGGTATATTTTAGTATTTTGCGGTATATTAATTCGGTATATTTGTTGAATATTGTTTAATTGATTAAGGATAGCGGATAGCTCACAGTCGAGCACACTCGACAATAGTTTTTTTTACTTGTTTCAAAATATTACGTATGCGTAAAATGCTTTACAATAATTTATATTAAAATATATGTACATATAAAGTAAACTACTTTATGATTTACTTTTATTATTCTAACTATTAGTATTTCATTTTAGTTGAACATGCATTATTTCCTCTGATATTCCTCTTATGGTTTTCACTTGCTCTTTAATTTATAGGGCATTCTTTTTTTGTGCTGCTGTTGTTGTTTTTTTCGCCAGTTTTTCAGTGTTGCTTGATGTTTGTTCTTACTTGATTGCTTATCCAAATTGAGGCTGATGCTTTCGCTCGCCCCTTCGCTTGCGTTCTCTTGCGTTTTCTTCATCCTTCGACTCGTTGTTGTTGTTGTTGTTGTGCCACTCACTCCAAACTGCCCCGCCCACTAACCATTGAGAGTGTGGTGGGCGTGGCATGCCATTGCGTGTTTTATGATACAATTAAATTGCCGCCATGCGAAACGGCGCTAGATTAATTGTGCGCCCAGTCAAATTACTCATACGCCCCGGCGCGTTGCCTCCACGATAGTTTCTCTCTCTCTCTCTGTGTGTGTGTGCGCGCCAAGGTGCTGATTGAGTGGCGACCAGGAAAGGGAGGGGGAGTAGAACGAAGGTCAAAGGAGGAAGCAGCACCAGCAGCTTAAGCCAGCGCTCGGAAGAATGCTTTATGCTAACCGTTTGTGTCCATTTACAGTTACAGTTACACAGTTAAGGTGGTGGCCAGGTGTTACGGAAGCGCACGCTCGTAAATTACTCGAATAATGAAAATTACAATACGCGAGTATTTACTCTTTTGTTGCCACTTCCCTGCCGCCTCTCTCTTTCTCTCTGTGTGTGTGTGTTTTGCCCATTTACATTTCGTTCCGAGTTGAACAGACGTTTTCGCCAAACGAATTCTTGGCACTTTCGTTATCATAATTTAACCATGACCATTTATTAAAAATGTAAAGCCCCAACGCTATTTTTTATATTCATTTTCTTTGATACTTTTCTTCTGGGGGTAGCCGCAAACAGAAAAAAAGGTAAGCAACGAAAGTGGTTTGGAAAGTGTTTTCGCCTCGCGATTGAATGACATTTTTGGAATGACTTCTTAATGCGAATTAACAGCGCGACCAAATTGCCAATGGCCATGCACACACACACACACACACACACATTCATTTGGCATATAAATAATGAGTTTCATTATGGGCGACGCGTCTTTTGCGATTTAATTAAAGCACAACTAGGAGAAGCTACCTGATTGCCTTTTGCCGTTTGCCTTTTGCTGTGTGCGGCTGTTTGTCTGCTGCTGCTGCTTCTGGTTGTTGGTTACTGGTTGCTGGTTGCTGGTTGCTGGTTTCTGGTTTTTAAGGATGTTGAATCTGCGGCCCGAAAAACATCATCGATGAATTGTCGCAGTCGCTGTTTGCAGACTGTCATCGTGCACGTAATTTCCGTTTCCGTTTGAGCGCACGCCAGTCGCTGACACGCGTCAGCTGTTTGCACATACTTCACCCACACACACACATACTTACCTTTATAGCCACACACACAGCCATAAAGGCAGACAGGCTTACACACGTGTGTGTGTCGATGCCATCGACTCGGCAGCGAAGCATGAAGGCAGGCAACGTAACAAGACTGATTATATTGAATCAAAGATTCAATATTTAAAATTGCACACGCCTACCTAACAATTTTGTGGCTGCCAACAACAACATAACATATATATATATATATATATATATATATGTATTATCGCTCAGCATGTGTGACTAAATCACGCGTAACTCCAGCGAGGGGATTGCAAGCAAAAATGGTATCCAAAAGCATTTCTCTCCTCGATTGTGTATGGGAATTGGCAGCGAGTGCGAAGGGAAATGATTGAAAAGCAAACTAAGTGTTGCGTTTTTCTCTCTTTCTCTCTTTCTCTGCCTTCTCTTTCTGTTTGGTTCGTTCAGCTTAAGGCAAACAACCCGTGAACTCATTTCATCAACTTAACATACGCGCTGAGTAATTGAAAGCAGATCTCGGCAGATGTTGCAAAGATAGCAGCATAACGGATTGAATGCGAATGCAGGAAACCTGTGTGTTGTTGTTGTTGTTCTTGTTTATTGTGCGTATTTCTCAATTGATATATATTTTTGCGATATTCAATATTCAAATGCAAAAAGGTGTTCATAATAAAATGTGTCAAGATAAACCAATCAAGCAGATAGCATTCCGCATTTAATGCCAGCAATTTGCAACACACATTTCATTTTCTTTCAGATACATTGCAATAATATCTAATGGCGTAAAAAAACATATTTTCCTTTACGTGTCATATTTTCTTTAGCAAATCAAGCTTTGCGTTATTTTAAATTTCAAATAGTAAATAGTTATTTCTGTGAGATTCCAACTACTCACAAACATACAGTTAAAATACTGAAATTTACTGAGCGCTATATTTGGTTTATCGATTTATAATATATACCATACGGTACAAAATATACCAGATTGTCAACCAAATCGATTAAGCAAATTTGTGAACGCTTTTCAGTGCTTAAATAATAACAAAAAATATATAAAATTCATGAAACATAAAAAGAAAATGATTACAAGAATTGTTAGGTATATTTCATATTATCTTGATTTAGTTTTATATTTTGTAATATATATTTTTAAAATTTAGTTATGTAAATGAATAAGCAGTGAAATAAAAATTTTTAATTCATAATTGTAAAGTCAAATATTTATAGTTTAATATCGAAAGTAATTAAATAGTTTGTACAATTTGGAAGTAATTAAATAATTACAAGCTATTGGTTGAACTTCGTATTCCAAAAAAAGTATTTCACTTTTAATATTTAGTTATGTTCAATATTTCATTATTTTTCCAATATAATTAATAATAATTACTTTTCAACCGAAACACCGCACCGCATATATATTCAAATCACAATCAAAATGGAAAGAGAAATTCTTAGTGTGTTCAGCTCATTGGTATACATCTTATCCTAAAGTTTTCGATATATGAAACTGTATATTTGATTGTTTGTATAGAGATATTTTAACATTATTTAAATACTTCCATTATTTTTACTTTAATTTGTTTTATATATTTTGTTGCTCTTCTTTACTTACAATCTTTCTGATTAAATTGTATAAGTAAATGTATATGTATATAAGAGTTTTCAGTTTCTTGGTTTTAACTTCTTCTTACTGCTAAACTGTTATCTACTAGATTTAAGGCCAAATTATTTTAGTGGTTATGAAGTCTATCGAGGTATTTCTTACTAATTTTATTTATTTCTTTTTTATGGTTGCAATATTAAAAGAAGCATTGACAATTACATATATGAAATATAGCATGAGTAGCCTTGTAGTTCAAAAATTAATAATCAGTTTAATATTTTGTTATAAAGCGCAATATGATGGATGCTTGGCAGTGCTGTTAAAGGTGCAAAAGGATGAAACTTAGCACACATCACAGGGAAAAGTTGCGTGTATGCTGAACTTGTGAAACTTTGTAATAAGCATTGTCATTGCCATTATCGTTAACGTGTGCCGTCATAGCCATGCTTTACTTCAACAATTGCCATTTAATCACTTGAAACTGCGTTTTTGGCATGGCGGCAAATTTAATTATACGGCCTCTAAGCCACCGCAAAAAGACGGGGGGAAGAAAAGAGGGAAGCGTTTGGAGTCGAGTCATAAGCTGAAGCGCAAGTTTTGATGCACGAGACGAGGCAAGCAACGCTTGTGTGTGTGTGTCAGTGTGTGTGTGTGTGTGTGTGTGTGATCTGAGATCTGAGCTGAGGCTTAACACGCCACTTCGAAGCGAAGCAGCGAAGCCAAAAGGCATGACAATGTCTACTCTTCAGTCTGTTCTTGTTCTTGTTGTTGTGAGTATGTAATTACGCATGTTGTATGTGCACACTTGTTGTTGCTCTTGTTTGTTGTTTGTTGCTTTTATTTGCACGTCATGTTGCAAGCCATCCGCGCCTCCCGCTGCCTCTTTTTGCCTTTGCCACTCAACTTCAAATTAAAGAAACGCCAAATGGGCTTAACATCTTAAGGCAGCTCATTCTAACTGTCTGTGTGTGAGTGTGTGTGTGCACGCGTGTGTATGTGTGTGTGCGTGTGTTTGTTGTGCGTTTACTAAGCCTGGGAAAATTATGACTGCGGTTTTCGGGTGCCACGCCACCTGCGACTGACTGTTGATTGTCTGCACTTGAACATTGTTGCCGTTCCTCCAATTGTTTTGCTGCCGCTTTGCCTTTGCCGCTGCCTTTGTAATTGTTTATTTGCATATTTGGCTGTGGCTGCCACAGATTAGCGTGAAGATTTAATGAAATTACATTTCAAGTAACAACAGCAGCAGCAGCAACAACAGCAGAAAACAAAAACAAAACTTAAGCCCAAAAACCCAAAACTCAAACTGAAACTGAAACGAATTGTAGTCGCTGCAATTACGAATAAATGCCAAGCACAAAAAGGACAACAACAACAACAACAATAACAGCGATGTGAAGAGAAAGAAAAGAGAGCAAAAGAATTACTTGACAGTGTTTGCTAAAAGTTTAAATGCGACCAGAGGCAACAATAAATGCAGCTGCCAAAAAGCGTTTGCTTCTAGAGATACCCTAAGTTCTCTTGTAACAAAATTAACACTAATGCTTAGCCGACAAAAATTTATACAAAATATATAGCTTGACTTTTTTAAAATGAAAAATAATTCATATTATAAGCTACCCATTTAAGTATTTGTTTCTTTTCAGTATAGAATAAATGAATAAGCATTACTATTAAATTTAAATTTTTACGAATTTTAATAACACTTTGAAGACAAAAGTGAATTGTATGTTTCTTATTTTTAATATGGAATTAATATTTACTTTTGCTTTTCTCTATTAACATTCTTTGAATTACGCATTCTAATTGTTTTTTTTTTTCTTCTATAAACGTTCTTCTAATTAAGTATTTTATTTTTTCAAATTAAGTTAATATTGTAAGCAAAATGTTGACTATATTTTTAAACTTCAAAATTCCGAATGATTACAGTCTTCTTTAACTGATAATTGAGTTAGTTTTTTGCGTAGATAGATGTTCTTTATAATAAGAAAATTGCAAATGTTATTTAAAATTTAGTTACTTCTGTTAGTCAACTCAATCTGGATTAAGAAGAAATGTCTAGTTTCTAAAATTTGTTTTTCTTTTTGTTCTATTCTTTTTTTTACGATCTGTCTGTTAAAACAATAAGTTAATTGTATAATTAATGTTAACTTAACAAAAATAGCAATTTTTAAATGAGCTCTGCTATTGTATGTTATATAACATTTTAAAATACAAATTCAATGTTATTTGTCATTCCTTTTCGATTTAAAATGTAAATTTATTTGAAAGTTGTATGTAAACAAAACATTCTAACTAACCAAATAACTAATTAACTAAAAAAAACAAATTTGCATCGTTACAATTATTTAAATCTTCTCAGCTTTTAGGTTCAGTTTTTCTAGTTTTCGCATTCCATCAAAAGGCTAAATTTATAATAAAAATTTAATATAATTTTTTATCAAAAACTCGGGTCATCACACCCGCTTCGTTTTGGCAATTGGCAAAAGTATGTGAATTGGCGGTAACCGTTTCATAAACCTTTCGGGTAATTGAAAACCGCTGAACGCCGCAAGGTGCAGACGACTCGAAGCAGCTGAGAGCAGCCAAAGGCTGAGCGAGAAAATTGTCGAAAGTGGCGTCTGACTTAACTTATCAGGTCGTCATATCCGTTTGGTAATGGAAAAACGCAGGAAGGACTAAGGACCAGAAATAAGAACACCTACACACCTCTGTACAAATGTGAATAATCATATGAGTGCGAATGCGAATGCGAATACAAATAGTATTTATATTCGCTCACTCGTTAAGCAGCTGCTTCGTTTTGGAGGCACCTTCGACACTCATTTGCATTTGCAAGGAAATGGCTTTGGCTTTGAGTTTGCCGGCAAATTTCAATTCTGGTTTTAGATTTGTTTCTATTTCCACAACTGCTTAACTTTTATTTTCATTTTCGAGGCATATTTTTTTATGATATTGGCTTTTGTAGTTTTGCAACTGATGCAATTAAATTACATTTTAATTTCTATGCAACTTTGCTTATAAAATAAATTATAATACATTACTTGAATGCAATCGATTTTACAATTTTATTATAAATATGTATTTACAATCGATTACAATTCATTTAAAATACGCAATTTTTTCTATTGACAAAATTACAAATGCAATTTTGGAAAAATCGCGATCAATTAAGTTTAGTTTACTTAATTCAATATGAAATATTAAATATGAAAATATGAAACTATATAATACATAGTACAGAGCAGCGTATACCATACTCAGCTTCAATACTTAATTATATGAATTTTTAGTTCAACATCGCGTATACACAACATTACCTAAGCAAATTTTGTTGAACAATATTGCGTATACGCAACTTTAATTTTGTGCTGACCATTCGAGTTTAAGAATATGTTTACCATGTAAGTTTAATAATAATAAATAAACATGTACATCGTACAGCATTGCGTATACTCGATGTGTACTGCAATTCGGTTAATTGAAAATATTGCGTATACGCATATTGAACTTTGTTCGTTTCGCAAGTTCGCATCGAACCTTTAAGAACTGAGTTATGTGCATAACGAAGAGTTGCTCATATGGTTACGAGGTCGACTGGAAAACGCTTTAGCGGTTCTTCCAATTAGCGTGCCCAAATGCGGTATGGAGTGGAGCAAGAGGAGGTTGGCCTGGTGGGGGGGTGTTGGCCAACATAATTGGCCATTGTCGGTGTCATTGTCATTATTATGGTCGTCATTATTGGCACTGGCAGCCTTTTGCTACCTCATGCGCCACAACATCTCTATATCGCTTCCTCCCTCTCTCTTTCATTGTTTCCCTTTCAGTTGGTGTGCGGTGCACGATGCTCTGCTTGATGGCGCACAATGTCATGCATATTTCATCAACCGTCGTGGTGACAACAACAACAACAACAACAACAGCAACAACTATTATAAAAGGCAGCATTGCCTGAAGTAGTAGCAACAACAGAGCAATGCCAACGCGACAATGACAGCGTTAAACATCAAATAAAACAAAGAGGTATTTAAAAATTAAATTAAAGTTAAAAGCTCAACAAATAATGAAATGAGCAAAAATTGTTCTGCACATATAAAATACAAAAAAATACAACACAAAAGGGTGTGTGTGTGTAAAAAAATGTTTATCTGTATGTAGAGTTTATTGAAATAAGAGTAAAAATCGCGGTGACAATTCAATTAAAATATTTTTACATACAATTTCATGGGCTGCCAAAAGCCGCTCGAGCAGCCGCAAATGTTAAAAGCCCGCAAGTTGCCACAAATACTGCCAGACTGACTGACTGACTGAACTCAACTCAACTCAATTCAATTGAGTTGACTCGACTCTGAGTTAGGCTTAATGCAATGTAATGTGACAGTTTTTGGTAGTCGTATATGCCACACTTGGCTGCTGACAACTGGCTGCTCGTTGTTGGTTGCTGGCTGCTGCATTGCCAGCCACAAACCACAGTTGTTCGTGTGATTAATCGACCATTCGATAGATCTATAAAAGCGTATTTAAGAATATGTCTGTATCTGCTTAAATACACATGTGTATATATGCTCAATTATCTGCTGACTGATTGAATGAGCTATTAACAGCGATATTGAAAGCTCTCCTTTTTTTATTTTCGTAGCGCAATAAGACGGAGTACTTTATCTGTAATTCCAATATTAATCTTCTGCTACTGAAATTGAAAAGATTAAATGAAAAAGTGTTCATCACTGGGCTTTTCAGAAAGTTTTTATTCAAAATTTTACCTTATTTTTTTAATTTTTCACTTTTAACACTTCATAGCTATTATTATTATTATTATTTTTTTTAATTTCAACACTAATCATTTCTATTGAAGTGATATAATGAGAGCCTATTGACACTTGGCTTTTTAGAATGTTATGTTTGTGCCGACAGGAAATGTATGTAACAGGCAGAAAAAGGCATCTTTGACCACATAAAGTATATATATTCTTGATCACCGTCCGTCTGTGTGTCTGTTCGTACAAAACACTAGATCTCAGAGACTATAAGAGATAGGCCTATACTTCTTTAAAATTTTTCTATAGTATATGTTATGTTTGCACGCAGATCAAGTTTGTTTCAAATTTTTGCCACGCCCACTTCCGTACTCGCAAATCCACAAAACTCGAATAACAAATGTAGTTTTAAAACTACAGTTTTGGTATATACAATTATTTTGTGATTCCTGAAAGTTCGGTTCGATCAGATAAAAATTGTCGCAGTTATTTAAGAAATACTTTTGTATTATAATTATCTGAAATGCTTTGGCTGGCAATCTGGTAAATTTTTCACTTTAAAGTATATCTTGGATAGCATATCAATATACCAAATTTAGCCATTGGTATATTTTAGTATTAGATTACAATTTTTTTAATTACTAAAATTGAAAAGATTGAATGAGAGGCAACGCCACTTGCCTTTTCATTTAACATATTTTTGTAGTGCAAGAAAACGGAGTATTCTTGTTTAATTTTAACATTAGTTTTTTTTTTTGGGAAATCCGCTTTTAAGATTATTTTAATACGAAATTTATTTTTCCAATACTTAAATTTAATTATTTTTTCTGCTTTAGGTCGAAATAATTTATCCATTGAACTTCAATTGAATTCAATTTCATTTTTATATAATATTAAATTTGTTGAACCTTTCAAATGATTATCGCTATTTATATATTTAATCAAATATAATTAATTATCAAAAAAGTATATTCTTCTATATATGTAAATCATAAAAAGTGATGAATTTCCTTGATATTCTCACGCAATTTTTATTCAAACTCTTTATCACTCTATTGCGCATGTTGAGTTTATTTATTTTACTATCCATAATATGCTGGCAACATATTAGCAAGTAAAAGCCAAAAGAAAATATTCAAATATTTATGTTTTTTTTCTTATGACTTCTAACGAAAATATGTGCTACGAGTTTATTTTGTTATTGTTTTCAATATAATACAGTATACAGATGATGTGTATAGGGAAAACTAAAGAATGCGGTGAGAATGGTTAAAGAGTTAAGCTGAAAAGTGTTGCAAAATTGTCGTTTAATCCTAAATGAATTTTGCATTTTGAGTTCGATAATCTTTTGCTTTTATTTATCAACACAAAATATCAAAATGTTTTGTTTAAAAACAATAAAGGGAGCATATCGTGCGTAAAATCCTTTATCATCCGGCATAATCGATCACATAAACAGTTTAAGAGCGAGCGCAATGATGGTAAATGTTTAAAAGTGGCCAAAGTGCTTCAATGTTGGAATGGGGAGAGAAGGACTTAAACTCGATTTACAAATTTTTGAACAACTTTCTATGGCAGCTTGGTTGTTACCTCTTTTAACAATGTCAAGCATTGGCCTTATCCTTTTTGTATTTTGTGAACTTTTTCATGCTGTTGCTGCTGCTGGATACGATTTTGTTGTATAAATAATAACAATAAAATGTACGTGCGTATTTTTGCAAAAAAATCCCACAAATTGTCCGCATCCAGCATCCATGCGCGTTTTATTTGTTGTTCGCTCGCTCGCATTTGCTTCTCACTCTTGTTGCCTGAATATTCTGTTCCTATTTCTCTCCCTCTGTGTTCAGCTCCTTTTTGCCCGCAATGACATTGTCAGCTGGCAATGATTGTGCAACACATACAACAACAACAACAATTTGCGGTTTCTGACAGTTCGTCAGACATGGTTGACAAACTGTTTTGCTTGCTGCTTGCTGTGTTGTGGCTGCTCCGTTAGTTATACATTTGTATTTGAATTATGCTATTCTAACAACGGTCAACAAGAGCAACAACATTGCCACCTTGCCACCATGTGTCAGGTGAGATACCGTTCTGTAAACCCGCAAATACAACCATCTGCGGGCACTCAGATGGCTTTTGACTTGATTCATCTTCGTGCCTCGTTTTTCATACAATCAGCAAATTAACAATTTGCTTTTTTTCTTTTTTTAGCAACTCTTGATAAAGGTTGCCTTGTAATATGCTTTTTACACGCGTTTTTACTCAACTTGATTACAATTTATTTACTATAATTGAAGCTTATAATATAATTGAATAAATTTAGATAACAAAAAATATAATTTGAATAAGTTTAAGAAAACAAAAAAGTTGGCTTTTTTAATTTGCTCAGCACATATCTTTTTTTTATCTTTATTTTCTAAATTTATTCGAATTACACTTTTCTATTGATTTATATTACAATGCAGAATCGTTTAGCTTTCGCATATTCATGCCAGCTTGCTTTTTGTTCAACTCACAAGTTTACTTACATAAAACTTTTGTTTGTGGAATTGCAACAATTTATGGTTTAGAATCGTTTATTAAACATGTTTTTTATTTACAATACTTAACTTGATTAAACTGTATTTATTTATTTATTATATCTGTAGCATAAACATAAATTCTAAGTCTTGAAAGTTCTCCTATAAGTATATTTCAATGATTTCAAATTTCAACGTTTATTAAAAATGCTTTTTACTTACAATGCTTAACTTGATTAAACTGTATTGATTTATTTATTGTAACTGTAGCATAAAAATAGATTCTAAGCCTTGATGAAAGTTCTTCAATAAGTATATTTCAATGATTTAAAATTTCAACGTTTATTAAAAATGCTTTTTACTTACAATATTTAACTTGATTAATCTGTATTTATTAATTTATTCTAACTGTAGCATAAACATAAATTCGAAGCTTTGATAAAAGTTCTTCAATAATTTCAAATTTAAACAATGGTTTTGCTTTCTTTTTATTTAACAAATTTATAAACATGTTATGTTTATTTTGCATTTATTTATTTAGTATTAAAATGCTTGTAAGCTTACATTTTTGTTGAATTTCCTTATTTACTTAAATAATATTTCAATAATTAAAACCAAAACAATTTAAGTTGCATATAACTTGTGGTCTATTCAGTTTAAATCCAAAAACATTGCAAAAAATGGCGAAAACATTTATTTATTCGCACTCGCAATCGCTTTGACAATGCAAAACACACTGAGTGTTTGTTTTTTTTTGTGTTTTTTGGTTGAATCACAGGTGACATTTGTTACTCGCTTTCACATTCGCAGGTCACTTGATGCTGCATGAAATGTCCTACGCTATTTTTTATTGGCTGTCATTTAACTGGTTGCATTGCTTTGCTTTGCTTTCGACTCCAGCTTTTATACAATTTTTAATTGCATATTTTTTGGCGCGCTGCTATCTCTATCTCCAACTCTGAGAGTGTGTGTGTGTGTATGCATGTGTGTGTTTGTGGTAGCTTGTGTGTTTTGTGGCATGCTTACAGCTTTTAACAGTTTCGAGTTCATTTTCAACATGACTGGTCGCACTTGCAACAATGCCACACGCCCCCCCGCAAAAAGGTCCAGAATAACAAACAAGCGACACGGCGACTGCTGAGCGTACTCGACTCAAATGTACTGCAGCTGACACAAAAATAAATTATAGCAATCGGTACTTTACTTTAAAATAAGTTTGTTCTCTAACGTGATTTAGAAGTTTGAGTAGTAAAATTTAATTAAAGAAATAAGAAAACTAAGTAATTCCTAAATAAAGATTTAAATTAATATAAAATTAACACTGCAACTGATACAAAAGTATAAATACATAATAAGAATATTTATTTCCTTATTTTGTTTTTCAAGTATTACTTTATTTTCAAATTTGTTTAATTCTTTTTTTTTAAATTACGTAGTTTTATTATTTACATTTTAATTTATTGTCATAACTATTCATTTCTTTAATTAAATACTTCTTTATCTTCTTATTCTTATCTTTATTTCATAAACTTTTGAAACACATTTGAGAACTTATTTTAAAGTCAAGTGCTGATTGCTATAATATATTTTTGTGTCAGTTGCAGACTTAATTTAAATCTTTTCTTATGATTTTTCGTTTTCTTTATTTAAAAAATTCTTTATTTTCTTATTTATTTATTTCTTTATTTAATTTTCACTTCATTTTTTAGTTTCCTTAATAAAATATGTCTTCATTTATTGTTCTTAAACTTTTTAAAACACGTTTGAGTACAAATTTATTCTGAAAATAAAGTGCTAATTGCTGAAATATACTTTTGAGACAGTTGCAGTGTTAATTTTATATTAATTTAAATCTTTTTTTTATTTATTTGATTACCATTTGTATTCCAATTACAACGTCTTCACACACTTAACAAAGTAATAATAATTTTATTTATTCGGGTTGAAAGACGATTTCATTATTTTCTGGGATATTTCAGTCTTTCGCTGTAGAGCATTTAAAAGCAGCATTGGGTTCGTGTATTCGCTAATATTTTCAGCACTTATCACTTTTATTTCTATATATAGAATTTCGTAGGCAGTTTTATGGGATCTTTGGAATTTACATCAACTTTCGGATTTAAAAACGTTAATATTGCAAATGAGAAAGAAAACTGAATATAAAAAATATGTTCAAATTAAATAAAAATTAGACAGATAGCTTGAATCATAGGAAAAAATTAAATCTTGCTCTATTCTATATAATTCCTTTAACTCTATCTATCTCTCTTTTTTACGCTTAACAAACTAAAACAAATGCATTATTTGTTTGGGAAGAGGCTTCTATTACTGTGTGAGAAATTGCAGCCTCCCGATTTCGGGTTTCTGTATTCGATAAACTTCTCAAGAATTTCAAATGCAATCTATGTTCGATCTATGAAATTTTCATCAACATTTAAATGTTGGGCAATGTTTATAAATGGTTAGAGTCAAATACATTACAATTTTAAATTAGAAAGAAAATTGAAATCACATGTTAAATTGAATTTCTTATTCTGTACAAGTATGAAAAATTTTCAGTGAATTTGCTAAAAAGTATTAAAATAAATATTTGCAAATGTCGAAGATATTCTGTAAATTCAATTTTATACTAGATTTAAGCATATTAAATAAATGAATATTTATAAAAACACAATATTTAGCTTAGAACAGCATTGGAAATTGTATTTGCCACAAATTGATCACACCCATTTGCCATCAGGATGCAGAAAAGAGGCTGGCATTTAGCATTTGTGAATAGTCGCCGTGTGTATTTGATTATTTTAGCTTATGTTGGCGCTGTCATTGTCGGTTTAATTGCCGTTGGCCATGGCCACTGTGGCCACTCTCTCCACTCTCTTCTTACCCTTTTATCTCCCTTTACCATTGCCTTTCACCTCTATTTCACACACAGAGAGTCGAGTCGAGCCTTTAATTATGAATGCATCATTCTGGTCATTTCATTTGATAGCTCTGTGCTCGCTGTGCTCCGCTATGCTTGGCCAGGTATTAGTTGATCATTTCTAAATGATTTGACAAAACTTTTGATTGCATTTGCTGCCAAACAAAATGCCAGACATTGCGCCTAATGAACAATGTGCTCATATTTAATGGGCCAGCAAATCACACAGAATGCGTAGTTTGCTGTGTTTATTAAACATACCTTTGACAATCAAATCGTCAGAGGGCAGCAAATGAATAATGAAATGAAAAAAACCTGGATGGAAAATGGAAATTAAATTTTGTTTAATGCCTCAGAGTTGCAACAAATTCCCAAAATATATAAATGGAATTAAATGTATTGACACCGTCAGCTGAATTTCGATTAATCGCATTTGATTTCACGCTTTTTTTTTTAGTTAGCTGAAGAAATTTTCTGATTGCGAGCTTTGTTTTTTTTTTTCAAGGCAGACCAAAATAAACTCGATTATAGTATTTGGCTATCAAATATTCGATGCGTTGAAAAGTAAGCTTAAATATTTAATAACCAGTTGAAATTTGAAAAAAATACGAAATTGTTGTAAATAATTTGTTTGAGCTATAAAATATTTACTTAGCTCTCGAGCCAACCTTGCTTCGAAATAAATTTGCGCTCGCTTCTTTGATAATTATTGAATTTCAAAGAAAGTGGGAGAAAAACCTGATAGCTTAAAGGCTTTTATTCAATGTCTTTTCTCTAACCGACAGATAATTGCATAATAACTGCAATCTGATTATCAGTTTTATCTTATTCGTAATTGGTATTTTGTATTTGTATTCATACTCAAGTGAATAATCGAGTGTTTGGTTTGCTTCAATTGAATGGCACTAACAAAATTCTATTCACACGTTTCTCAGTGTCTGTCTCTGTGTTGCAATTGACGAAGGCATATTTTGCATGCCAATATGAAAATATGCAGTATTTAATGTTAATTGGTAAATTAAATAAAAGCATTGAAATGCCGATGAAAATCGCAAGTAATGTGTAAATAATTGATTTAATGCCTTTGCATCTTAGACCACTTTAACACCACTTTGAAATTCAAGAAATTAATGAAATTAAAATAAAATGAGAAAAAGGTATATAAAGTAAACTAATTGCTTTTTAATTTTAAATAACGTCAATGTAGTAAAAATAAGCAAGAATGTGAGTTACCCGCTTCATATTATAAATAAAGCAAAAATATACCAAAATAAAAGATAATACGATGGAAAAATACTAAAAATATATCACATTATATTGATATAGTACTACTATTATTCAAAATATACCATGAAATGCAAAATATACCGGATTTTAAACAAAAGCCTCTAGCAAAAAGTGTAATTGAAAAAAATAATGAATGTAAAGAATAAAAGAAAGCTACTAAATTGCAATACCAAAAATATACCGCAAAAACGCATATATATACCGAATACTATAATTGATATATATTGATATAGTACAGCAATCGAAATATACCATAGAGTGCAAAATATACCAGATTGTCAGCCGAAGCAACTAAGACCCAAATGTAATAGACCTAATTTGTAATATAATAAATACTAAATTATATATATAATAAGTACTTTTTCCTAACCAAATTTTATACCAAATATTACAGCTCCAGTTAACAAATTAAACTTGTAGTAATTTTGTACCTAAACAAATCAGTAAAATGAAAAAAACAAAAACCATATAAAAGGCCAAAATTTGTTTGTATTTACTTTTTCACAAAATGAAAATATTATCTGAATTTAATATAGTATATTACTTATATAAATATTTGCTGTCATCTCTAATTATTGCTAAACAGGCGTACATTAAATAAATTATATTGAAAAGCTACACTTAATTAGTGTTGAACGTATACTTGATATTTTTCAGCTATTACAGAAAAGATGCAAATTTGACATAAATTGATACATGTTATTAAATGACTTTATTACATCTTTGCAATATGTTTACTTTGAACATATTTCATGCACTCGTTGTAAACAAATAGTTGTAATTTGTCTAGATTCTGACTGTGATTTGTTATTTGTGTTTTGTGTTTTGTGTTTATTTAATGAGGCTAACTGGCAGTTAATCTTTCAGGCCAGACTGGGCGTGTTTATCATAATCGTCTTGCTCGGCTGTCACTAATCACACTTATATTATATATACAGATAAGAGATAAGAGATGAAGATAGTTAGAGATGGAGAGAGAGAGAGAAAAAAGGCAGGTGCAGAAAAGTAGTTGGACAAAAGGAGTAAAGAACTAAGGCAAAGCAAAGCAAAGCAAAGCTGACAATCGTCATTGAAGCAAAGAGAGAGAGAGCATGAGCAACATTGCCTGCTGCTTTTACTACTAAATGTGGCAACCTTTAGCTGTGCCACATTGTTGTTGTTACTGGCTGCAGCTTTGTTGCTCGGTTGCTCGGTTGTTGCTGTTGTCAAAAATGCAATCGAGCCAACGAAACCAACTTCATCGTCTGCTGCTGCTGTTGCTTGTGGCCAAAATGAAAAGTATTCGCAGTATTTTGCTGTTTTCCTTCTTTTTTTTGCGACTTGCTTTCAGCCCAGCTTTTGCTTGTTGCTCTCGTTTGTTGCTTAGTCCTAGTTTGTCCTGGCCCTTTGCTCCTTTGCTCCTTTTCTTCTCCACTTTTTCTTTTCTCTGCTTTCTTCATTTTCAATGGCACAATGCGGCTTTGGTTTGCTCAGTTCCTTGAGCTCGCACTCCCGTCTAATTGTTGAACTGCAGCCTTGTCTGTTGTGTTAGGCTGTGTGTGTGTGTGTGTGTGTGCGGCTCTTGCCACACACTCTGTTAACAACGTGTTGCAGTCGATGCTGCAGCATCACAGGCAGATTAATTGTTGGTTGCACTCTTCTATCTCAGCCCAAGGGGCATTATCAATGCGGCAACACACACATACGTGGCATGTGGCATGTGGCATGTGGCACGTATCCTAAGGCATACATTTTACACCAAATGCATCGCATATCCATAGATCTGCCGGCTTTCATTCGAATCTGTTAATTGAATGGGACACTTGAGGCGTGACTAAACATTAAGTTATCCCCCCAAAACAGTTTTTGCTTTTACTTTTTTTTTTTTTTGAAAAATAGATGTTGCTCACTTAGCCAAGCAAATTAAACAAAGAAATGTGCTAATAGCTCATGATAAATTAAATTATTTTAGTCGAATTCAATTTACCTAAACCATTAATGAGTTTTTGAAAATGTATTTCAACAAATTTTGCTAAAAGTCTATTAGTAGCAAAAGTATAAATCAAATCTAACTAATCATCAAATTTAACTAATAACAGAAACATATTAGTAGGAAATGTATAAGCACAAAAAGTGCACTAAAATATTTATTTATCATAATGTTGCTTACAAAAATAATGTAATACACACTCCTTACTTATTAAAGAGAAACAAAAGAAAAGTTAAATGTTTTGTGTAGGGCTCGCGCTTTAATCAGTTGCAGTTGCAGTTGCAGCTGCAGCTTGGATTTGAGTTCGGGTTCAAGTGCCGCGGGGCAAGCTTTCTACTGCTTTCTACTGCTGCTGCGATCCAAGCAGGAGCGTCTTTTGACATGACGCACAATGGCAGAAACAGACGTGCTCATTCCGCCTATGTACTGCTTATAGCCCTTGTCGTCGTCCTCGGCAGTCGCAACAACTTCCTTGGCTGTAAGACAGCGGATGTCCTACGCACGCCAAACGGAAATGAGCCAAAAGGCTGTGTACGACTCTCAGTACAACTCAATTCAATTCAACTCAACTCAGTTCAACATCGGGCATTGGGCATCGGGGCGAAAAGCACTCACAACAACACTTTTTTCCACTCACGCTCTCAGTGCATTCTATTCCTGCACTACGCACTCTCTCTCGCTTTCTCTCTTGAATATGGGGAAATTCTGGTGACTGAGTGAGCTGAAAATACAAGCAGGAAGCAAATCACTCAAATGTTGTCGCTGCATTCGCTTTGCCCATTTTGACTCGTTGTGCTTCGTGTGATGCTGCAGTCGTGTCTGCGGGACTTCGTGTTGTCTGCGTGGCGTCGTGTCGCTTCGTTTTGGTTCGTGTGGCGTCGTGGCTCTGGGCAATAACTGTTTTGGCTCTGAGTCATTGTGTCAACGCTGGCAAGCGATGCGGACGCCATAAGCGGGACAATTCACTCCGTTGTGGGGCACACAGCCTCATTCAGTCAGCGTCGAGATTGCCACGTGCACGGACACGAAACCCGCCAAATGCGCGTGTACGCAACAAAAAATAGAACGTAACGCGCTAACGTAATTTCGTAAATACGCTACGATTTGAATTCGCCGTGTTTCGCGTGTATTTTGGGTGTGTTTGTGTAGTGCGCGAGAAACCAAAACAAAAGTGCTGCAGCAGCACTAACAAAATTCAATTGCAAATCAAAGCAAAGCAACAACAACAAAAGCAAAGAGAAACAACACACAAAGTTTTTCGTTATTCCATTTCGTCTTCTTTTCGATGTTTGTTTGTTTTTTTTTTTTGTGAATAGTTTTTTTTTTTGTTAATGTGACAACTGTAAAGCAAACGAAAGTGCAAGTGTGTGAGTAACTGCGTTAGCCGTTGGCCAATTGCCGGCTTCTGAGTGCGCGCCAAAAATGCAAATCACGTTGTTCCACGTCAACAGCAGCAGCCACAGCAACAACAGCAACAATTGCAGCTGCCACAACAACAACAACAACAACTGCAAGGCAATTACATTTCGCAATTAGGCAACGAAAACAAAGCAAATGCAAAAGCAAATCGTTTACAGTGAACATTCGCTAAGCACAACAGCAGCAGTGTCGCCACCTAATGCTCATCTATCATAAACAGATTCCACTGTACACACACACACACACACACACTCATTTATAAGTATTAGTTGAGCCACTTAGCGAATTGGCAGACATATTTTTAGCTATAGCCCAAAAAGTAAAACGAAAAGGCAAAAAAAAAAGCACACGCAGCGAACAATAACAACAACAGTAATGAGTAGAAGTAGAAGAGGACAAGGAAGGGGAGGAGGAGGAGTAGGAGGGGAGCAAAAGGCGCTTGTCGCCCACTGAGCATCAAAATTCATTAATAAAAACAACAACAGCAAAAATTAAACAGATGCCATCAACTTCTGTCGCACAGGGGCCTCCACTCTCCGTCCCTCAAGCCGCCCACCGTTCCATGCATGTGTCTTCCGTCTTGCTCTAGCTGCTTGCTTTGCTCCTTTCCTGTTGACTTCCCTTTTTTCTTTTTTGCTGCCGCTACGCAAAGCAAAGCAAAGCAAAGCAAAGCAAAGCAGCGCAGCAGCAACTGACGCAGCTGAGCTCACCGAGAAATTATTACATGTGTGTTTGTATGTGTGTGTGTGTGTCTGTGCATACATATATATATTATGATGATTATTATTATTATTAATATTTGTGTATTGTTGTTGCCGCTGGTTTTGGCAAAGCAAATCAGCCAACGGAAAGAAATGTAAGAAAACAATAACAACAAATTGATAGCGGCAACTTTGACGAAGGTTTCTCTGTATGTGAGTGTGTGTGTGTGTCTCCCTGTATGTGTGTGTGCCCGTTCTTTTCCGCGCTCTTCGCCCACTCTTCAGTCACTGTCTTCCTCTGTCGCTCTCCCAGACGCTCGCCTTTTTGTTTTCAGCCGCATTTCTCTTTCTGCCCAAAGTTTGCATTATGAACGTGTACAAAATGTTGCGTTGTGTGTGTGTGTGTTGTTGTCTGTCTGTCTGCTAAATGTAGCTCAAGGCTGACACGCACTGTGCTTCATCTTCGTCTTCGTCTTCGTCTTCATCTTCTGCAGCTGCTTCTTCTTCGTGCTCAGCGTGTTCTTCTCTAGTCTTTATTTTTATGCTATTTCACTCTTCTGTACCCTGCATGCCCAAAGGGCTTGCAAAGGGTATACGCAACTACAATAAATTCAATTAGCATTATCATGTTATGCGCAAGTTTATGCTTCTCTTTCACTAAAAGCGAATGAAGTCTATCAATCATTTAGAGACTAGAATTAAAACAACTTTAATTGAGTGTTAAAGCACAACTTTTGCGTATATGATTTGATTAGATAAAGATTTTGAAGAAATTAGAGACTCGAACTAAACCTATATGTTTTATTAAATTTTATCATCATTTCATTTGAGTGCTGCATCTTGAAACGTTTTAATATTGGCTTTAATTATTTCAAAAATAAAACTTTTTGTATAATTTAAGTTCTTCACTGATTTAAAAAATATAATAAAAATTATATTATTGCAGTTTAAGACAGAACTTCTACTTAAAGTTTAGCAGAGTTTATATTTCATTTTTACATCATTTATATTTTGAAAAGCTGTAATTTAATTGAAACAAGCTTTTTAATATTTAATGAATTACCTAAAAAATGTTTGCCTTTTGCTTCGAATTTTGTCTGTGTTAAGCTGTCAAACTAATTTATAGATTAGAATTGTTTTGGACATGAAACAAAAAGCAACCAAAATCACCAATTCAGTTATATGAAGCAGCGTAATTAAACAGTTTTCAGCTTTACAGGCAGGATTACACATAAAAACTGGCGGACGTATTTAAACAGCAGACAAACACACACACACACTTTACTATATACTCAGTATAACTGTGTGTAATCAGTAGGTCGTAGTTTTAATTCCATAAATTGTACGCAGACCAATTTGTGGTCTCCATTTATATAGTATATGCTATATATGTATATATACGTATGGACATTTGTCTGTTTGTGCTCTCGCTTTAAGAGAGCCGAGACCCGCTCTGACCAACGGAATTTTTCACGCTTGAGGGAACTGTTGGCAGATTACGTTGGTAATTTCATTTGGTTAAAGCCCAACGCAAAACAACTTGGCCCGAAAATTGGTCAGCGCCTGAAACATTTGTGGCTATTTACGTATGTAAATTCTTGACCTACATTTGCCGGAAAATAGGAAGAGCAAAGACCAAGAATGACAGACAGCAGCCATGTTAGTTGGTGTGTAAGTAGTTTTTTGCTATTTTCTTCCTTTTTTTTTTTTGTGTGGACGACAATTTGCCACCGAAATTCATTTGGTTGATGTGCCCCGGTCTTGAACTTGAAGCAAGTTAATCAGCGAATGAGTAAACGAAAAAGTCAACGACAGTTTCCCAAGTTGCGTTTCAGGATTTATATTATCGTAGTGATTAACAGTATTAATAAATATATATTAGAGGAGTACTCACAACTTAAACAGCAGTTGATTAGCAGATTTTTTGATTTATATGTGCAGAGCGTAGTAGTTTAATTATATATCGATAGTAAGTTCAATCAAATACTATCGTTACTCTCATAAGGAAGTGCACAACGAATATAGATTAAATGAGTATTTATTAAAACACGCCATTGAAAACACTTATTTAGAGCAAATTGTAATTGATGTTTGTCAATGTATAGTTGAAATCTACATGAATAGTAAGTTTACTTCAATACTATCGATAGTTTTATCGTTAAGTAAGAAGCTGTAAATATTAGAGGACTAATATAAGTATCTATTATGATGTTATTTACATCATATTATAATTAATGTATGTCAATGCATATTTAAGTCTACATCGATAATAAGTTCACTAAAATACTATCGATAGTCTTATCGTTAACTGTGAAGTTATCATTAGAGGAATGAGAGAAGTATGTATTAAAACAAGACATTGAAAATAGTTTTTTACATCATATTGTTTGTCAATGCATAGCTAAAATCTAAATCGATAATAAGTTTACTTATCGATATCGATAGTCTTATCGTTAAGTAAGAAGCTGTTGGCATTAGAGGAATAATATAAGTATTTATTCGAATACGACATTTAAAATAGTTATATACATTACATTGTAATTTATGTATGTTAATGCATAGCTAAAATCTACATCAATAGTAATTTCGCTTAAGTACTATCGATTGCTTTATCGTACAGTAAAAAAGTTGTTAACATTAAAGGAATAATACAAATATTTCAGACAAGTATTTAAAAACACAAAGACTTAACCAATTCTAATTGATAGTTTGCAATGTGTAGTTCAAGTGAATACCGATAGTAAGTTTCACTATCGATTTTATTGAAATTACAAATTTTACGATGTAATCGATGAGCAATTAATACTGAGCTGCGGTTAGCAGTCATTAAAGCTTGCTAATTAGTAGCAAATTCTTTGCTCTGCAGGGTTAAGGGTTTCCCCAAGTGTGTGTGTGTTTGTGTGTGTGTGTGTGTGCACGTGTGTGTGTGTGTGTGTGTGTGTGTGTGTGCACTTTCAATAGTTGCAATGTAAGCACTTGAGGCAATAGACCCTTCAAGGCGTGTCTCAAGCATTCGACTGTGTGTGTGTGTGTGTGTGTGTGTGAGAGTGTGTGCGTGTCTGGAAATTACAATCTGTGCTCAGTTGTGCTGCAGTTGTAGAGCGCATCTTTGGTTTGTTGTGCCCCAATTTCTCAGTTGCCACACAGAACTGAAAACCACTGCAAAGTGGCAAAGATAAAAATACTCTCACACACAGATCGTATCGTATCCACTAGGTACACACACACACACACACATACACATATATATATATGCGATGCCATAGAATGCTCTATATATATATATATATAGATGGATGCTTGCATGTATGATTGTGTGTATAAGGCAGCAATTTAATTTCATTATTATGCAAAAGAAAAATAATATGAAAAGAACCTAAAAGGAAAGAGAGCCAAAGCGAGAGAGCGAGAGAGAGAGAGAGAGAGCGATGCTTGTTGGCTAAAAAGTGAAAGCTTTTGAATTTTCTCAGCCGAATCTCGTTTTTTTTTTTTCTCAGTGTCCCTCTGTCGTCCCTCTGTCCCATCATCAACTATATAGCTCAGTTCACTGTTCTCGTCTCTTGATGCGTTGATTTTTCCTTTTTGCTTATGGAAATTAAATTTTGGTTTTCCATTTTCATGCACAGAAGCAAAAAAAACAAAAAAAAAAATCGTTCATATATATATTTTTTTGTTGTACTTTGCTCGCTATTTTTGCCATGTTTTTTTTGTTCGTTCTTTCGGGTTTTTTGTCTTTTTGCCTTGTTTTTCAGTTTTGTTTTTTCGTTTTTCGTTTTTCTTTTCTACCGGCGCACTTTTTACTTTCTGGTCAGTTGAAGTGGCGCCTGTTTCTGTATTTTCATTTTCATTTTTTGGTTGCTTTTCCACTCTCCATCTTCATCTTCTCAAACAAGTAATGAAAGCCGCCAGCAATACGAACGATAATCACCAAACCCTCAAAACACAAACTGAGCTGAGAGGAGGTGGAAGTTTCGGGGGGGTGGGGGAGGGAGAGGGAGTAGGCAGCTGCCTTTGTAGGGCAGAAGTAGCAAACTCTTTAAGCATTTGCCATTCTTACTTTCCATTCTCCCCCCTAAAATTCTCATTCTCATTACAATGCTTTGGTCACTTTTCTCTCTCTCTTTCGATTATCTTTCTGTGGCTCCACTCAGCGTGCAATTTGTTAAGTCGTCTGGCAAATTTATGACATTTATTGAAATCCTTTTTGTTTTCTTGTTTTTTATTTTTATTTTTATTGTGCCACTTCAGACCGAAGGAAAGTCTCATGAAGCCGCAATTAGTTTTGCATTTTCGGGGTAGCCAGCAAAAACCTGTTGCATGAGGCAGGCAAAAAAACAAACACATACAGACACACACGAATGGTGCTTAAACCAGATAAATACGACTATTTAATTGCAGTCCATTCTGTTGCCATTCCATGGCAATTAGAATGCTGCTGCTGTTGCTGGCAAAAGGCAAACTCAGTAAGCTTTTATTTTCGGTCTACGCATTGTGGCATTCTGGGCTAAATCTCTTGTTAAATAATTATCCATGTTTTGCCATAGTAAAATCGGAATATTCAATTGGCTTATCGAATCAATTAACACACAGAGTAGAGTCTTCTTGAAATTTGAGTGAAACGTGATAGAGTAAACAACTTGAGTAGCTGGCATTGAACACCAACGTTACCGTTTGTATTTATAGCTTGTGTCTCTGAATAATTCCTTCTTTTTCTCCTTAAATGTGTATGTGTGAAGAACTTGAATAGATTGGCGTTGCTATGTAGTTATTTTTCCACAATTTTGCTGCACTCCATGTTTGATTAATTGTATTAAAGCATTTGAAGGTTTTTACAAAAAGAATGTAAGGTTTCGCTTAGCAATTCGTAGAAGCAAAATATAAAATTCCAGCCAGCTCTCTAATTTCTGATAATTGAAAATCGAAACTATTGAGGAATGCTGTTAAATTGCGTTCATTCTTTGGTCATCATTTTAAGTCCTTGTCTCGCCCATTACTCCGGCGTAGCAATTAAAGGTAATCAATTTGGGAAATTGAAAGGACCGCAAATGTATTTCACTTTTTTTTGCTACTTGAAATTGTAGTGGCATGTTATATGTTGCTCACGCTCGTCAACACGTTTGGAAAGTTCAAGCTCTACTGAGAGAGAGAGAGAGAGAGGAGGAAGAATGGATGCCAGGAAAATATGGTTTCGTAGCAACCTTTGAAATCAGTTCTGGGAAATATGTCTGCTTTCAACTATGTCTTTTGTTTGTACTTTTCTTCCACTCTTTGCATACCCCTAAAAAGAAGAAGCGTACAACAATATATACAGTGGCGAGCAAAATTGAGTGCATGTTCAGAACTTTGACTTTCGTCACCCACAAAATCATAACCACACAAGATAATCCAAAAAAATTTTTTGTTTTATTTTGATTATTTAATTCTTAATAAGATTTAAGCAAAAACAATTATGACACAGATAAATTCGAGGAGAATTACAGTAAAAACAAAAAAAACTCGCATAAACTCAATTTTGCACGTTTCTAGAAGTTTTAATTATTACAATAATATTAATATTTTGTCCAAAGACCTTTATTTGATATAACTTCCTCTACACGGTCGGGCATGCTCTCTACCAAATTTTCAATAATATCTTTGGGAATACGTCTCCATTCTGCTTCAACACGCTCCCAAAGGTTGCCCATGTTGGATGGAGCTGCTTCGTATTGCCCGAGCCGTCTTTTCACGATTGACCAAAGATTTTCAATCGGATTGAGGTCGGGACTTTGTGCTGGCCATTTTATTAATTTAAAAGGTTGCTTTTCAATCCATCCCTTAACAATTTTGGCCGTGTGCTTCGGATCCCCATCTTGTTGAAAAACAATTTCCTTTTCGGGATAAGCACATTTTTCAATAAAATTGGGAAGATTGGTCTGTAAGACATTCAGGTAGTCCTCCTTCCGCATAATACCTTCTATTAATTGTAAAGGGCCAACATGCCACCACGTGAAGCATCCCCAAACCATAATACTTCCGCCACCATGTTTTACAGTTTGTTTTACATGGTGTCTTTGGATACGATCTCCGGGTCTACGCCAGCAATATTGCTTTCTGTCGGACTGAAAACGGTTAAATTTGGACTCGTCAGACCAGACAACACGTTTCCAATCGTCCACAGTCCAATTTTTGTGTGCCTTTGCAAATTTTAATCGCGCTTTAACATTTTTAACGGATAATGCAGGTTTGTTTTTTTTCACACTTGCAATATACCCAATGTCTCGCAGCGCTCTTCTAGCTGTCCATTCGCTAACATTCTTGTTGATAGCCAAGGAAGCACCTTTTGGTGTTAGAAGCTTGTTCTTCCTCATTTCCGACATCATCAGTCGAGCATCTGACTCCTTCAATAATTTCTTGCGACCTGCGACTTGCGCTTTGGGAGTCACATTCCGCCTCTTTTGAACAGCGATTACCGCCGATTGGCTTATACCAAGCCTCTTGGATATTACACGTGATGTACAACCATTCTCGGTCAGGCTAACTACATTATTTTCGATATCTTCAGATAATTTTCGCATTTTTATGCTAGCAAATTTTCAACAATTTATTTATAATTACAAGCTAGTCCGAAGCACGTTTTAAACTGTGCTATGAACATCAAGAATAATAGAAAATCAAAAATAACGGTGAATCTTGCCGATTTGTGCTGATAAGAGAAGTAAGAAAGCGAAAATAGGCGAAAAAGTGCCTACGTGCAAAATTGAGTTTATGCGGGTTTTTTTCGTTTTTACCGTTATTCTCCTCGAATTTAACTGTGTCATGATTGTTTTTGCTTAAATCTTATTAAGAATTAAATAATCAAAATAAAACAAAAAATTTTTTTGGATTATCTTATGTGGTTATGATTTTGTGGGTGACGAAAGTCTAAGTTCTGAACATGCACTCAATTTTGCTCGCCACTGTATATATATATATATATGTATGTAGACAAAAAAAAAGGGTAAAAACAATGAACTGGAACTGGAAATGCGAATATGTGTGCTCAATGAAAATTCTTTGCGAACCTCGAACTTGTCTCTATCTTTCTCTCTCTTTCTCTCTCTTTGTCTCTCTCTGAGGTGAGCACGTGTGTTGCATTCGGTTTGTTGTTATACACTAAGGATTTCTAGGCACGTTTTTTTTATATCGGGCATTTAATCAATCAAAATCAAAAGTCATATAGTCTTGACGCTTGGCTTTCATTAAAATTAATTTCGTTTATTTGCCTAAAACATTTCGTTTTCGAAACGTTTTAAATATTTCATCAGTGCAATGCAGTCAATTTTATTTGATTTAATGCGCTAAATATGGGCTAAAAGCTTTTGCTGGTTTTATCAAATTTTGCATTGATTTCTAACTTTGTTTCGCCAGCCATTTTATTTGGCTTTGTGCTCATAATAAAAGCATGCAAATCAAATAAAATTAGTAAATAGAAATTGAAGCGATTGCTAATATTTTATGAAAATCCCATTGAGAGCAACATTTTCCCTTGTTTGCTAATCGTTCTATGCAGCGCATGCATTAAATGTTACAGCTGTTCAAATTTGTAGTTACATATTGCGTATACGCAGCGTGTGATTATCATTATTTGCATACGAAGTGTTTGCACCCTAAGAGTTGCGTTCATTTCACTTTGATGACAAGCAAATGTTTCCGCTGAGCAAAGTTGGCGAATGTCTTCGAGCACAATTGTGAGATGCATTACTAAATATTACGCATACGCCACGCTGTCGCAAGCCCCAAAACCTATTGACTGCAGGCAATTTACGAGCTAAATTAGCCAAATATAAACACACACACACACACACACACATTCAATTCCAATAGGCAAGCGAGAACATCTATAGATATTTGTGTGTATCTAGGTAAAATTAAAGTGGCCGTTGTCGCCGACATCAGCGTCAACGTCAGCGTCAGCGTCGACGTCGACGTCAACCTTCGTCTGCGTCGGCAGCAAACTAAAAGTATTTGGTTCAAGTGCCAAATGAAATATTGACTAGGCAACGGCAACGGCAACGTCGCCATGAGAGACGCCGCGACGCTCAAACTTTCAGCATATGCCGCGCGTGTCTGCAATGTGTGTGTAGTGTGTGTGTGTGCAGTGTGTGTGTGTTCCAGTGCTCAATACATAAGAATAATACTATCGCATTGTTGCCTCTAAAATAATAATAATAATAATAACATGGCAAATATTTCACATATTCGTACGCTTCGCTAACCCCGTGTCCCTTGTCTTAGTTCCCCCTTCTGTGACCCCTTTGTCCCCTTTGGCGACAACTACAAAAAACAGACACCCCTTGGCCCAGCATCCTCAATCTTTGTCTCTCTCTGTTTCTCTCTCTCACGCTGCGGCGGCCTCGGCGTCTGCTTTTTTTCTAATAATAAATTGCCAAAGAATTTATGTACTCGTATGTTTGGCGTTGCTCGCTGCAACACCAACAACTTGTCCCACACACACACACACACACACACACTCGTACACACACACACACACACTCGCACACACAGAACGTGTTGTTGTCGTTGGCGCTACTTTAGATGATTTTTATTTATTACACTTTTCCTGCTTAGTTTTGCGTTTCATTTTTGTTTCTTGGCATCGCGTCTCTCACTCGCCTCCTCAAGGTGCAACAAAAACGTGTTTCACTTTCACTTTTCTCTTTCTTTTTTTCGTGGTGCCCTTTCTCCCTTTTGAATTTGTACCAGGCATTGTGGTCTACCCTTAACGGCCACTAGAACGCCAAAAAAAAAAAAAAAAAAACGAAAAAGAAAAACCACTCTTGCAATTTGAATGTGGACAACGTTTGACAATCTTCTGTATGAAGAGCGTCAAATGTCTTTGCCACATATTCGTATAGACTAGCGTGTCTTGTTCTTATTCATTACCAACGCACACACACACATGCACACGCACACACACATTGTTTTGTCAAGGTTAGGCAGAGAGCCTATTTAATGAAGGCGCACATGCACACGCACTTGTCGCAGGGCGCACAGTGGTGCGAGAATTAGTTTACTGGCTGCAACACTTTAAATATTTGCTTGAAAGCAAAAAGATAACAACATTAGATTAGGAATTTAAATAAAACTAGGATGAAAGCTGCAGTCGAGCGTGCTCGACTCTGAGATATCGGCTACCGAATTTGAGTACAGAAAATAAAAATTAAGATAAAAATTTGAAAGCCATGACTTTTGTTATTTATAATTTTTAAAATAGTATTTAAGTTTCCTCAGAATTTGGATGGGATCACACAAAAACTGTAGAAGTTATTTAATAAAAACTTTTGTATGGGCAAAAACTTCTACTTACTTTGGATCTTAGTTGCTGTAGCTGACAATCTGGTATATTTTCGCACTCTATGGTATATTTTGAATAAAATACTATAAATATAACAAATGTAGCCATTAGGATATTTTTTGGATTATTTATTTGGTATATTTTAAGAATAATACCGCACAAAATGGGTAGCCGAGCACACTCATCTGTAGCTTTCGTAATTGTTGTTGTTTTTTTTTTAAGGACAACATGCAACTAAAGTTAGAGATAATTTAATACATGTGCGGTAAAATGTTAGATTCGATATTCATTGTTAGATACATTATTAAGGTCACAATTCAGGCGCATTTTTAAAGGAGGTCTGAATCTTATAATTTCTCTTGCTAATACAGGCATTTAACAACAATATGTAACAATTATAAATGAAGATATTGCAGGTATTTATATAGATACTGTTAACATACTTATGGGTTATACAGCTCTCTAGAGATCAGGCCAGATGACGTATGTCATTCAAAATAGAATTAGATAATGCAACAGTTTTGGATAACGTTTAAAATTACAAAGATTACAAATAGAAACTATTTGCTAGAAAAAGTATCCAATTTTCATATCTTCACTTAACCCATTGAAATTATAGAAATAAAATAAAGTTATACACCACAGACACAAATATTCGTAAAGATAAAGAAAAACTTTACTTAGACTGCAGTCACAAAATGTTGAGTCTTTATATACTTTGCTATAGCAATGTTGTCGCAATACATTTCTGAGCAGATAATTTTGTTACAGTGGGCTCAGTTTAATTGTATTTAAATCTCTGTTGACAAATTGCAAACCAACAAGAAATTGGATCAACTATGTGTGCATAGCACATGAAAAGGAAATTTGTATTGTTGTTGTTGTTTTTTTTGTGGTGTTTGACAATTACAATGTGTTTGGTGCCACTGTGCACTTGCTATTTGCGCCATTGTGAAGTGTTGAAAGTTTTGGTCGGGGCGCTGATTTGGAACTAGTTGCCGGTTTTGGTTAGTTTTAATTGAATTCAGCTGTTTGGTTGCCCAAAACGAATATTTTGAAAATATGTGAAAAATACGTATACAAATCGGGCCAAAAATTGCACAACTTGTGTTGAGTGAAACCCCCTCCCCACTTCCCTCCTTCCCTACGCCCTTGATCCACACTGTGCTCCACTCCCAAAATGCGTTGGCAGATGTGGCTAAAAATGAACTGCGCGAAAAGTTTTGTGCCGAACGTTTTTCAATTGCTCCGCAAAGTATTTTCCTTAAGTTGAACTTTCACTTGCAAATGGGCGCCAACTTTTTGCACCAACTGTGCGTGTGAGTGTGTCTGTGTGTGTGTGCTTGTGTGTGTAGAGGAGAGCAAAGAGGTGTTTATAGTCCTATGAGTGTATGTATTATAACTTGTCTGCCTTGAACATTGCGTCGCATTAATTAATAATGAAAATAACCAGCCAGACTTGCTAGATCATTGCGACACTCACACACACGATCCTGTATACCTGTATCTCTATATCCGTTTGTGTGTGTGTGTGTGTGCTCCTGCGCTTCATTTAAACTTTAGTTGCAATTTAGAATTTTTCGAGTGTAATTAAAAATTCAACGCGCAATTCTGCAAAATGAGCTAAAAATGTTTCACCCTTCAGGGAGTTATTTTCCATTTTTATTTCGCATTTCGTTTTAGTTCATGCGCCTTTTTGTTGCGGTTAGTTTAGTTTCACTTGCTCATGTTTCATTTATTTATTGCTCTGACTGTCAAAGCTACTAGTTGCCCAGGCCATAAATTCATAATCAAATTAGAGTCTCATTTAAATAGCTAAACGTTGAAAGATAGTTCCGAGTTTGAAATGATATCTAGATTTTAGAAGTTAAATTCCTTGCATTAATATTTAATTAATTTAATCTTTTGATTAAAACCAATTAAATGCGAATTGGAATTAAGTTGATGCTATTGAGTTCTTTGTAGAGCTTAAGATAATTGCAATTGCTTGAGTATAAAATTAATTTGTCTTTGAGTGAGTAACTCTTTCACCAAAAGTGGACTGCAACTTAAGTAATAATAAATAAAAATTATGCAAACATAGAAGTATTTATGAGCTTTGCTGATTAACGCATATTAATAGGCTTAATGCCATAAAGTAATTAATTTTGATTAAGTATATTGACTTGATGAAGCCACTGCGGCTGTTGCCAGCTTTATTAAATCTTAAATTTATCAAATCTCTTTTAGGATACAGCATGAAGCAGGTGTCAAGTGCGAGTAATTGAAAATGCCATGCGGTTTTCGCAGTCGTCGTCGTCGTTGTTGTTGCTGCCGCTGTTCAAGCTCTGTTGTTCTGTAGTGTGTGATGCTAATGTTTGTGCGTGTTTCAGTTTCATAAAAAACGCGAAGAACGAAGAGCGACTGTAATTGAATTGAAGTAATCATAAACAGGCAAATAATAACTGTGCAAAAAAGCTGTGCGCGTATTATAATCACACTAGTGAAATAATTACAAAACGCAAAACGTACTTCAGGCCAACATGGCGCATGATTAACGTCAACGTGTTAAGCACCCTGATTTAAGGTAAGTGTCATAATTCAATGACCAATTATTATTAATTATAATTGCATACAAACAACAACATTTTACAACATTTTTTTTGTGTTGTTGGTGCATTTTAACCGTTTTTAACCGCAACTGAAATAAATACATAAATGAAATTATCAAATGTCGTGCAAAGGAAACACAATGTCAGCTCATGAGAGATGATTGTAGGCGTGATACAGAGCTCCCAATGCGCACGTATTTGAAATATGCCGCATTATAATTAAATTGCAACAATAAACTCAAACAATAGATACAAGTTGCAGTGCAACTTTTTTTTGCCATTTAATCGCTTTGAAAGCAACAAAAAGCAAAAATTCAAAATTCACCAAATATTATGCTACCTTTTATATATCCGTACCCTCGGGGGTTCAGACCTTTTACGGCAGCCACAATAATAAC
Source organism: Drosophila niveifrons (assembly GCA_035046325.1). Classification (NCBI taxonomy): domain Eukaryota; kingdom Metazoa; phylum Arthropoda; class Insecta; order Diptera; family Drosophilidae; genus Drosophila; species Drosophila niveifrons. The sequence goes on along the minus strand of JAWNOC010000062.1, from coordinate 6,259,542 downwards.
AATAATAATGCGCCTGCAAAAATATTCTAATCTATGCGAGCTGTGTGTTTCTGCCACAGTGGACACTCACTGTTGATGAACACTTGGCGTGCATTGGCGAAAAAAATAAACAAATATGAAAGCTGCATTCGAGTGTGCTCGACTTTGAGATATCCGGTATCCATTGTGAATAAAATCAAAACTGTGTGGTTTAAGTTGTAAAGTATACCAATTTAATATATCGAAAAATACTAAAAAATATACCAAACTACTTTATTCGGTATATTTATATAGTACTACTTTTAAAATACATTTTCAATATAATGCAAAATATACTAGATTGTTAAAGCAACTAAAATCGCAGTAAAAAATATACTAAATGTTTTATTTGGTATGTATATATACTACTACATTTAAAATACATATACCATATAGTGCAAATTATACTATATTGGCAGACAAAGCAACTAAGACCCGCAGTAAAAAATATACCAAAAGTTTTATTTGGTATATTTACAAAGTACTACATTTAAAATACATATACTATACAGTGCCAAATATACTAGATTGTCATCCAAAGCAAAGGCGTTTTTGTCCATTAAAAGTATTTATTTAATAACTTCCACAATTTTTAACGAATAGAAACTATTTTGTTAGAAATCAAATTACCAAGTAAAAAAGCTACAGTCGAGTGTGTTCGACTGTGAGATAAAAACTAAAATATTTGGTATTATTCGTAAAATATACCAAATTACTATTTCAAGAAATCCTAAAATGAATACGTATATAGTATAAAAAAGATTAAATCTCTAACTCTTAAAGTCTCTGAGATTGAGGTGTTTATACAGACAGGCGGACAGACTGACATAACTATTTTATGGCTGTTCACTCTGATCAGGAATATAGTTAGATACTTTATGGGTTCATATATACCTTCTTCTGTTACATACTTTTCCTACCCGCACAAATTGATAATACCTTTCTAACGTCTGAGTAGTAGGTATACAAATAATCTGCTTTAAATGGCAACAATTAATGTGCAGCTGTCATTAGCAGAATATTCTTGATAATAAATAAATTTAATTGAAATTTACTTCTTTCAAAATGATATAAAATTTAATACTCATTTAATATGATAGAATCTGAAGAAGCCGCTTTCACTTTTCACTCTTCGTTAGCCAGTTGCTCACTCGCTCTTTAATTATATCTCCAACTCTGCTGTCACGCTTTCGACTAAAATGAAACAATTACGCATACGCACTCTGTCAAATTGTGTGTCAAACTTGCTGTAAGCATTTCCTTGGCAAAAACTGATGCTAAAGTATTCGCATCTATTCACATTTCTTATGTAGTCCACATGACACAGCACAACACAAATACAAATACAAAATCTCGCAATTTGTTCAGCTTGCTGCCAACAAGAATTGCAACCAATGTGCAAAGCAAAATAAATTCATAAGTGCTATGCGACTATGGAATACCCTGTACATTAATAGCTATAATGAATAATTCAAGGTGGTGTTGCATGCCTCTTGTGTTGATGTTGCAGCTACAGGGTAATTGGGAGAGAAAAAAAGTGGCATAAAAAGATGACAAACGCGTCGCGTAGCCATTTTGCATTTAAAGTTACTCGGAGTTTTGTTGATTTTTATGCATTTTATTATCACGTCGACGTTGGGCCTTGTGTCTGCTGCTGGTTTCGCGTTCGTCTCTCGTTCTCGTTCTGAATCCGAATCTGGCTTTTGGCTGGAGATGGAGATGCGACTGGGACTGGGACTGTGGCATGGCAATAGCTGTTTTGGTAATGGCGAAAGTGGGAAAGAGGCTGGCGGAAATGGAGAGAGAATATGGCAGCGAATACCCAAGTGAAATATGATACAAGAAGTCACTGAGAGGGGGACGAGAGGCGAGATGAGAGGAGAAGAGTGGAGAAGAGAGGCGTGAGCTCAAGCGCATTGCTTTTGATTTGTGTTTGTGACCCACAAAAATGCAAAATGCCGCAAACAAGCGAAGCGAAGCGCAGCGCAGCGAAAGCGTAACAAAAGCAAAAATCGACAGGCTCTGCCCTTGGCAAGCGGAAAAGGGAACTGCTGCCGAGCGTATACTATACTATATAGTGGTATAATAAAGCACAAGCGGATATACGATAATACTTGCTGTCTTTTGAAGTTGTTGCGGCAGCGAGTTTCCACAGATTGATACCGAATGCACAAATCATACGCGTTGAGTGACTTCCCATTCTACGATTACCCCCTGAACTTCCCACCCTCCGCACCTTGCTTGATTTACTCGCTTTTGGCGTGTTGCAACTTCAACAATAACAAATAGCATGACATTTTAATGCCAAGAGCACTAACTCACAAATGTCGCACTATGATGGCGCCCTAAAGTTGACGCCTATAAAAAATCTATAACTACGAGTATAGCACTCCTTTTTTCACACAGTGAGCACCCGCACAGTGAGAGCGAAAAGTTCGCGTGCGCTCGCGACGGCTATTGGGCTAAAGTGTTGACAAATTTATAGCCTTGTTTTGCCTTTGCCATTTGTTGGTTGATTGAAAGTCCTTTTCGGCTTCAAAAACTTTTGCAGCATCTCACTCTCACTAAATTGATAGCAATTCATATGAGTCCACTTCTCAGGCTCCCATCATCATGGCCACTTTGGGCAACTTATGGGCTGGCTGACTGACTGACTGACTGACTGTCTGGCAGACAGCTTAATCGTGAGCTTAGCTCTGGATTTCTATTAACAAAAACGACATTAATATACCAGTAAACGGCACTATTTATCAGCGTCCTGCAAATGGCAATGGCAATGGCCTCAACTCTCGTACTCTTGAGCAAGTATTGAATCATTTATTCTCAGCTTACAGTTTAATTGGGTGGAGGGGGGTGGGCAAAAAAAAAAATAGACGGAAAACATCTGAAGTTGGAACTGTGTATAATAGAATGTACTTTGTGCGTCTCTTAAAGAATTTTGTTGGCACGAGCACCCTGTGCTTTGGGTTATCAGCGTTCCAGCGTTCATCTGTTATCCCACAGCACAGGGTGTTCCTCCATATTCTCTACGCATTCGGTGTGCACATCTTAATTGCGTCGAATCGGGCAGTTTCGCACCAGCTTGCGTTTCAGGCAACTCTGGGCCTCACGGTCATACCATTGACCACTTGGGCACATCTTGCGCTTCGGCTGATTCTTGCGGCACACGAAGTAGCGACGACAATGTTTCGGATCCGTCAGAACTGTTCCATCAGCCACGTTCATGCAATCATCGGTTGACAACAGCTCTGGATACGCAACCGAGGCTTGCACTACAGCTGCGACAGAAGGAGCTGGTGTTGTGGCTTCGACTTTAGCTGCAACTACTGATGTGGCGCATGTTGTCGTGGTGCAAGTTGTTGTTGTGCATGTTGTTGTGGTGCACGTTGTTGTGGTACATGTTGTTGTGGTGCATGTTGTCGTGGTGCATGTTGTTGTGGTGCACGTTGTTGTGGTACATGTTGTTGTGGTGCATGTTGTCGTGGTGCAAGTTGTTGTTGTGCATGTTGTTGTGGTGCAAGTTGTTGTGGTACAGGGTGGTGTTGTTGTACAGGGTGTTGTTGTGGTACAGGGTGGTGTTGTAGTACAGGGTGGTGTTGTAGTACAGGGTGGTGTTGTTGTACAGGGGGGTGTTGTAGTACAGGGTGGTGTTGTAGTACAGGGTGGTGTTGTTGTACACGGTGGGGTTGTTGTACAGGGTGTTGTAGTGCATGTTGTTGTGGTGCAGGTTGTTGTGGTGCATGTTGTTGTGGTGCATGTTGTTGTGGTACAAGGTGGTGTTGTAGTACAGGGTGGTGTTGTTGTACAGGGTGGTGTTGTTGTACAGGGTGGTGTTGTTGTACAGGGTGGTGTTGTATCTTGATGGTTGCAAGGTGTTGTTGTAGTACAGGGTGGTGTTGTTGTGCAAGTTGTTGTAGTGCATGTTGTCGTGGTGCAAGTTGTTGTGGTGCAAGTTGTCGTGGTGCAAGTTGTTGTGGTGCAAGTTGTTGTGGTGCAAGTTGTTGTGGTACAGGGTGGTGTTGTTGTACAGGGTGGAGTTGTTGTACAGGGTGGTGTTGTATCTTGATGGTTGCAAGGTGTTGTTGTGGTACAGGGTGGTGTTGTATCTTGATGGTTGCAAGGTGTTGTTGTGGTACAGGGTGGTGTTGTAGTACAGGGTGGTGTTGTTGTACAGGGTGTTGTTGTGCAAGTTGTTGTAGTGCATGTTGTCGTGGTGCAAGTTGTTGTAGTGCAAGTTGTTGTGGTGCAAGTTGTTGTGGTGCAAGTTGTCGTGGTGCAAGTTGTTGTGGTGCAAGTTGTTGTGGTGCAAGTTGTTGTGGTACAGGGTGGTGTTGTTGTACAGGGTGGAGTTGTTGTACAGGGTGGTGTTGTATCTTGATGGTTGCAAGGTGTTGTTGTGGTACAGGGTGGTGTTGTATCTTGATGGTTGCAAGGTGTTGTTGTGGTACAGGGTGGTGTTGTAGTACAGGGTGTTGTTGTTGTACAGGGTGTTGTTGTGCAAGTTGTTGTAGTGCATGTTGTCGTGGTGCAAGTTGTTGTAGTGCAAGTTGTTGTGGTGCAAGTTGTTGTGGTGCAAGTTGTCGTGGTGCAAGTTGTTGTGGTGCAAGTTGTTGTGGTGCAAGTTGTTGTAGTACAGGGTGGTGTTGTTGTACAGGGTGGAGTTGTGGTACAGGGTGGTGTTGTATCTTGATGCGCGCATGGTGTTGTTGTGGTACAGGGTGGTGTTGTAGTACAGGGTGGTGTTGTAGTACAGGGTGGTGTTGTTGTACAGGGTGTTGTTGTGCAAGTTGTTGTAGTGCAAGTTGTTGTGGTGCAAGTTGTTGTGGTGCAGGTTGTTGTGGTGCAAGTTGTTGTTGTGCAAGTTGTTGTGGTGCATGTAGTCGTGGTGCAAGTTGTTGTGGTGCAGGTTGTTGTAGTACAGGGTGGTGTTGTAGTACAGGGCGGTGTTGTAGTACACGGCGGCGTTGTAGTGCATGGTGGTGTCGTAGTACAGGGTGGAGTAGTCGTTTCGTGATCGCACGGCAATTTCTCCGCTTCCAAAACGTGGGGATGACCTTCAGTACATGCTGCAAATGCAGACAGTACAATCATTGCTGCGAACAGCAATCGGTTGTCTGCAAGGATAAATGCAGATGGTTACTGGAAAGTTACTTTCGAGTATTTCATTTCGTAGAACCGAGGAGAACTTACAAGCTCTCATTTTAGCAATTATATATGTGTTTTCGTTAATTGATAATAAAATGTCAGCTTTCGCTTCACCACTGAATGACGGTCAGAAACTTCGTCTCGTTTTATATAGCCAGCCATGGAGTTGTTATCTCTTGCTAGCACTTGTTGGTCATGTTTGGCTTAAACATGTTGGTACAACATCATGTCAGTCTTGTCATGGCCATTAGTAAATTAACTGCAAGTCTTTGGATATCATTGAAGATCGTTTGACAAACATTTCCTTAAAGACACGCAGCCATGAAAAATGAAAGTACTCACTAGAAAGCATGGTCAACCCACAAAACGATTTACAGAAACACACATTGTGCCATAAGTAATTGCCGTTTGTGAAAAGAATGTGCTCTTAGATAATTAATGGCAAATATAGCTTACACAATAACTACGAATAGTTAGTTGATCACATTATGTAAAGACATTTCAACAAAAGTTCACGGTATATAATTTTTAACTTCGTGCCGGCAGGAAATGTATGTAACAGGAGGCATCTCCGACCCTATAAAGTATATATATTCTTGATCAGTGTCAACAGCCGAGACGATATAGCCATGACCGTCTGTCCGTCTGTCTGTCTGTCCGTCTGTCCGTATGAACACCTAGATCTCAGAGACTATAAGAGATAGAGCTATAATTTTTTTTCGACAGCATTTGTTATGTTTGCACGCAGATCAAGTTTGTTTCAAATTTTTGCCACGCCCACTTCCGCCCCCGCACACCAGAAAAATCGAATAACAAGCGTAATAATAAAGCTAAAACCGCGAATTTTGGGATATACAATGAAATCTTTTAAATAATCTTTGTGACTTCTGAAAATTTGGTTGCGATCAGATAAAAATTGTGGAAGTTATTAAAGAAATACTTTTGTATGGGCTAAAACGCCTACTTAATAGGGGTCTCAGTTGCTTTGGCCGACAATCTGGTATATTATGCCGTCTATGGTATATTTTGGAAGTGGTACTATACTAAATACTAAAAATATACCAAATGTATCATTTGGTATATTTTTTAGTATTTTGTAGTATTTTTTTTGGTATATTTAGGAAATAACACCGCAATATTTTGCACACTCGACTGTAGCTTTCGTACTTGTTTTTAACTTATTACGAGATAGTCGTCACTAATTTTGAATAAAAAGAAAATAGTGTGGTATTAAATTTAAAATATACCACATTAATATACCACAAAAACACTAAGAATATACCAAAGGGTATTTTAGCTATATTGATACCAGATATACCAGATTATCAGCCAAAGTAACTTAGACTCGTAGTTTATTTGGTATATTAATATAGTAGTAAAATATACCATAGAGTGCAAAATATGACAGATTGCATCTGTACCTCTATATCTTATAGTCTCTTAGATCTTGTTGTCTCGGCTGCTAAGCCTGCTCAAGAATATATATAATATATGTGTATATACACTATATGGATAGGAGATATAAATGTAGTATCAAGCGAAGGAAATGAAATTGCAATTACTGCAAAGTAATTCTTTAATCTTTGCGTTCTACTTGTCTGTACGTGTTTAAGCATGTTTTGTTGGTATTTGGAAAATAACAATAACAAGCAGACGCTGTGGCCAGCCGGAAAGTGGCTTGTCGAATCAGTTGCATAGATTTGTGTATTGATAATGTCTTAGTTAGGTTCGCCCATTTTTCCCCCCATTTGGACATTTTTATTTCCATCTCCATTTTCCCCGCCCCGCGCCGCTCGCAAAAACAACTCGTATCCAGTCCCATTACTGGGTGAGTTTTTGGCCCCTGCTGTTGGTTATTTCCACGACTTGAGACCGTTGAAGCAAGCTGATGGTATTGACATTTGGCTGCAAACCATTTCGCATTTGCCATTTGGCATTTGGCGAACGCAGCCTGTAAAATAGTTGAAATTGGCTGTTAACTGATTTTTCGAGGGGTGGGAAAAAACGCTGCGAGCGTGTTTCAGCGAGCCCGTTGCTGGTCAATAAGTAAACCAAAAAAAAAAGAAACGAAACGAAACGAAAAGGAGTCGCTTTATGGGCGCGCCAGGATGTGTTAGGCCCCTGGCCAACATGGGACGAGAGGACGACAAGTGAACAACGGGAGAAACGGACAATTGCGGAACTGACTGAGTGAACAAGTAGCCAAGTGTCGGCCATTTGGCAGCCGATAAAAATTCTGTGCGCTGTAAAATGCCACTGGGCCTAAAAACGGGGCGTACCTCTGCAATTCTGTGTATATAGTGTGTGAGTGTGTATAGATGTGTGTGTGTGTATGTGCCTCATAATGTTGGAGCATAAAATGTCACTGATTTTCGGAGCAGTTGTTGGCGCTGTGTGTGTTTGGCACGTCCCGCAACTAGCAACTAAACTTTCGTAATTAAATGTGGCTGTTGCAGCTGCAAGATTTATGCAACGCCTCTTCGCTCGCTTCTGCTCAATTTATGCAGCAAAACATGCTGGCAAAAGTGCAGCTAATTATATATGAGCATTGAATACCCTACCGAATCACAATTGAATACTAGCAAAAGTTATTCGCGCATAATCTCTGCAGAAATCGGAATGAATTATTCATTCGTAAAACACAAAAAAAAAAACAGATTCAATCGGACTGGAATTTTGTTCACTGACATTTTAATTAAAAAATCAATCAGAGTCATTAAACTTTGCCATAATTAATTAATTCTTTTTAGCATTTATTTATTCTTATCGCAGCTTATCAGTTTATTTGCCACATTTCAATTCACGTCAGTTTTAAAGTATTTCATTTGCATCATCCATAAATTGCCTGTAACTTTGCATTTACTGAGAACTCTCTCTCTCACTGTCGGTTAGACTTAAATGCTGGCCATAAATTACAATTTATTATTTAAAGTGCAAATAATAAAATGTTCGATTTGTACAAAACTTTTGTGCGCAATTGTTGCAAAATGCTCGACAATGTCGTTTTTGTTGTTGTTGTTGTTATGCATAAATTATTTTATTTCGCCTTTACTGCGAGTATTTTCAGTCTGTATTTTGTGCATTCCAAACATCAACTCATGGTTGAGGTTGTCGGTGGCTCTCATTCTTGTTCATTCGGCTCAATTGTGCGCGACTAAGCCATTTGCCACGTTCCATTTGAGTTATTGTTGAATTACTCATACGCCGCGTGACACCGGTAATCGATGGCAGTTGCCATTGGCATTCGCATTCGCATTCGCGTTCACATTCGCACTGCTTATCCCGATCGGAATGAGATTTGTGGTCTTACATTGTCGCAGCGACCTAATATTTTTCCACTATATGTCTGTACTTATATTTACTACAAGTCATTAACCCCAAATGGCAGACGAAGCATTATTGTTTTTTTTTAAATTTGTGGAATTTTTTTTTGAATAACAAGCACTATATATAAAAGAAAATTCTTTAGGTATTTTAAAGATTACAATTGAAAATAGATTAAATAATTATTGATTGGTGTTCGGCGGCTCAAAAAACTAACAAGTCATCTTGCATCGAGTGTGCTCGGCTGTAAGATACTCGCTACCCATTTTTAATGAAAGCAAAACACTGCGATATTAATTTTAAAATATGCGAAATGAACATACCGCAAAAGTACTAAAATTATAACAAAAATTCTGTAAGAAAACTACAGTCAAATGTGCTCGACCGTGAGATACCCGCTACTGGTTTTTAATCAAAGCAAAACAATGGGGTAATAATTTTTAAATATTCAAAATTCGTACACCGCAATATACTAAAAATAATAATAATATTTTTTAAAGATTCAAAATTCATATACCGCAAAATACTAAAAATATACCAAAGTCAATATATATGATATACTACTACATTCGAAATATACCGTAGTATGCAAAATATACCAGACTGTCAGTCATAGAAACTGTAATCTGTAAATATTATGATCTGGCCATACTTAAAATTTAAAACACTACAATTAAAGTTAAATTAGAATTGCTGAAGCTGAATTGTAAATTATAATAATTTGGAAAATACTAAAAAAAAAACATAATTAACCTTTTTCTTAAATAACTATCGTACAACACTTTGTTTAAAGTTGAACTCATGCAACAATTAAAGTTGTTATAAATAATTAGCAAAACAAATTTACTTTGCACATTGTTGTCAGCTGTTGTGGCCAGCCAGACAATGTGTTCAACATATAGTATAATCTGAGTCGAGTCGGCGGAGAAATTGCACTCAATTTGCGTTGACAAGCTGCTGCAAATGAGACGCAATTTAAATGCTTATCAGCTAATAGACACTTGAGTGGCAAACATGGAAAAACATGTCTAATTATCTATGAGATACTTGAAATTCTTCTTCCTGGCACATTCCCTCAAGATACAAGCAGTACGCTTAGTTGGTGTCTTCTTTGCGTCACACTGAGTCCGACTGCCAGATTCGTGGCGAGATGGAGGACTAATGTGAAGTGAAGTGCTGCTAACTGCATTTGAGCAACGTAAATTAAGCACTTAAATGCCGTCAACTTGACTAGTGCGTCGCAAACTTTTGGCCTCGTAGTATGCACAAATGATAGCTTAGACTAAGCCAGATCCCAAAAACCCAAAGACAAAGACAAACACAGACGGAGACACGGAGATGAGGAGCACAATGGCAGAGATAAGGACAGAGATGAAGACAAACAAGGACTTGGCTCAATGGCAATTTGTTGCATGCATATGAAAATGGAAATTAAATTAAGCCTACTACAGCTTTCTCTCTGTGTGTGTGTGTGTGTGTGTGTGTGATATGTGTGTGATGTGGTGTGCGTGGCACTGTTGTGTCAACAAATTTTTCTATGCTTCACATTGTAAAACTCATTAGGGAAGTGACCGGAAATCTAAGAAAATCTGCAAAGACACTAAAAGGATTCACACATCCTCAAGCTTTGTTTAACACACACTCCCACACACACACACACACATTCGAACACACGCACCCACATAGGCACACGCACAGACATGGGCACTAGAGCAGTCATGCATATACTTCAATTTTTCAACAAAATGAGTGCACATTTGACAAACACACCTTCAGTGTCACGCCAGAAAGAGCAAATCCCGACAGGACCAGAACATATGTGCTCTTGGGCGCCTTCTGTGAACCACTCTCCCCTCTCCACTCTCTCCCTCTCTTTCTACCCGCTTCTCTTACTCCTGCTCTATGGCTGTCACACAGCAGGGAAATGCCGGTGCTTGTAGGTTTTACACTTCACATGTTTTTTTATCAGCTCTTGGCTTCATATATAGAAAATGCTGGCCAAAATCTTCAGGCAAGAAAATATAAAACTTTGCGCAAATTTGTATGTCTGCATACACTGCACAGTGGTACCAATCGCATTTGCTATGCATCGAAAAATAGCTGCAATTAGTTGCAGCTTAAGCAGAAGAAACTTTGAACAAATATTTCAACAAACATATAAAATTCATTTATAGAATTTTTTAATAAAAATATAGTTGATCTTCAACAATAATAAATTTGTTAAATATGCCCCTAACTGAAATGTGTAGGTAAATTGAGAACTTCAACAGTTCCCAGTTGCTTTTGCTACATTTTGCACCTTAGACTTAAACTTACTAAGAATACAATTAAATTCATAACTATAGTAATTAAAAATACTCTTCGCAACTGATTTAACTTCCTTTTTTTTAGTATTTGCAGCTATGTGAAATGTGCAATTAAACGCAATAATTGAAATTATACATTACTTTTAATTAATTTTTGTTGTTAATCAAATAGAGAAAAAATGAAAAACATGAAAAATGAATAGTAGTTAATACTTAAATATATTGGGTCACAATTTCGTTAAACTTAAAAAAGAAAACTAATCTCTTTGCACCACTGTGCAGTATTGTGTTGCCATGTGTGACTTGGTGTGTGTTTTTGCAAACGTGATTGGCGTGTGTGCTTGTATGCGAGTGTGTGTGTGTGTGTGCCTAATTCAAGCTCATATTTTACAAGAATAACAAAATCACTGCAAAGCTGACGTTGCCGGACAAAGTTTGAGTTTGAGTTGGAATTCTCTGCCCAGGCAAGCAAGCCGACTATAGAGTGAGAGAGAAGACAAGGCAAAGAGGGAGGGGGAAATCTGTAAACAAGAGACTAGACAGGAACATGGAAAATGGACATGGACAGGCAGAGCCAAGCAGCAAGCAAACAAACGAGTTGGTTTAGCAAACCCAACAGCTTAAGATTTGTGCGATCGCATAATGCAATGGGGCATGACAAAAAACAGAAAAACAAAGAAGCTAAAGCTGCAAAAACTTTGAGGCAACAGTAGCTAAACAGCTAAAGAGGGCTATAACCTGTGATGTATGAAGTGCCAGAGCCAAAGCCAAAGCCAAAGCATATTACATTGATGCACTACTACACTAAGAATTTTGGAGCTCAGTTACAATACGATTTGCATATGGGGAAATACATTTTACTTTTCTATTATGAGGCAACTTTGGCCTTATTTTGCAGCTTTGCAATTAGGATTTAAATATTTGTTTGCTTTATGAAAATAATGAATGACTTCTAACATATGTTAAACAAAAGAAAAATGCAAATATGTAGCTCATTTTTGAAAATACACACACACAAAGACATTGTCCGAGCGTAAAGCACTTGCTTTCTGATCAGAATAGTATGAAAAGAATTTTCAAAAGTCATTTTCCTACACTGAAAATGTCAATGAAACAAAGAGCGACTAAAGGAGAGAAAAATATGTGCAGAACAAAAAGTGAAGAACAACAAATATCAAAACAGAGAGAAGAAAACAAAAGTAACTAGAACAAATACAACAAAGAAAAAAAAATAGAAAAACAAAAAATGGAAATACGAAAAAAAAGTCTACAACAATTCAGTACACATTATTTAAGCAAAAGTTTGAAGCACTTCGGCCGTACAAATTGTTAAATAATTGCAGTTGCTCTTGTGCTTTGTTTACTGTTGCTGTTGCCGTTGCTTTTGCTTTTCAAGCTTTTCCATTTTTCACATGCAGCCGTCGCCGTCGCGTTGTTTTTCCCATGCAAATTTGCAAGTTGTTAGTTTTTATTATTACCCGGACTCGGTACTTGTCCTGCCCGGCCTCGAATTCTAGGATCTAGACTCTAGGCTTTAGGTTCTGGCTTCTGCTGCGTCTCTGCTGCATATATACATATGTACATAGTATAGTATGCTACATATTTTCTCCTATACTTGTACAATTATTTCAATTTGTTGCGTTTCATGTTGCAGTTGCACATATATTTTGTATTTCGTATTTTTGTATTTTACTATTTTATTATTTTGCTATTTGCTGCTCGCCTTTTTGCCGCTGCTTTGTCACGTTTTGTGTTTTGTGTTTTGCATTTTGTTTTCTTTAAATTTTCGGCAGCTGCACAATTGCAGCATAGAAAAGTTTTGCCCCAAAAAAACAAAAAACAAAAAACTGCTCGAATGAAGTGTGTGGCCAAGGCGGTAGAGATGGACAGAGAGAGAGAGAGAGAGGGGGAAAGCGAGTGAAAGAGAGAGCTGACCACGAGCAGTATCGGACTGAAGCAGCCGAAACGAAATTCGCTGCCAAAGCCAACAAGCTGGACAGCTTTAGCACAAAAGGACTGGCGAAGTCAAGCAATTAAACTTTTGCGATTGCACTCCAAAGACTTTTAGCGAGGGGGCCAAGCATTTGCCTCGGGAAGGGGCAAAGCGAAAGAGAGACAGAGTGAGAGAGAGAAAGAATTTGTTGCACAATGCACACAACAATAACAAGCGATTTGCCGCACTTATAAACGCAAGCAAACATAACATCGGCGTCCCTCTTGATGTTGTTCAATGATCAAAACGAAGGGATAACAGTGCATAAAGAAAAACTAACACAAAATATCTGCAGGCGAAAAGTAAATGCTTAACTAAAGGATACTTTATATTTTTTAGGAAATTATAGTCCAATAAATACTTAAGTTTTTGGTCAATTCTTTGCTCAAAATAAAATATGAAACTTTGACTTTGAGAATTAAGGATTCTTCAATTTGTGTTGTAAATGCCCAATTAATATATTAAAATAAAAATCGATTGTTTAAGGATAGTCTGAGCATCTAGAAAGACATTCTTAATATATATTTATTTCATTCATTTAATTAACTAAACGTTTTATTAGAAAAGGATATTTGCAAGAATAAAGGGAGAGTAAAGAAAATAACATATTTATTTGTATATTTTTTAAAATTTAATTATTTGTAGCTTCTCATTAAATTTTTGATGCTTTAATTTACACAAGTTTTAACTCCTTCGATAATTTGCTAGCCACTTAGATATTTGACTAAAGTCTAAAACAAACTTTGTGTTTTCGCAATAAACCAAAAATGTTCACAAATTTTTGCCTTTTGTTGTCATATTGTTTACGCAGAATGTGTAGTATTTGAATTGATTAACTTTTGCGACGCTGCCAAGTAACGCAGTCTTTTTTGACTTATAAAATTAATTAGGTAAAAGTTTAGAGCATGGAGTCTAATGCATATACCCGCGACAGCAGCTGAGTGAAAAACTTATTATGATGTCCGTGTCAGAGAAAGAGAGAGAGAGCGAGAGAGACAGGAAAGGGAAAGGAAAAAGGAAGACGAGTGTGACAACTTTAAAGTACTTTCATAGTTGAGCGTTTTCCAACTTTTTACTGTTGTTGCCGCTCAATTTAAGCAAATTGAATTGTTCAAAATGTTGAAAATGTACTTCACAGCTATAATAAGCCATTTTGCGAAATATGATTTAATGTTGCAACAAAAATGGGGTAAAAAAGAAATTCCTTTATGGCTGCAAATCTCTTTACAATGTGTTTAAACAAGCGCACACGTGTCGTATGCGTAATATTTGCCCTACACACTAGGTAAAAGTGGATTTGATTGCATTACGTTCGGCAACAGCTAGCCACAAATTTCATGCACATTTAATTAAAGTCGCAGCCAACTCAAAGCATCCTCGCTCATTGCCAGGTTAATGAAAAATACACACACATGGACATGCAGTGTGGCAGGCAACATATTGATGAGTGTGCAAACAAATTGATAAATGCAACAAGAACAACAGCTAACAGGTAGAGCAGAGAATACAGAATAGAGAGTAGAGAGAGAGAGCGATGGAGAATGAGTTTAAGTTTGTTCAGCTTGCCAAGCTCATCCAAATAGATTGTCCTTCGCCAAGGCAATTGCGAAAGTGCTGAATGTGCCTTCAGGTCGTCGCCAGGTGGTCCAGCAAAATGGCTTGCAGCTGTCGTCTCTCCTCTTTCCCCTAAACTAACTCTCGCTCATTTACTCGAAGTGCACACGGCGAGTGGGATAGAGAGAAAGAGCGATAGAGAGAATGGGAGAGCGAGAGAGAGCGTTACTCACACTCAGCTATTGATTATAGTGCAAAGAGCACGCGTTGATTGATATCCTCACTTGGGCTAATTGAATGAGCGCTGCTGTGATAGCCCGTTTAGTCCTTTGACCCTTCCCTTTATCGTTTGTCTTGGCCTTAAATTAAAACTATAGTGTTGCAACCCGTGCATAGAATACACTTTATTTTATAGTATATGTACATGTATATAGCGAGTGCTCGCATAGTTATTTATTTATTCATTTATGCATACACGAATGTTTGCCCAGACAATCCAAACGCATTTCGATATATATTTGAAAATGCATTGCATTTTTCGCGCTTCCATTTCCCCTCCTTCCCTTCTCTTTCCTCACCATTACATATTACATGGCTGCATTGTTGTTGGCATTATTGTCGAAATTCTTGTTAATTTTGAATGCGTCGAGTGCATATTAAATGCGCCGAACAACAATTTAGTTGCATGCAATTGTGGCAAATCAACATATGGATAATTTAGCTAAATGCGTCTACCGTCTGCTTCATTTAACAGGCCTAATCCGTTGGCATTATACCGAAAATTGACAATAGGTAACCATAGGAAACTCGAAATTCTCATTGATCAATTTTTAGCAAGCTTGTGTTTAAAGTGTCACAAGCATTTGCTTACTACAAAATTAACTTTTGTTTTATTTAATTTGAATAGCTTATTCATTGTTTTTATTATCATCAGCATTATTATTATTATTTTTATTATTATTTTTATTATTATTATTATTATCATAATTTATTTTTATTCAAATAACACATACAACTTCTTTTTGCATTAAAATGAGCCAAAGCGACTAAGCCTTCAGTCTGAATATGAATACTACTAACATAAATTTATTTAAAATATTTCTCAAGCTTCTGTAATTGAAAATTGCAATATTGTCTGAACCCGCATAAAATGTTAGCTTAGCTTGTATAAATGCATATTAATCTGTACTTCAATGAAGAGCTTTTATAATAATGACAACCCTATTAGTAAATCCTTCAACTGTCAACGTGTCCATTAAGAGTCGTTCTTGAGAAAGTTAATCTACTCTAAGGCGTGGCACGAATAACGAGTCAAGTTAAAGATACTCACTTTAATTGCAAGTTTTGTTTCGATGAAAGTGTAATAGAGTGATGCAAGTACTTGAATATCCCCAACCGGACATTGACAGAGCAGCTGCTGATGCTCTCTCTCCCGCTTTCACTGTCTAAGCATTAAGTTGGAGCATAACGATAAATGAATAAAAAATAAATGTGACTTCTTTCAGCACGAGAACCAAATGTGACTCGTTGCCATTGTGTGTTCGCTGGCTGCAAATCCGATTATGTGAACAAAACGCTTTCCGTGCGCGAATTACTGTCGAGAGAAATAAAATGCAACATTATT
The DNA here is from genome assembly GCA_035046325.1 of Drosophila niveifrons. Lineage (NCBI taxonomy): Eukaryota > Metazoa > Arthropoda > Insecta > Diptera > Drosophilidae > Drosophila > Drosophila niveifrons. The sequence continues at coordinate 6,243,578 of JAWNOC010000062.1, read as the reverse complement.
CTTTCGCTCATGCCGTTGGCCGTTGGCCATTGACGTTGTCCTTTCACCCCGTTATTTTTTAAAACCCCTTTTGTGCATCTAAATACCACATATTACCTAACAGAGCTAACAGACCGCAATGTCGACAGTGCCACAACGTGGACACTACACACACATACACATCGAATGACAACGAGTACGAGTTGAATGTGGAATGTGGCAAGAGCAAGATGCCACAACTGGCCAGCACAAAAAAAAAATACAGCGAGTGAGAGAGACTGAGGGAAAAAAGAGTTCGAGTTTGGTTTAAAATGAGAAGCGTTGGCAATTGTATGCGTGGCCGCCATTTAGACAAGTTGAAGCGAGTTATAAAATGCTCGAGCTTTTATTTATAACGACATCACAAATTAATCTTGCATAATGTGCCGTGTGTGCTGTGCTGTGCTGCATTCGCGACGGTAAAGTGTTGCCAGCAAAAACAAAAACAGCTTATCCTTTCATGAAGTGCTTACTTGGATTTCACACACACACACACATACACACACACAGCAGCATACACCTACATACACTTCTACACACGCACGTACGCCCACACACCTGATAAATAACACATGCGAGTGCAAACAACAGGCGGCAAACTCAGCTGGAATGATCTCAATAAAGCAACAGCCAAAGAACATACGAGCATTAGAGAAGCACACTTAAAACGCAGCTATAAATGAAGACATTAATATGTTGCAAGTGGGAAGCAGGCTAAATACAAATATCTAAGCACCTATTCAAGTTTAAATGAATATATTACAAATAAATAAACCATAGCAGATATTTTATTCGTTTAGCAGCAATTCAAGTATAAATAAAGGACTATTGAATACTAAATAATAAATACTTAGTTCTAAATACCAAATACTAAATACTACATTAAATTCTAAATGCTAAGTACTAAATTTTAAATACTAAATACAAAATACTGAATTTTGAATACTATATCCTAAATATAAAATACTAAAATACTATAAAATACCAAATAAGAACTAATAAATAAAGAGATAAACAACAAACTGATGTATACAAATATAAATTTCTAAACGCATATATATAAATTTTAGAACGAATATTTTTGAGAATCAGCAATAAAAACTGGCAATATAAATAACTTCATAAATAAAAAGCAGAACAAAATAAGCTGCTATACAACTTTCAAATATAAATGAATACATTTAAAGTATCAGGAGAACAAATTAAGATAATATTTAATTCTGCAGGAAGAAATTCAAGGTAATGAACACTAATTTTGTTATAAAATAGACAAATATATAAATAATTATATGAATAAGAAAATTAAGAAAGGAAATATAAAATAATGTGACAGCAAAAGAAGTCAAGAATTATTTAAAAAAATATCTATCAATACATAGCAACAGGCAGTAGAAATAAATACATTAAGAATAAACCGAAGCCAAATATTTAATCTTATAAATATAAGAATAATGTACAAAGCACAGAATTATGTTTTTTTGCCGTTAAACAAATATCATCAACCATTCAACACAAGCAATCAATTAAATAATTAGTCACTGAACAACAAAATAAATGCCGTTCTTGATGATATTTATTAGAAGCAATGACTAAGCTTTTCATGCCAAACTATTTTAATTTCATTACAATAAAATAAATACTTTAAAAAACAATTATAAACGCTACAAGTATTATTTATTTATTTTTAAAGGTTAGATGGAATTAAAACTAAATCTAACGTATTTCTAAAGCACTGGCTGTAAGGGCTTATTATAATATATAGTTATCAAAATGAATTGTTAGATTTGTATGAATTCAAATTGTATTAGCAAAGTAGCGATTTAACTGAAAAGCAGATCAAACACATAAATTGAAGTATGATCTTAAAGATTTGAATAAAATTAAAGGATTTCTTCAGAACATAATATTTTTTGTAATATGCATTTCAACATGTTCGCATGCGATAATTACTCGAGTAATTTCACTTGAAGATTGAGAGTAATTAAATCAGAATTGATGATAACGTCAGAGCCATTTTCAACGGTTAGTAATTGTCCGTTTAATTGAAAGTGACGACGGCATTGTTATAAATTTAAATTTGCCGCCATCGGTGGAGCATCTTGGCATTTGCTGCTCTTTAGTTGCCGCTCTCTTTGGCCACGATTCTTTTGTCGGGTGGACGACGTGCTGTCGTTTGTGGCGCCTCCTTGGCGATGGCTCAAAGTCATCCACATCGTTGGCATTGTCGCTCCATATCCATCTAGTGTATGCTCTCTGTACTCCAACGGCTCTTCACTCTTTTGCTCTCTCCTCTCCTCTCCTCTCCTCTCCTCCCCTCCTCCTCCTCTTCGTCCAGCGTCATCTTCATCGTCATCTGTTTGCGTGTGTGTTTCGCTGTGTGCGTTCATGAAAAATTACAACTCTCAGTATCAGGCGTATCGTGCGATAAATTCTACTGCACACACACACACACACACACGCTCATGCCGTAACACACTCATCATGTGCGTGAGTGTGAGTAAAGCAGGCAGGTTAATTTTGATACTCGTTGCGTGTAGGATAATTCATTGCTTATTATCTTTTTTGAGCTGCAATTTTTTTCATTGCTGAAGATGTGGAGATGTGGGGCCACAGTTTTTTTTTTTTTGTTTTTCGGGTGGGGAGGGACGACGCAGATAGCAAATGCTTTATTAATTTAGTGTGTGCCAGGGCAGCAATATATAAAGGGCCACCCACGGCAAAGAAACGAGGAGACTGGCTAACAAACATGGGCTAGAAACAAGAACGTGTTGGACACACAATCGAGCCTAATGATTTATGAACCGAAACGCGCGCGCCTAGCCGCAAAGACCAAAAAGGAGAGAGAGAGATAGAGAGAGAGTGAGTGAGTGAGAGAGCAAAGAGCAGAAAGAGTGAGAGCCTAAGGCTGCTAGCCAAAATCCTTTATGCTTTCTCCTTGTTGTTGTTGGGTGCGGTCTACCTCTGGGGCTCTGACCTGGTCTATGATATATGAGAGCGCAGTTTACCGACTGCTTAAATGAATTTTTCACGCTGCCTGGGAAGAGATTCCATTTTCCCTTTTTCCCATACTTCCTCTTCCTCTATATTTTTATTTCTATTTTTTTTTTGTGTTTTGCTGCTGCTTGTTTTGTGCCTTTCCACACTGTTGACTCGGAACAAAAGTCAACGTGTGTGTGCTCGACAAAAAAAAAGAGAAAAGGAGAAAAATGGAATAAACTGAGGCTCAGTTTATGTGACAATTATGGGTCATTTGTACGAGTAGTGGAAAAGTGGAGAAAAGTGGGAAAAAGCAGACGGCAGGCGGCTGGAGGGCAAAAATCTATTTGTAGTCGAAGATTTGATCAACTTGAGGCTGTTGTTGTTGTTGCTGCTTGGTTGTTTGTTTGGGGGGCGCCCCTCTTGTAAATTTCATGGCAATTAATGGGCTGTGGTTGTGGCTTTTGCACCTGACTCCAACACAAAGACACATGCACTTTATGACCCGTCAATTGGTTGGCCAGCCAAACAGTGGCAAAGGGAGAGAAGTGATGGCATCAATTTATGCAGCAGGAAATAATAATTGCATTATTCTCAACTACTCTGTATATATGTATATGTATGTATGTGTATGTAATACGGTTGCCAAATAAATTGATTGTGATGCCAAACCAAAATACACACAGCATATTGTATTATGTGCTCGACAGGATGCCATCCTGATTGATACGTGCGGTGTGACCAAATGTGGTTGAAGCTGCTAGTAGTCAGTAGAAGAACATGAACATGAACAAGAACATGAACAAAAAGTCGATGGTCAAGTAGTGGCAGTAAATTGAATGAATTGACCATCGAAATATGGCGAACATTTTGGGGTTTTATTGATTAAATAAACATAGAGTTAAAGTCGAAAGAGTAGCATCCATGTAAGCAGCAATTTCAGCCTTTTGATTTGTGCATTCGCCACGCCTCGAGACTCCTTTTGATCCAACACAATGAGCAAAGCTGTTCGCGACGTCTTTGCAACGATGTCTCGGTGTTGCTTAAAATTGGCGATATCACAATTGTCCATCGCAAGATTGCCAATATAGAGATGATAGGGAAAGCAAACGAGTTGCGATCGTTTGAATTCGAAAAACTTTTTTGTGGCAGCCTCTGAGCATTGCAGCACATTGCGCCGTAAGATGACCAGCTTGAGGCACCAATGCAACGGCGATTTCTTGATGGTGGCAAACAAAATCGTTTGGCTATCGTCGATGAACAGCGTCGTGGGATCACCTTTATCGATTAGTTTCGAATGTGACTTCATGAAGATCTCCTCACTGATGTAACTGCGGCAAATGAAATGCAACGCCACACGGCCATTGAGCAAATGCTCACAGCGATCGCGAGGCTTGACCGATGATACTTGCTGCTGTGCTGCGAGAAAGCATCCACGAAGTAGACAAATTGAGAGCAGCCAAGTGAAGGCAATCATTATTGAGAAACAAATAGTAATCAAATGTCAAAAAACTGTCGAAATTTTTGATTTGTACTATTTCCATTTGCTAGTCAAACAAACCCAAAAACACATTTTCTTAATAGTCAAATACTTGATGTGCAATTTTGTCTTTATTATGCACTTTATTCTTTGGCTTTGTTTTATTTTGCAATTCAATGCTTGCACAATTCAATGCTTGCACAAATTTTACCTAATAATTAAAAAAGCTACAGTCGAGCAAAACAGCGAGATATTATTCCTTAAATATACTGAATGTACTTAAGATTATGTACTATAAATTGTACCACCAGCAATCTGTATTGTGCACTATATTTGCTGCAGTTTTTTATTTAAAGTTTTTGGAGTATGAATAAGATTACGCATATTTTTAACATTTCAATGAAAATTTTGCGCAAATTCTAAATTTAATATATAAAAATTTCGGGTATAAAATTTCAATAAAAGAAAAATAGTTCAGTATAAGTCTTAAAATGTACTGAATAAATACTAAAATAAACTGAAGGTTTTCTATGCTATATTGATACAAACTATACCAGATTTGTATTTATGTCATTATGATATTTGATGCAGTTTTTGGCGTGTCATTTAAAACTTTTCTTATCTGAATAAGTTTCAGTATATTATTCGAATTTGAATTCACAATTTGCACAGAGACTGCACTTAATAACTAAACAACAATAGTTGGGGTATTATTCTTTAAATATACCAGAATTATACTGAAAATACTAAAATATACTGAACGTTATATTTAGTATATCGATACAAACTAAAGTATATACCAGATTTTCAATTAAGACAGATTTGTGTCTTTATTTGCTGCAGTTCTTGCCTTGTCATTTACAGTACTTTTTATATACTGTAATTCTTATACTGCATTTCATTTAATTTTAAATGTGCAATTCAATATTTGCTTAAAATTTTCACAATAAATAATCAAGAACAACTGTTTCATTGAATTTCAAGTCAAAAATGTTTATTTAAATACGAAATTAAAAAAAAAAAAAGAAATATTTACAACCGCTTTTGTTACTTTTGCGTTGTCGATTTACGCATAAATATTGCGAACTTTTAATGTGGTTGGTTTGCAGCAAGCGCTTAACGGAGTGAAAAACGCTTACTAAAGTTATGGCGATAAGCAAGCACCTTAGTGCCATAAAAAGGATGTACAAATTGTTGATAGATGACACCCCGAACATTTTGTGCAGCAGCTGCAGTTGGAGTTGCAGCTTGAAGCGGAACTGAAAGTAGAAATGGTCGAGTTGCTGTGTCATCGACTGCTTACTTACATTACTTACTGACTTGCGTAAGATCGAGAGAGAAAGAGAATGAGAGAGAGAGAGAGAGAGAGAGAGAGAGAGGGAAAGAGAGAATGAGAGATAGTACGGAAGAGTGGGAGAATGGGAGGAAATTATTGGCACAAGTTCATATTTCAAAAGTTTTGTAAATGTCATGGAGCGAGCGCCAGCAAAAAAAAGGTGAATGTAACAACTCGGCAGAAACGCATTTTACGGATACTGAAATCATTTATTAAACAGCAGCAAGCGCACAAGGATGCAAGGATGCAGCAAAGGATGCAAGATGCAGCCGAGCGATGCTCTCGATAATCTAGCATCGATGACGTTTGACATGTTTAAAGTTTGCACTTATTTGGCCATTAAAAGCACCTGCCAAGCAACCTACATAAAATCGAGTAAGAGATACGACAGAGAAAGAGAGAGGGAGGCAGATAGTGAACACATGCAACTCTTCTCAGCTGACCACGTTTATAGCAGTACTTTATGCTTGTCAATTCAAGTGTGGCCACTTGGTAGCTTGATTGGCTGTTGCTCCCACATCATCATCATCATCATCATGATCATCGCCATCGTCGTCGTCATCGTCACCATCATTAGCCATCAAGTTTGCAAATTGAATTTGAAAACGTTTAACGTGCTCCACGAACGAATTGAGTTGTTCATGTTGATGTTGCTGCTGACTGAAGACTGAGGTGGACACATTTTTTCTTTTCTTTGGCAAGTATCAACGTGTTCTTTGCGCCTGTTTCTTTTCCTATTTACTTAAGCTACAACTTTACTTTTATTCCCCGCTCCCATACTTCCAAAAACGAAAACGAAAACGAAAAAAAAAACAACAGCAATGACAGGCAACCCCCAAAGTTGCGCTCGTTGGGGATTTGTTTCATGTTTAAAGTTCACTTTAAGTAGCTTAAGCGGCAGCAGCAAGAACTTGACGGCATGTAGTTAGTTTTTATGCACAGCACACGCAAACTTGGCCATTAGTTGATAAATGGGCAAAGGCTTTAAAGAGAATGAGCGAGAGAGAAAGAGAGAGAGAGTGCAAGAGAGGGAAAGTCACAGCTCCCTCAACAGCGAGTCGTGAGCTGCTTTTAATGAAGCGTTTGGGCTTGCCAAAGCGCGCATATATTAGCTGTCATATATACTATATATCCTATATACTATATAGCACACACACATATATATATACCACACAGAAAGTTGGCCAAACCAACACAGCAAACCGGAAGTTGCCAAAATGGCGAACAGGCTTTTATTTGCTGTTGGTTGTTTTGTTACTTTTTGAGTTGCTGTTGTTGTTGGAGCTTTGCGCTTTGGCATTGACATGCCGCAGTCGCCGTCGCCGTCGCCGTCGCCGTCGCCGTTGCCGTTGCTGCTGACGAATTTAATTTAAATCAGCGACAGGCCAAGACAAGCCGTACACAGTGGCGGCAAATCAAAGACCCCGCTGATGAAATCAAACTCAACGCCTCAGCCTCGAACTCAACATCAGCATCAACCTCAACCTCAACCTCAATGCAAATACAAGTGACTCAAAGTCGAAGTTCAGTTCAAATCGTGAACTCAGCACAAAGGATCAAAATTGACATGACGTTGCCAAGAGCTAAGCAGCAAGAGCAACAGCAACAGCAACAACAACAACAACAGTAACAGCAACAAGAACATTGAGCATTAACAATGCTCAAGTTGTAAATGCCAACGAGCTGACAGATTTATTACACTGTGCGACACAAACTTAATGACCCAAATCCTCATGCCAAATGTCCATTGTAATATTAACACTTCGTCCAACTTCTTCGTTAAGAATTAAAATTCAACTTTTTAATGCACACACACACACACACACACACACACACACTTCTTACTCTCTGCCATATTTGTTGGTGAGTGATATGCCATTAGCATTTTATTACAACGTTTACTATTGAGCTGAGTGGTCAGTAAAACCTTTACGATGATGCGCCCAGCAAAGAGAAGCCAACAGAAAAAAACAGTTTGACAGTTTTCTGACTATCGCTAATGGGCAAAAATTACATAAGTGAATAGTAAATTTTTGGCGGCAACATATTTTCCATACTTTTCGAATTCAAAACTATTAAGAAACTTTAATTATTTTATAGTTATTTTTAATAAATATGTGATCATTTTCAAAGGAATTATTAAATAGAGAAATATAATTTTTTAAAACAGTATATCAAAATTATATAAATTTCATACTTATTTCTCTAAGTTAACAATCATATGTTCACACAGTTTTTGAATTAGTTTAATTAAAATTGAATTATTATAAAGATTCATTAATATTTTTGCAATTAAAATTATATTACATTTCATATGAATTTCTCTAAATAAACAGTTAAATGTCTTAAAGTCTTACATTTTTTTCTTCGATAATAAAATAATATACGTTTCATACCAATTTCTTTGAATTAAGAATTATATCTTCGCCACATTATTTACAATTTAGTTACTATGATGATTAATTAACATATGTTTAAAAAAAAAATTTATATTTCATATAAATTCCGTTGAAGAAGCACCTAAACATTTTGTCATAAATAAGTATGAAAATTGTCAACATTTTTTGCATTTTATACTCATTATTTTATTTGATAGTATAATAGTAAAACATCAGTTTTATACAAAAAATAAAGATTATTTTTACGCTACTTTCTTTAATAGTTTTAAACATTTTTTATTAATTAATTAGGAAGAAATGAATATTATTCAATTTCATATTAAGTTTTCTGAACAAGCAGTTAAATGTTTGTCAAAATTTCTGAATCGCTTATTAAATTCTTAAAAAAAAATCTATTACAATTTTGACTGCAGTTTCAACACACAAAAAAAAATTGAATTTTGTCGTATTAATTTGAAGCATAAAATATGACAGTAGCATTTTCGTCGAGTGTACGAGCTTCTCTAGAGTCTTTGACATGAAATATGCCACGCTGCCATTTGCTTGAAATACAAATTGAAGGAAATTGCAATGCGTGCACTCTCTCTCCGAAAACATAACTCCAAGGCAGTGCAGATGGGAATCGGAATCGGAATGGGAATGGGAATGTGGAGAGCGAAGGCAAAATATGGAAGACAAGTTGAAGTGAACCGCAAGCAAAGCCTGTCTTTCATTCCTTTTAGATTCCCAATGGGCGTGATGAGTAAGAGCCAACAGTTGGTTGGTTGGTTGCTTGGTTGACTGTTTTGCCTGGTTTGGTTTCGTTTGCTTTGGTTTGTTTTGGTTGGTTTGACTGGGTTCATGCTTGTTGTTGTCCCGGTCACGATGTCAAACGTACGACAAATAATTAAACTGCGTGTGCATGTGTCGTCAATTCTATTCAGCGCAGTCTTGTTCACCACATTTTGCTGTGTCTATGCTAACTCTCTCTCGCTCTCGCTCTCTCTCTCTCCATCTCTATCGCTATCTCTGCTGTGCGTTGGAGCTGCTTGATGGCGCCCCATTGGCAACCTTTAAATTTACAAATTAATTTCATGTTACAAGCAAATTCGTAAACAAGTCTTAATGTGCACTAAAGCGTGTTACCATCGCGGCAACGAGGCGGAGCCCCAAAACAGTTCCCAAAACAGGCCCCCTCCGATTGGGGTGGCTGCCACCTACCACCTACCATCTACCAAATAATGTTGGGCGCCCGCCAGACACGAATTCAGCATTTATCTAGCGCCACTTGAAATGCTGGCGACGAAAACGTCGACGACGACGACGAAGGACGAGCTAATTTCAACGCCTCTTAAGCGCACCGTGGTGCCAAGCCACGCAATCTGTCAGCCAATCTGCAACTCAGCAAGTGGATTAGCTAGACGGGTGGCCAAACACATTGAGAAAGTAAAGCTAGCTCTTTAGCGATTGTGTAGTAAAGTTAACATTAATGAAAGTGACAGCTTTTTGAGTTAATACAATTAGGCAGAGAAGTATTTGCGTATATTTGGCTAAAGTTTACGCAAAGAAACTGCTAAAGTTCAAAGTAGTTACAACTTGTGTGAGAGTGCTCGACTGTAAGATACCCACTACCTATTATAAGTAAAACAAAGCATCGTGGTATTATTCTTAAATTATATACCGATTTTATACCGTAAAAATACTAAAATATACCGAATGATGTACTAGGTATATTGATATAGTGTACTACAATCTAGTATCTTTTGAATGTAGTAAGGTATTACTAAAATATACCAAGTAATATGCCACAAAAATATACCGAAATTAGTATTTAGTATATTGATATAGAACTATAATTTAGTCTATTCTAAATGTAGTACTATATCGAAATACCACATATAAAAATTACGTATTGTATATACAAAATTATATTTTTATCTCTTATAGTCTGAGTCAGAAATCTATATAGTTTTTCATACGAAAGGACAGACAGAGTGATGAACTTGGCTATATCGTCTCTGCAAGCTTTATTTTATTTTATATTTTATTCAATAAATGAATATTACTTTCAAATCATTAAATAAGAAATTCTCAACTGTGCAAGTTTGAGGTTGAAACATTCTATCTTTGTTAATACATATGAAACTTAAAGTGAAGGATAAATTTTTTACAAGGAAAATAAAGAAGAATTTACAAATAAGTCATTTAATAAAAGGTGTATTTTTTGTACAATTGTTTTATTGACAAACTTTATTACAATACACTACGATAAGTATTTTCTTTTCAATAATTTTAGAATATCAATAGTAATTTTTAATATTATTATTTTATTTTATATATTTTATTTTTTAATTTTAATTTGAAAACATTGAATAAAAGAGGTTTAAATTTGCGTTAAAGTTAACGCCAACAACTTCAGAATGCGATGAATTATTCATAACACTTCATTATTTGAATTTCCATTCAATAATTTTATATTGCATTCAATTCATTAGCTAAAAGTTTCTCGAATTTGCAACTTTAACGTTGAAATATTTATGACACTTCTTTCAACATTCGCATGAATTATTTGGTTATTTGACTAATTTATAATTCATAAGCGGCGAAAATACAAAATTGACGACTGCAGTTAATCGCTGAAAAATAAACACACATTGATTATGGCCTCATAATAATAATAATTGCACATAAGTATTATGACACTCGCTTTTGCTAATACAACTTGTTTACTGACACACACACACACATAAAACTGAAACAAATTAAATAAAACAAAACACAAACATTACACATTAATTATTTAATGAATTCTTACAGTTGCTTTGCATTTCATTTGGCATTTTGGCTTTTGCATTTTGTGTGAGTAAAACACATTTTGACCTAGCATTCAATTTCGGACACTGTGCGACGATTGTAGGCGACTGTCAACACTGTCTTTGCAATGGTCTCTCTCATGTCCCAAACCTCATTCCCATTTCCATTTTCATTCCCTTCAACAGCAACTGATGTTCTGATTTTGTTGCTGCTGTTGCTTTATGTATCTATGTAGATGTGTGAAGTTGATTTTGGGGTTCTCTGTTTCGAGTTGTGTGTGTGGAAATCCCATTGCCATTGCCTATTGCCTGGGGTATGTTCAAATTTGTTTCAATTCTATTCAGCGCCGCCCCTCTATGTGGGCAACACGTAAGCGGCATGAAGTCATGCTCAAGTCGAGAAACAAGACGACTGTTTGTTGTTAATATAAAGAAGGTAATTGAGATAGAGCTGAGGCTAAGAAGATTGACATGGAGACGGGCCAGCAATGGAGGTGACGGACGGAAATAGAACTGGAAATGGAGTTGGAGTTGGATTTGGGAGAGTGTGTGTGTGGGTGGGTGTATTTCTTTTTCATTTTTGTGTATGGGGGGGGAGTAAAGGAAAACTCTTGTCTGAAGCTTGATCAAATTAATCAAGTACATTGAAGGGCACTTGTGATTTTCTGCTGATTCAGCGTTGGGCTATAAAAACATGCGTGGTCCAAAACGGGAAGGCGGAGCGAGGCCAGCGAGACAATGAATGCACATAAAAATAATAATTGGAAATGAAAACAATTTTCATGGCCCGTGCGCAATGAAATAGCACAAAAGACAGAGAGAAAGAGAGATTGGCCCATTCGCCGTTTCCTTTTTTGAAATTGAATGGCCAGGTGCTGCATTACGGAAATACAACATATATATTGATATACAATATACACTTTTATATAGTTAAGTTCATGTGTGTGTGTGTGTGTGTTTGGCCTTTGTCCTTTTGACCTTTTTGTGTATCGTTGTTGTGCGTTGATATCTTTGAAGGCAATTATCGCGCCTTTCAGGCAAAATTGACTGCAAACGCGATACAAAATGAGCAAAGATGCCAAAAAGGACAATGCCAATGCCAATCGAAGCCATTCAAGCTCATAATGCGCTTATCAGTGGCACGCACACACACAACAGCTACTTGCCACTTGCTGCTTGCTGCTTGCCACTTTGCTGCCTGCCACTTGCCGCTTGCCACTTGCCATTCACCAGTTGCCACTTTGCCACTTTGCCTGCTGCTACTGGCTTTGCGACATTTGTGGCGTTTGCATATGCATGAGGCCCATGCGGCGTATGCGCAACATTTTGTGTAAGAAGAACAACAAGAAGAAGAAGAAGAAGAAGAAGACGCAGCAGCAACAACAACTCTTACTCTTATTGTAACTGTAACGCTTGTAACAATTACCGGGTCACAGCGAAGGACTCTGACACTGAAACAATGCCTAGCGGCAATAAAAACGCAAGCCATAAAATGAATTTTTATGCCGCATTTTCGCAATGCCTGCAGCATTGCGCACATAAGTATGCTACCTTTTCTTTTTCTTCGCTTTTGCTTTACTTGTGTTTTTGCTTTATGCTTTTCCTTCGATGCAGCACCCAAAATGCTCGACTGCAACATGTTCACTGAGCATATGTGTTGTGTGCGACATTTGGCGACATTTGTGGAGTCCATATTATTTATTTTGAATTTATTTAGTTATTTCAATTGCATGTAAATATCAATGCTGTACTAAAATAATATAGCTAGCACTATACATACATCTAAAGTTGATAATATATGTAGGAAAGCAATGTTTATTAAAGTTATCCATAATTAAATGTCTTTTTTTTGTTTCTCAAGTCTCCCCGTGTTTTTTAATGACTCCTTCAAGAAAAATCATCGCATTATTGTAGAGTAACAAATAATATATTAATAAAGCATTATTGACTTGTTAGGTGATAATGTATTAAGCTATATGTTAAGCATTGACACAGTTAAAAAAATAATAATAATTAACACTTCATGTAAAATACATAATAAGTTAAATTTAAAGATTATTCTAAAAGTAAAATTATTGAGAAATAGTACATAATCAAAAATATGATTGAAAGCGTTCAAAAGTGAAAATAAAAAGTCAATCACTAAACGATTTTATATATTTATATTTCTATATATATATATATATTGTATAATGTTTAAAAGCAAACAAAATAAAAATAAAAAATCAATCACTACTCGATTTTAAATTTTGTATAAATATAAAATTTGTTAAAAAGCGATCAGAGATGAAAATAAAAAATCAATCACTAATCCATTTTAGATATATAAAAAAATCAATCACTAAACGATTTTAAATATTTTAGTAAATCAAGAAGTGTATTAAAACTTTTACGCTTACATTTGATAAGCATATGTAATTGAATTTCCTTTATTTATAGATTGTTTGAAATTACTTTCACACTAAAGTACTCAATTGATCTTTAGAATGTGTGTTTTTAATCATTATGTAGAGTATTTGACGAGTCGCCCACGCAACGCGTGTGTGATTTTAAAATTTGGGCATCTTTTTTAACATTCGCATTGACTAACAGCTAAAAATGTGTCTCTCGTTTTTGGCAGGCTCCAAAAGAATTGTTCATGCTTGCAGCTGCAGTTTGCAGTCAGTAGAGAGAAAAAGAAAGAGCATGAGGGGAGAGGAGAAGATGTTGTTGCAGAGAGAGAGCGACGAAGATACATTTACACATGTAGTGCATAAAATGTTTATGAATTTCAGTTTATGGCGCGTAAAACACGCCAATAAATGTTCCCAGGCATTTAAATGCCTTCTGCCTTGGCAGCTGGAACCTCTCTCGTTGCGTCACTCCCCTCCTCCCTCTCCCTTTGCTGTCTGCTGTTGCCCCCTCTGCAACATGCCGTTGCAGCTTGGCGAGCTGATGTTGCTGTTGCTGTTGCGGCTGTTGCTGCTCCGTGTGTATGTCGCAATAATAAACAATCAGAAATGGCATAAAGTATGCGGAATCAGCGACGCCTTTGCCCCAAGGCTCGTTGCTGTAGGTGTTAGTCGCCTCTCTCTCGCTCCCTCTCTCTCTCTCTCTTGCTCTCTCTGTTTCTCTTGTGGGCACATGAATATTTATGCAAGGCATTTTCTTTACCATTTTCAAGAGGGTGGCATTTGCATTGCTTTTGTGTTGTTGTTGTTTTGTGTTACTCTTTGCTGATTTCCGGTTAGTTATTTTTTTATGCGCTCCCTCTGCTGTTTACTGCCACTCTTTCTCTCTGCTTTCCACTCTCTCTCTTTCTCTCTCTCGACATTTTCTTCGCCAAGTGCGCTCTAATGCACTTTACGACACTTTATGGCCGTTGCGGTGTCGTCTGCGTTATAAGCAACACGACAGCTGTGCGTTCAGCGTGGGCGAGGTGTGAGACATGAGCATATGTATGTCACACATAAGCATGGGTTATGGCAAATTGATGGAACTACATTCCCTCTCCTCTACTTCCCTATCTCTCTCTCTTTATTATTGAGAATGCGGGGGCTTAACAGTTGAAAGGTTTATGGACATTAATCAGCAAAGCGCTGCGATCTCTTGCCCCATAAACTTGAAATATTTTTGCAGCGAGTTTGCTGCTGATTAGCTTGCCTCTTCAGTCACACAGATCACGAAGTTGTCTTTAAATTCCCAAACAGTTATTGCTCTAATTAAAGTTATGATGAGATTGATATGAGAAACACGCGTCAAAAGAATTGTACAAATAATTTTTGCAAAGACTTAAAAAGAAAATTGTAAATCCAATTAATTTAAACATTAACACTAGAAAGTAGTACAAATCAAAAACTCGGAGTTAATTTATTTATTATCAAAATTTTAAGTAAGTTAAGTATGCCTTGCAAATTCTGAGTTACTCAAATAAAAATAAAATTTCAATGGAAATGTGTAGAAACTGAATTAATTTAAATTTGGTAATGAAAATAAAATATCGAATTGCAAAATACATAAAAGTGATCCAGCAAATATTTTACTAATTACGAATTTCAAAAATTTGTTATTACAATTTTAATGCATTTTTAATATAACGCAATCAAATTCTAAATCTTTCTTAGTTTAGTAATTTAAAGAATGCTTTGAAAATTTAAAAAATGTTCGAAAAAAAAATAAATTTCATATACATATATTTTGTAATGAAATTTCAAAGGAAAACATATTGTAGCCAGATGCTACATTTATTCCAACTATATATTGTTTTGAAATGAATTTGTTACTAGTGATAAAAATAAATGTATTGTACACTGGCAATGAAGGAAAGAAATACATAGAAATAATCTAGCAAATAGTTTTTTAAATAAACATAATTTAAGAAGTTAACTCTTAAATGTTTGAAAAATTTAGAAACTTATGCTTCAAAATCAAGAACTTTGATGTCTCTCGAAACAAACAAAAAGTCTATTTAGTTTACTATATAGTTAAACAAAATTGTGACTTTATTGCTTAGTCTCGCAATTAAACCATAAAAACTGTTTTGTAAATATTTTGAACAGTTTGCGAGTTTATTATAGAAATACAAACAAAGCAAAAACAACGAATTGAAGTGGCAAATAAATTCATTAGTGAATGTTGTGAACAAGCAGTCATAATTCAAGGATCATTAGAGGCGCGGCAGTAAATACTTTAGAGAGAGCGAAGCGCAGATGGCCGAACTTTATGATGGTTTTGTCATATACTACAGGGTATCATTACTTAACGCTATGCCCCATTCAGGACAAAATACGGAACGGTCAGTGCTTGGACAAAAGGGAAAAAGGGAGAAGAGAAGAGACTGCTGCTGTTAGCCAAATGGATTGTGCGCCTGCTTGTCTGGCACTATGCAAATGCCGTGGGTGGCTGAGTACTTAACGCCACGAGCCGCATAAGACAAGCGAAGCGCAAAAAATTCGAAAAACATGCACCCACACTCCTTCCCCCCTAAAGGCACACACACACACACACACACACACTCGCATAGGAGAGCGCACTGTTGAGGCGTGTAATCAAAGTGTCTGATATCAAAGCAACAACAACAACAACAACAAGAACAACGACAAGGATGAGGACAAAGTTATGCATAAATTTTGGACGCCAACTCGACTCGAGCGCAAAATCAATACAGGAAATAAATTAGTTTCGGCTCAAGCGGCAACACAAAAAAAAAAAAAGTAGTAGCTAAAGGAGATAGATAGATAGAAACCAAAAAAAAAAAACAACACGTAAAATACAAAAGAGGCGGAGAGCGAAATACAAGTAAAAACAGGATTCGCGCTGGTTGCGAATTCGGCAGCGGATACGGATACGGATTCGGATTCGGATTCGCAAAATCGCAAAAAGCCGCAAAAACAAGTAGTAAAGGGCTCTAGCCATCTGCCTTCCCTCCCCTGCTGTCTCTACCCTCTGCTGTTCATCCCCTTGCTACCCATTCCATCAGTAAGTGACAATGTATAGTTGTTACTGCTGTTGTTACTCCTCCTGCTGCTGCTGATGATGCTGTGGCATTGTTTGCCACACTGGGGACACGGCCCAGAGGGCAACGAGCCAGAGAGACACGAGAGCCTAATAATAGCCGCACATAAAATTTTATTAGCCAGAGCGTAACAATTCAATTGGGTCATGCTTTATGGCGCCACTGGCCGCATTTTAAAACCAAAGTCATCAATGTGGGTCAAACGACAGGTGCCGGCTGACTAGATGCTGCCACCTAGCTATCTCTTTCTCACTTTCTATCCCTCTCTATCTCTTTCACTCTCTTTCTCTCTCTCTCTCTCTCTTTCAGGTAACACCTCACAATTTTCTCTCTTTTATGTGGCACCTGCTACACAAAAACTAAATTACATAGCAGCCAAATAGCCTGAGGCAGAGTGTGTTCCCCACAAAAAAAAAAAAAAGAAAACAAAAAATTGAGCTACCAAATGAAATCAAATTGCAATTCAATTTAAAGCCAAGCTCGATTATGCAATTTTCCAAGCCAATTATAACTGTATCTTACGTTTTTGCATGCATCGAAATGATCAAATCACTCACTCATTGCGTTTTGAATTCCAACTGAATTGGAACTGAAAGAGTTGAAAGTTAATACAGCAAAAAGAAGTTGAAAAAATTACGACAACAAATAATACGAACAATATTTTTATTTTTATTATATTATTATTATACTATTATATTATATTATATATCATTTGACATTTTTGCAAATCACTTTTCCAGCTAAGCTAGATTTAATATGAAGTTTAATTATTCTTAAAAAAAAATGCATAATGCCAGAAAATTGTTTATAGCAACTTTGCCAGTTGTTTTACTCGCTTTTATTTGCATTGTTGTATTGAAAATGGTTATCGGGTATCTTACAATCGATTATAGCTCTTTTATCTGTTGTGTATATTAAGTATATTAATGTTTTAATTATTAACGGTTTAAAACATTTTTAACCTAACCTTGTTTTTAATACTTATATTAGGAATGTAAATTTGATTACCATTGTTGGTTTGACTGACAATCTAGTAGATTTTGGATTCTATGGTATATTTTGAATGAAGTATCGTTATATATGAAACTATAGTAATACAATTAAAGAGTTAAATTTATTTTCCGCACAACTATATATTAAATTATAATTTAATAATAATATATTAACAACTAAATTCAGAACGTACAATGAGCAAACTAAAGTGACTCATTTGCCATTTTGGCACTTTAGAAACTTGCACAAGCAACCGAAAAAAGCACACAAAAAAAGCCTTTTACAAATTATGCTCGAAATTGGCAACACAAAACAACAACATTCGCTCAAACAAAACACAATAATATTGCGATTGTAATTAAATTTTTGTACCGTCGACGACGATGTCGACGAGGAGTACGTTGAATTTTGCCCACTTGAGCACAAAGAGGGCCTAATATAAATGGGGTTAAGTGTAGCAATAATTACTGGGTAAAGCGGTATTATTTGCTTGGCATTTCATTTGGAAAAACTTTTGTAGTCGAGAACTTGGTTTATTTTGTGCTTTTCTTTAACTTGAACTAAATGAAACAAGTTTAATTTATTTGTTTAACATTTTGCTCATTGCAGATACACAACCTGAAAACGGGAGCCCAGACACAGGTGTGTGTCGGTGTGTGTGTGTGTGAGTGTTGGCAAAAGAACAATAGGCAAACGCCGAAGTGGCGGGCAAAAGAGAGAGAGAAGGAGAGCAAGAGAAGAGAAGACAAAATGTGGAGACTCAGCAGATGGTCGAGTGGTGGTTCAGTTGCTGCTGCTGCTGCTGCTGTTCCTTCTGTGCCCCAACGTAGCTGCTGCTGGCTGCTAATGCTGCTAATTATTGGCCAGACTGTTTATGGTAAGTGCAAAAGAGCGAGACAACCAATATAAATGTGTGCAAGAGTGAGAGAGAGTGAGAGAGAGTGTGAGAGACAGAGAGAGAGAGAGAGCGATGCTTATCAGCAGTCATCGCGCGCAGCAACAATTGAGATAAGTGGCTCGACTTATGGCAAAAGTAAGAGTGTCGAATATAAAGCATTCCATTGCTGTCCGCTTGACCTCATTAGCCCTTCGTTTATATCCTTATTTATGCAACCACACACACAAACAGCTGTGGCACGCATACACATACACATATCTATGGATGAGATGTCTCCAACTGCCTTGAAATAAAATGCAAACATTTTCATTTGAGTTTTGTTGTGTGTGTGGTGGCATCCATAAAATATCGACCAATGTCTGTGATGATGTCGCCTGCTCCACTCTATTTACTCAGCTGTCCCAAATTGAATGCTACACAAAAGAACCTGACAAACACGTACACACACACATACACACTCCCACACTTTTATATATGCGTGTGTGTGTTCGTTTGTTCGCTTGTCTGTAATTAATTGACTCGCATTTTAGCATCAAACATATAAAAACAACTCAAAAACTTTGCCAAACAACTTTTGCTATGACTCCATGTGTGTGTGTGTGTGTGTATGTGTGTGTGTGTACAAAATGGCCGACAATTGCATTGCAATGCAGTCAAGGTCGCGATGTGGAAAAGAAATTTGTTTTTCCCCTCATTGCAAAAACTGTCGCAAATTTTAAACAAAAAAATCCTTTAAAATGAATGCATTGCATAAACGAACGTTTAAAGTTGAAAAATCAAAATGAAAACAACATTTAATTCGTTGCGGAAAAAATATTGTATTTAACCCGCACTGAAAATGAGCTGCTTTTGCTTTTTGTCAATCGAAATTCGAATATTCTTTTTCCAGTTTGTAAATGAGTTTTTCCAAAGGGTCAACCAAATATGTGTGCGCGAGTTTTTTCGTTCCTGTTTTTTTTTTTGCTCTTGGTTGTTAATTGCAAACATTGAAAGCGTTTCATGATTTCAGCTTCAAGTGCATAAAAAATGTTTGTGATGAAATGGTGAACAAAAAAAACAAAACGACAGAGATGCCAATGCCTATCGACATTTCGTGCCCATAAATGAAATGAAAAATTCTGTTTGATATTTGAATTCCAATAAGAGCGGAAGGACAAAATACAACAAAACGGTGTTAAAGGAAAACAGCAAAAGTGCTCAGCGCCCAGATCGGTTATTTTTGGGGCATTAAATTAACCTGTAGCCCAACAATTAAGCCCACACTCAACCACGCTCTTGACCCAGCCCCCGCCCCAAAAAGATTTCCCTGTCCTGCTCTCATTATTGATAAAAGCTGGCGGGGGCGAGCGAGAGCAGCAGCAGATGCTCGGCCGGATTGACATTTCATCATAATTGAAAATTAATACATGGCAAAAACGCGACCTGAACGCAACAGCCTGCAGGCGACAGCAAAACAGCTACGAATTAGGGGAACAAAAGCAAATTTACGTTTACGTACAACCAAAAAACATCCGATGAGTGTTATGCGAACACACAAACACACACACGATGGGACAGATAAACATGGCTTTATGCATACCCTGTAAATACAGTTTGGAGAAAGTACATTTTAGAGTCAATCTAATATCAAGTATACGTCATGTTATTTAGTATTGATTCATGGCAGCTGTTAGAGTTTATTCACTTTGCGAATGTAATTGATTACGAATGTATTGTTTTTAAAAGCGCTGCATGTTGCTTTACAAACGTTTTTGCAGATAGTGAAAACATAAAATCAATATCAAGTATACGCCGCGTGCTTCAAAGTAATGCTTATCAGATTTGATTGTACGATATATTAATGACAGACTTATCTGCTTTTAAATTAGACTTTTAAAACACACATATATTCGTATGTGAAATAATATTTTAAAAGCAATTCATAAAATATTAAGTATACGTAACAAGAACAGTCAGTCAATGTCTATGGAAAGGGACAAAATGCAGTTGAAAGTATAGTTAAATAGCGCACAGCGCATACGGATTAAGTATTTTAAGCAAAGTAACCTCCGTGAATATATTTTTGCGCAATAATTAACTGAATATTAAGTATACGCAGTATGACCAAGTCCATAACAATGAATGCTTTGGCATTCTTGGGTGCTCTTTTCGCATTTTTCATGCACACACAGCAGCACACTCGTGTATGTATAAATTTTGTTGGCTTTTCCTCGCTTCACTAATAATTGAATAATTTTGACATGAAAAATGGTACTAAAACCGGAATAATTTCCAAGCCTTAGAAGTTGTAAAGATTGGGGCTTCCTTCTCGGATCTTTTCGCTTGGCAAGGGAATTTGAATGGAAAATTTCGGTTTTTTTTTCTGTTCATGCCACACGTGTGGCATGTCAGTCAAGCGGAAACGAGGCGTGGCTTGCGCTCTCGCTCTCTCTACCACGATGTTTTATATGAAAATTTAAAATGCAAAACTTAGCTACACGCCAGAGAGAGACAGAGAAAGAGAGAGAGAGAGAAAAAAACAGTGAGTCGTCCTTGGCATTGAATTGGAATAAATACAAATAAAATGTCATTAAATTTGCATTAAAATGCGAAATGAAATTCTCGCCAGCTTAATCAAATTGCAATGTATTTGGATTTTCAATGGAATCCAACAACAAAAACAACAAATTCAACTGGATAGGCAAACAAACATTTTTGGTTCGTTGCCTCTGGAAACTCACTTCCATCCGAACCGGTTGTCGGTTGTCGGTCGCCAGTCGACGACTGTCCGTCTGTCCGACTATTTGCCTCGGTTTGTGTTGCGTGTGCTTTAAGGGGGAATTAGAGAAAGAGGTGGTGGAGGAGGAGGAGGAGGAGGAGGGGAATTAACTAGCAACAAGGTCCTTACAATTGCTCATTGCGTTGCTCTGTCGTTTATTTATTTATTCGAAATTAGAAACTGCCAACTGTTCCCAAAAGTAGTCATTAATTAGTGGCTAAGCACTTTCGTTTAGCCCCAGACTCGGCCAAAAACAACAACAACAACAACATGCTGAGCTCTCCGGGATTGTTTTGCCTCGCCATAAAATACGGACTCTCCGCTCGCTCGCTCGACACTACACTACAAAAATAGCTGACTCAATCATTTTAACCAAGTCGAATGCGAATGCGAAAGCGAATGGGAATAAATTTAATTTAACTACTGATTTAAGACCGCTAAGTGTTTTGATGATAACCACTCGCGAAATTATTGCAAAAATAAATATTGTTTTGATTCATATTTTATGGCCATCAGAGCAATCTGTCTGTCTGTCTGTCTGTCGCCCAACCATAAATCAACGGTCAATCAGTTATTCAGTGAATGGGTCAAAGTTGCGTCTTTATTGTGCACATTTTGAGGCTCAGCCAATCGTTAGCTCATTGCTCAATGCTTATTGCTCATTGCTGTTCATTGCTCATTACCTCATTAGTTGAACAGCAGCAGACTCGAGTACATTTCCAGCATGAAGTACTCTCTGTAGTGAATCGCACTCGTCTTGACTCAAATCGGTTCAATGGCTCCATTAATCTTAATTGCTGTCTAGCGCCTTCTTTCTTTCGTTTCTTAGTAGCAGCATTCTTTTGCTCGGCTAATTGATTGATTGAACCAGATTCTCATTACACTCTATCGCCATATGTTGATATTGTGAGTCGAGGTGGATGCGCCAAGGATTATCAAGCTCTTTACGCTCCCTCACCTCAAATTGATGAGCAAAGTATAAAACAGTATATGTATATACTATATACATACATATACTAAATGGATTGATGGCAGTCGAAGAAGTGCCTTCGAAATGGTTTTGTCTAATTAAAAGTAACATCTTCTGGTCACAGCTGCTTTCCACTTGATAGATATAACAAATGAAATTGTGTTGTCAAGGAACCGCAGACTTTGAAGTGGGTTCAAGTGCCTGATTGCCCACTTGAAAGCTGTAGCAAGCGAATCAACATTTTGCTACCAGTTAGTTAAATAAGACTTTTCGATTCACCCATCTCTAATGACATTGACAATTCTCAGTTGTTGTCGCTCATTAGATAAGCCTACACAAATATCGTTGATGACACATATACCCACAATTTAATTACTCAATTAAATTGGTATTTTAGTTTATAATAATCCATCTAGTGGCAGGCATAAATAATGCGTAGAAATCATGAAATATTTGCCATAAAATTAGACAAGAAATGGATGAATTATCAAATGTCTTTTTCGTTTGAAGACAGTAATAATAATTTGGTTTAGCCGCGAACTTTAAACGCTTTCGGATGTGGCAACCATATTTTATAATGCATGACGGCTTTGCTCGCCAATTTAATAGAATGGGCTTTAAGGAAAGAGTTTTCGATGTGAAGCAGCATATCTGGAATAATTTTTGAAGCAGTTTTAATGCCTCTGTTACGGCTCGTCGCATTTGCCATTTTGTGCTCCAAATGTGAGCTGACCCAATTGCTGTGAAGGGGACGACGACGACAACGCATTGCCCCCCGCCCCCCCACGTTTCCCTAGTCGCTCTCTCTCTTTTTCTCTCTGGGGACTCATATCTATGCCGGGGTCTTTGCTGCCTTCCCTTGACTTGTGCAACATCAGCTTGCAGAACTTGAACGAATTGGCTTTATGTATTTAACATTAGCTAATTTGTGTTTCTATATATTTTGCAGTCTCTGTATGTGTTTGTTTTTCCTTTCTTCTTTTTTTTCGTTGTGTTGTGTTTTTTGCGTTTGCATTCGCTATTGCCTCTAATTTTAGCTGCATTTTTGCTTTCTCTTGAGCTGTCTCTTGTCTTGCGTTGGACAGTCGACTTAAGTGCCGGATGGCTTGCATTTGCCTCTGTCTGCATCAACATTGAAGTCCTTGTTGTTGCTCTTGCTTGTGCTCCATCTTGTTTGTTTGCTTTTCCTTCTCTCCCTCTCTCACACACTCTCTCTCTTCCTCTCCTTCTCCGTTTGTTGCTGCTGTCTTGACACTGATTTCAATTATAAATTGTTTTCCTTTTGCTCTGGCTTTTTTTTTTTGTCGCTCATCTTTGCTCCCTTTTTGCTATCACGATTTTCCCTCTGCCACTTACGTTAGCAATTCTCTATGCTCCTATTCGTATTGCTGTTTATCCCTTTACTCATACCCTACACTAAGTGCGTATAGAGAGTATATTTAAAGACGCTATCCATTAAATTTAATAATTGAGTGCCATCGGGCAGGCTAAAGTCAAAATAAAAGTTATTCAGTAGAGCTGAAAATATTGTAAGTTATGTATTATGGTATATTTTGAACGTAGTAGTATACCAATGTATCATATATAGGCTTTGGTATATTTCAGTATTTTTTGGTACAACAATTCGGCACATTTTCACGATAATACTATTGAAAGTATTTAGATTCCATTTTAGTTTAGTAGAAAATAGTTTTTTGGTTGGGACTGAAGCTTTCTTATTTAGTATTGTGTCAATAATCAAGTAAAACGGGCAATTTCAGTATTTTTCGGTATTATAATTTGGTATAGGTTTACGATAATGCCGTACTCTTGAAAATACTCAATTACTTTTTCTAGTATATTTCAGTAGATTTTTGCTTAATTAATATGATTTATTTTCGCAATAATACCGCACTTTGGTTGAAAATAGTTTGTGCGTTGTGCACACTATGGCTTTCTTACTTAATTTGGTATTTTAGTATTTTATCCGGTATGTTGATTTGGTAACTTTTATCGCTAGTACGAATTTCGCACGCTTTTACTTTGATTGCAAATGTGTGGCGAAGCACCCTCAACTTATTTTTTTTTTTTTTTTTTTTTTTTTTTATTTTATTTACAATCTGTCTTAAAACAATAAGTAAATTTTATGGCTAATATTTACATAACAGGAATAGCAGATTTCCAGTGAAACCTGCTATTAAATATAACTTCTTGTTTACTTAAATTTACCTATCAGGGAGATCAAGAATGTGAAATCTTTTAAGTCTTCTATAAGTTGAGCTATTGTCTAAAAGATTTAGGGCTAAATTATTTACATGATTGTGAAGTCTGTCTGTATATTTCTTACTATATTTGTTTATCTCTTCTTTTATTGTTGGGATATTTAGATCTCTGTGGATATTTGCATTGGTTACGTAAAAAGGAGCATTAACAATTTGTCGCAATGTTTTTGATTGGTAGCGCTGTAGTATTTCAATATTAGAATTGCTAGTTGTTCCCCAGAGCTGAACAGCGTATGTCCAAACAGGCTTCAAAATGGCTTTGTAGAGGAGAATTTTGTTTTCCAAAGTAACCGCAGATTTTCTACTTAGTAACCAGGACATTTTCAGTGTTTTTATTTTAAGTTGTTGACATTTCGCTTTTAAGTGCGGCTTCCATGTTAGTCTGCGGTCGAGGTGCATGCCAAGATACTTCACACAGGTATCTTCCGGAATTGCTGAGCCGTAAAGTGTGACATTTGGGCATCTTCCTGGTCTTAGTGCAAAAGTTATTTGGACAGACTTCAGGGAGTTAATTTTAATTTTCCAGCGAAGAAACCAGGTTTCGATCAGACTGAGTTCACTTTGCAAGAGTTGAGATGCTTCGTCTCGAGAAGAGCTTGTTGCCAGAATAGCTGTATCGTCAGCATATGTTGCAATGGTGCAGTTGTTTGTTGCTGGCATATCTGCCGTGTATAGAGTGTAGAGGACTGGTCCCAGTACACTCCCTTGTGGAACGCCTGCGTTTATGAGAAGTAGTGTTGACGTATCATTTCTCTGTTGAACGTAAAAACATCTCTTAGACAAATAGGATCTCAGTAATAGATAATAAGGGGCAGGTAGCCAATTCTTTATCTTGAAGAGCAATCCATTGTGCCAAACACGATCAAACGCTTGTTGAACATCAAGAAACGTAGCAGTGCAGTATTTTTTGTTCTCAAGTGCATATACAATTTCATTAATAACCCTATGACATTGTTCAGTGGTGCCGTGGCCTCTTCTAAATCCGAATTGATATTCTGGAATGATGGCAAGTTCGTCCAAAATTGGCAACATCCTCTTAAGAAGTATTTTTTCAAATACTTTCGAGAATATTGTCAACAGACTAATGGGACGGTAGGATGATAGTTCAGCTTCTGGCTTGTTTGGCTTGAGGATCATAATGATTTCTGCACATTTCCATTGACTTGGGAAATGGTCTAGCCTGAGAATAGCGTTAAATACTAGCGTGAGAAATCGTATGCATTTTAATGGTAGAGTTTTAAGAGTGATGCCGTCTATTTTATCCGGGCCTGGAGATTTTTTATTGTTTAAGCATTTAATTTCTGACACAACTTCGTCAAAGTGAATTCTTTTAATAGGCAAGCTCATTTGACAGGGTGACCCAAGAAAGTTTTCTATTTCAGCTTCTGTCACGGGATTGTCAATGTCGTTTGGCTGGAACACAGAGTGCAGGTGTTGCGCAAATGCCTCAGCTTGTTCGTCGTCAGATCTACACCAGTTTCCATTGTTTTTGCGGATAATTAAGTTTCTTTTTGCTGGTCTCTTTAGATATTTAGTTGCTCTCCATAGGTTATACTCATTGTTGCTAGAATTTGGGTCTAAATTTCTCAGATATGCCGCTAGAGATTCATTTCTTAAGTTAGACAGTAATTGTCTAAGCTCAGATGCAGCTTTGTTGTATAATCTCTTGTCTGCAGGATAGTGAGTTTCTTGCCAACGTTTTCTCAGGTTCCTTTTGTGTTGAATCTTTTCTCGAATTTCAGTGGAAAGGTATAATTGGTTTGGTTGTTGGTTTCTGTGGGTGTGATTCGTATTTATGTAGCTCGCTTTGTGAATTGTATTTGTGAAAAACTCCACAGCATAGTCTATTTCCTCTCTTGTTTTTAACGAAATGTCTAGACTTATGGCTTCTTCAAGGTAGTTTTTAAACCCGTTAATGTCTGTGGAAGCAGAGATGACTTTATATGGCTTGTCGAGCATATGAGCTATTGTGCTATAGGTTGCTATTATCGGAGAGTGATCTGAGTTAAGATCGAAACTTTCCATTACGCGCATATGTGTTTGTGGGATACCAGAGAATGCTACGAAGTCAATCAAGTCTGGAGTTTTACGAGTATCTGTAGGCCAGTATGTAGGCTTACCAGTTGAGAGAGTTGTTATATTATTGTTTCGTATGCATTTATATAACTCGGATCCCTTTGGGTTAATTAATCTGGAGCCCCACCATGGGTGTTTGGCATTAAAGTCGCCTCCAACAATAAACTTTGTCCCCAGTCCTTGAAAGAAGTTCTTAAAATCGAGCTCTTTTAATGTATATCTTGGTGGGAGATATATTGCTGAGATTGAGACATCTGCATGCATGCATTTAATCTCAATTGTGGCAGCCTGTATAGCATTTTCTCTAGTGCTGTCCATGATTTTAAATTTCAGACCCTTCTTGACAAGAATTGCTGCGCCTCCATGAGCTTTATCAGACGGATGATCAGCTCTTATTGTGTCATATCCAACTACTCTAAAAAAGGATTTACTGGTGAAGTGTGTTTCAGAAATAAGCATGATGTCAATTGAATTTGTTTTTAAAAATAGTGATATCTCATTAACATGGTTGGAAAGCCCATTGGCGTTCCAGATTCCTAAGTTTAGACTTATTTGCATAGTTTATTGACCAGTAACATTATCATGTTAAGTAAGTTATTGGTGAGTTCAAATTGTTTTTCTAAAAGATGTTCAATTCTTTCGAGAGAGGTATTCGAATTATTATTTCCTGCAGCAACTTGAGCGTATGATTGATAGTCTTTTGGTTGTTGGGTTGACTCAATCGGTAATTGAAAAATTGCAGAATCATTTTTAGTATGGTCCTTGTAATGTGTCTGTTTTCGACCAGTAGCTAATTTTTTAGATATGAGCTCCTTATAAACTCTACATCCTTTATAGCTGGCAGCATGATCTTCGTTGCAATTCGCACATTTTGCTGGTTGTTCTCTGTCTTTTGGACATAGATCGCTGGGATGCTTGCGAGAGCATTTTACGCACCTATGAGTTTTGGAGCAGTAGGATTTTGTGTGCCCGAATTCTTGACAACGGTGGCACTGGACAATGTCTTTTACTTTGTGAGGGGGTTCTATTTTAACAATTGCGTTACCAATGTGCTTAATTTCATATATGTCCTTGTTATTTTTGTTGGGCTCAATGTCCAGGAAGAATAGATTTAGTGGCTCTTTAGTTGCACGACTTTTAATGTTATTTATGTTCCTAACAGAGTGACCTTTGGACTCCACATCTTGTTTAATTATTGCAATATCCGTGGAGAAGTGCAAATGCTTTATGACGACCCTGAATGCTCTTTCGTGTTTAAGCTGGTATGTGTGGAACTTGACAAAATCACTAGCAAGAGTTTTAACGAGAGATCTGTATTCATCAACAGACTTAACCATAACTCTCACTTGGCCATCTCGTTGAGTTTTATAAAGGAAATTTTCTTTTTTAATTTTCTTTCCGAGGTAGTCTAACATACTTCTTATATCACTAACATCCGATAAGAAGATAGGTGGCGGCCTGGCAGGTTCATCAATTTTGTCTTCAGTTGTCATGTCCAGAGTTTCAATTTCGTCTGCATTATTACCTTTTTCAGTCGATGATCGTTCCGATAAGATAGAGTATTTATTGCTGCTAGTGCTGGGTCCGGTGTCCAGGGCAAGTTTTTTCTTTAGGAGAATCGGAGAAACTTGGTTTAGTCTCTTGATTCCCTTTGGCTTAGATTTTATTCTTTGCCAGCTCCAAGGCGATAAATCGTCTTCTTCGTCGCTCATGTTGACAACAACACTTTTTGGTGCTTGTCAGCAGAAACCGTTATGTTTTTGTTTTGTTTTGTGTTCGAAATTCGCGTTACTGTTGATTGATAGCTTAAGCGTAGCTTCCGCGCAGAAATCAGGTACGTCTTGACTCAGAGAGAGTTCGATCGCAACTGACAACTTATTTAAATTTCACTTTATATGCCTTTCATCTGCTGCCTTACAGGGTATCAGCAGGTTGTGCATTTGGTCTACCTTTACGCAGCTTGTTATTTACCATCTCTGCGTCAGTGCGTTTTTGTGATTGCTTTCTCAATTGGCGCGCCGCGAGCGCTGCTGGCTATCACTTTTAATCTAAGTTGGCAACAATGCGTCCATCCCACGATGCCACGACCTGTCACGCTCTCCCCCCCTTGCCAGCCCCTTGGACTCTTCGATGCTCCTTGCGCTCCTGCACGCAAGATAGAATGCGGCGCTGTTCTCTTTATTTATTTATATGTACATAACTCTACCTACTTTCCACCTCCTTATTATTATTTCTTTTACATCATGCTGTTGCTGCTTAGCCTGGCTGCCGTTGTTGTTGTTGTTGTTGTTTCGCTGGTAATCCTTGCGGCTATTATTCTTAGCCATGCATTTATTTATCAATTTTTGCGTCGCAAACAAGCCATGTGCTTATTTATGGATAGACGCCTTCACAAGCTGACGAATAAACATTGCCAAATGGCCTCCATCCATTCCATTCCATCCATCGATTGGTAATTACAAAAAAATAAACACAACAAACAAATCATCTTCCTTTCCTACCGCCGGACGAGTTTTCTGTTTATTTGTAGTATGTACAAACACACATCAAATACGCATATCAATAAACAAGCTTGTACAACATATGTGTACTTTCAAATGTCCTGGCATCGGCAGGGGAGATTTTTCAATTTGTCTTTCACTTTGGCGGAGGTGTAACGAAATATTGAGGAAACACGCATCGTTTTACAAATTACAGCAAAACGCAAAGTGTTTGACTCCTTCTCTTTTCCTCAAGAAGCAAATGTGGTGAAATATTTAAAGTACTGCTAGGTGATGCTTATTTAGTTATTCCCTGATTATGATTAGCTAATTTCTTTCTCGTTATTTTTTGATTACATATTTTTGTGTATGAATTATTCATTTATAATATTCAAATTGGAAATTTATAACATTTTTCATTTCGATTTATGAATAAAAATTAAGACTTTTAATGCGATATATGCTAACATAATTTGTCTTTCATTAATAAATTTGACAGTGCTTTTTTTATACATAATGTTTTCAATATTAATAGTTTTTAGCTATTCATATTTTACTGCATATTTCCTTTGTAAGATAATTGTAAATGCAAAAGTAGCTATGGTATACACATACTTTTCATTCTCGGCTAACTAATATGATTGTATTAAATATTCCGCTTGAAACTTTATATTTTTTTTTAATTTTATATTTCGATTTAATTGAAAATTTTGTTAAAATTAATGTTCAATGATTGCTTGATAAATTCATTTTGTTAGTAGCTGTATTTTGTTTAGAGTATGAAAATTGGTTTCATGCAAATCGTAATTCGTAATTTGTTCCGCATATTTTGTTGCACATAGAATCTCTTGCCCAAAATGATAATCACCTTAAGTTACACAGCAGCCCATAATTATCACATGACAAACTATGTTTGCTGCTGCAAGTTGGGTACTCGTAGAATACCTACTATAAAATTGCTGCTGTGAGTAATGAGAACTTGCAATTGCCAGCATAAACAAGTGATAAGTACAAGAGTGAGAGAGCGAGCTGAAAGTTCTCGATGCATCTCTCTCTCTCTCTCTTGCTCTAAGCGAAAGCATACTAATCACATGTGCCAACGAACACTGTAAGTTTGTCAGCATATCTACAGCTCAGCTGAGAAGTAAAGAAGATGAGGTTAAGGGCGGTGTCGAGTGAAGGCATCATTGAGCTCTACTCGTATCGTGATGCAAGTTTCATGTCTGGTTAAAGAGTTTTATTCGTTCAACGTTCCGTTGCGTATTCTGCTGCTCTCAATTACACTGCAGGTGCAGTAAAAGATAAAAGAAAGAGACAGAGAGATAACGAGAAGTGTGAGAGAGAGAGAGAGAGAGTGAGAGAAAGTGCGAAGTGTCCTCGTCCCTGTTGCACACTGATTTAATTTTGAAATCTTTTTGCGCTTTCACGCAAATTAAAATGACGACAGCATCAGGCAGCAGTAGCAAACCACGGCAATGGAAACACGTTCGACGCACTCCGTCTCCGTCTCCGGCAGTCGCATTTGGTCGCAGTTGGGGTTAATAGATCATCATCATCATCATCATCGTCGTCGTCGTCGTCGTCGTCGTCATCATCAAGTTCTCCATCGCCCAGCAGCACTCAGCACTCATTGCCTGCTGCTGCTCGTCCCCACAACTGTTTGCTGCTTTTTGCCTTCAAGTTTGAGGTTTGGGCCTCGCCTTTGGGCCTTGCCATAACCCTGCTCTCAATTTGCTTGGCTCAATTCAATTGTCAGGCATTTCATTTCAATTTAACCATTTTGAAAATTGTTGGCGCCGCGACGCGACTCAGCGGGAAGTTGCTACTGTAGAGTTATTGCAAAGTTATTGTATTTTCAGCAGTCGGACAGTCAATCAGTAATCTGACGGACAATCAATCAATTCGATAGTCTATCAGCCATTAGGCAGATAATCCGAGATTTTTTTAGTCAAACAGGTCTGCTATTAGCTGGATAGTTTGTCAATATTTGGCTTATCAGTCAGTCAATCATCAGTCACACATTCAATCAAAGAGATAGTCAGTCAGTCATTAGTCACAGTTCGTTAGTTATTATTTAGACTATTAGACAGCCAAGCATTTACTCAGTCAATCAGTCATCAGTCACACAATCAATCAATGCGATAGTCGGTCAATATTTATTTAGATAATTGGTGAGCTAGTCAGTTAAACTAATATACAGTTAGGCAGATAGTTTGTTAGTAAGTACATGGCTTATTAGTCAGTCAATCATCAGTCACACAATCAATCAATGCGATAGTCAGTCAATCTTTATTTAGATAATCTGTGAGCTAGTCAGTTAAACAAATTTACAGTTAGGTAGATAGTTTGTCAGTAAATACATGACTTGTTAGTCAGTCAATCATCAGTCACACAATTAATCAATGCGATAGTCAGTCAGTCATTAGCCATATAATCAGTAAGTCAGATATCCAAACAGCTAAACAGTTCGCAATCTGCTATTTAGTATAGTTGAAAGTCAGACATTTAGTCACTCAATCATTCATCAGTCAGACAATCAATCAATGAGATAATCAATCTGTCATTTGCCAGATAATCAGTGAGTCTGTCATTTAATCAAGCTTTTAATAAACTGCACAATTCATTAGCTAATATTTGTAATATCAGTGAATTACTAAATTACTCAATCAGCCATCAGTTATAGAATCAATCAATTTGATGGTCAGTCAAGCACTAATAAGATATGCAATTAGAGAGTCGATCAGATATTTAGACCCCTAGTTATATACAATTTAGGGCGTCAATCATTTTCTCTGGCAATCAGTCAGACAATCAATCAATGTAATAGTCAGTCATAAGACAGATAATAAATGAATCAGGTAATCAATCAACTAAACAGCTCGTCTGTCAATATTTAAACTATCACAACATTGTCAATCACTAAAATCGGCAGTCAGTCAATCATACAGTCAGTCATCATACTAAGTTGACCACACATGACTGCTTTTTTGGCTTTCTGATACGTATTTGCCCATCGCTCTAAACCGCGCTTTCAAATTATGGTCGAACAAATATTTTGTTTGCCTTGTCAGTTTGACAATCAACAGAGGCGTAGAACAAAGCTTGCAGAGCGCTCAGAGAGGTAGAGGAAGTTCGACATCAATTGGGGGGAATTCATTGATTCCCAATTGCAGAAATTGCAATTGCTATGCACAACAAATTGCAGGCAAGCACACCCACATTCACACACAAAAAAAAAAGCTGATATCACCAACCAAAGTCGAGTATAATATTTTGCATTATTATAACAAAACTGACAAATAAAAAATCAAATTTGCCTGCCTATATATGTAGATACCCTGTGCAAATATCAACTATCAACTGCAGGCAAATAATCAAGCGACCCCACAACACTTGAACTTATTCCCAGTTGCAACATGTGTCCGCTCCATTTCTCTAATGCAAATGTTTAAATGTCAATAGTTGAGAGCGCAGTGCAAAGGCAGAACATACGTATAATAACAAGAAAGGAAAAAATCGAGAACAAATCATGAAATCACTGAACATCTATGTGCATATATAGCATATATGTATATGTATATTTGAATCGGGTTATGTCGCATCCTATAGGGATGCACAACATTTGATTGTCAAAAGCGACGGCGTGCAATAAACTTGACGAAAAAAAAAAATGAATATTTATGCCCGACAGTCAAAGGGGGAAAAAGGGGTTTATCGAATTTGAGAGTTGTTATACCCGCTATCCATAGAGTAGACGCTTATTCTATCTGGTATATTTTCAATTCGATGGTATATTTTGAATGTATTACTTTATCAATATACCAAATATAACTGTTGGTTTATTTGTAGTATTTTTGTGGTATGTTAAGTTGGTCTATATTAAAATTTTATCATTACAGTGTCTAACAGGTATTCAATAGTCGTGCTAACACATTTCTATCTTTTTGCTTGATTTCTTATTTTACGGCTTTTCGTCAACTTTTAATTGGGGCCTAAAACTAAATTACGAGTTTGCCAATTGCCAATTGGAATTGTATTTGAGTTGTGTTAACGCCTCGTTGAGCACGTTGCCAAAAATGCATAATATATATTTTTACATTTGGCACTCGTATGACCAACACAAAAAAAACAAAAACAAAATGTTTGATTGCTGAGCCAAAGTTGTTGCAAATTAATATTCGAATATTCCCTTTTGACTGTTAATCCTTGCTCATCATTTCATAACTTCTGCGGCTGTCGACAGTGTCAACCAAAAGTTTTGGTTTGATTGAGCCACAATTCCCCAACAAAAAAAAAATTAACTCTCGAATTTTGGGGTTGTAATTGGGAAATTTGCAAATATTATGCGATGTCATGTAATGCGCTTGAAAATGTCAGTTTTGAGTAATCAACCTGGGGATAAAAATACGAACAATACTAATAAATGGTAGTTGCCAGTCGTGTTGCCATGTTGGGTAATTGTGACATCAGGTTGCATTGTGACCAAACTGGCGTGTAAATGTCACACAGACAGACAGAGAGACTGAGCTGTGCCTTGAGTTGAGTTGAGTTGAGTTGAGCTGGCAAAGTTGGCAACGAAGAAATAATAATAAAACAGATTTTATTTATGTGCTGCGCAAGAGCAAATTGAAATTCTGCAACACGAGCAGTATCTCCAGATCGCGCGGCGCCTTGCCAGAAGTGTTTGCCTTTGCCTTGGCTGCCACAGCTACATAGCTATGTATATAGATATATCTATAGATACTAGACACACACACACACACACAGATACAAATAGAAGACATCCTTGTCCACATCATCGCGTGATGTAGAAAAGCAAACTTTGGAAATGCATTTGTCTGCTCTCTCGCTCCGTTATTGTTCTGCTCTTGGTGGCCCCATCATATTGCAGTCGACATCCTCAGCAACTACTTACCTAAGGCTGAGGCTGAGGCAGAGGCAGCGGCAGAGGCAGAGACAGAGATGATGTTGTTGAAGCTGCCTCCTTTTGCTCTCAAGGATGTGCCCGCCACTTACAAATAATGGCACGTCAGCCGTGAAAACTTGCAACAAATTCATATCGCCATGCAACTGCCGAGATAGTAGAACGAGCAACAGCTCGCAACAGCTGCCGGATGCACCTCAGCAAATACACACGTGGGTTGCTCAACAAGTCACCCGAAACCACGTCAAACTACAGCAGCCAAAAGGTGTGCAACTATGCAAATGAAATCAATTGAATGTGTGCTCAAGTTGATGTACTTTGTTTGCAATTTAAGGCAGCAAGAGCCTTCAAATTGAATTTATGAATATTGAAATATTTGTGGATGCAAATATTCCTGAGCATTTAATTGAATATATTTTCAAGTAATTGATGTAAACTTTTTGCGTTGACTATCAAAGCTTAACTCTTAGGGTTTAAGTAATCTCAGAAAAGCGTATGAATTTAATGAATGTAAAGACGCTATCAAAATCATTTTTTTAAGAAACATACAAAACAAAAAAAAAGTCAAGTCAAATCAAGGAAATCTTCATCCACCATCCAAAAATGCTGTAAAAAATATAGAAATATTTGTTATTGCATAAGTTGTCAAAATGTAGCAGACTATAAAAAGAAATACATTTATTTTGAGTAGAAAATTAATTGGTAAACAAAAAATAAGTCAAGTTAAATCAAGTAAATCGTCATCCACCATCTGTTGCCCTTTCTGTCTACAATTTTAAAAGCATTGCACGCAATTCCCATTGCAAATATCGAATGAAAGGCAAAAATTTTGCTATCAATTGGCCAACTGAGAATAGCTCAAAGCTACCCTCGAGTTAAACACACACAAACATCAATATCTCATTTGTAATTGCATTTAGCATTTCGACATTTTAGCATTTCAGCATTCGGCATTACGGCATTTTGGCATTCAACATTTAGCATTTGCAATTTCCATGTATTTAATTTGCACTTGTTAAATACATTTTGGGCAAAATATCTATAGACATTTTGCACGTTAAGAACAACCATAAATTGCCAAATGCTTCTGCCTCGCTTCATTACCTCCGCCCCTCCCCGCTCCGTTCGCTATCTGTTCTGTTTTGGTAATTATATGGCATTTTAGCTCTGAGCTTTTTCCATGTTAATTGCGAATTGCGAGTTGCACATTTTGCATGCTGCAAAACGGACTGTAAAATCTCCCCAGCTGTGCAAAAATATTGCCTAGCTCTCGCTCCCTTCCACTGTCTGTCTGTCTGTCTCTTAACCAAAAACGGCACAATTTCGAGTGCAATTAATTTTGCCAAAAAGTCCTTCAAGTCCGAGTGAGCCAACTGGTACGAAATAACTATGGAACAAAAAGACATGTTCATTCATGCCCAGAGAGCATATTGTGAATTGTGAATACTGCTGGCAGTACTAAGTCATTGAATGTAAAACATAAGTCGCAAGCGAAGCACTTGCTATGTCTACATTTTCCGAATTATGAAATTTGAATTTTACAGTTTGACCAATTCAAACAAAAAGGCCTCTTATCAATCCATCAGCATTGAGAATTTCATCAATATTTTCTCTCTATGATGATTTATTAGCTTCAAGCTTCCCATTCATTTCATTTCAATTGAAATCTACTACAGACAACAACAGCAACAACAGCAAACAGAAATCATTTAATTGGTATTCTTGCAAAATCATTATGAAAATCCAGTACACTACATGACGTATACGTAATGCTGTCGAAACAAGCCAGTTTTGAGAGAAAGCTTCTGGTTCTCACTTTTAAAGCAACCTTAAGGTATGGCAATTAACATATGTGTATGTGTATATGTGTATGTGTGCTGTGGAGTCTGTGGCAATTAATTAAAATAGTTGACAAATTTGCCAAGCACAACTTTATGAGCACAGAGTTGTGTGGAGTACGTGACTCATAATGCCACCAATTGAATGCAACTTACGCTGTGCTATTTCAATCTCAGCACACACACACACACACACACATAGACACACACGTTTAACATATGCATTAACATGTAATTTATTCAGGAGAATTCGAACTGTTAAAGCAAATGCAGTTGCAGACGCCAGAGGGATTGGCCAAAGAGGGGCAGAGCAATTAGTAAATCATGAGAGAAGATTATGTGCAAAGACGGCAGCAGCGACTGCGGAAACCAAATTGGGGCCAACTAACTAACGCTCGACTCCCATTCCCACTCCCATTCCTTCTCTTTCGTTTTCGCTTTGCTGCTGCGAATGCAAAGCAGTAAAATAAAATAATAATAACAATTGTTACTCAGCTCAGCTTTGACTCCCAACTGCAAAATGAGGGGACTTTATTAGCATCGTACTGAAATGTAAGGGGAAGGACTTGAATACTCTTTGATTGCATTTTTATTACAGTCAAGTTGTCTTCCACTTATTTTATGCACTGCTAAATTTGTAAGTTCCTTTAAAAATTACTTTTCACAGAGTATTGGATAGTCGCGCATTCCTTGTACTTCGAGTACTCGCCTTGTTTCAACTGCTAAAGTTGACAAACACAAAGTGCAGCAATAAATAATCCATTATTCGAACATTTTACTTATAAAAATGGAAGATAAATTGCGTTATGCTGCAGCTGGCCAAGCACGACTACCGGATACCCTGCAATTGGCTTGTTATAGAATAAGAAATTATTTAAAACGTATTTGCATTAATTATGTAATTTGATTCGCATACAAATATTAAGTATACGTGTGGTATGATCAATATTAAGTATACGCATATTTAAAACGTATTTGCTACTGTTGGCACTTCGAAATATTTTTGGAATTGGACTTTCTTGTAGCTTACATGCAAATATAAAGTATACGTATGGTATACTTAATATTAAGTATACGTATATTTTATAACGTATTTGGTCGAATTGACTATTTACAATAACTTAACAATAAAACTTGTTTTCAGCTTAAATTTAAATATTGCGCATACGTATAGTATTCCTAATATGAAGTATACGATTGGTATGCTTTATATTAAGTATACGCATGGTATACTTAATTTTTGTAGTATATTAAATATTCGTCTTGGCAGCGCATGTAACTTTCTCGATTTGGTTTTGCGGATAATGGTGACGACGACAGTCAGACAATACAAACTATAAATATGCAGAGTCAGAGACAAGTCACAGTGTAACCGAATGGGGCCATAGCTGAGGCTACAACCAACACTGGCCAGAATGATGAGGGGGGAGGGGGAGGTGTAACGTTGACGGGGGATGGGCGAGAGCATATAAATAAGTAGGAGTCGGAGAGCTGTCTGACACAAAAATGGAATGTACGAGGCAAAGCTATGCCAAAGCTGCTCTCAGTATGCTGCCTGCCCCATGCCCCATGCCCCTTGCCATTGCCACGCTGTCGTTGTCGTTGTCGTTGTCTCGCTGGCGCTGCAAGCAAAATGCAAAATTTATTGCAGAAAACTACAGAAACAGTGGGTGGTGCGTGTGTTGCCGCTGCCATCGCTGCCATCGCAGCCGCCGCCGCCGGATGAAGTGAGGCGTGCAAAATGTGTTAAGTCTATTGAGTGTATTAAAGCAAATAACTGCTGCGAATGAAATACATGCAACAACGACAACGATGGGCGATACATGCAGATGCCGGCAACGGCAACAGCAAGGAGTGCGGGCGGGCGTGCGACGGGGGCGTGGCAGATACTTAAATGCCAAACACAGTGGCGCACACACATATGCAAATATGAATATAAATGAACAGCGACTGAGCGAACGCCGAGTCGAGGCTAAATCAGGCGAAGCAGACAGCAGACAGAGAGCGAGCGGGTGAAGATGGGGGACAAGCTGAAGACGAGGCAAATGTTTCTAAGTGTGCGTGTGTGTGTGTGTGTGCGGATGCCAAAAGTTGAAAGTTAAACTTATGGGCGCAAAGAAATCGACAAGGGTATTACAACTAAAACAAAAGTGTGAACAAGCGCAGCTGCTGTGGGGCAATAACGAGGCCACGACAATGTGTGGAAATGCCGAAGGGATCGGGAAGCGCGAAGGGGAAAAGTGAACATAGTGAAGAGGAGTGTTGTAGTGTGTTTCAGGCTTGAATGATAACGCAAAAGCATCGCTGCGTGTCAAATTTACAATTATGCGACCCAACGCCAAAAGTCTTCGATTCCCAGCCACAGACCCAACTCCAGCTTTTCCTTCTCCACCACACCCCCCCCCCCCCCCCATGCTTCTTTTGACACAGTGGCAAATGGGCTTTTCACGTTTGCTACCACCTACGCTTCCAGCTGCTCGACAGTCAATTCAATAAAGTGCCAGCGGGAAGGCACAAAACCAAAGAGCGCAAAAGAGCGCGGGGAAAGGGACAGAATGTCAATACAAACACAGAGACCTAAGAGCGCAATTAAAGACAGAGACAAAATGGGAAAAGGGGAAAATAGTGAACCCAACATTTGAGAGTGGGACACAACTGGCTTAAACTTCTCAGGCGCAAGCAATCAAACAAACAAATTCGCAGCAATATTCGCAGTTGGGAGTTAAGAGTCGAAGCTAAGTATTGAGTTGGGTGTTAAAATTAGTAGTTGGAAGTGGAAGTTCAGTTCATTCATGTGTGGCTGCTTTTCTGCTATGTTATGTTATGTTATGAGTAATGAAAAGTTAAGACCAGTATGTTAAATACCACACTGACAACTTGTAATGAATACAAGATTTGACTTTATGGGGGTCAACAGTCGCTGTCGATGTCAAAGTCGATGCATATTTGTGTTTACTAATTTTAATCGGAATTTACTTGGCTTGTTGTCTGTTGACTTCTGCTTGTCAACATGACTTGCCTATGATTAAAGTTTATGCTTGACTTTGGCACAAAGGAATTGTTGTGTGCTCTAAATAATGATTTCATAAATTGATATTCATGTGCTGCCCAATAATGTTAGATTAATATTTTTTGAGAGGGCAATAATATATTTATGGAAATATAGTGACGTCAACAACGCAACATTTTTCTGTATACTAAAGTCTATAAGAATAAAAAGACTCCATTTTCTACAAACTAAAATATATCTCGAATTAGCTGCTCTCATTTAGAATTATAAAAAAAAGAAAATCAAATATTCAACACCTTTAAATTTGTCTCTGCTGGTTTCATTTCGAAATAATAAAGTTGTGATTTTATATTTTCATCGATTTTGCTTGATAAGTATTCATATTCAATATTGCCATCGATTAAAAAATAGACAAATATGCAATATGCTATAAGCCACCAGCATATTTTATATGCGATCCATCAATTCCATTCATGCCCCAAAAGATCTCAGTCTGAAATGAGTAACGACATGTCCTTCGACAGACAAGCAGAAGCAGAAGCAGAACTCATTCAACTGCCAGTGGCACAACACTGATGTTGAACAAATGAGAATGGCATGCTCATGCTCGTGTGGCGTGCGACAATTATGTATGTCAAACATTTTATCAATTTCAAACATGTTGGCTGTCATTCAAATTTTACAAGTATTTGGCAGCTGCCTGACTTGGAAGTCATCAATCTGCAGCAACAGCAGCAGCACCACCACCACCACAAACTAAATGAATAAATATTGAG
Source organism: Drosophila niveifrons (assembly GCA_035046325.1). Lineage (NCBI taxonomy): Eukaryota > Metazoa > Arthropoda > Insecta > Diptera > Drosophilidae > Drosophila > Drosophila niveifrons. The sequence goes on along the minus strand of JAWNOC010000062.1, from coordinate 6,204,099 downwards.
GAGGGGTTTATCAAAGGCATTTGAATTTAAAATAGACCTTAAAGTAACTGTGACTTCCATTCAAAATATGCATAACATTAATAATAATAATGCTTACCTATTTTGTAATGGTTTATCAAAATGTTTATCTCAATTATTTCACTCTATCATTTGGCAGTCCAAACATATTTGAACTTTTGTCAATACACAAAACCAAACAGAGAAAAAGAGAACAAGAGCAAAAGAGATGGAGAGTTCTAATTAATAAGCTTGAACATATTATTTTTGGCAGCACGAGCAAATAAATTATGCATGTTTTAATTAAAGCATTTAGTTAAAGTTTGCAGCTCATTAGATCGAATTAGCTGGGCAGTCAGCAGCAAACGTTTTAACATGAAATATACTAAATAAACACTGTTCGCCCGTAGATACATACATATTAAATATTATGTTGTTTCGAAATTAATTTGTGTTTAATTCAATTTATAAGGCAACCGGCAAACGGGTCGGACAAAGTTGCAGCAGCATCCAAACGGAAGCGCTGCAACTTTGACAGACTGCAAATAGTTGGCACACACACACACACTGACAGACACACACACACACATACAGACACTAACATACACACTCTATCACATACGTGATGCATTGAAATGCGAGTACTTTTGCCATAGTTGCCACATGCGACCGGCACAACAGCTGCAAAGCGTAGCATACTTACGGGCGTTGCCACTGAAAGGGCAACAACATCGACAACAACAACAACAACAACTACCACTACCGTGTGGAAGAGGAAGAAAACTTTCACACACACATACACATATACACACGCACTCACACGGCGATTACAAAAACATCAACACTTAATATGTTTATTAAATTTGTTGCTACATCATTAGGCACTAGCAGCCATATAATGCGGCGCAAACACTTTGCCTGGCAATCGCCCCCACACCACACACACACACACTCACACATATACATGTTCATGATAGGGGGAGAGTACATGTGTGTGTGTGTGTGCTCGCTGTGTGCTTTTATACCCTACGCTCCATAAAATGTCTACTAAGGTAATTCAAACTTGTGCAAATGCATGTTACACTTGCCGACATCATGAAGAAGTCGTAACACAGGCCATAAAGGACATGTTTCCAAGGCGGGCATAACACACACACACACACACACACATTTGCGCTTGTATAGAAGCATAGTATACAAATATTCATATCTTTCAGCCATAATGCATTTTTAAAGTTACTTTAAATAAAAAAAAAAAATTATTCAACAAAAATGTTAAATCAAATAACAAATACTTAAAAAATCTTGCATGTTCTTATTTCAATTGAAAATAAAAATAAAATAATTTCAATTTAAATTGGATATTCAAGACAAAGACTCGTAGGGCAATTAATAAAATGGTAAACGATTATTTTCAATGAATGAAAGTAGAATAATTTAAAGTACTTTGCTGCCAGCTTTTGTAATATAAATACTTTTCAGTATCTTTCGTTTAATTATTAATACGTAATTTAATTGCTGTTGTTGCTCAAAGCTGTTGTTTACTTGTTGACAATCGAGGAACGCAATGCATTATTTGTTGAAATTATTGGCAAAATTATAGAGAAAAGAATCAATTAAGTAAATAAATTCATACTCAACAAAGTTAGTGTTTATATATTTATTTAATATTTATTTAATATTCAACAAGAAGTAGAGCAAAATTTATTTTTCTTTAATTTTCATTATAATCTAATATTGGCTTATGTTTGCTTCATTAATTCTTTATTTCTGTACTATTTAAAATTTCATATACAAGTTGACATTATCCTTTTAGTATTTTATTTCTACTTATTACACCTATTATTAGGCACTAAATAAATTCTTTTACTCATTGTGTAAAATATTATATGGAATTGAATTTAATTTGAATAATTTTATTTATTGAATCTGTTCATTAGCTGACTTAAATTTAGAATTTCGCTAAATATCCCACTTTTCTCAGTAATTTAAAATTCAACGTGCAAGAAGTAAACAAAATTTCCAGCTAAATTCTCTAGCTGCTTTCAATTGAAAATCTGCAAAAAGCCGCAACCTTTTGCTGCTTGGTTCATTTTACTGAATCACTTGGCAGAATTTGAATTGTTCAAATGGTTGAAATGTAATTTAAATGTTTAGGAAGAGCCATAGAGAGTGAGTAAGAGATAGAAAGAGACAGAGTGAAAGAGAAGTGGAAATGTGGAGCCGCTTAAGCCCCAACAGCCATTTACAGGCCAAAAGGCGAGGCAATGCCCTGCAAAAAGTGCTCGAGGCACGCACACACACACACACATACACAGATGCAATGAGCAGCTGTGCCCGTGTATTGAGAGAAGTGTATGTACTTTGAGCCACTTAACCGAGGCTTAACGATTGTTATTTAGATGCAGTTGCAGTTGCAGTTGGAAGTTGCAAGTTGCATGTTCCAGTTGCACACTTACTCTTACTTCCTCGACAGTGCAAATACACTCATGTTTGTTTTTTTATGCAATGTTACTAATATGAGTATAGTAGAGTGTAGTGTGGAGAGGTTAAAAAGTAAAGCTAAAGTAATTAAAAACAGAGAACAAGAGGTAGAAGAGAAAGGTTGTCAAGGAAGTTCCCGGGGTGAGGTAGGGAAGCTCACTCCTCCCTCCGCTTCGCCTGATCCCTCTCGAGGATCCATAGCGCAGTGGTCACTTTACTTTTAATACTCCTCCCTTTCCAGCATGCCATTCATAATGGACTTCTTACCCGTAGAATCCGCATGTTGAATAATCACTGGTGTGCTTGGCTTCTAGTCGGCGGGGTCTGCATCGACGAGCTTTGTACGCAATTCGGGACTTCCTTCAGTATCTCTGCCTCTTCCTGTTTCTACAGACGACAGCATGATTTGATGTTCGTTTAGATCGTAACCCAGACAACACGTCCCGCACTTTTCTGGGCATAAATGTCTTGATCAGACTATCGATCAGCTCGCCCAGCTCTTCAACCGCCTCTTGAATGCTTCATATCTTCCTTAGCACCGCTTCTAATAAGACATCAGGACACCGATCTTCTGGGGCTCTTTAGAACGTTGCCGATTCTTCGGTTGCCTCAAAACTGAATGCTAGTTCATTCAACTTTCTGGGGTGATCTTGCGACTCCTGGGAACTTGAGCTACTTTTCAAGCAACTCAGCTTTCACATCGCACGTTTTATTATTGCTCATGGCGAGCAGTGCAGAGTAACTAACCAATATGTTCACCGAGAACTTCTCACTACTTTTCGTCGGAGGAAGTTATAGCACCCCGACTCGTGTGAGTGTATGAGTGTGTGTGAGTGTGCGAGAGTTTATTCATAGAGTTGATGCTTTAAAAATTTGCATTGCCTATTTTACTTGTTTTTTTTTTTTTGTTGTTGCAGCTAAAGAATTCTCTTTGCGTTGCATTTTTTGTGTAACAAGTGTGCAAAGTTGTTGCTGCTGCAGTCGCTGCTAAAGCAAACACAGCATACAACACAGCACAGCACACTCTCTTCCTCTTCCGCTTTGTCATTTTTTTTTTATACATTTTTAGCGCGCTCAAAAGTTATGCGCATTATTAAAAAGAAACGCGATTCTCGCATAAATTTTAATGCTCATGATTATTATTATGATAATAAATTTTATGGAAATATGCGTGGTGTGCGTGTGTACTTGTGTGTGTGTGTGTGTGCGTGTGTGCGTGTATGTGCATTGGTAATTCATGCTGACGTTGGCAAACAAACAGCAAAACACAAAGCTAAGCCTTATGCCCCTCTCACTCTCTATCTATATCTCTTTCTCATGCTTTGCAGCTGCCGCCAGCATCATCGAATCCAGCCGCCTGGAATGGACAGAAGCTCAACCACAGACAATAGCGCCAAACAGCGAGCAACGAGTGCAGCAGCAGCAGCAGCGGCAACATCAACTGGAGTTCGGCAATGCCAGCAGCACAACTTCCGACTATCGAACAGCATTTGCTGCTGCCGCATCGACAACAACAACAACAGCAACAGCAACATCGACCGCAATCCTCAGCAGCAGCGGGGAGGAGCATGCTTTAACCATCGCCCGACCACCGCGCGGGGGACGCTACAAGCGGCAGGAGGAGGAGGAAGAGGTGGATCGCTGTCGACTCTTTGTTGAAGGCTCTCCGGACAAGAATGAACTCTACAGTCCCGAATATCCCAATCTATATCCCAAGAACATCAATTGCACGAGAGTCATAACAGGTGAGTTGCTTGTTAGTTTTAATAAGTATAGTTAGTGAAGAAGAATAATGGCAAAATATACATAAAAATACATAAAATATAAATGAATAGTAGTTAAGTATATAATACTTAAGGCTCTAAGCTCCCAAGTGGAGATAAGCGATAGAAGATAGAAGATAGATAGAAAAAAAATAAGCTTGCTTGAAACTATAAGCAACCAAGTGGAGTAGTTAAGAGTAAAACAACATACAAATAAATAATATAAAACAAATAATGAATAAAGTTCACATGTTAATGTTTATATATAAAGCCAAGTATCTTGCATAATCCAATTAATAGTAAGAGCGAGAAGGCTGAAATTTCAGCACTAGAAACCTTACGAAATATCATCGTTCATTAACACTAGATACTTAAAGACTTTTCTTGAAAAATTGTGCACTTAAATAATTAATACGTATAAAAATGATCGATATATATATATTAGACTAGCTGTCCTGAATGACCTGTTGCTTAAACTATTCAGTCACAATATAAACTGGAAGAAAAACGAGGCTGCAAGCTTTATACTAGATAGCTTATAATCGGCTCGGTTTTCAATGACTTCTTATGAAAAGTACTGCACCTTTATAAATAATAAGTACAAAAATAATCTATATTTACAAGACTAGCTTTTCTGGATGACTTACTGTTTAAACTATTAACGGATGTCAACTTTTTTCTAGATAGCTTACAAAATGTTGATCGAGGGTTTTTATTGAATACTTACTTGGAAGCAATTGAGAAAACTATTACACACTAACCTCACTATGAAGGCACGACATAAGTAGAATAAGCTAAGAATCCGTCATTTACAATGCCCTTACACTAGATAGCTTACTAAATTTTGAGCAAGCCATACGACTGGATTTTATTAAAGATGAGAAACAAATCTAAAATGCAAATAAAAATTAATAATCCAAAATTTCAAATTAAAACAAAATTCAGAATATATAAATATGCTTATAATAAGTAAGTAAAAGTCTCTTAAGCAATAAGTTTTAATTGTAGAACACTTGAGGCATGTGATAAATATTTATTATTGCGATGTGTAAATACTAGTAGACTTGTAAAAGAATAGAGAGTGTGCAACTGACCAGAAGTTTAGTGCATGTTGACGGGGCGAAAATAAAGAGATTAATCTTGATGAGTAGACGCACTCGAGTTGTGTTCCAAGCTGATGATAGCGAAGTGAGTCTAGCCAAGCGATAATATGAGAATGCATTGCGACATTTAGCCAGCGGACAATATCAACGTTATTATGACGATGGCACAACGAAGATGCGAACTGTGAACTGCAAACTGGAAGTTAGAACTTGCAGAGTTCATAGAGAGAGGGAGAGAGCCACAGAAGCCAATTCAGAGCGAACTTCCTGTGGCATATGAATGCCGCGAAGTGCGTGCATGAGTGAATAGTTGGGGTGTATTCGCAGTGAGTCAGTGAGTGAGTGGTCGAGTGGGTGAGTGGGTGAGTGAGTGAGTGCAATCAGGTCTCGTAAAAGATTATATGGCAAGCACTTTGCTGCCGGCGCAGCTGACTGCAAATAATTGCAAGTCTTAACCAAGATGTGCGTTGGCAAAGAGAGAGAGAGTCAGCGAGCGAGCGCATTGTGTTGACATTTCAGACAGACAGTGAAACGAACAGACAGTGAGTCATTCAAGGAGTCGAGTCGAGTCAGTCAGTTAGTCAGTTCAGTTCAGCTTAGCAAGAGAGGGTTGCTTAGCTTGCTTTAATGCCGCCGGCTGTGTGGCCTATTAAAAGCGTTAGCGTGTTTCACTGATGGCCTCCAAATGAAATTAGGATTTGCCGCTGGGATGCGGCATGCGTTCGCTTCAAGATTGCAAATGTGATTGCGATTGCGATTGAATTGAAGTTGAAGCTAAAGCTGAAGTTGAAGTTACTCTTCAAGTTTCATGTTTGAGTTGGAGTCGGAGTTGGAAATTGCAAATTGTAATCGAAGCCCTCGTATATTTGCGCTGATCTTTCAGCTTAACTGAGTTTTAGTCTCGTGTTGTTTTTTTTTTTTGCCTATCGACGGCCGAATCATTTGTCAGTTGAGACAAAATGCGCTGCTGGCATAAAAGCATAAAAGCTAAGCGAATGAAATGATTGCCACGCATCAGCGGTCACACTCAGTAACTGGATGTGTATCTATGTATCTGTATCTGTATCTGTATCTATGCAGCTTGTGCTTGTATCTATGCGCTGTATTAAGTTTACATGTGTGCTTTTCGCTTAGGCAGACAGCTAGATAGATGGTTAGATAGACACAGATAGATAGATAGGCAAGCAAAGCTGACGACTGCCATTGGGAGAGAGTGGCAGGCTTATTTGCATATCAATATGTGCCGTCAGGCAATAGACCGGCTCAAGTTGCCAACAGCAGCAGCTACAGCTGGAGCAGCCTGTTGTCTGTTTTGCTGTCTCCCCATTCCCCATCATACGACACCCTTCGACTCTTCACTCTTCGACTCTCGACCTTCCACATTCTGTGACTGTTGCCTCCTTGCCTCAAAACGTTAAGCGGCTGCATTAGTATTATTTAAGCTTATGCTTATGCTTATGATTGTGTGTGTATACGTGTGTGAGTGTGTGTGTGTAGGGGCATCCATCTTCCCTTTCTCCTCCTTCTCTTTCTCCTTCATCATCTCTCTGTGTCAGCATTTAAATCCGGCCTTTGGCTTGTGCTCTGATTCCATGTGTAGCTCAGCCATTAATCTCCATTTGTAATTACTTCTTATAAATCAGATTAGCCGCTATCTCCAAATATTAATAATAAATACAAATCATACAAATTATGGCATACATAAGCACGCACATTAATCGATGAAAAGCTCATTTAAAGTGTTTGCCGATTGAGTTCTTGGCTTTGGATTTAGCTTTGAGTCTGTAGTTTTAATGCAGCAAATTCTACAACACAATTGCGGTTTACAGTCTGGGGATTTTTATGCTCTATGCTTTTCAGTATTTGCTTTACAGTGCCTTTTTATACCCGTTACTCATAGTGTAGAAGGGTATTATTGCTTGGTGCCTCCACGAAATGTATTTAACATGAGGCATTTAGTTGATTTATCTGACAATCTGGCATATTTTGCACTCTCCTCCAAATATATTCTTTTGTATATTTTTAGTATTTTTGTGGAATAATAATTAGGTATATTCGAGTACAGCATTGTTTTACTCTTAGTCACAATAAGTAGCGGGTATCTCAGAGTCGAGCACACTCGACTGTAGTTTTCATCCTTGTTTTGTTGCCGTTTTTGTAATTTGTAGTCAAGGCCAATCAAACTGGAAATCCCCATTCACCGAAAAAAAAAAAACAAAATGGAGAAGAAAACATAGCATTTTGTTTGCGCATATGTCTGTGATTCAGTCTTTCAATGCAGCTCCATTATGTTATGTATACGCATCGTGGGCCCAAGGTCTGTCCTCTCGCCTGGTCCTTGGTACCTGAGGGTCCCAGTTATGCCACGTCTGGCCACAAAGGCTTCGCGTATGTGTGTGTGTGTGTGTGTGTGTGTGTGCTTCTTTGTGTGACTGTATGGTTGGATTTTCTTCTCTGGTTTCTTTTCTTTTCTTTGCTTTTCTTTTGGTTTTTGTGTATTTTCAAGTGCCACGCGCCAGCCCATTGATTCATGCCAAGGATTCAGTCGTTATCATCCGTTTATCTGCCCCCTCCTCTTCCCCCCCCCCCCCCCTATCGTTGCCTTCGTCAGGCTGCTGTTTTCTTTTATATGCGACCACTGAATGAGTCCCCAGCTGCATTCATTTGGAGCACACACACACACACACAAATGCGACGCCGGTTCGAGTTTTAGCCTGAGCTGTTGTTAATCAGACGCCTCTGTCTCACTCACTCCCACAATCTTCATCTCTCTCTCTCTCTTTCGCTTTCTTTATGCTCTGTCGCAAAGGAACAAGGCCAAAAAAAAAAAAAACCGCAGCAAAGAAAAGCTCGAGACAATATCGCAGCTACAAGGTTTTCCAGATCCCTTTACAATTTCAATTAGTCTGCCACACTTTTGTCCATTTTCCGCAATTTTGAGCAGTAGCTGATCTCAGCTTCTTGCCAGACTCTGTCCCGTTAGCTTAATTAATGGATGCAACTCCTTGAGAGACAGACACGTATATTACCGGCTTAAAATCAAAAATATATTTAGCTCGAAGTAAAATGCATTAAACGTTGTAGCAACAATTTCTTAGTTCATACTTTACGCAACAACTCAGCTTAAGTCAGCTTAGTAATCCATTTGGTGTCCAAGTGGAATAAATAAATTAACTCCAACTTTACTCATGTAATAATACCTCTTATTGTTGTTGTTGCTGTTGTTTCTGTCTGTGTTAATTACAGCGCCAAAGGGTCAAATCATACGCCTGGACTTTCGCAACTCGTTTAACATCGAGGACAAGGAAGAGTGCAAATTTGATTTTCTTGAAGTAAGTACGCAAACAGGGAAAAAATGAAACTACAATAACAATAAGAACAAAAATACAGATACGAAACTATGCAGTGGCAACAACAAAATGCTGTAGCATAAAGCTCAACTTTGTTGTTGGCAAGCACAAAACTTGAAACATTTTGCGTTAAAAAAAAACTTTAGAAATTGTTTTCCTTTTCGGGACAAAAAATGCCTTCGGCATTTTTTTCTATGTCTTGCATTTTGCATGACAATTTTTACACGGTGTGCCCTCAAGTTTTAATTGAAAATTGAAAATGGACCATGCCGCCGACCGCTACACATGTCGTATACGCAACATGCAACAACCAACTGGCAGTGACATCAAATAAACAAAAAAAAAAAAAAATAGAAAGACAAAAACAAAAGCAAAAAGCACTTTTCGAGATCCAAACGAAAACTTAATCAAAGCTTTGCCACAGCACAAAATATGTGCAAGTTTCATTCGTTTGAGCTGCCAGCTAATTAACAAACTAACTTCTATTTTATATTTTTTTTTTATAATACCACAGAACTTATTAAATCATAGCTTGCTTAACTTTGCTAACTTATGTACAAAAGTTGCATAATTGCTAATGTTGTTGCGGCGTACTTTTATTTTATTAAAATCTATTGCAACATATTTTTCATAAAGTTTTTGTTGAATTTCATATGTAAGACTAGACGAAAAACATAAAAATAAAATTAATTGCCATAAAATTTGGTATATTGATATAATAATATATTCTAGTATATTTCTAATGTAGTAAGTATATCAGTAGACCAAGTATAAAAAATATATACTATATAGTATGTAAAATATTCGGTATTTAAATAAAGTACTACATTCAAAATATACTAGAACATTATGTTATATTAATAAACAAAATAGTCTATGTATATTCAGTATATTTCCGACATATTTTAGTATTTTTTGGATAAATTTTAGAATAATACGATACTGTTATGGTCTTGTCCAATATTGGTAGCGGGTATTGCCTACTGAAGCACACTTGTTTCGTTTACTTTTGCTTTATTTATTTTGGTTTGAATTATGCTAAAGAAAAGGAAAACAAATAGTATTGACCAATTTAGTATTTTCTATTTAAACAGATTTACTTAGCGAGAAAAGAATAATATAAATATCAATCTGCTTTAAATGTAATATTTGAAAAATAAAGAAAAAAGTTCAAACATCAAAACATCATAGCTTAAAATGTAAAGCTTTTTTTTGCAATTTTATTACAACACTTTAACACCATAAATTCTGTCTATTTGGTAATATCAATTTGAGGTAAAATATTATTGAACAACGCGTTTCTCAATACTTGTCTTTACTTTTGTGACTACCCGTTGTGAATGAGCTGAGCGTACTAGTATGACAAACATATTCCCCATATGGTCGTAAATCGCTGGTGTCGCGCTTGTCCAGTGTCCAGTTAATCATTTGATAACTTGCCCGTTTTCTAAATGGCATGTGGTTTCATTCTTTTGTGTGTGTGTGTGTTTTTTTTTGGCTTTTTCTAGATACGCGACGGTCAATATGGCTTTTCGCATCTCCTTGGTAAATACTGCGGCACAAATTTCCCACCGGAAATCACCTCGAAGGAACGGTATCTGTGGCTGCATTTCCATTCGGACGATACCATTGAATACACGGGCTTCAGTGCCGTTTATGAGTTTATGGATCGCAACCGAGAGTCGCCCAGCACCGACCTAAACTGCACAATCGAAAAGGATGGCTTTGAGGGCTTCATCAACTCAACCGATGTCCCAGCTGAAATAAGGGAGCAGGTGATACGCGATAAGATTCCCCTCGATTGCATTTGGCGTATACAAGTCAAGGATAATTGGAAAGTGAGTGAAAGACAATCGCACAAAATCAGTGTTACAATATTTACATTTACAACAACAACAACTCACTCTCTTCTCTTCTCTTTGCTCTTGCAGATTTTTTTGAAATTCCTAACGTTTCAGCTAAGCAAACCGAATGACTGTGAGACGAACTTTCTGGATATATTCCCAGAGCAAACAGTAATGCCATTAAGGTAAGAGTTGCAAGTTGAAGCTGAAGCTGAAGAAGAGATATCACAGAGGGTGTTAGATATTGGCTGCTTGCTGGGTGGTTAGGTGATGGCTAGGTGGCGTATACGCAATGTACGGCACGCCACAAACCAATTTCCGCTCCACGAATGCGCCACACATTGTGAAGTCAGCCAAAAAGCAATGTAACGCTATAAAGATCAAAGCATGTACAGCAAAATTTCAATTTATTACCGGCCAAAGTAAATTGTATGCTAACGGAAGTTGCGGCGGCGCCTTTGACTCGCCCAACTTGAATTGTTTTGTGCCACCAACCGAAGCGCCGAGCAGCTCCCACTCCCTTTTGCTTCCCACCTTCACTGAAGTCAACCAGCTGAAACCTATGCAGACATCAGCCAGCCACACACAGCCCACAGCCCATTCACCATTCACGATTCATGCATATTCCAGCCTCTTTCACCTCTCTTTCTCTCTCTGTCTCTCTCTCTCCCTTCTACCAATCACTTTTTGAACGCTGCCATTCAACAAATTTCCACTTGTTGCTGCTGTTATACTGCTCTCCACCCTCCCCGCACCAGCCAATGGCAATTGCAATGGCATTCGATTTAAGGCCTGCTTTTTGAAAGGCCAGACTACGGCTTTTGGCTTTTGTGTGCCCCACTGATGGGAATAACGACGACGCCGACGACGACGTCAATGACAGCACCACTCAAAGTGATTGACTGTTCTTTCTATGTGGCTGGCGGTCTATGTGTATAGCTTGAGTCTCTGTCTAGCCAGAGTCGCACATTCTAGGCAGGCAGACAGTTTGGCATACTCATTGATTTGCTGCTAGTTGCCATTGCCATTGCCATTGCCATGGCCATGGCCATTGCCATTGCCCTTTTGCCAATTGCCATTGCTATTTCCACTGGCTACGAAGTGGCCATAGCTGTCGCTCTCAAGTGTCCCTTCAATTCCCATTCGAAATCTTTGCCACACATACGTGTGTTGTGCAATGCATGCAAAGCAAGTAAATCGCATAAATGAGAACGCTTTCAAAACGGTTTGCAATTAGTTTGCGATTAGTTTTCATTGGTTGCGCATAAAATATATCATTTAAAGATTCAAAAGTTAAAACCATTCATATATCAATTTAAAGAGTCGCTTAATTTTTGTGAAATATATATTTTCATTTATTGTTAGAACTCATATTATTTGCTCTCCATCGAAATATTAAATTGCTGGACAAACATTTGCTTTAAGTCGACCCTCGGTGCGAAATTAAAAAGCCTTTCTCTACTCGCTCTTTATTGATTGTATTCTCTTCTTCTTTATTTTCGCTGTTGTCATTTATTTTATCTGTTACACATTTTCCTTTCTACTCACCCACTCTCTCTCTCTCACTGTTTTTCTTCCACTTCTCTTTGTGTTGTTGCAGAGTGAAAAACTTTTGTGGCTCGGCGGGCGAAAGTATTACAACAGAGTCCAATATTCTGCACATGCGATTTTACGCCGAACAAAGTGCGATTACCTCAACGTTCGCCATTCTATACACAGCGTTTCGGGACCGCGGCTCAGGCAGTAAGTTCCATCCACAATTCAAACTGCTAACAACTTTCAAAAAACAAAAACAGAACAAAACAAAAAAAAAAAAAACAAAACAAAAGCAAAATATATACATATATACAGTATAGTGTCGCAACTTTGGAGCACACTGCCACAGTAAAGTACTTGTGCTATGATGGTTTAACCACACACAAGAAAACAAGCAAAATAATGAAATTATACGTCTTCGGCTAGCCGAAGCTTCAATACACTTGCCGTCTAGAAATAGAAAGTATTTAAATCAAAACAGCTATACAAAAAAAAAAAATAATCAGCGAATAGAAATAAAAGAAAATACTATTTAAAAATGAGTGTACAAAATATTAAATGGAGGATTCCAAAAAAAAAATATGCGGAATGATTCCAACACTTAATAATAGCAAGTAAAAAATAGAAAAAATTAAATCAAAATTTAAGTTTCAAATACCAAAAAAGATTTATTAAAAAGATTTTTTCATTTTAATTTGTAATTTAATCAATTTAACCTAATTATATATTAACAATTCTTCATATTTACTACTATAACATAACACAGAGATAGATCAATCCGAGATTTACATCGGCTTTATATATATTATATCACAAAATAGTCAACAGCAATAGTTAAAAGATTTGAATAGTCCACATTAAATGGAAAGTAATAGAATAATATATAAATAAATATTTAGATTTAGTAGATTGCTAAAAGAACACAACACTCAAGAAATATAAACATAAATATTGCTAAAGGATTAATTATTGTACATTAACAGTTGAATGAGTTGAATAATTAGCATTAAATAAAAAATTATAAATAGAATAACAAATTATATATACATATGTTATATTTAATAAAACGTATTTAAAGAAATACAAAAAAAATAAAAATTAAAAATTTAAGTAGTTTAAAAAATATACACAAAAGTTAAATACAATATAAAATTTAAAAAATAAAATATTAAATAGTGAGCTCAAATATACAGGCGAAAATATTAGAGATAGAAATATGCAATTTATTTTTTGGATAAATTAGATTTTGATAAATTGGATTGATTCTATTTATAAATGTTGCATCAATTAAAATTCATTTATGAGCAATATTTCCAAGAATTGTACGAATATGTATGCGTGTGCGATTAAGAAGTTTGGTTATTAAGACACTAACTCCTTCAGCGCTTAATGTGTGATGTGAGAAAATAGAGCAACCTCACGGCCCAGAGTGTTGTTGTTGGTTGTAGCTAATCCTTCAAATTTGCCGCACGTGCGTTACGCGAACTTTTGAAAAGGCAAGAGAAGCAGCAAGAAGCAGCAAACGGAACAAGGACAATGGGCATGGGTGAAATCCAGAGCAATCCAATGTTAAGCTGCCACAATCCGAACTGGCTACACAAACACTAGAGTCCAAGACCCAAAAACTGAAGCCGAAACGGAACCAAAGGAGACGGAGACATTGGCGGCCCGTTTTCGTTTTTGCTTGTTTCTTTTTTTTATTTGGGAGATGGCTTTTTTGGCAGACTTTCTGCCATTTTCACTCTTGGCCATTTGTAATGGCCTGCGGCGGCGACGGCAAACATCTTCGACGTCAACACACACACACACAACTGTCCATGTTGGTTGTCTCTGCGTGTGCTTTGCGAAAGCTAGCTAAGCGTCTAACTGTGCCTCTGCCTATCTTTTCAGTCTGTCTGTCTGTCTGTCTGTCCGACCATCCGGCTAGCTGACTGTCTGCCGACCAGTTTTGCGTGATTGCCGCCTGTTGCCAAAGGCTAAGCACTCTTTTGTCATTCAACGATTGTCCTTTGTTTCTTGGCATTGTTAGCTTCTCTCACTCACTCGCTAGCAGAGCCCGCAACTTCGACTTTGGCACTTTACAGTTTACAGCTATCCTCACATAGACAAAGACTGAGGTTGTACTTTTAGTTGTCACTGTCGCAGGCACTGCAATTATTGTTGCTGGAGGACGATTTATGTTTGAGATTATACGTATTTGTTTTGCTCCAGCTACAGCTACAGCCTCAGCTACTGCTGCTGATTGCCATTGCTGATGTTTTTTTTGTTTTGATTTGATAATCTATTCGTCTCTGTCTTTATTGTTGATTTTAAACTATGTCTTTTACTTTTGACAGCTTGCGCCACTGATGAGTACGATTGCGAGGATGCGACCTGCATATCAAAGGATCTAGAGTGTAATGATCGGGACAACTGTAAATTTCGCTGGGACGAGGAGAAGTGCAAGGTAAAAGAGTAAGAATAAGCGAAGGGATAACGAGTCCTTAAGCATGCTCACACACACACACACCTACATTATGTATGCCAAACAAACATGCATCTAATTATAGGGCAACGCATGTGCCACACACATACACATACACACACACACATGTAAAAGTCGCTATCATTATAAGCCAATGCCCAACACGTTCACACATACAAAGAGAGAGAGAGCCCAAAAAGTTGGCCAAAATAAGTTTTGTTGCCAAAGTTTGAGGTTTGTATTTCAAGCGTGCTCAGTCACAGTTTACTCTGCCTCTCGCCCTCCCCCCTCCCCCTTACTCTTCCCCCTCTTCAGTTTTTGTTTGTTTATTATTTGTTGTTGGCACAGCAATTGTGTTAGATCATTAGATTTGATAAAGACTTCCAAGCACGATTCGCAGCACTCGCTGGTCCCCAAAAAACTCGTTCTTACTTGCTCTGCCATTAAAGTGGACCGCAAATAGTTTTCTATTGCTCTCTCTCTCTCTCTTTGTCTGCAAATCGCCAGTGTTGCGAAATGCCCCAAAAACTCAACTAATTGTGCCAACTGCACTAAATAGAGAATCGAAAAAAGAGGAAAGCTAAACAAAAAAAAAATAAACGCAACCGCATGTTGCTACTTTACGACATCCTTAAAGAACCCTTCACTTCAACTTAAGAAAGGATTTTAACTATCAAATCTACTCGAAAACTGTGCTTAACTTAACTCTTAACCCTCATATAAGTTTTGCATGTGCTTTAGCTGAGACCGACAGCTTAAATAGCCTGTAAATTTATTTATTTAATATAAAATATATCACATTAATTGAATGCAATTAAAAGTGAATGTTTTCTTTGAGAAAAATAATATCAGTGTTAGCATTTAAACTACTAGAATTCAGAAAAACGAAGCTACCTTTTAACAGCTTTTATAGGGTATCGAAATGGACACATCAGTGAAATAAATCTTTGCATAAAAAGTAGATTTTACGACTCTTGAAATTTGTTTTAAATGAGCATTCCAAGGGAATTTAGTAAAATAAAAAAATAAATTACAACTCGTCTAAGGCAGCCGGGCAAATTGTTATGTTAAATGCAAAGTTTTTTATGGCGATCTGATAAATCAAAAGAACATAAATGTGCTTTTGGCTTCGCTGTAAAGAGAATCCTAAAAAAATATACTGAATACAACTTTAAGCTTCTGCTGAAAATGCCCAGAAAAACGCTCATTAATCACCAGACTAACATAAATAGAATTTCAATTCATACTTGTATATATTAGGTTACAATAAAGTAGAAAATTAGATGATTCTGTTGTGGAATGAATATTGCAGATAATGGGGCGATTAAATGCTTTTGATTTAGAGAGAGAGATAGAGCACCATCGATAATATTTTGATTGAATTACAAATTTCAAATGTTTTTGGGGGAGCGCCCATTCATTTCATAATTAGCCCAATGGGTCAATCATAAGCTCAATCATGTGCGTACACAAATTATGTTTATTTAATTAGTTCACATTAAAATTTTGCGCTGAATCATTTGTTAATTGCGTGCATCGAATTTTGTTTTCAAAATTGGCCACTAACAAGCAGCAACAATAAACAGCAACAACACAAAAGCCACCCATTCATCCATTTTATTAGCTAATCCTCAAATTTTAATGTGCTGCCGTAAATGAGCTCTCGTAGCATATTTAACAACTTTTACCTAATTTGTAAAGCATAAATGTTATTTTTAGTAGCTTACTCGCAATCACATTCGCATTCGCATTCCCATTCGCAATTTCAACAATCAACAAACGAGCAAAGTACGTGAATGACCTAACAATGAGTTTTAATAAGCTTAAAGACATCTTCGCATTTCCACTCAATTTTGAGCTTCTTAAGAAATCTTTAAAATGCGCAAAGCTGATTTCAAATTATTTTCGGAGCACACAATGTAATGCTACTTTATTTGTCAGTAATTACGTTTATTTTATTTTTGGCATTACTTTGATCACCAACACTCATTAAAGAGTAAATCGTATTTAATTCCTTATCAACTTTTCCTTTAATTTGCATATCTTTTCACTTAAAAATATGATTGTGAATGTAATAACTAGCAGGTTTCATAGTAAGCATGGACGAAGTTAGCTACTGCTCATTAGTTGGTTAACAATTCGATTTCAGCATTTCAAAAAAAAACTCTTAGCAGATTTGTTTGCCAGTCTGATATACTTTGCAATAAGGTATATTTCGAATATATCGGTATATTTTACTATTTATGCGGTATATTATTTAGCATTTTTTCAGAATAATATCACACTGATGTGCTTTGCAAACACACTCGACTGTAGCTTTCTTACTTATTGTGTACAAATACAAAATTGATGCGTATACTTAATATATATTTACTACTATAATGCATTTTGATTTTACTTTAATTTATATAGGTAAGAAAATTACAGTCGAGTATAATCATATTTTTTTAATATTCCAAAATACCAAAATATGCCGAATCATATATTTGGTATATCGATATTACACTACATTCAAAATATACCATATAGTATAATATACCAAATTGCAAGACAAAGCAACTAAGACCCAATTCCAATAGGTATTTTATTGCCTCATAGTCAATCTAAAATTAATTTTCGTTGTAATCTTAACAATTACTACATTTTCGTATTATGTTACTTGTACAGCTTCTTCACTTCGTAAATATCAAAATTAAGAGCTTCAAATTAATCGGCATTCATTTTAAACACCGTCAGTCAGATGATTCATATAATTTTTGCTCTAACATTTAGTGCACTCTTGAGAACTATATAAAAGTGATGCTAATTACTTGCATTTAAATTTGTAATTTATTCACAGCCTGAAACGAATGGACAGTCGGAGCACGTGGTCATCATTATCATTGTGTTTGGCCTGATACTCGGCGGCATGGTAATCACATTCATTGTGAACTGCATCCGGAAGATAATACGTGATCAGAAGATAATACGCGTAAGTATCGTAAAGAAATGAAAATGCTTGATTGTAATATAGGCAACATGTGTGCGCGCCTCTCTCTCCCTCTCCACCCCCGCTCGCTCGCTCGCCCCCCCGCTCACTCCAGCTAAATAATCTCTCATCTCTCAGACTGTGCCTTAGCCTTAGTAATAGCCATCATACTATATGCTCATACTATATATATATATATCTATATGTATGTATGTATGTATATGTAGCTATAGCTATATAATCCTACTCGTAGTTGCCTTGCTCTCACAACTCTGACACTGACACTGACTGCGTGTGTGTCTAAGTGTGTGTGTGTGTGTGTGTGCTCACGCTCTCAATATCATGCTCGTGCTGTGCTGCTTCCGCTTGCCACCCACCACCCCCACTTCCCACCTGTCCCCTTAAATACACTCTTTTCCTAACTATTTGTGTGTGTGTGTGTCTCCCTCTCAATCTCACCCTCACTCAGCCATCTCTGTCTGTCTGGTAGAGCCTGCAGTCTACTATACGATTAAATTGCATTCAACGACTATCTGGCATTTCTTTTGTAATACATTCATGCACACAAACACTTATACACGTATATAGGCAGCACACAAAAGCAAGCAGCAAAATTTAATGTATGTAATTATAAAACAAAAACAACAAAAAAAAAATGTTTAGTTATTCCAGCTGAATAGATATGCAAAATGTAGCCAAACATGTAACCAAATCCTGCTGCTTTCACTCTGTCTCTTTCACTCTCTATCTCTCTCTCTTTCACTCTTCATTTCGCCATTAACTTTGTGTGTGTGTGGGTGTTCGTGTGAAACGTAATGAGCGCACGAAAGTATGCTATGATTTTTGTGGTTTGCCTTTTGTTTTTTGCGTGCAGCTGACTCAAAATTGCCCCGAATTCGAAATTAGCAATATAAAAACAGACAACGGCAAACAAACTTGATTATGCAGATATCCTGTAAACAGACTAGTCGATAATAATCAATGCATGCGCGGCATAACAAGTGCAACAACATAACATAAGCTAAAAAGCGTATCAAAATTTTATTGTTTTTTTGCGCACTTCGTTGACTACTTAGTTAACCTATTTAGTAATGCTGCGCTTTTACAGGGTATAATGAGCTTCAATTGCAAACATTAAGCAGCGATATTATGAGCACTTTGAAGCAGCCAACAAGCATTAACATGGCCATCAACTTGAATTCATTTGGCTTAGACGAATCCATAGCAATGCCAGACAATTTTCTTTTTCACCGATTACCTTTTGATGTGCGTATGTGTGTGTGCCTAAACTTTTCTTTGATATGAACTGACGCTGCGTTCGTGCGAACGCATTTCATTAGTATATGTTACATAATTTCCACAACATTTTCATTGCAATTTTTATGCTTACTTTACTTTGATTTACAGTCGAGTTTATGTTGCGTTTTTCTGCCGAAAAATTGCGCTGTTGATCTTTGCTCATTAATTTACACGAATTCAGGGAAAAGGCGTATGTGCCAAACATGTACTTTGAGTTCATTTTAAAGCAGAGAAGTGAAGCGAGTGTCGTCAACTTGAATGCTGGACACGACATATTTTCATGGCTCATCGCACATCAATTGTGCTTGCTGAGAAACTGAGAAGCAGACTGCGATGGCATTGGCAATGGCCATTGACAGCTCTTCATGCGCACACACACACACTTACAGACGTTGCGTATACGCAATGTATGCGTGACACATCTAGTGGACACATTACTTTGCCATCTCTTAACTCTCCAGTTCGAGTTGTCGTTGTCGTTGTCGTACTATGAGTACTTGAGCCAGCGGCTTAACGGCTGGCTGACCAAAACGCTGCTTCAATTTGTCTGCACTGTCAATATTACTTATACGCCACGTGACCGGCAAAATAGTTGAATGAATGATAGCATCTGCTTGACCTTGACTCTCTCTCTCTCTCTCTCTCTCTCTATCTCTGTGTTTCTCATAGCATGGGAATCAAATGCTCTAGATTGTAATTACAATTTATGATGGCACTGAGCATAAGGAATCAACAGCAACGTTCGCTGTCTTTTGGTTTTTCTATTCGAAGTTTTTCTTCTTTTTTGTTTTTTTTTTTTTTGGCACTTCTCGAGAACTCTTTGGGGAACATTGTCCACTGGCCGCGTAGCGTGCAACGGCATGTTTGCTATCTGGGGCAACATTTCATTAGCTGTCGATTTCAATACAACTCGCCCGATGTCGTCTCGCTCTCGGTCTCTCGCTCTCGCTCTCGCTCTCGGTCTCTCGCCCGCATGTCATGGCAAACCATTTTATTGTCATGGCATTTCCATCGTCAGCCGTCGACGTCGTCGTCCAGTGGTTCCCTTGGGCATTACTTGCTGAGCCAGCTCACAGCTGAGGGAGAATGAAAGAGACGGAGAACGCAGAGAGAGAGCGAGTGAAAGATTGCGTTTGACTTTGACTTTTGGAATATTGACGAGCGACGTTGAAGCAAAAGCAAAAGCTGAAGCTGAAGCTGAAGCTGATGGTGAAACCGAAACAGAGACTCGAGCTTAAATTGAATATCATTGTGACGCCAGCAGCTCATGGCCAAAAATACACTACATCTGCTTCGCAGCAAGTTAATTAAGTGTGTGCCTGATGTGTGTGTGTGTGTTGGGTCTGGTTGTTGGGCGTTGGCAACGCTTGGCCATATTTATAGAGCGCGCAACCAGCTGCGCAGATGGCGGCAGACCGCTTGATTAAACACACGCCTCCCAGCTTGGATTTGTGTGTGTTTTGCTGTTTTCTATTTGCTTTTAGCAAAACATACCAAGACGAAGAGGGGGAAAATGGATGAAAGAAATGCCAGAACAGCATCAGCAGCACCTTTTTGGCCAATTTCAGCTAACAAATTTCATTTGAGTTGACTAAGTTTGTCACACGCTTCATCAATGCTATGTATACGAAGAGTGTGTGTTATACGCTGCTCTGTCTGTGTCTGTGTCTGTGTGTGTGTTTGTGTGTGTCTATTTTACATTTCGAAATGTCACACGCCATTAGAATTACCAGACTGCCAACAACAGACGACACCTACGACACCCAAAAGGATGCCAAGCGCAATCCAATGCGTTGCGTTGCGATGCGATGCGATGCGTTGTCTTGCGTCCTTGCCACGCTGTGTCTATTAAATTCCTTGACTGCCGACTACATAAGACGACAACGCAGCCAAAGACAAGACAACACAGCACAACACAACACAACCAACAGAACGGAGCAAAAGCAACAGCAAAGTCAAAGGCACGCAGACAATGACGACATAGCAATATTATTTTACATACGTATGTATATGTGAAGCAGCATCTCCTTCTGCAACTCTTCCACCGCCCCATGAAACAATGCCGCTGCCACTTCAAATTGCACTTCAGTGGCAGCACTTGTGCCACATCGCAAGGCATAAGAGTTTCATCAATGCTAACGCAACGCAAATTAGTGATTAATTAGCATGTGTTTGCTTTGCGAATCCATAAGCAACAATAATCCATACCCTAGGATATTTACACCACAAAGTTGTAAAGAGAAAACAGATTAACTTAGAGAAACAAGCCTCAGTAGAGTGTGCTCGAGTAGGAGATACTCACCTTAATAAAAGCAAAACAAATCGTTATCATTTGAATATACCAAATAAATATACCAAAAAAATGCTTTAAAAAATATACCGAATTGGGAATTTGGTACATTGAATTAATATATATCGAATTAATGTTCACAAAAAATACTGAAATATACCGAAATATATATTCAGTATATTGAATTAATATACCGAATTAAAAGACCAAAAATATATCGAATATATACCAATAATGTAAATGTATAATAAGTGTATATATATATTTAACTAATATACCGAATTAATAGACTCCCAATTAATATACAAAATAATACTGAAACATATCGTAATGTATATTTGGTATATTGAATTAATTAATTTTGCAAAATTTATACACGGAATTTTTAGACCCCAAATTAAAATACCAAAAAATTTATTGAATCGAATGAAATGTTTAACTGATATATTGAATTAACAAATATAAATATAGCTCTATATCATATAGTATCTAAAGTCTAAGAATAGAGAGACAGACGCTGATCACAAACGAAAGCATATATGTTATACCTTTTGGAGTCAGAGGTTCCTCCTTCAACCTGTTACTTGAATTTCCTACCAGCTCAAAATTGGAATATGGGGTAAAAAATTTTCTCATTACGGGTATACAAGTTGTAGAGGGAAATACAGATTAACTTATCGAATTAAGCCGAAGGCCTTTAAATAATAATAATTAATTTTAAATTCCGCTAACCTTTCAAATAAATAAATAACTTATCAAATTATAGAACGTGAGGCAATTTTGTTGGCTTTCAATTTGAATGCAATCATAAATAAATGAAAATTATTATCTTGTCGATAGCTGTTTCTGAGTATGTAAGTATTCCATTCTCACTTAATTTGAATACCTCTGAGACGGTCGAAGGACTTTTATCAGCGCACACGCAGCACACATAGAAATCGTTGAAGGATACTGCATTGCATTGTGCTAATAAATCTGTTTTGATTAGCTATCGACCGATTCAATTAGGGCAGCACTAAACAATAATGCGCAATACAAACACTCAGCTATCACACACACACACACACGCATATGCTGAAGCTATTGTACTATAGTATTCCACATCGATCTATTATCTGTAATAGTGTAACACTTAAAGGCCATTCAGCGTTTACAAAATTAACTGTCTAACAAAACGAAACGACTTTTGACTTCAGACTTTTGGCGCATGAAAGGCATAAAAATAAATGCGCAAAACGAAATGAAATTGAGGCAAGCAAAAACCTAAAAAGCAAAAAAAAAAAAGAAACATTGTAATAACTATCTATCGAAAGTTATGATAATCACAGAGGCGGCAACCACTTAAAACTTGTCCGAAAAAAAAATCGAAAAAATTGAGTTGTTTTTTTTTTGTTTGGTGGTTTGTGTTGATTGTGAAAATTTTATGGAATTGCAGCAACTCATCGACTAGAATTGAAATGGAAGAGCACAGTGTGTGCTGGCAGTATGCAGACACAGTGTGTAATTAAGAATATTTTTTGGCGATTGCATTTAATTGCACAATTAAATGGCAATCAGCGGACAAGTTTCCGGATCACTCGTTAATCGCTCATCAGTAATCTGTGTAATCTGTAATCAATAATCGGTAATCGTAAATCGTAAATCGGTAATCGTTAAACGTTAAACGACGCAGTGAATTATAAACTTATGATTAAATCAACGCGCCGCAACGAGGGGAAAAAAAAACTTGAATAACCCGGCGTATACTTAATGCCAAAGTTTAGAACACAATTTTAAACGGCTTTCTTTTCAGTGGTGTTTTTTTTTCGCATTTTGTGGTGTGTCGGTGCTTGATATCGATGCCGAATTGTAAAACAGCCGCTGACTATGCACGTCGAATGGTTCAATAAACACACACTGACATTCCCCTCGGTTCTTTTCGTTCTCCTCCCTATTTTTTTTTTTTGCCTCTCCGTATGCTTAGCACACGTGCCTCCTTTTGGGGCTGCTTTAAGTGGGTCAGGGGAAAAGGTGGCAATCTGATTATCGCCTCAAGTGTTTGGCACAGCTTCAAGAGGTGTGTGTGTGTGTGTGTCGGATGTGTGTTTGGATAGATGGGATAACTGTGCGTGATGCCTCACCTTTCTCCCCTTCTTTTTTTTTTGCCTGGGACGTGGGAAAATTATGCCATCAGAAAAATGATAAAAGTCGAGAGACTCGAGGGGATTTTTTTTTTTGTTTTGTGTGGGTTTTTTGGAGGAGGCTGCGAGATTGAAAAGTAAAAACTCTGGCAGTCTTTTTATTGCCGGTCGCATTTATGAAACTGCATCAAATAAATTTGCACAAAGCGCACATCGAATCAAATCAATTCAACGTCAGCGGATTTGATAAAAATCATTCAGCAGCAGTTTCGATCGATTGACGATTCCACGATGCCACAATTCACGATTCCCGATGCTTGATGCTTGATGCTTGGATAAGCCGATAGCTTAGGGAGGTTTTTCACTCCTGACCTCCCCCATGTGTGTGTGTGTGTGTGTGTGAGTGTGTGTGTGAGTTTGGTATCTGGCCGAGAGCCGCAAGGAAATTGCTTTGCGGCAACGCCATCGTTGGCCACTTTAATATGCCGTTATGCCAACTAAATGGCGGCAAAAACCATGCAAAAAAAAATGTAAAATAAAACGAAGAAAATATAAAAAAAAAAAAGAAGAGAAAGAAAACCCTCGACTCGAAATCGAAGCGTGGCAGGAAAACAATAGAAAAATCAGAGAGAAGAAAACGAAATACTCGCAGACTCGTAGCAAAAGATAAAGGATAAAATATTCATACATACACTCGTGTTTTCTACGTCTAATAAAATAAATGTATGTATTTTTCCATATGTGTGTATATTGCCACAGTTGCATGCAACGGCCGCGGCCGTTGTCCATTTGCTTGCCCCTTTTCATATGCTACGTTGTAGTAGAAGTATTTTATGTCTTTAGCATCTAGATTTGAGCATGTACTTGCAGATAAAAAAAAGTATACATGTGTGTGTTTGCCACACACACTTGCCACATGCCACGCAATTTTGGCAGCGAGAGTCGCTCCAAGCGACTGCCAAAAAATGAAACACAGTGCAGATCTTTGCAACTTTGGCAGGCAAGGCGGGTATTTTTCTAGTTTTCCTTATTTTCCAGTTTTCTATTTCAATGTGGCGAGCCACAAAAAGGTTCAACAGACATGCGAAGTGCCTGCCACATTCCACAGTTGACATTGCAAACGTGTTAACTGCTCTGCTCTCTTCCCCACCAATTCTTTGCCACTCGAGACGCCACGCCCTGACTGACTGGCGACTCTCCATTTCATTTCGGTCAAGATTTGCTTCCTTTCTGCAAAGAGAGGTACTTAAAAGCTCACTGTTAATGGCAAAATGGCAATTTTATACCTCCAGAAATCAATTGAGTAACATTTTACAATTTATTGCACATTACTATATTCGAAAAGCAGTTCGTAAGTTCTACAAATGGCAATCCACATGAGCCAAAAGTTCCCTTGAAAAGTGTTGAAATTTATCTATTTTAAATAACAAAAGCACCTTGAATTCCTTCATGTTCTTTTATTTTTGAAAATATTCGATGGCTTCTCAACTTCAGCTCAAGAGCTTAATTCAAAGAAATTGTAAAATATAATCTGATTAAAATAAAATTAGGATTTTATATATATGTATATTAAATTTGTCAACATTCTTTAGCTATTAAATTGCCAATAAAACATTAGCTTATATTGTTAAATATTGTGCTGAGCAACTTGTTCAGTCTAACATGCTAATATTAATGATTTTTCAAAAAAGTTTATTTAACTTTGTTCATATTCAATTTGCTACTTAATTGTAGTCAAAACTTTAGAGCATAAACGTAAGAATCATTTAAATTTTATTATTTTATATCGTTCATTTAAATTCTTAAGTAATCAAAGTGCTAATCAATTGTAAATGAAATTTAAAGTGCAAGCGTATAAAATTTTCAGAATTTTGAGGCTGAATTTGAAATGAATAAATTATCAAACAATTTTACAATAAAGATTAAAAAAAAAATGTGAAAATCTTTAATACTTTATGACAGAACAGTTTGGATCAGCTACATTAGATTGTTTCTGGACATGGTTGAGGAGCTAGATTACAAGAAGATAATGTTTTTTTTTAACTGTAGATAGTTAAACATAGTATAAGAAGCTTTTACACTGAGCATGAAGCGCATCTCTCTCTCTGCCCTCTCTTTTGGTGGAGAGTGTGGTTTATTGGCCTGGCCATAACTGCATCCAATTTGGTAACAACCGCAATGCATATTTGAACTACCAATGCACACAGACACAGAGACAGAGACACGCAAGCAATTTAGCCTTGAGTGATATTTTAGTGTTGGCTGCTTGCAACGGCAGCCAGCAGAAGCTGCTGATGTGGCCAACGATAACGTTAACGGAAACGGCAACGGCAAGAGGCAAAGAAGCAATGGGGCAACACAATTTTCTACGTATACTCGGCGTTCGCTCTCTGCTCTTTGGTCTGTCTCCAGTCTGGCAGCATCTCATTGTGGTGGCATTTCGTGTCTTGGCGGCCGCCTGCGAGATAAACAGCTTAGGAGTAAAGCGCGACACATATGCGTGCCACAGAAGCCAGCTAAAACCGGGAAGGACGATGAGATAGTTTGATAGTTTTATTATTTTAGCAATTTTGTTGTCAGTGCGCCGCCATCTGACAAATGCATTTTAGCTTAATTTGATGGCGCTTACTCTCACTCTCTCCCGCTCTCTTGCCTCTCTCTCAATTGTTGTCGTTGTAGCCAAGGAGCATTTCATATTTCATATAAATTAAGTAATACTTGACGAGAGAGAGAGAGAGAGAGAGAGCTAGAAAGTGGGCGAGACAGCCACTGGACACTTGAAGCCCAGCCGAGCACTGGCATGATGCATGGCAGCGTAATGGAAAAACTGCCATTTCCGCCAAAGAGAAGCAGCAACAGCAGCAGCAGCAGCTCATCCGCGTTGAGAGCTGTTTGCTCAATTGGGGAGCTTTCGGTTTCGGTTTCGTTCCCACTGGATGGAACTGTATCTGTATCTGAGTAGCGGCTGCTATGGAGCAGACAAGGCATACAAGACACGCTAACCTCTTGCTCCTACTCTCTTGGCTTGTCATGCATTTGGGAGTGCAATATTTTATTAGAAACTGAATTCGCACACACAGATTGCGAGTGTAAAGAGATGTGTGTATGGGGCGTGGTCCGTTCATGGACATTGGCTTAAGCAGCAAGTAATAACCAACTTATGTAGCTAACCGTATTTCTTCGCTCACATCAATTTCCCATTCTCCTGCCTTCTGCCTCCAGTCTCCTGTCTCCTGCCACCCTCATCTGCTGTGCTGCATTGCATTCGCTCGGGCAAAATGAAATGAAATGAAATAAATCAAGCTGAAATGCAATTCGCAAAGAAACAGCGCCACGGCCATAAAATAATACATACAAGCAGCAGCAGCAGGCAACCAAGAGGCATTCAACAGACAGGAGATGGAGCTAGAGATGGAGCTGAAGATGGAGCTAGAGGCTTCAGGCTTCGGGCTTTTGCCTCATCGCTTCAATGCTCGGTGGAGTATGCCACTCGGCGACGTTTCACAAGCTGAACAAAGTGAAAAGCGAATTGTGAGCAAAAGAACAAGAATAAAAACAACAGCAGCTGAAGCAGAGAACACAACAAAAAATATAAGTCGAGAAAAGCTTTAGCTTAATGCGAATTGAAATGCTTGCACTTTAACTTAACACGTCGGGTGTCGATGCGATGCTCTTACCATTTGCCATTTATTTTCATTGACATTTTATGATGTTGCCCACCCTCGTGGCCAAACAGTTTGGCTGTCAATCATTCAACAACATTCCGACAGTTCGTCAATCAGCCGAAACATTTTTGCTCCATCCCAACGAATTTGCCTGGCGGCCTTAAAATTATGTTAGCACTTTGATAGGCTTTGCAAAAGCTTTGCCTGCTTACTGCTGAACTTATTGATCAATCGTACATCGTGCTTAGTCAACTGCATATTGATTGATTGAAAAGGGTTATTGCTGTTTAAGAGCTTTGCAGCACTTTAAAATTATGGAGCACATTTGACTTGCAATATTTACTCTTGACTGATCAATTACACATCAATCAATCAATCACCAAAAAAATTAAAAATATAAGTTTTTAACCTGTGTCATCGATTTGTCATTACAATAACAGATTTTAAGCAACTATTTAATGGTTTATGCTCACTGACTCTTTAATCAAGCACCATCAATCATTATTTCGATATATGCAAGTTTTTAATATTAATTTGTTGCGCTTTGAAATGCTGAAGAAGATCTGTCTGCAGATGTTAGCTGCCGACTGATCAATCACACATCAATCAATCAATCAATGGAAATATTAAAAATATACGGTTTTAATTTCTAATTACTGTAACTGATTTGTTGAAAGTAATTAAAAGTGTACAATATGTTCACGAACTCTCTGAATCAATCACAATCAATCAATATTTTTCTTTTTTATTTAAATAAATACTTCTGTATGTAATATCACATATCAATATGCATATATTACTATACTAATCAGAAAATCATTTAACGTATCGAGTAAAGCAATTCGTATTGTGATTGAAGCGATTAATATTACGTGTATATCAATCAAGTACAGTCAGCTGTCATCAATTGCGCACTCGAATAACAATACACTCACAGTATTCATATTCGTATTCATATATAAACGAGTGTTCACAATGGAAAAATAAGTCCTTCATGCTTTCTCTCCTTATCGCTCTCTGTTGATATTTGTGTTGATTTTATTATCCGCATTCGATTGACACTATGACAACACTTTGCTACCAGCTGGGGAAAAAGTGAACAATGATGAGTAGCACTCACTCAGTCACAAGTACTCACAGCGTGTGCTCTCCTTTTCAATTGATGCAATTTAAATACCGCAATCTGAATATCAGAATTCAATGAATTCGATTCGAATAAATCGAAGAATTGCAATAGAAAATATTAGTATAATAAAATGTAATTGAATCTCGAAATTTGTGTAATCCAATTAAACTACTGTTGCTGTTGATGTTGCCACAATAGGTTGCATGCCACTCGAATGTGGCATATACGAAAACGAGTTGCTCTCGTTGCCTTCAATTGGCTTGGCGATTAACAGAAGCAGAAAGTTGATACCAAGTTAATTTTCAAATGCCCCCAAGCCTTTGCCACAGCACAAAGCCAAAGCATCCACAGACCATAAAAAAAGACTTCCCCCTGTCTCCGTTTTCCCCTCCTCCTCCCCCTCCTCTGAGCACCCTTCGCATTCGTACCTGTGCCAAAAATTCCAATTAAACAAACGCCAAACTTTTGCATGCAAAGCAAAATCAGTGATGCGATGATCCCGAAAACTTTTACATCCTCATCAAATATATTTCAACCAACACACACACACACACAAACACAAATAAAAAAAAAAAAAATGTATAAAAAAAGGAAACGATTTAATAAAGTCATCAAGAAGAACCAAAAATGTTAAGAGTCAAATGCAATCATAAATCATTATCGCAAAAATGGTGAAATATGTGTGCCAAAGCATCTGATGAACTGTGAAACCAACAACCAACAAACAACATAAAAACTCAAAAGTGTGCTCGACTGCGAGGCACTTGCCATGATTTACAAATAAATTTACAGTTGCTCTTTGCTATTTATGCAATTTAATGAAGTCACTTTTTTCAACACTGCTCGACTACGCGACACTCTTGATTTCAAAAATTGATTTTATTATTTGTATTTATTAATCCGAGTTTCACAAAAACATGTCCAATTAATTTTAGCTGGCACTGTAGGGTATGCGAAGTGTACATGAAGTGCGCAATTTCTAACTCAATAGTGGCAGCAAAAAAACCCAAACCGAATTGATGTTATTAAATTTAAATATCAAACGCAATGCGTGAAAGTCTCTTAAACAAAAAATTCCCCAGACGTGCGAAATATTTATGAATTTTGCGCAGCAATTTTGTGGCCAATTAAAATGTGCATAAAAAATAAATTACAACTGTGTGTGAGTGTGTGTGTGTGTGTTAGGCACCCAAAAGTATTTGCAATTGCTGCTGGCTCAATTAACATTACGGTAGCATTGACAATAATTGGAATTAAGCTTAGCGAAATCAAAGCCAAAAACCAAAAATCCAATTAATTGGATTTCAATTAATTTAACTGATATAATTTATGCACTCCCAAAACAAATATGAAAATTTCAACAACTCCGGCAAGGGTGAAGTGTGAATTGATTGCCGCTTGATCGCATGCTAAATAAATCTTTGCCCTCTTTTCTACATTCATTAAAATAGAATAAGAGCAAGTGATTTGAGTACTTTTTCTCACACAATCCTTAATTTAAACAATATATTTATTACACTTTAAATAATTTAAGTGACAACGAATTGAAGTTCTAAGAAATATATATTTCGAAAAAAGAAACTTCTAATACTTGGGATATTTAAAATTATGATTTATTTTAAAAGGCTCATTTAAATACTATTTATAATTTAATCTTGAATTCATGAGTTATATTTATTAAATTTATTTTAAGCGCGTTTATGAGAAATTAATCTTTATTTACTTGTTAATAATTGCAATAACTTAAATGACAATGAATTCAAATCTTAAGAATATTAATATTTAATAAAAAAATATTTAAAATTTTTGTGAAATCAACTCATTTGAACACATTTTAATTATTCACTCTTTAAATTGTTTGTTATATTTATAAAATTTGTTTTAAGAACTCTTATGATACTTTTTATTCACTCTTAAATGTATTTTTTCTAATTTTAGCAATTATAATAGTTTAAGTAACAATGAAATCAAATCGAAGCGAATATAATTCAGAAGTTAAATGTATTCTTTATTTTGAAAACCAGCTAAAAAACACATTTCATTATTTCATTTGTGATCTGTTCATTATATTTAATAAATTTATTTCATGATTAATGAACAATAAAATGAAGTTCGAGCAAAAAATATAGAACTTAGATCTCAAAATTTATATATGTGCTTTATTTTAAAAGCCCAAAAAAAAAACAAATAAAACTTGCACGCTGCTCGATAAAGAGACAAATATTAGAATAAAGTAAATTCATAGCAGCAAACAAAATAATAAATAGATACAAGTTGGACAGACAAAACTGTACAACAAATGGCTCCAATTACAGCTGTCACCTGTGTTCTCTTCAGTATGGCTAGAAAATCTTGAAAATGTTGTACAAATAAGCAAATCACAAACAAAAATGAATATAAAAAACAAAACACAAACAATAACGGCAGCAAAAGCATTATTTGTGCACATTTTGCTGCACAATTACAGCAAAATAATTTTGATAGCTTTGGGCAAATTTTTTGAAAGCAATAAAACAAAAAGAAAATACCGAGCCAAACCGTATGTAAATTGAGAAAAAGCTAGAAAAAACATTGTTTTGCTCAATTTTGTTGAAAATTCAATGAATTCGTTATATTTACAATCATTTATTTATGACCAAATATGACAGTTTGATTTAAGCATTTAATGCGTACTTACACAATTATTTTAGTTAAAAATTAAGTAAATACAATATCGAATGAAATATTTTGTATTCATTATCGATACTTTGTATTTATGGTAATTTTATGTTATTTATTTATTAGTTCGTTTTTAAGCGCCTGGAAACAGCGAACGAATTGAATGAATTCCGAAAAAATTATATATTTCGTTAATTCCACAAATTTAAGAGTGACCGTTTTTGGCAGCATTAATGTGCCTAAATTTGGCATGAAAAAAAAAATGTATAGTCACACCCCTTTTAAATATATAAAATTATTGAAAGGAGTAGATGAACTCTTATTCATATTATTTGCCTATTTCTATTGCGACAATATCCCAGGCAAATTTTATTTCAAATTCGTTGTAATACTTTAATTGACTTTAAATTTCGTATGCAGTCCTGCGATTCCGCAGTTTTAATTAATGCTATTTCTCTTTACGAGAAAATGCCTCACACGCTTTCTCTTCATTGGTTTTAAATTTATCATATTTTTGCATGTGATCGCTTTGCCGATATCTGTGCGAATAAATATGTTGATTTTTGTTTTTCCATTTTATTTATTTTGTGCTGGGAACTGCGAAATGTCATGAAAAAATATTGGCGGACGTTTATTAATATGGAGTTGCGCGAATAAAACGCGATTTCGCTCATCTGGGCACTTTATAACGAGCTGTTATTTCAAATAAGTAAAATTAAAAAAAGAATTTCTTTTAAGTTTTTTCATTTCTCGGAACGTAACAAATTTATTTATAATTTTCTTACAAACATTTTCCATAACTATTTATAGTTAAATCAAATTGTGTGTAAACACTTTTATTTAATTCCCTATTCGTATTACTTGTGTTATTTGATTTGATTTCTTGTTGCATCATTTTTATTTAAAGCGATTTTAATTGAAAATTGGATTAGCCGCAAGTCGGAAAGTAAATTCTTTGCTGGGCTGCAATAAGAAGATTACCTTGGCCCCTTATTGAGTTATGAATGCTTTTTGAATGCCTGCCACCAGCCAAAGAGTAAAACGAAGGACATGCAAGAGTTGCAGTTGCGAAGTGAATCAATACAGTTGAAATTTAACTTACACCGGAAAAAAAGATGTTATATCAATATTTTGGTCTTTAAAAATGCTACAAGATCATGAAAGAAAGAAAGAAGACAGAAAGAAGAGGGGGAAAAGAAAGAAAGAAAAGAGATGGAAGAATAAAAAAAGCTAAAAGAACGAAAGAAGATAGAAAAAAGAAAAAAAAAGTGAAAGAAGAAAAAAAGAAAGAAGAAAGAAGAAGGAAAAAAAGAAGAAAGAAGAAAGAAAGAAAGAATAAAGAATGAAAGTAAAAAGAAAGGTAGAAAGAATAATGGAAAAAAGAATTTCTGTCTTCTTTTTTTCATTATTCTTTCTTCCTTTCTTTTTACTTTCAAAAGTAAAAAAGAAAGAATGATAAAAGAATGAAAGAATGAAAGAATAAATATAGAAAAAAGTAAAATAAAAATAAGAAATTGCAATAAATAAGAAAAAGAAAGAAAGATGGGAAGAATGAAAAGTTAGAAAACACATTTTGAGCTCTTATAAATAATAGGAAAAAATCTTATAGATTCAAGAACAACAAATTATATTTTTTAATTGTTATTGTTTTCTTATTATTTAATTTCATTTACTTTAACTATTAGAGTAGCGCATTTAGTTATTCAGTTTTCTGTTAACTATTCTACTTAAGAAATCTTTATCATCGATTCGCGCAGCATTTGAACCCAGGACACTTCTTCTCTCTTATAGGAATTTCGATGGATTACAGAGTTTAAACATTTAATTTGGAAAATTTGACATTTTGAAGCGAATGTTCTAGGTTAGAAGAATTGAAGAATTTGTGCTTAAACCCAATTTGAAAGACCAATGTTCTTGCTCGTTTTTCAGTGTATGCATATACAACGCACACAGACACAAAGCCTTTGCCATGTCTGTGCTGCGTTTGCTCAAGCTGCCTTTTAGTCAATATTATATTATAAATATTAATAGAAGCGAACGAGTTTTATTGTTGCATTTTACATATTTATTTTCCATGTTGGATTTCATCTCCCTTTTCAATTATTATTGATGGTTTTGCCCCGTTTCGCTTGTCATCTTGCGGTCTATATCTACGTTTTTTTTTTTATTATTGTTATTTCTGTCTCTTTCTGCCTTTTAGTGTGTCGCATTATGACAATTTCTTTTTATTATTATAACTATTTATTTCGTTTTTTACTGCAATATTATTTTGTTACTCCGATTTTGATGTGAAACTTTTGTAGTTTGGCTTCACATTACGTACGTCCTCTGTGTATGTTTGGCTTGCACATTAGAAGAGTTCACTCGGTGTGTGTGTGTGTGTTTGGCTTTTGACGGTTGCAAGACATGACCGCTTGCCCTGCTTGAATTGTTAGTTTTGTTATGGTTTGTAATTTCAGTGACCAGCATCAGTTTACCAACTGTGTGTGTGTGTGTGTGTGTGTAGTTGCAACTGGTTGCCAGTCGTGTCATGCATGATTCTTTGCCAACACACAAAAGCAGCTCAATTCCCGCTCACTTCCTTTGGCAGTCTACAAAAAATACGCATACGCACTGTTGGCCATAGACCAAGTTTGTCTCTCTCACTCTCTCTCTGTCTCTCTCTCTGTCTCTGACTCTGTCATTGTGATTGTGTTGTCTACTGTCGCTCTCCCTCTCTCCGTTTCTCTTTCTCTGTCTGTCTCTATCTTTTTTGTTGTCTGTTTTCACATCACATCACCAAACACAATTCTCTCACACACACATTCTCTGTGACGTCTCTCTCGCACACCATTCTCTCTACACACTGTCTCTCTCTCTCTCTCTTTCTTTCTTTCTCTTCCTCTCTCTCTTTCTCTCTCTCTCTCTCTCTCTCTGTCTCTTCTGTCTGTTCTTCTGTTCTTTCTATATGTTCTATCCACAGGATGTGCCAGCGCTTTGTGATAGCGTCTATCACATTGATTCGTTTGTCTTGGACGCTCCAAAGAGCGCCATATTCGTGGGATTACAGAATGATTTCCTATGCGATTTCACCTACTCTCGCCACAAGGAGCAACAGCAGCATGCTCTCGCCAACAACAACAACAGCAACGGCAACGGCAGCAACCACTCGCATACGAACAGCAACAGCAACAGCAGCAGTTGCAGTCAGCGCAGCAGCATCGATAGCAGCAGCAACAACAACAACAACAGCCAAATGCAGTTGCACAGCGAGCAGCAGGTGTTGCCATTGGGCGATGATTACGACTGCGATTACGATTGTGACTACGATTACGATTGCGTTAGCAGCAATGCTCTCGACAATCTCTGTCCGTATCAACAACCATTGGCTGAGGAGCAGCAACTGCAACTGCAGCAAGATGAGGAAGAGCTAGACGAAGAGCAGGAACAGGCTGAGGAGGAAGCTGAAGAAGTGGAAGAGGAGGAGCAGGAGGAGGAGGAGGAGTACGACGATGGCATTGGATTTAGCTGTGACAGCGACAGCGCCACCATCGCTGAGGATGATGAATTTGTGCTAGTCACTGGCCATTGTCTGCCACTGACCACCACCAGCAACAACAACAACAATGAGAACAACAACAGCAACTCCAATTCAAACTGCAGCAGCTCATTGCAATGCAGCACGCCCACAGGCATTGATGGCTGCTCATCGGCAGCGGCATCGTCGACAACATCGGATGTGGACGCCATATTGCCGGAGCTAACACCGCCGCTGCCACCGCCGCCGCCACCGCCGCCACCTCGACAGCAGCAGCCGCAGCCGCAGCTGATGGTCAAGTCGATGCCGAAGGCCAGAAAGGCGCTGAAATTTTTCAATAAAATCATCTAATGCGAAACGATTTCCCCCCATCTCCACTCCACTTCACTCCACTTCACTCCCCTTTCATGACATTTCTCATGCGTTTATTCAATGTGGGCGTGGCCTCATTAAAAAGTCCAAAACGTTGCACAAAAGATCAGACAAACGCACACACACACAGCTCAGACAGACAACCATTTGACCACATTGGGCTTTTGAGCATTTCCATTTGTTTCCTGCCTCTATCTCTTTCCCCTCCCCTCCACACGCACTGTCCCCAAGCGCGCTTTGTTCTCGCTACGCGTAATACGAGTTGATGCCTCATTAAAACTGCTGCTTGTTATTGCTGCAAATCTCTGGCATCGCTTTCTCGTCCTCGTCTACCTTTCGTCATTAATACTTCATTCCATTTTCCCCCAAAAGCGACACAATGTGAATCCGTTAAGCATACGCAGTGTGCGCCCCCCTCACTGCAAAACAAAAAACACTATTGAACAGCGTGATTTTGTCACTATGCCATTGAATCTGAAGCGTAGCAAAAACATATTTTAAGTAGTTAGTTATAATTTAAGTTCAGCCTGAAACAGCGACAAATTTATCACAAAATTATTGAACAAATTAAGAAATTATGCATATGCATTTCTGGCTGTAATCTGAATTCAATATTTTGCAACTTGTTGCAAACTATTTGGAAATGTATTTGCTTTAAGCTGTTTAAAATTTCAAAAATGCTAAACGCTTGCAGAGCAGCAGGTGGCGAGTTTGCAATTCTTTGCCTGCAATAAGAGCAATAAATAAATGGTTTAAATAATTGAAATACTCAAGAAATTAATCGCATTTTAATCCCCGAGTTTTGTTTACATTTTCATTTGAAGCGACAACAACAAAACGCAAAAGAAACTGAGAGACTTTTGTCGCCTTGAATGAAAGTGAAATACACATATGCAAAACCATTTGTCACAATTAATAAAGTGAAACTAAATGTGTTTAATCATTAGACGCAACAAAAATGCTGCCAACTAGTTAACTTTGAATGCCATTTCTCGAATGTCCTTGCAAACGAATAAACATATTTTAAATTTTAGCAAAAAAAAACATTTCTGTTACAGCTAGACAATCAATTTGATGTTCCGTGAGCTTAAGTTCAAAGTTTGCAAGGCTCGAGAGAGAGAGAGAGAAAAAAACCTTTTAAGCGATTGCGAAAATTTATAAATTGGCAAAGCGTAAAACCAAAGAACATAAAGTTGACTGCGATTCAGCATTATTGGCAGACGTATTAACTAAGAGCGTATTCATTACTATATACTATATAATCGACTATATATAATGTTGTTTTTTTTTTACAAACATATATAATGTATACTTACTTATAGTTGTAGCTTTAGTTGTAGTTGTAGTTATCGAAACCGCAGGCAGCTTCAAAACGAACGAATAAAATGCATAATAAACAGAAAGAGAGAAAAATGAATGTAAAAGAAAAGAAAAAAGAAGAAAATGTGCAGCAAATGTTTGGCTTGTATTTTATATTATGAATGCAATTTGAGGTGCCGTCGACTAAGGGCCACAATGCGGCAATCTTGGCAAGCACTCCCAACGACGTCGACGGCGACGGCGACTCCACAAACAAGCTCAGATTCCAGCACGGAGAGAAAGGTCAAACCACCAGCAGTTGACCTCCCTTTCCTTTACCCTCTGCCCTGTGTCCTCTCCACTTTCCTTCTCTGTCCACTTGCTTGCTTCATTATTATGTAGTTTATTTGCGTATTTACGCTTCCTTTTATGCACGCTCAAGTGCAACACGGCCAGCGAGTGCTCGAGTTTGCCTCTTGCCTCTTTATTTCTGGGAGGTGCAACAATCCGCGTATTAATGACATCGACTGCTTCGTCCTGGCTTCGTCCTTGATGACCTGATGATGAATCAGGTGGCGCGGCACTTAATTGCTACCCCGCAAAACCAGCTGACAATCGAGTGAGAGCGAGAAAAAGAGAGAGAGCGAGAGCGAGAGAGTGAGAGAGAGTGTTGAGTATTAATATTACGCATACGCCACGTTGCACACACAATGCGACACACACACAACCACACACATCAAATTGTCCCTTCCTTTCCATGAAATGAAGGCTTTATTTGCATGATCGCAGCTCTTCTCCCCTCTCGCAGCCATTTGCCAGACCCGCCAAAATTAATTGAAAATATTTATTATTATGCTTATTACACACACACACACGCACACATATTGGATATACACACACTATACACATGCATACAATATATATATATATGTACTGATAACGTTAACGTCGTTGACTCTCGTCTCTCATGCACATTATTTCGTTTCTCTGGCCATTTCTCGTGGCATCTTCTTCGGTCATTGCAGGAGCACATTCGTGAGTCCAAGGAGAGCAAACTGGACGAGATGGGACGCAACTCCAAGGCACGTTCACGTGAGAACATATCAAGGTAAGTGCACACCTTTGTCCCGCCCCTCTTCCCCTTTCCACCTCCTTCGCTTCATCTTCATTCCTGCCATCAGGCAAACTCATTAAGCCACATTATGTTCGCTTCATTGCCAACGAAACGCAAAATCAAATTCGGCTATGCAACGGCAGGCATCACATTAGGGTTGTCACCCCTTCCCGCCTCACTTGACGTGCAAGTCAACCCTTAAACTTTACCTCAAGTTGATGTTGCAACGAATCGCAGTTGCCATTTTAATTGCTGCAACACTTTCCCACAGTTTGTTGTATTATTAGAGAAATGAGTGTTGATTACAAAATTAAGAATGGAAAACATATTGAAATATTAGAATCAAAGTTTCGAAATCATTATTAAAACATAATAAATATACTAATTTAACATAATTAAAAAATAATATAAAATAAATTGCAATATTTGAATCATAGTTGAGAAATAATTATAAAGAAAAAACAATATTTATATTTATAGTATTAAAAATACTAAACTGAAACTTCATTATTAGAGTCATAGCTTAAAAATCATTATTAAAAGCATTGTGAATTGCAATTGCAATATTAAAATCACAGCTTATCAGTAGAAATATTCTATTATTTATTCGTTATTATTTTATTAATTATATAACATATAATGCATTGCTATGAAACATTCTATGCAATGAATATTGTGGTTTAAAGAAGTAATCATAATTAGTAATTTCATAAACAGTAAAAACTAAACAAAAAATATATATATAAATATATGAATAACAAAAGTAAAAAATGTGATTAAAATATAATTGCTTTTATTAACGTATTAATATACCTATATAAATTTGTCTGTCCTGCCTGATTGACTGACTTATTGACTGAAAGACTAACTGATACATTTACAGACTAAGCTAACAGCACAAACCAACTTGATTCAACTGCTCAACTAACAGGTCATTTAAATATTGAATAATTTTCGGAGCTGAGCAGTGAATCATCATCCAGGATTATATATATATAATGTATATAATATAGTTAAATAAGAGATAATTACACCTAAAATGGTGGAGTTCGTGTTAACCAATTAAGAAAGCTACTTTAAGTGAGTTAGACTGTGAAATACCCGGTACCCATTGTGAATAAAAGAAAAACAGTGCCGTATTAACTTAAAAAAATACCCAATTAATATGCCGCAAAAATACTAAATGTGTATTGAAGGCTATATATGGTATATTTTTAATATAGTACTATTTCAGTATACCAAATCTAGCATTCAGTATATTTTTATTATATTGGCATAGTACTATATTCAAAATATACCATAGACCTCAAAATATACAATATTGTCAGCCAAAGCAACTAAAACCCGTAGTAAGGAGTCGATTTTGCCCATAAATAGTATTTCTTAAATAGGTTTAACGCAAGCAAGAGTTCAGAGATCATAAATCATGTAACAAAAATCGTGTCTTCTGCTTTACAATTACGCTTGTTATTCGATTTTTATCGATGTTGAAACAAACTTGATCTAAGTGCAATCAAAAAATTATATCCTACCTCTGAAATCTGAAAGGTGGTAATACGGACAGGCACAAAGCTCTGCCCTAAGGCTAGCGAGTATACAAATTCTTTATATAAGTCGAATTTACAAAAATAAAGAATTATATCTTAAATGGCTGGATTTACGGGTTCAAAAGTAAAGAAGCTAAGAAACTAAGGTGTTTTTTCTGTTTTTCAAACATATATTTGAACTTGAATGTGTGTTAATGAATATTTAACATAAAAGTTGAAATTCTGCAGAGTCGCATAATTTTTAAACACAGTGTAGTTTGAAATTTAAAAAATATATTTAAAGAGTTGCAAATTCATTAGCAATACCAAAGGTATATTATATATATATATTCACAGTATATATATGTCTTATAGCTAGTATCAGCAATGTTATTTATAACTATGTCTTTATCACTTTCCTATCCGCCACTCCACTCCGACAATTTAATGGTTATATGTTGGCGAGAATACTCTCGCATATAAATAATTAATTGCTTAATGCACAACAACAACTTAATGCTCGGCATTTAATTCGTTGGACAATTTGCAGACAAAAGCATTCGCAGACCTCGTTACAAATTCTTGATGATGTGTCGAATCGTTATTATCGCGAGGCTGTTCCCATATCGACGCAGTCGAGCAAGGCGGACTTCAAGGAGAAGGAGCACAGCATTTTGCGACGCCATCCCGACATGACCCAAACGACGCTGTGCGGTGGCATCGGCGGTGGCGGTGATGATGGTGAATCCTCGTCGACGACGACGGCGACACACGAGATGATGACAAAGGCGGCGATTGCGACCGCGCCGGTTAATGCCTGTGATATGGGCTGTCAAACAAGGTGAGTGTGTGAAGGGGGGGGAGAAAGGGGAGGAATAGGAACCGGGGTTTGGTCATCATCGTCATTATCCATGGCATATGTGCAATAAAGTAGACGCGAACAAATTGCAAAGTCAACGCTCAGCAAACAGCACAAACAATGACACAATGTGTTCCCAGCAACATCAACGAGTCAAAACAGGATTTCTAATGTTGAGTTCGTGAAGGGGTCGAAGGGGGGGAAACAGGAATGGGAAACAGCAATGGAATGAAGCTGGAGTTGAGTACGTAACCCGGAAACTGTGCCTGCTGCTTGTACAATACAAATCGATGCAAATATTTGTATTTGCATGCGTCTTCTCACACACACACATACACAAACAATGGTCTGAGTCAGAGTGTCTGCTAGATATAAGGGAAGGGGAAGGGAAGGGGTAGGGGAAGGGAGGGGGACACGTGAATGAGAGCATGGAGCTGTCTACATAAGCGGCACAATCACAAAACATGACGCAAGCCATGCACAATAGAGATGACTTCGCTTTCGGGATCCGCATAAATATTTTATAAGGCTAAAGCCATAGTAAACAGTTGCCAGAAGTGCGCTAGCCAAGGATAATCCAGTGTGAATAATGCAAGAGACGAGCTTATGCATATCTTTGATCAGTTTGACAACGAAAAGTGTGTCTAAAATAAGAATTAATTAGTTTAAGGCTCAAGTTAGCAGAGATAATTTGTAGCTGGAACAGTTTTGTTGAGCAGTGAGATCGCTGGGAACAGTTACAAAGCACACTTGGAGTGGGAACAGTGCAGCAGCATGGAACTGAACCACAGCTTAAACTTTAACAGGAAGAACTACGAGCAATCGCAATTTTCGCAATTTGTAGAGCAGCAGACGTAATCGAGTTAAAGTTGAGTGGGAACAGCTGCTGTAACAGCTCAAAAATGTAAGTAACAATTGGTAGGGAGCAGCAGCCAGTGAGCGTATACTTCAATGGGAACAGCTGCACTAAATGCAGACTGGGAACAGCAACAAATAAGTTAACAATTTACTCAGTAAGCAAACAAGTAACAGTTGAATATGACTCGATTTTTCAGTTTCTTAATAAAACTTATGATATCCGCTTTGGCATAACGCAATGTACATTTGTACAACACAATTGAAAGATAAATTTTTGAACTTAGTTATAGGAAATTTGTAAGAACAGATCATTTAATTGGAAACAATTTCAGCTTTAGTGCATTTGGGGACATATAAGGTATGTAAAAAGAAATAAGTTGAAAAATATAAATACTTTAAAATTATCATAAAAATATGATCGCTAAGAATATTTGAAAATAGTCAGGCGAGTCACAATTGAGTAGCGTGAGAACAGTAGCAGCAAGCGAGCATAGATTTAAGTGGTAACAGTCGCGGCAATTAAGCATTTTGTTTAGTAGGACTGTTCCTACTAAACCAAAAAACATACAATTGAATGGAAATAGCGTCAACTAAGTGAACATACAGTTAAGTGGGAGCAGTAGCAATAAAGCATGCTTGGAACTAAACCAGAAAGATCAGCAGAAAAGAGCATAGAAAGAAGTAGAAACAACAGCACCAAAGAGAGAACAGTGGCAACCAAACATGCTTCAATTGAATGGAAACAGCAGACACGAAGCAAGTATTGAACTGATTGGGAACAGCAAACATCCAGTTAAATGGGAACAGCAGCAACATAGCTTGCAGAGCTTGCTGTTAAACGAGAATTACAAAATTAGCGAGCATAGTTAGAAGTAGCAACAGCTAAGGCAACCGAGCTTAGAAAGAAGTGGGCACAGTTTCAGCAAGCAATCATTTTGTTGAGTTGGGAAAATATCAATAAATCGAACACACAGTTAAGTGAGAACAGCAGCAAAAAAACAAACTTGAGAGAATTAGGAACAGCAGCAACAAACGAACTTAGAGTTAAGTGAGAACAGTGGTAACGAAAAACATGCTTACAATTGAATGGGAACAGCTGCAGGTAAGCAAGTATCGGTTGGGAACAGCAAGAATCCGTTGGGAACAGCAAACATTTAGTTTAATGGGAACAGCAGCAACAAAGCGAGCTTGCAGTTAAACGAGCATAACAAAAAAAGCTAATATAGATCGAAGTAGGACCACCTTAAGCAAGCGGGTAAGAAGTGGGCACAATTACAGCAAGCAATCATTTTGTTGAGTAGAAAAAAAAAAGTTACAACTAGAATGGAAGCATCAGCAATAGCTAGCAGATATGTGTTAACAATCACAGTTCACAGTTGAAGCCACATTCAGTCACAGTTTTTACACAACGCAGATCTCAGGTTACGTGCATGATTTAGTCCATATGCGAGGAAAAAAGTCGTGAGGCAAGAGACAAAGCGAAAGGCCAAAACAGACTCTGCAGGGTTTACTTAACGAGTATGAAAGACAAATATTGAAACGTTACATACATTTTTCTCTCTCTTTCATACACGTTGCGCTCACCTTTTGGAACCCAACAGGGAATCGCTGTTTGCCAACAGTCCCAGCGCCGTTGCCACGCTAATGAGACAAAAGTCCAGCTCGTCATCGTTGGGCGGCGGCAGCGGAATGGGCGTGGCTGTGATGCCACCGCCACCGCCACGCTTCTTCAGCACATTTGGCTACGATCAGGGCCTGAATCCGGTGCAAGGAGGCATGGGAGGAGGAGTAGGAGTAGGAGCTGGTGCTGGAATGGGCATGGGCATGATTGCGATATCGCCGACGCTGCCAACAACAACGCCGCCGCCGCCATCGTCGGCATCTGCGCAGCTGCTCAACACGCTGACGCGTCGCAGCCAAATGCACAACATGCAACATGCGCCGTCGCAGCACGAATCCCTCGAGCTCGAGGAGCGGCACAGCGGTGTTGGCGGTGCAGGCGGCGGTGGCGGTGGCGGTGGCGGTGGTCATCGCTCGCATTATGGTCTAATAGTTGCATCCGCCGTTAAGCCGCAGGAGATGTGCCATCATCATCATCAGCACCAGCAGCAGCAGCAACAACAACAACAACAGCAGCAACGAACGCCGCATCATGCACATCCTGCGCATCAACATCAGCAACAGCAGCAGCAACAGCAGCAGCAAGCGCCGACGGTGGCAACGCGACTGCCGCACATGATGCACGCCCAGAAGACGCCCTTGAGCAAGGCGGGAGCAGGCGGAGGTGGAGGTGGAGGCAACACGGCTGGCGGAGGCGGTGCTGGGAAGCAGCTGAAGAACGAGGAATCCAAAGTGTTCATCGACATACGGAATTCAGCGCCAGACGTGATTATCATGACGTCCCATTGACATTTAAGGATTGCCCGCCAATCAACAGCAGCAACAGCAGCAGCAACAAAAGCTGCAGCAATAGTAACAACAACAACAACAACACCA
Organism: Drosophila niveifrons; assembly: GCA_035046325.1. Lineage (NCBI taxonomy): Eukaryota > Metazoa > Arthropoda > Insecta > Diptera > Drosophilidae > Drosophila > Drosophila niveifrons. The sequence continues at coordinate 6,161,391 of JAWNOC010000062.1, read as the reverse complement.
ACAACAACATTGACCAACAACAACAACAACGACATCGACGACGACGACAGCATCACAATGGTTGGCATATTAACCACAGCCACAACGGCGCCGCTGACACGACACGGACATTCACGCAGACAGGCGCACGAGCCAGGACACGAACAAGGACACAGACATGGACACAGACATGGACAGGGACATGAAGACGGCGTGGCGCAATCAGGCAAACGAATACGAATAGCAAAACGCCAGCTTTCCGGCCGGAACAAAGTGTCGCAGTCGCAGTCGCAGCAGATGCATTTTTTCGTTTTTTATGCGTTTTGTTTTGCACGTTTTCATGCGGCGACTTTAAGGCCAGGTAACGGCTTCCTTTATTTTGACACTACCACTAGCACTTTAACTTTAACTACATTTTTCAATTATTTGTAAATTGCAATTGTTGCTCAGCTGTCTTTGAAATGTCAAGACTAAAGCCAAGACTAAAGCACTCACACACACAATACAACTACACACACGCTTTGATTACAACATAATGCTTACACAACACATAGGAAGTCAGCAAGGCAGACACTAAGCAGACGCAACATGGCGTATGCGCAACGTCCAGAGACAACGATGACAACCAAGCAGCAAGCGACAGCAACGCGTTCCTAGGCGTTGACCACGAAACTGAACCGTGTCTGCTATCTGTTATCTGTTATCTACTACATACTACTATGCTCTCCTGCCCACAAGCATGTGTACATACATACATATGCTGTTCCACCTGTCCTCCCTGCATTCCTGCTCCCCAGCTGCTGCTCTTTCTTCCTATACCACTTTTTTCTACGACTACATTTACTTTTCCTCCGACTGCTTCGCTTCCTTCAACTCCTACTTTAGCTCTGTCTTCTCTCTGGTCTCCTTCCCTGTCTCCTCTCCTGTCACCTCTCTTCTGCCTGCTCTCCTATCACCTGCCCTGTCTTCTCCCTCATCTGTACTGTCTCGACACCCCTTTTTTTGCAGTTACTTCACAACGTGGCGAGAAACTTCTTCATTTACATGCATGCGCAACGTGCCGACAGCTTGCCCGCTCACTCAGTCCAAGTCGAGTCCAGTCCAGTCCAATCCAGTCCAGTTCAGTCCATCCATCATCGCGTGGCACGTGCAACCAAACCGTGCAACGTCCAGCAAAGCAATTTGCGTGAAAATAGTTTTTCAAGTGATTTTCGCCTTCAAGATGTTTTAATCATTTAATTAAATTGCTTTCCATTTACTGCACCATTCACCACCCCTCAAATCTCAAATTTTACTTTGATTATCTTTTTGTGTATTGCATTTCTTTCACTTGTTTTTTTTATTTTTTACTCAACTCATCTTCGACTTGACTTTGAGTTTGGTTTTTGAGCCCTTTTTTTGGCAATTCATCCATTGGTTACTCAAATATCATTTTCTACCAGGTTGTCTTTCCATTTGCTGGCGTTTTGATTTCACTTTTCACTGTGGAAAAAGACAAAAAAAAAAAAAAAATCGAAAACGAAACCAAAAAGCTGTCAGCTCACAATTAGCACGGTCACCGTATTGCGTTTTGGATTTTCGACGTTGCGTTTTGGCTTTTCTCTCTCTCTTACCTCGCTCGCTGCGTCAATCAGGGCGGAAAAATCACTTTGCGTGGGCGTTCCAACATTTCAATTCACTACGATTTTGTTGCGATTAGATGAGCGTTTTTTTATCGTCTATCGATATTCATTTAATGTATTATCGTTCTGCTATCGGTAGTTTAAGAGTTATTAAACAGAGATTTTGTATTATTGAGATTTTATTTCGATTAGATGAGATTATTCTTATCGTCTATCAATATTAGTTAAACGATAGTTTAATGTGTGTATCAGATGAGAGAACTTTATTACTATCGACATACTATCGATAGTTTAAGATGTAGTTATTACAGAGATTTTGTATTATTGAGATTTTATTGCAATTAGATAAGAGAATTCTTATCTTCTATCGATATTCATATAATTTACTATCGACATGCTATCGATAGTTTGTGTAGTAGTTATAACAATTATATTTTCATTTATATTCCAACTATTTTGCCTATTTAATATCAATATTTCAGCTAGCTAAGCTTTGCTCATATTGATAAGCTCTTAATTCAACCTATGACTCTTTAATATTATGCAGACTTTAAGTCACTTAAATTGCCCGCTGATACTATCGATAGCCGACAATATATATTTCGTTTGACAGACTCTAATAAAAAACACTATGACTTCCTTTTCAAACATGCGATTAAATTGAAAGAACTCCAACGCAAAAAAAAAAAAACAAAAACAGACTGAAAAGAAAACATAGGAAATGAATGTTGGAACAAAGCTGGATAACTGATGTCTATAGTGAAGAAGGGGCAGCAGGGGTAAGAGGAAGAGAAAGAGGAAGAGGAACTGGTTGTGGGATGTGAATGTGTGGCTGTGTGGAAACGAATGCGGTACTAAGCTAAAAACGCCAGGCAATTTGATTGATTGAATTGAATGAGCAGCGCGCAGCAATGATGATGATGGTGAACAATGAGCGGGAAAGGTAAAAGGGATGACACAACAGACACGTTGAAGTGGGAAGGGGGGAGCAACTAGCGCGGATGAAGTGAAGTGAGGAGGGTGGTGACAAAAATCACTCATTACTCATAACATGCGCAGGGTCATGCAGTCTTGCAATTTAAGGCACAAATCATTAGCAAGATTAAAGGATGATTATAAAGTGACAGCCACAAGTTGAAACCGAAACCGAAACCGAACTCAAAGTCAATGACCACAAGAAGCAGAATAAGAAGATGCTTACAACTTACTTACATAGACAATTTGTAGTCCCTTCTCAGCTGAGGCAAAGAAAAACGCAAAACACGTTGATGAGATGGGAGATGGGAGATGGGGAAGAGATCGCCATACCTAGCTCAAAAAAGTCTTGGAAACTTGGACAGTTGAATGTGTTTTAAATGCCAGCCATAAAATGAATTTGCTACTCTCGCTTTTCTATTTTTTTTGTTTCACCGCAAAACTCATTAAAAATATGAAAATGGTCAAAAAGTTTTTACCAAGAATAACACACACACACAAACATATACACACATACACACACATAGTTAGTGTGTGCGTGCTTTTAGTCTAATTTCATTTGATTTGATTTCATTTTTATATTTCAATTCTATGCCATGTTGTTGAATTACATTCATTATTTAAATGTATGATATTTTATATTGTTTTTAAATTATTTTTCAGACCATGATTTTCAACTGGGAAAAGCTGCACAAACGATAATTAAATTTAATTGATTACGCTCTTTACACCTTGTTGCTTTCTTTCTCTCTCTCTCTCTCTCTCTCTCTCTCTCTTTTACTCTTATTGCCATCATTATTATTATTATTATTGTTACTTTGATTGTTATTATTGCTGCGACAATGCACATGCTTTATACTAGCCATTAATTGTAGTACGAGTTGATTTTCGTTCTCAGTTTTTTTTTTTTTGGTATTTGATAATTAGGGTTACCTGGGTTGAGCAATTGTGCATTCAAGTGCACCGAAAATTGACAGGCAATATTCAATACGCATATTATGTATACCCTGTAATCTAGTTGAGAGGATGTGATCACTTCCTATCCCGCATTTTAAGGGACTTCCCTTATGCCAACTGCCTGTTTAAATAAAATTAAAGCTCTGATTTCATTCTTTTCTTTTTTCTTTTTAATTGATATTGAAAATTTGTAACTAGCAAAGTTACAGGGTATCTGGCTGCTCTTACACACACTTAGTTTCAGTTTAAACATTTCGAATTTGAATTTTCAACCATTTTTTGACGACAACAAATAATAATTGTACATACATAATAAAGTCGAAAACTTTGACAGTCATACTGCGAGCTATCGATAAGCTTTTTATACTTCGATATACATACATATACACACATAAATGTGCATACATATGTATGTATAAATGTGTCTATACATAAACTATCATACTTGTTATAGTACGAAATCAGATGAAGTGTTTTTTCTTTAGTTTTTTTTTTGGATTTGTATTTTTCGTTATGTTATGGAAAACTGTTTTTTTTTCCCCTTTTTTGTAATATTCATAGCTAAATGTAATTTCAATAAAGTTCAACTTAAACTGAAATGAAAGCTAAGCTTCGGCTCTAGAATTAATCTACAGTATGTTATTTATGTTTTTCTTCTCCCTTGTCCTTCTATAGTTTATTAAAACTTGACTATTAGTGAAATTGTGTAAATACATCTAAATGAAAATACAAAAAAAAGTGAAAAACAAAAAACGAAAAACTAACCAAGACGGTTAAAGAACTGTCAGAGATTTAGCGATTTTACTACAATAATTGAATCGATTACAAGAATCGTACTCGTAATTGTCTACTAGATAAGTCTAATGATAAAAACTATACAGTTTTTTTGTAAAGAGAATTTTTTGTAAACGAGCAAAACATACTTCAAGTATAAAAGAAACAAAAACAAAATACTGAGTAAAGAAAACAAACTAAAAATAAAAAAAAAACAATTTTTATTAGATGTTATATTCTTAAATACACATTATACATATATATATATAATCGTAAATATATATGTATTATCTTTTTTTTTTTTGAATAGCATTAACACGCATAAATCTAACGACTGCAAGTATTGTATGTACTGTACTGTAAATTGCCCCAATAAAAATTCTGAATGGCGCATATTATGCATACATAAAATTTAAATAAAATGTGAAGAGAGAAAAAGAAATTAATAACAAATGCATTGTTTAAAACGTGAAATGTAATTTTTAAGCAAAATTGTGTGTGTGGCAAAAATGTATAAAAAAAAAATACAAGTCGAATGCGACTAAATAAATTTCATTGTGCAAAATGAGCAACATGGCGTTTTCATAGCATTTTATTTTCAGCCAAAGCCCGACGATAAATACCTTTATGGCACTTACAGTGCACATTAAATTGATTGTGTTTAAATTGATTTTATCTCAAAGGTCAAAGAACTAAATATTTTTTCGCAGGCATCAACACTTTTGCCTTGTGCTGTGAAGTGGCGCCATCTATCGATCGTACCGGCAATGAGGATCTAAATTGAAACAGCCTTGAAGTATGCTACAAAAAGTGAAAGTTCAAATTTAAAATTCGTGCAATATGCCTAGTCTTTTTCTATAGGATCGCAAGTACCGACATCTTAATTCTTCAGGAGAGGAAATGTGCGTAACTCATAAATTACAGGATAACCCAGATTGACTTGAAAGTTCTTTGACACGATAATAGCTGCGATGATAGATCAAAACACTTCTTTTGACACAAGACTTACGCAGATCTCGAACACGACTGAGAGATAAGCTATTTACTATAAGGCCTTATAACTTGGATTTTAGCAGAACATTTGCCTTTTCTGGAATGCCAATCAGTTTGTATCGATTACAGCTATCATTGTGCCAAAGGACGTTACGATCGTCCTTTAAATGACCGAGATAAGGCTAATCTTCTCGAGTTGCTGCTCGCTGTTGATTTAAGTTCGCATAGTATTTCGCCAGCTGACTAATCTCTTTTTAGCCTTCAGATATTCCTGTTCTTGGCCACATGAACGGCTAAAAACCAGGCGAACATAAATCTGCAACAAGACTAAAAATTATTCAAGATAGATGGCGCTACTAAATACGTAAGTGACTTGCTGTATATCTGCTTGCTGTTGATTTATGTTCGCCTAGTATTTCACCAGCTGACTCATTACTTTTTAGCTCTCAGCTGTTGTTGCTATCTTGGCCACTTGAAACTGCCATGAAAGGTTAAAAACTGCTAAATCAGTTGACAAAATACCAGGCGAACATAAATCAGCGACAAGCAGAAATGAACCAAATGAATCATCTTTGAAATTGGCGCGCTATGACCATTGCAAATATTGCATTTTATTCTAACAGTCCATAGATGGCGCTACAAAATAAGCGAGTGACTTATTGTGTTTCTGTCTGCTGCTGATTTATGTTCACCTGGTAATTCATTTGCTGACTCGGCACATTCTAGACCTCTTAAAGTCGCCATGAAAAGCTAAAAACTCGCCAATCAGCTGGTGAAATACCAGGCGAACATAAATCAGCAGCAAGCTCAAACCGGATAGGCACTTGATAACCGAATGGCGTTATCTATCGATCGTTATTTTTAAATTTTAATAGTTTTGCTCCATTGTCGTTAGCTTTTAAATCTAAAATTGGCGCGCAATGGTCACTGCAAATATTACGCTGGCATACGACAGATGGCGCTACTAAACAAGCAAGTGTTTGCCAAGTCAGCTAGTGAGATACCAGGCGCCAAACTAGATTTAAAATATTGCACCCTCAAAGTATGCTACAAAAAGCGTCCTTGGCGGGCCATTTCAAAATTAGATAGAAACCGACAAAGAAGCAATACGTTCAAATTTTAAAATAATTGGTCGGAGATGGTCATCTAATGGCCATCTGAATCTATATGATGAGGGGATGATGCGGGATGGTTACGGAATGAGTTTGCATATTTACCTTTGGCCGACACATGTCTCCCTATAGAGGTTTTGTGACACGTTTTCTTCAAGGTACATATTTTTCCTATGCATATCTATGAAATATCAATTACAGCTGCATTTCTGCTCTGTGCGGATAAGACGATAATCTAATCTATTATGTTTGCATGATATTATATCATGCCAAAGGATATGCCGATTGGCATTATCGTATTTTAAGAATCTTAAATAAAAATGCACAAAATATGATTTTTTAATAATAAAAACATACATCTATAAAACTGTGAGCGAAATTGAACAGCCCGGTTTGTGTTCATTTATTTAATGAAAAGTCAAGGCTAAATAGCATTCACAGTATCTTGGCTTTGATTCTAAGCGAAAACGTTCTAAATCTAGAAAAAGCTTCCCATACCTAAAACGGTTAACTAAAGAGTTCGTTAAAAGAGAAGCCTGTGAACAAATTAAAGAGAGAAAGGAGAAAATAGAGTATAAGAGAATTTATGATGAAAGGAGCATTTCCTGGCTACCGAAACATGTTCCACTCTTAACGAATACCATCGCATCCAACGAGTTTTATAACAGATAGATTGTATCTTAGTAGACATTAATGAGAAATTCGATTATTGTTATTTTGAAATGCAAAATTAAATGTAATTAATATGTTTGACTTAGATTAAGTTTGTAAAGTGTATCAAATAATAAAAGTACACCTGCCAAAGGCTAATTATCCACGTAAACAATCTGTTCCCAGTGGAACTTCGAATTTGCCGAACGTACCGGTTTTTCAACCGCTGAACGAATCCTTGCATTGCTGTGGAGCAAATAACGACGAGCGGAGCAATTAAGTTATCGATAAATGGACTACTGCAATTACTTTTATTATCGGTAGTCTATAACTATTATTCACTATTAAAAATTACTTCAAATTATAAAAAAAAAAGAATAAATATTATAATTTTTTTAAATTTCAGAACAAAGCGAAAATATTGATCACTCTCAAGTGTAAAGACGGTGGTATATTTTAGTGCATTTTTAGAATTAACCTAGTATATTATGGTATTTCAGTTGCGGTCACGCTGGCTCCAGTCCAGAATATCCAAAATTCTCAACAAAAAAAAACGAAAACATAAAAAACTCTAAGTAGGGCGATGTGCAAGTTTAGCACGCAATAACAACACAATAATTGTGCCGCAATGGAAGCGACGGAAGACCAGCTAATACTAGCCACTGGTGGCTATGACCACACCATCAAAGTGTGGCAGGCGCACACCGGCAACTGCATTAAAACCATGCGCTTTGTGGAGACCTCGGTAAGTGGAGAGACTGGAATCTGAGACACAGACACAATGAACTGCAATTGCCTTCTTTTTCTTGTTTATTGCCAGCAAGTGAATGCGCTGGATCGTACGCCGGACAAGACACGCCTGGCTGCGTGTGGCTATCAGTGCATCCGACTGTATGATTTGGAATCGAATTGCACGGCGCCGGTAATCAATTTTGATGGTGTGCAAAAGAATGTGACACGATTAGGTTTCCAGGAGGAGGGCAAATGGATGTTTACCGCCGGCGAGGATCATCGTGTGCGCATCTGGGACATGATCTCCGCTCCGCCGCATTGTTCCCGTGTGTTCGACTGTCAGGCGCCGGTTAATGCCGCCTGTCTGCATCCCAATCAAGTGGAAATTGCAATGGGCTCACAGAATGGCGGCGTCTATCTGTGGGACGTCAAATCCGAGGAGCACGAACAGTTGGTGCCCGAAATGGACGCATCCATACAAGATGTGGCCATCTCACCGGATGGACATTACATGGCGGCGGCAAACAACAAGGGCAACTGCTACATCTGGCAGCTAAGCATTAATCCCCACCAGAAACTGAGCACCATTTGTCCCAAAAAGAAGATACAGGCGCACAGTCGTTCGATATTACGGTGCAAATTCAGTCCAGACTCGCGATTGCTGGTGACGACATCGGGCGATGGCACCGCGTGCATTTGGAAGACGGATGATTTCACCAAATGGCGCGAACTGTCCATCGAGAACTATTGGGTGTGGGATGCTGCATTCAGTGCCGATTCCAAATGGCTCTTCACGGCCAGCTCCGATGGTATTGCGCGCCTCTGGAAGCTCTATACCAAAGCATTGGCGCGCGATTATACGGGCCACAGTAAGGCAATTACGGCACTATCATTTAAAGACGAAATTGTCGCCGATTAGAGTCGTTTATGCCTAAGTTGGCGAGGTAGGCCTTAGTGTTTTAGCAATTAATTTATATAGTACATATATATATATATACATATATATGCCAATTAATTGTTTGCGCTAAGTATCTATGCTTCTATAAAATATAAGAAATCATACGAAGCGTGAAGAAACGCAATGCTTATAATGGAAGTAACCACAAACTGAAATAACTTCAAATTCGAAACTGTCAATTAATTGTTTGAAGTAGTTACAGTCGTGTTGTGCTCTTTCTTCATAAGCATTGCATTTATTTGCGTTTTGTTCATTTCTTATGCATATTAATTCTTAAATTAATAATACTAGCAAACAACAAAATTTATAGACAACAAATTGAATGCGAGCAAACAATTAATTGACATACACAATTGACATGTATATAATCCACACACGATAAACAATAGGTCAAGATAATCGAGTCATTTGCATCTCCACGATCCACATCAATCCTGCTGGATGGCTGACCAGCGATGGGCCAAAAAAAAAAAAAAAAACTGAACTGAACTGAATCTAAATATCGAGAATGTGTGCTGCATTTTTTTTTTTTGTTTTGGCCAACAACAAAGAACAATTTGCTGAATTACCAAAATTCCCTAGTCACAAGATTGAGAAAGGAACACTTTTGGCAGCTCCGCCGCAGATATTGATTGAGGATGCTCTTTTGGGGAGACGCGAGAGGAGGAGGAGGATGATGGCAAGACAGTTTTGGGTCCGAGGCGACACATTTTGGATCAAAAAGAAACAAAAAAAAAAAGAAAAAACAACCTAAACACAGAACTGATCTGGTTCTACCTCTAAAAAATGCGCATATTGCTTTTGTAGCGACATTTTTGCATACACTTTTTTTATAATAATATATTATTGCTGATATATATATATATAGAATTATATATATGTGTTTGTGGGAATGCGATTTAATAGAACCTTATAGGCGTATACATATATAATAATTATAATAATAATAATAAAAACGATAAGTACCGATAAATATATCATAATTCATAAAATTTTTTTGGATGGGCACAATACAGAGACAGAGAGAGGGAGAAACAATAAATATTGCTGCACCGCTCGCACTTCAGATTTTTGTTTTTTTTGGTTTAGAGAAACGAATTCATACACATAATAAGGAATACGAAATTAGAAAATTGACTTGACAAAATTAGTCGACATAGGCAATGCCCTTGGCGACAATTGACTCCTTGATGGGATCGGGATCATCGCCCAACTTGTAGCCCACAATGCAGGTAACATCGACTGGGTTGCCCGTTGGATTCAGCAGCAGCATCACCTGATTGATGGGTATGGCTGGTCGGAATGACTTGTGGGCTGCCATCGCATTATCCGTAGGCGGCAAAAGACGCACCTTGCACGGCTGCAACAGAAAGAGGGATTAGTTTACAAAAAAAACGGCAATCATAAAGATGCGGAGATATCTAATATACCTTTTTCACGCTCGCCTCGAACTGAAAGTCTTTAACTGGTTGACTGCTTTTATTCTGGGCCGATATCACAATGACCGAGACGTGGCGACTCGGCCGATCCTCGGTGAAGTTCAGGCTCAAGTGCATATCATCGTCGTCCAGCACGACACGCGTCACGCCCGTTGCCTGCACATTATCCAACTCAATGTCGATCTCACTGAGATGTTTGGGTGCCAACGGCGATGCCTCAACCGCAACTGGAGCTGCTTCTCTTGGCGTTGGCGTTGCCTCCACTGGCTTCTTTTCGTCCTTGGTTTCAGGCACAACAGTGGCACTTGCACTGGCACTCAACAATGGCACATCGTCCGTCACCTCTGGAGCAGCAGCAGCAGCAGCTGGCGTTGGCGCTGACGTCACCAGCGCCTCCTGCATGCGTTCACGTGCCAAATCATTGAGCGTCAACTTCTCCGGATCACGCTTAAAGCTAGCCATGCGATCCTGGGCTGGCAGTATCTGCTGGAACAGCTCCTCGCTCAGCATATCGATTTGTGGCATCTTGCGGCCGCTGATGCCGCCAGCTGCAGCTCCAGATGCTGCAGCAATTGAGTTGCCATTGGCCAAGCTATCATCAGCATCGTTGCCATTGGAATTGCGCTTCTTTGGACTCAACACTTGCGGCTCTAGCAGTTCGCTACTTGGAAATGATTCGGCGCTCTGTTGTTGTTGCTTGTCCTCGCTTTCCGCCAGCGCACTGCTGAAAATGTCACTCAAATCGGCCAGCACATTGAGTTTTGAGTTGTTAACTGTTTGCACGGCGGCAGCTTCTGGAGCTTGACCAGCTTGTTCGCCAATCAACAGATCACCCAGCAGCTCATTGAGTAAGGCTGCATTCTTGGAAGCAGCTGCTCCAGTTGCGGTTGCTGTTGCTGCTGCTGCTGCTAGCGGCGCTGCCGCAGTTGAGGTAGACTTGGTGGGCGACGGCACCAGCTGCTTGTAGCGCGTCATGGTGGCCACCAGCTCACCATTTGTCTCCAGCGTGTCCTCTGTGAATTGAAAAGAATGTTTTAGAGAAGCTTAAGAATGGTAGTAGGTGAGTAAATGTTGAAGAGTCATTTTAGTTGAGGGTATTACAAAAATGTCATAGTAAGAATATATAGAATAAGTATAGTAGAGCGATGATTTATCAAAATTACTATAACCCAACTATAAACTTATTTGTACACCACTCACCTATAAGCTGGGAGTCCGATTCACCCAACAGCTCGGGCAGATGCTGGAAAATGGGCTTGTGTTTCTTGCAGCTCTTGTAGAGCTCGTGTATTGTTTCGTTGACGTCGTGATCACTGGGATTGTAGCTGTCCAGCATTTGATTGAGCAACTGCATCGTCTCTTGCACCTCCTGCAACATAATGCGATGCTGGGCGAGCAAATCATTGCGACGCGCCTCCTGCGCCATGCGATATTGTAGCAGCAGATTGGCACGCTTAAAATTCTCCGGATCCTTGCTCTTAATCAGCTTGGCAAACATGGCCTCATCTATGGTGCTAAGCACACTCTGACGCTTGGCCAGCGCCGCTGCCGTCTGGACATGATCGATGTCGCCCTCTTTGCGCAGCATATCGTAGGCATCGCGTATTTTGACGCGCTGTGGAAACTCGGTTGTCCAGAGCAGCAGGCACTCCATGATGCGTTGCTTCACCACTTGCGGCGTCTCGGCGCCCAAATACTTCTTCGACACCAGGCGTATCAGTTCATTGAGGAAGCGAAATTTGCTTGCCTCATCCTGGAAGTCGTCGCCGCACTGCATCATGCATTCCTCTAGCAGCTAAAGGGAGATTGTGTGACAAAGCGCAAATGAGAAACCGCAAAAATAGCAAATTCATTGTGTGTGTGTGTTTGTCTGTAGCAGTATGTGTGTGTGTTTGTATGTATGAGACAGACTTACCGCAATTGCTCGAGTTGCTTCGGTTACGTTGCTGGAGCGCACTTTGGCCACAATCATTTCTTGGGCTTTATGCACCAATTGATTGTTGCTCCGCACCACAATGCAAAACATTTGCACGCCCAGCTCATCGACGCTTTCTTTAGCCGGGTTCGTTGCGCGATCTGCAGGCAAACACCACAAAAAAAAAACAGCTGTAGTAGTTGTTGCACTTGCGTTGCTTTGCTTAAACTTACCGAGCATCTCCGTCATAATACTTTCGTCGGTTGTCATTTTCACATTAAATGCTTTGCGTATTATCTGCGCCACTCTATAAACAATTGCAAATTGATATAAAATTAAGGAACGTACGTTTTCCGGTGATTTTGAACAACAATCATGTTGTTTTTGTTGCTTTTCATTGTTGCTCCCAACTTGGAGCGATAATCTGCAAAACTATCGATAACTATCTGTTATCAACTGTATTAAGTATGCTGCACCCGCCATGAAACGTAAACATTTTATTTAACGAAAATTGTGTGGGCATTTTGATAACACTCTAAAATTGTTTGAGTAAATTTTAAAATAAATGTAAATAATAACTAACAAATAAAAAGATTGTTTTTTGCATTTTTACACTTTAGAATACTTTGATATCGATAATGCCATAGAGGTGCAAATGTTTTCACACATTAAAACATTCGATAACTTTGTCATTTAGTGTTTCATTGCAGCCCTACTCACTGAAATACAACCCTGCAAATTGTTAGCCGGAAATCAATTTTTGTGGCATTGACGCACACTGCCACAACATGTTCTTTTTCAGGCGTACGTCTTTGCGCATACATCGTACCCCGATTTCTTCCGTGAAAAATGTAAGATTTTTATATCAAAATCAAAGTGTATAAACATAAAAACATAAGCAAATCAATTAAAAGCGCAGTGGCCATCAACAACAAGCTATAATTTGTGTAAAATGCATTTGCACTATTTGCAAAAAATGCAATATTACAATTTAATCACACACCATTGAGGTTAAATACGGTGCTTGATTTTTTTCTTCTTTTTTTTTGTTGTTTGTGTGTGTGCTGTGTATGTGAATTGTGTGCGGTGGCTGCTGCGGTGTGTTGATCACACGTGTTTCTTTACTTTTTTTTTAATATTTTGTTTTTTGTCGTAAGTCCATGACTAAAACCGTAGCAGTGGAAATATTAAGACGCCGTTGTGGTATTCAAATGGACGACATTAGACGCCATGATTAACTATTCCTCTTAAGGGCATTGGCTAAAAGATGCAATCCTTAATAAAGTTCAAAAATCAACAACAACAACAAATAGCAGAATTAAATCTATATATCATATATATAAGTAAGTGGCTTTTACTTTACCCGCGTCTTCTCTGTGTTCTTTTGCAGCATGGCCGAAGTAGCTGAGAACGTTGTGGAGAACTTCGAGGAGCCGGCACCAATTGAGACCGAGGCTGCCGAGGCTGTGCTCGACACAAATGTGGTTGCCACCACCGAACTGCCAGAGATCAAGCTGTTCGGTCGCTGGTCATGCGATGATGTCACCGTCAACGACATTTCGCTGCAGGATTACATTTCCGTGAAGGAGAAGTTCGCTCGCTATCTGCCCCATTCGGCTGGTCGCTATGCCGCCAAGCGTTTCCGCAAGGCACAGTGCCCCATTGTTGAGCGTTTGACCTGCTCCCTGATGATGAAGGGACGCAACAACGGCAAGAAGCTGTTGGCTTGCCGCATCGTCAAGCACTCCTTCGAGATCATCCACTTGCTCACCGGCGAGAACCCACTGCAGGTAAATGAGTTAGATATGTGTATAGTGTGGTATATAAACATACACTATATATGTATATATAATTATAGCGTGCCATGCTAAACTGCGTCCATTGACAAATATAACCCACATGGACGACAGGTAGAATGTGCACGCAGATTAAACTTTGTTTCAATATCCTAGTGTTTGAAGCCACAACTCTTCTCACTCTCTTGGAACTTGAAACTACAGCTGCAACCACAAGCATATAGATGAAACTTCCCCACTTTAGTCTACCTCAATGCTAGGCAAATTTTAAATCCCTTTTTGCACTTGGCATATTTCACTAATTAGACTAATAACAAATGATTGTTTTAATATCCTAGCGCCCAAAGATTTAGCCCTCTTTTTGCTCTCTTGGAACTTAAAACTACAATTCCATACTTCTCAGTTTACTCTCTGTAGTCCTCCTCAATGCCAGGCAGTTTATATTTAATCTGCTGCAACTGCGCATCCTTAAAATAGGACTAATAGTGAATGTTTGTTTTAATATCCTAGTGCCTGAATTCATAAACCTCTTCTCGCTCTCTTGGAACTTAAAACTACACTAAAAAAAGAAAAAAAATATTGCAAGTTTGCTTTGATGACCACAACTAAAACCGCATCAGTGATTTAGACGCTGGTGTGGTATTCAAATGGTCTACATCAAAGCCCATGATATACTATTCCTCTTAAGGGCATTGTCTTAAATATGCGAACCTTAATAAAGTCAAAAATCAACATTATGATCGAAGAAACACGAATATAGTCCTCCTCAATGCTTGACAGTTCAATTGCCAGACTGTAGCTGAGCATCTAAACTCAAAACGGACTAATATCAATGAGAGTTTTAATATCCTAGTGCTCGAAGATTCAGTTCTCTTCCCGCTCTCTTGGAACTTAAAACTACATTAATCCCAAGCTGATACAACACCCAAATTATGTCCAGGACTAAAACCGCATCAGTGACTTAGACGCTGGTGTGGTATTCAAGTGGACTACATTAAACTCCATGGTATACTATTCCTCTTAAGGGCATTGGCTAAAAGATGCGATCCTTAATAAAGTTCAAAAATCAACAATACAACTATTGAGATCCCCTTTTGGTAGTCCTCCTCAATGCCAGGCGGCTTGATTGCTGTGCCGCAAACTGAGCATACTCTTAAATGGACTCATAGTAAACGAAAAGGTTTTAATATCCTAGTGCTCGAAGATTCATAAATCCTCTTCCCGCTCTCTTGGAACTTAAAACCACACTTGATTACACTCCATTCATCACTTTGCTTAACATGCTGTGCAAATGTATTAATTCCGAATCGTATTTCCGCTTGCAGATCTTGGTCAGCGCCATCATCAACTCTGGACCTCGTGAGGACTCCACCCGTATCGGTCGTGCTGGTACCGTCCGTCGTCAGGCTGTGGATGTGTCGCCCTTGCGTCGCGTCAACCAGGTAAAAATTACATTCTCAATCATAATTTGATTTGTCATCTGCCTACTACGATGGTGCGTAGTTCCCACTGCGATTGCGTTCTTATAACGTGGGCAATAACAAATATATATCTATCTTATCCGTAGCGGTACAATGTGTAAATTGCCGACATTTGCCGTATGAACTGAAGAAACATTTGCAACTTGCATTATCAAAATTCGAATTCTATATAAGTTGTTTGGAATGTCTTATTAAATGGTCTCTTTTTACTTTTTGCAGGCTATCTGGCTGCTGTGCACTGGTGCCCGTGAGGCTGCCTTCAGAAACATCAAGACCATTGCCGAGTGCTTGGCTGATGAGCTGATCAACGCCGCCAAGGTAAATATCATTAATTTATATATCACTACTCTACTTAATGGATATATGTATAAATATGTCCAGTCTAATTCTGCGTCATGTCATTGGATATTGACGCAGACTCGCTTTTGGACGATAGCAATGTCTTTTATTATCCTTGTGTCACGTGTTTAACACTCATTTGACACACGAGAAACGTAAAAGAACAATTCTTCATAATAATTAGATCACTTGCCAGTTGTAACTGGTGTCCAGTCTAATTCTATGTCATGTCACTTGGATATTGGCGTAGACTCGCTTTTGGACAATAGTAATTCAATGTCTTTTATTATCCTTGTGCTTGCTGTGCAACTCCTCGGCTTGCACACGAGAAACGTAGAAGAACAATATTGTTGTATATTGAGTAAATGAATCATCATCTCTTTATGTCCAGTCTAATTCTGCGTCATGACACTGGATATTGATGCAGACTCGCTTTTGGACGAGAATAATTAATCAAATCTTTTATTATCCTTGTGCTGGATGCTATCTTCATCTGTGCACATGAGAAACGTAAAAGAACAACTACATTTAACTATTATTAATGCATTTATATTGAATATAAATGAGTATAACTAATTTGCTTTACACTTCCTTCTCTTGCAGGGTTCATCCAACTCGTACGCCATCAAGAAGAAAGACGAATTGGAGCGTGTTGCCAAGTCTAACCGTTAAGGAGATACAAAACAACATCCACAACATCATAAAAACAACACACAAATAACAAATAACGTTTTGTTTAATGTCCGATTAAAATTTGATACTTTACGTTTGGTGTAAATTTCTATATGTTAGTAGCGAAAGCGTTTTCTATCAATTTTAAGCGTGCATTGAATGGAACTATGGTGTGGTGGGGTAGCGTGAAGTGCTGCTATATTTTTACACATGAAATGTTTATCAAATAAATCTGTGTAAAACAAAACAAAAATATTATAGGACATGAAGCTTTTTTTTTAATACCTATAGAGATCTTTGAATAAATTTTCTAATATTTGTACACACGTACTTTCATAAGTAATGGGGACGATTCGATGATGCCACGCTTTCTTGGCTTGGCGCTTCTTTGCCGATTTGAATTCTGCACATCGTCGCTGAAGTGGTTATCGGAGATTGCCATGTGCTCGTTTCGATAACGATTGCGATTGGAATATTTGCTCGCTAAGGGTGGCAGCATTGTTCACGTTCAATAGTGCTGCCATACTTTACAAATATTTGCGCATTGAGCTGAATTCGAATTTTTTTGACGTCGAAAAAAATAGTTCGCCTAATTTTATTGGCTGTTTAATGCCAATAAATGCAAAATGTTCAATGTTAGTACCTCAATTACAACACAATCCACGGATAGTACAAACAGCAGCGGAAATACCACACAACGCTACAGCCAGTGAGTAAATTGGAAATTAAAGGAGTCTGCAATGAGTTAAATGTCAAATTTAAATTTAGATTTCATGAGCAGAAATTAATTGAAAAGTATTATCGTGATACGGAGTTGTTCAGTTTGATTGAAGAAGCAGTCGCTAAGTTTATAAACAATTACACGGAAACGCGCAAGCCAGAGGAGGCACTTGCTCCGATTTTGATACGTCTGGATTTTGATTACACGGATCTGGTAAAGCACGGTCAACGACTGCTGCAGTTCATCTATCGCGAACCCTTGCAGTTTGACGAAGCCGTCAAATACTCGGTTTACGGCCTGGTGCGCGACTTGCTCAAGGCGAACAGCAACAACGGTCCCAAGGCCATAGATATTGGCCAGTTGCATACGCAGTGGCGTCTGCTGGACATTCCGCTGCAGAAGTGTCTGATCTTCTGTCCCACCAAGTACAATTGTCCACTGGGAATCTCCTTAGTGCACGGCATCCTTTCCGCTTACACTCCTCCAGAGATTTTGGTGTAAGTAGCTTTCACTCATAAATAGTTGGCAATTTTTTGTATAATCGTACTCTAGGAAGGGTATTTATTATATGTTTGTATATAGAGTATATTCATTTGGAACTCCATAAGGTAGATGTGTACATTCTTCACAGTTGAGCACATCTTTCGGTGTGAACTTTCTGTTTGAAGGCCGAGAACTCAAAGACTTAAGGCTAGAAACACTAAAAAATAGGAAATAACAAGTATTTTGAATACCATAATATATTTAAGAGTAAACTCGGTTTTTGTTTCAATCTAGCAAACAGGTTTTTTATTTTTCTATTTCTAAGTAACTTGTCAAAAAAAAATCAATACAATACTAGTATTCTATTAGAGGTATCACTATAAATTTTTGAAACAGCTTTTGTTAACTCATTATTTATTTAAAATTGTTATAATTTAATTGACAGCTTGCAATCCATTTGGTACTGCAGCGGCAACTGCAAACGCAACGCGATTCGAAGCAGTTCCACAGAAGGCAAGTGTTTTGCTAATGTCTCAATAGACACTTTTATAAATTGACTTGGTTTTTCTTGCAGCACCTTTGTGTCCCAATTGCTCACAGTCCATGAGCGAATATCAAAAGTTGCGTGTGTCTGAGAATTATTGCATAATTGCCATTTTACACAGCGCATCTGTGGAGACAACGAGTCGTCAACCAAATCGCGTCTACAGGCCAATTCTAATACGTTTACGTGGTAAGTACGAAAAAGGCTCTTAGAAATAAACGTAGCTAATGTGCTTTTCATTCGCAGCACATACCCACGATTGTGAACTGAAGTTGGGCGCCAGCTATCAAGTCACCGGTTATTATAATAGCACTTCGATCAATTATCAATTTGAATCATGTCACCTGAAAAGAACCTAAGGCAGGAGCCGATCGAAGCGATTGTTGAGCTCACAAGCAGCTTTTCCAGTCTGTAAGCACAGCTAGTCCATAGATACGCTTTTTAAGGAAGACTCTTACATGTTTCTCACTTTATTGCAGTTCAAATGTTAGTCCATCAGTTAGCAGTTCGAGCAGAGGCGGCGTCACATCGTCCGTTGCATCGCCAACATCACCAATTATTGTCCCAGGCAGCCAGAATTCGCTGCGCCAACCAAATCTCAATGAAGTGTGTCGCTCTTCCAGGCAACGGAGAGTTATGGATTGGCTAGAATTTATAGAATCGGACGAAGAGCAGCCAGCAGCACCAGCATTGGTTAGCCAGCATTGGTTAACGCCCATCGAGCGTGTGAACAGGCTAAGGGTGCTTACCGATTGGCTGCAATCAATGGAGCTTCAAGACCGGCCATCGTCGTCGCAACCAACCAGTGCTCCAACCAGGGCTGCAGTGGATTTCGTGCAGCCAGCAGATGTCGTCGTACCTTTGACTGCTATTCCCATCATGCGAACGCTGTCCAATTCCAATGCCAACATTCCCAGGTTTAACATCAATCGCAGCGATTCGTCTGAGAATCAACCAGATGCTCCACCGCATTTACAAGAACGTCATTTGCATCGCGAACAGATGTCCAACAAAACGCCATCAGAGATCAGCAAGATTTTTTTTGAGGATGACGATGATGACTCGTCTTTTCAAGAGCTACTAGACGACATGGCCAAGAACAATTCGCAAACGCCATCATCATTGCCACTGGACAAGGAAACATCAGTTGATTCGCAATTCGAAATCGAATGGGATGATATCGACTTGCCTTCCATGCGTAAATCAATCCTTTGGGATGCATCTCCACCAAGTGCTGCTCAGAAGCACTTACAAGAACGTCATTTGCATCGCGAGCAGACGTCGAACAAAACGCCATCAGAGATCAGCAAGATTTTCTTTGATGATGACGATGATGACTCGTTTTTCCAAGAGCTACTAGACGGCAAGGCCAAGAACAATTCGCAAGCGCCATCATCGTTGCCACTGGACAAGGAAGTGTCAGTTGACTCGCAATCGGAACTTGAATGTGATAAGACCCCCTTGGCTTCCAGGCGTAAATCATTCGATTTGGATGCATCTCTACAAAGTGCGGCAAAAAGATTTAAGGCCAGCGAAGGCGACTTTGATTTGGAGTCGCCCACAAATAGTTTAACAGCCAACAAACTCGATTTGAGTGATGTCGACTTGCGTGACAGTTGTCGATCATTCAATATGGCAGCAACGCAAGCAAAGTCAACGCCCAGTTTGGAAACCAACAAACCTTGGGACGTAAGTTTTCTAAGCTTCAACTTTCTTTGCTTACAATATTCATTTCATGAAATTCTTTGCAGCGTCGTAAACGACGGCGTTTGAATCCGAGTGAAGAATCGGACGCAATGCTGGAGATGTTGTCGCTGCCATCACAGGAGTTGCCAACCCAATCAGTGCTCAGCTTTCCACCAAGCAGCAGTGTAGCTGATGCCAATGATAGTCAATTCATCAGTGAATCTGTTTTTCGCGTACCCGACGTACCGCAAAAAAGAAAGTCATCCACACGTCATTCGCTGTTCTTCGAGGACGAGGATGAGCCCTCCAGCTCATTGTGGACTTGTGCTTCAAGTCAAGCAAGCGACTTATCTAATGTGAGCTCCTCAACAGCTCGTCAGATTGGCCCGTCAACAATAGCGTCTTCTTGTCAGCAATTGCCGCTATTGGACATGGATGTGGCTCCATCGGAGCCAAGTCAAGAGTCCGTGTTTCAGCTGGAGAAACGCAACGATGCGAACTGGCTGCCAGATCTACGAACTCATCCAATCGATCCATTGCCACGCGATAAGATGTTTGTTAAGGACAATGCGCAGCGTTGCAATGTGGAGGTCGATTTGAAATTTATGCCGCCAAGCGTACAAAAGCTCTACACTCTCATCTGTGGCAAATTCTCGGATTATGCATTCGTCTATGCGCTGAGCTCGCAGCTAAGTCAGGACTGTGTGCCAATGGAGTGCTATGTGTACCTGAAGATGGCCTTGCTGATCAGTTTGGTTAGCATTGAGCTGGACGAATTGCGTCCACCAATTTCGTTGTGTGTCATTTGCAACGACAGCTGTGCGACAAATCGTCTGCTCAACAGCATTGGCCAATTGGCGCCACGTTTCATTGGTCCCCACGAGGGCGGACAGCAGCCCACGTTCAACGCTTTGCCCGCCCGCTACAATTGGGTGCAGGCCAGTCCATTGATGATGGCCCAGCAGGGCGTTTACTATGCCGGCGACTGGAATCGCTTGACGCGCGATCAAACCGATGAGCTGGAGAAGGCCATCGAAAACAATGCGTTGCCGGTGCCGCAGCTGCAAAGCGAATTGCCATTGGAAGCGGCCATTTGGACATATTGGCAGCCAGAAAATGCCATCAACCAGACGACGGCCTTTGCTAAGCTTTGTCCGTGAGTAGCAGGCGCAACACGATATGTGTATATATATATTTAATTTTCATTCCATTGCAGCATCTTTGGACTGCCCATTTATGTGGATGAACCCATCAATTCGTCCATGTGGAATTTTGTGTTGCATGCGCACACTCGCGATGCCGAAAAGAAGCCCGAAGGCATCAACATCTGCATCGAGGATATGCGAACGCTTCTCGAGTTGATACAACAGCGTCAAGTTGTTTTTACCGAGCCAGCGGAGCAGCTACTGAAGCGCTACTTTGTCGTCTCTCGCACTCGTCAGTCCAGTGAGTGTCCACTATTGCTCTCTCATTCTTATTCAAGTTCATGTCTATCCCTCTCACTCTCTTTCTTTTGCAGCCGCTTTTAGCAGCAAGACCTACGTGGTGCTGAAACACTTTGCCGAATCTCTGGCCAAGCTGGCCATGCGTTTGGATGTCATTGAATCGGATGTTATCGTTGCCATATTCCATTGTGAGCATTTTGTGCGCAGCATCTTTGGTGCCGGCGAATGTCCGCCTCCTGCTGTGGCCAGTTTCAATGTCATCTCTCGCGTGGATGCTTACATGAATGTTTTCTCCCGCTGGTTGTTCCAGTACATCGAACATTTCGAGCAGAAACTTAATCAGTAACTTGCCTAAAACTATGTTGTATTGATACTTTTGTGATACCAAATCTTTATGCACAATATTTCTAAAGAAAGTAAATCTTTGTTTTGTTCTAAACAATCTCAAACTATGCTGAATATAAATACTTTTATATTAATCTTTTTGTTATCCACCTTAGTTAAACAACTTGTTACATTATGTGTTAATATTTAAATTTTATTAGAGAACATTTGTTTACTTCGATGTATTAAATATAAAACGAGATATATATAAAGTGACGACTTTTTCTTTTACGATATTTCTGTCTGATCGAAGCATCACATTTATTTCCTGTCACATTTGAGACAAATGTCAAAGTTATTGTCATTGGGTTGAATTAGTTTCGTATGCTTTGTGTCACACGGGTTTTGATTTTTGAAAGCAACTAAAAACTTTAAATGTACAATTTTATTTCTGATTCATTTTAACGACGGTTTCTCGACCCATTAGCGAATTACAAAATTACAATAGAATTGCAAAGCATTTTTAAAAACCCAAAACCCCGAAACCCGTAAAAAAAACAAAGAAACAATTCTTACAGTTTGCTTTAAGTTTAAGTAATTTGCACGATGCCGACCAAAAAGCAGCAAATCAAGCACGGTTGGCGCTATATCAATAATGATAATGAGCAGAATCCAATCGATGAGGATTCTTACAACGTATATCAGCCGCGTTCTCGTCGTGGAGCTGTTTCGCTCTTTGAATTCCTTGGTCCCGAAATGCTGGAGCTCAATGCAAACGAGTAAGTAACGCATTATCTTCAAAAATTTGCAATGATTATCCATCTTTGTCTCTTTCGGTAGCAACTCGGAAGCTGATGTCAAGCGTATTTTGTGCCCTGGTCAGAAGGAACAAACTATGCAAGTGACTTTTTCGCCAACTGATGCTGACTTTCCCACTGTGGGCTCAATGCCCACCAAGAAAATCAAGGCGCATGCTAAAGTCGCCGTTAATATGGGAGTCGCAACTAATGCATCGATTGAAACAGGCGCAGTATTCAAAACACAGTTTGATGATGAATCTCCAACTCTTAGTTCCATGCAACATAAGCCGCAATCTAAAGTGGCTAACGATACAAAGCAAATAGCAGTGAAAGCAGTTGATGACATAGCATCGGGAATGCGGACTGAAGTCGCAGCTGTAGCAGCAACACCAGCATCAGCTGCAACAGTTGGTGTTGTGACGCCACGACCAACACAATCGGCGATTGTCCAGCAAATTCGTGAGCAAATGGCGCCAGCCAATCCTTACCAAAATCGCAAGATGTACAACAATCATTTTGGCTCTATGGAACGTCAGGCAGTGAATTCAACGCTGCCACGTCATGGTGCCAACGCTCAGTATAATGCTTCATTCCATCGTGTGCCACAAGCACAGTTGCGTCCACCAGCTCCCACAGCGTTGGCCATGAATCGATCGTCGCTGCCTGTGCAGCGTTCGCCACACGGCTTCAACATGTATCGTCCTCGAGCGCCAATGCAACAACAATATACAACACAGCGTTCGCAACCATCGTTGCCCATGCTGCGTCCTTCTTCGTTGGATGCCAGACGTATGCCAACAGCGTTGCCGCAGATGAATCGTGCAACATTTTCGCAAGCACCGACGCAATCACGCTCATATGCAACTGCACCACCGCGTGCCTCGCATCCAATAGTGCCCAACTTTGTTGCAGGTGCACCCAGAGTGAACTCCTCCAATTCGTTCCTTGGACATCGTCCTGGCTTCAATGGGAGTGCATTCTTTGTGCGCAATCAGCCGCAAATCATGAGCTCACTCAATTGCCATGCCCCCGAGTTTCGTCCCATGCCAGAGCTTATCATAGAGCCACCAACAGGTCGCAAGAAATCCATGACAGTGAGTATTCCCATTAGAGCGAAACTTCAACTACATAGTACTTTAATTTGTATCCCTTGAGCAGGAGCGTCGCAGGCGTCAGCGTTTCTATCGCACTCTGAAGCCCAATGTGATGTTTGGTATCGGTGAAGTGCCGCAAGATTTGCCACAAATGTTGCCGAGGACCATTCATTTACCAGCTGAAGTGCCACAGAGCAACTATTCATCGAGTGGTACATGCGTCTCTTGTAATCCTGGCTACGACGGATCCAATCAAAGTGACAACTTCCCATATGGACAGGGCTAAACATCATGTTTAGCAAATTTCGCTGCATTAGTTTAAGCAATCTTTTAATTTCACAATATGCAATTTAAAAATGAATTTAATACGATTATTACTATATATTATATATGGAGTAGCAAACAAATAAAGAGTATAATAAATTGTAAAAACCAAAAAAGCTCATGTATCTAGAAATTTTATAATTGAAGTAAGAAAACTACAATGGAGTGTGCTCGATTGTGATATACTCGCTATCCATATTAATGTAACACAAAAATACTGAAAATATGTTGAATTATATATTCGGTATATTTGTATATGTAGTACTACTTTTAAAATATAGCATATAGTAATAAATATACCAGATTGTTAGCCAAAACAACAAAGACCAGCATTAAGTAGCACTCTATGGTATTATTTTGAATAAAGTACAATAAAAATATACCGAATGCAGCCTTTGGTAATTTTTAGTATTTTTGCTGTATATTAATTTGGTGTACTTTAGTAATAACACCGCACTGTTTTGCTTATCGAGTATCTCACAGTCGAGCACACTCGAATTTATTGTTATGAATCAAATTCTACAATTCTCAGATATCAATATTATAGTTCTTATTAACTGGTAAAAAATGCGGCACAAAATCGTTTTGCGGGGGCGAAAATGGGCGTGGTAAAAATTTGTAACAATCTTGATCTGCAAGTGCGTCTCAAAAAGTTATATCTCTATCTCTTAAAGTCTCTGACATCTAGATTTTCATAAAAATGGATCGTTTCGGCTGATCAAGAATATATATAGGTTCTGGATACCTTTTTCCTCTTTTAATATTTGAATAAATTGTAATTGAAATCCCAAGAAATTAGAAGATTATGTCATATGTGAATAAACAAAAGAATGTCATTCAAAGATATAGAATTTATTTTTAATTTGTCAACTGCCGCTTTCTATTTCTATTTTTCAGTCAACAATTAACTTTTATTAAGACGACAAATTTGTTTATTTTTAGTTCTCCTTGAACTTTGTTGAGCAACACATTCTATTTCTAAAATGCAAAACGCAGAAATTATTCAAACACTTTTTAAATAGTGCAGCGTAAAAGTATTACGTATTATATCTGGTTGAGTCACACACATTAAAAACACAATATTTGATTCCTTGTAATTAGCATTTAATTATGTTAATTGTTTTGTTTTATATTTATTTTATTTTGTTTTTTGATTATCATTTTCAGTTGCCTGAGCACAGAGTTTTGTTTGAAGTCCGTTGGATATTATTATAGGTTTTTGTTTTCTTTCATTTGTTTTTTTTTTTTGGGAACACGCAAAATTGAAAATCAATTTCGCCGTGTTGCTGCCTAAAAATGGTTTTTATAAAAATACACACAGATATATCTGACATATATATATATAGCTATATATGTATGTGTAGATGTATACTTTATAATTAAATTAAATTCACATCAAAACTTCAAGTATGTATATATATATATATAGTTTTATATATAAAGTAGTCAAAGGTCCATTTGGTTATTAGTAATTTGTTGTTGTTAAAATAGTTGATTGAATGGTTTACGCATATTGATTGACATTAGGACTGTCAACAATATATGCGTCGATATATGTATGTATATAGTTTTGTATGTGGGTGTGTGTTCGTAAAAATAATTGCTTAGCTTGCTAAAGTCTAGATTATGACAAATTAAAAGCATAAAAAATACATTCTTCACTTTGGTCCAGTACTGAAATCTCGGATTTCGTTAGTTGCCAAAATTGGTTTGCTTAGTTTCTTGGGTTTCTTTTTTTCTTAGTTTTTTTCTTTTGTTTTTTTTTTGTTGGATACATACGAGGAGATTATGTAACCTTGGCTAGAGACTACTTCACTGTTCGATTGAGCTGCCTTACATGACTAAACGACTTTACAGTTTTACATGTTTACAGAGTTTTACTACAGTTTAGGATTAGTTTACATATCTTAATTGAGCTTTACAGGCGGCTGATGGCGGCTTCATTCTTTCTTCTTGCTTCTAACTAACTAACTATCTGGCTAACTATGTAGTAGTAGTATATCAATAGTCCAAATTGCCCTGGGCTCCGGTGATGATGGCATCAATCCAAATGCGTGCCGCTGCATCGGATGCAGCCTGTAGATTGTAGCTGCGCTTCTTCGTCTTCACAATGAATGTGCAATGCGGTCGACCACTCTTCGAGGCATTCAAATGATCCAGATACACCTCATCGATGGTCTGTGAAGAGGAGGATTAGAGTTAAGGGTTATTGTTGTTAATAGTGAATGAGTGTAAGTACTTACCGAAAAGTAGGCGCCTCCTCTTGGCTTGCGCTCCGATTTGTCCGAATAATAGATGAGTGCACTGCGTTGACGATCGAGCACAAACCAACGACGTGACCACGCATGAAATGTGGCGCCCAATTTGTGTAGGTAACTGCGAGTAAAACAAAATAAAGAATAAATAAAGAATTGCCAACAATGAAAGTAAGTTTATTACTCACCCGCGACAGCTTTGCGCATCGACAAAGACATGCGGACATAGATCGATTTGATGGCCAGCTGTTTCGATGTGATGCCGCAGATTCAGATCCGGTGAGAAGATGGGCAGGTAGCGTGTCAAGGGACGCTGATGCTTGGCCAGCGCCCGTTTCCGTTCACCATTCGCATTCACCGCATTCACGCTGGCTGTGCTGCTGCTGCCGGTGCCGGCGCCGCTGCTGCTGCCCCCGCTGCCGCTGCCCGCTGACGCTGTATCCTGTGAGTTGCTATTGCTGCTGGCTCGCTTGTTGTTGTTCTCCCCTTGTTGTTGTTGCTGCTGAGCTGCTGCTGCTGCTGTTGATGTGCTCTCATTGGCGAATTTAGGTGCCTCTATTGAGGCATCACAGTTGTTCGCCTCAGACAGCGGACGTGGACTGCGTGCTGTGGGCGCCACAACGCCCACAATGCCATGATGCTCCAGTTCCGGTTGCGAGTGACGTTGCTGTGTGGAGAGGAGAACAAAGTGAGTGGGTAAGCGCACAAGAAAATGGAGGATAGCAATATTATCATTGTAAGTGGGTTAGCGTGTTGACCACCTCTATAAATAGTAGAACTAGAGACAAACACACACTTAAATGCTTTTTGTTTGTTTTTGGTGTCAGTGACAAAGAACGCATTCCGCTCCGCTGGCCAAGCGCCAAGACGTTTAACCCTGCAATGCCGCCGCCAACATCCCACAATTAGTTCCTTTCTGGCATACTATATGCTATATTAAGATGCGCCCAAAATATCCTACAAATTTCACCAAGTTCGAGCCATAAACACACAGCTGACATTCTATTCTTATATTTGGACGAAACTAGTATAATGCAGATTCTGCAAGATTTTGAAACGTTTTTGGATCAAATATTTGTATTTAAAGAATGATTAAAACTAATCGTACTACCATTCAAAACATTTTAAACCATTTTTTGTAAAATATTCATATTTAAAACATGCTTAAATGCAAGCGTGATCAATGTATGTTTATTTATCTTATTAATCCTAACCTTCACCTTCAATGCAAACATGATCGATGTATAAATATCTTGGTTATTTTAATCTTATTTTGCAAACGAATTTAAAAACAAATTTTCTTGGAATTTACAAGATTTAAAGTAAGTATTTATCTAATTTGATTTTGATTTTTTAAATCACTTTACATCCTAAGAATATTTTGAAATTTATATTGATTGTTTTTTATTATTCTATTTTTGAGCAAAATATTTACTTTAAGAAAAACTTCAGTCTTTTGGCGGAGTAGTATTTTTTTTTCTTTGCATTGTAAACACTTTTCTAAAACTTTTTAGAATTGCTGGACATACTTTTTTATTTCCTTTTCTTTTTTAGATTTCTTGTACAATCTTTTTCTAATATGAAACAAACTATATCAATCTTATGATGTTCCTTTATATCAACTATTAATGTTCGCTAATGTGTTTTAGTTCAGTGATTGACGGATTTTTGTTTACTCTTTTAATTTTGTTTATAGCTGATTGATCGCGTTATTATTATTATTATTTTTGATGTTATTTTTATTATAAAATATTTAAGAATACACTTGCTAGCATTCATGGTCAACTATATTCCACTTCATCAAATCATTTCCATTTGTTTTGCAATACAAAAAGGCTTGTTGGAATATGATTGATTGATTGATTGATCAGTCTCGCACTCACTAGATAATAGAGTTCTGTGCGTTGTCGTGCATTCGCATCCATTCGACGATGCTGAACATATGTCATCCAGACGGACATAATCCTGTTGCACAACAATTGTTAACAGGAATCAGGAAACGATTAAACAGATTATATCTTTTTACAAGTGTTACGCGCTATTGGAACGAGAACGTGTGTTGAACTGTAAATCGGAGATCATGCGAATCAGCGTCCGACGCGAATCTGTGGCCAAAACTCGAATGAGGCGAACGCGAACATTGTCCAGCGCCGATGGCGATAGCGATGTATGTAGTATATAGTATGTCGGGGAATTCTCGATCAAGATCGGCCAATTATAATCGTAATCGTAATGGGTCTATTGGCTACTGCTTATTGTGTAAACAATATCATCCATCCAGCCCCAAGGTAAACAACAACAATAGCATTAAAGACGTAAGACGTAAGAGGCGAGGGCGAAAGAGAGAAGTGCGACCATCGGACGCAAACTGACGACTGACCACAGCAAAAGCGGAAAAAACGATGAGAAAACTCGATGAACATTAAGGAAAATAGAAAATATTATTATAAACTTATTAATAAGTGTAGTCCATAGAGCACACAGCTGCTGGCATAGCCAAAATCTGAGACGAGAGCGGCCAACGGAGACGGAGAAGGAGGAGAAGGAGGAGGCGAGTCAAAAGCATTTTGCTTTAAAATAAACATTGGCAAAAATATAACAAATATAAAATGAAATGAGATGAGATGAGTAGCACAAAGCAAACAAAAAAAGAAAGACAAGTAAGAAAGTTACAGTCGAGTGTGCTCGACTGCGAGATACCTGCTACCGATTTTAAATAAAATCAAAACAGTGCGGTATAATTCTTAAAATATACAAAAATTATATACAAATGGTATATTGGTATGGTACTACTTTCAAGATATACCATAGAATGCAAAATATACCAGAGTATCAGCCTTAGCAACTTCCCAAATAACTTCCACAGTTTTTATCTGATCGCATCCAATCAGGAATCTTAAATACTATTGTCGTTATTATACTAAAAATCGTGGCTCTAGCTTTCAAACTTCGCTTGGTACTCGATTTTTATTGATTTTCCGGGGCGGAAGTGGACGTGACAAGAACTTGAAACAAACTTCAACTGCGTGCAAACACAAAAAATGCTATCAAACAAAAATTTTAGCTCTATCTCTTATAGTCTCTGAGATCTAAGTGCTTATACAAACAGACGGACAGACAGACGGACGGTAATGGCCGGTAATCAAGAATATGCCTCCTGATGCCTGTTACATATATTTTCACAAAGTTATAATACCCTTCTACCCTATAAGTAGCAGGTATACAAAAAAAACACACACACGACGAGTTGTGGAACAAATCGGCAACTCGTAACTCGTGACTAACGATCCGACGATCGCCAATATCGTGACGTTTAACGTTCTATCGATAGACAAACAGACAGCTAAAGAGAGAGAGAGAGAGAGAGAGTGAGAGAGTGGCAGATTGATCCTTAATAAACAAGATCTCTAAACGATCTCTGCGTCATTTTTTCGGCAAGTCGATTACT
The DNA here is from genome assembly GCA_035046325.1 of Drosophila niveifrons. NCBI lineage: Eukaryota > Metazoa > Arthropoda > Insecta > Diptera > Drosophilidae > Drosophila > Drosophila niveifrons. The sequence goes on along the minus strand of JAWNOC010000062.1, from coordinate 6,131,872 downwards.
CAGCGAGAGATTTATGTGGGGCATGCCGCGTCTGAAATACCCTGCAATGTAAACAAAGGTTAGACCAAAGTTTACAAATACCCAAAGAAAATAAAAACAAAAATTATGATAGACAAATTATGTTCCATCTTAAATAAAATTCGAATGCTACACAAAATAATATACAAATAAGTTTCGATAAAAAAAAAAATACCACTTCAAATATGGAAATCTCTAGAAACCGAATAGAAATATAGGTTAACAGTGATAAGAGCAAATAATACGATATGTGTCTGATAACTGTGCATAATAAGTTCACGCTAGTTCACAAAAACAATGCGCACACTTTCTTTTGATTGAAAGTACTATAAATATATTAAGGAGTCATTTCTGATTTATTTACGACCTTAACTTTTATGGAGGCCACATCTTAAATCTAAAATGTTTAGCGAATCTTTCAAAATAAACTACTTCCAGCTAAATTATTGTTTACCTCAAACAAATCATAAACTAGTTGTAAGCAACAAGAGAATAAATGTGATTGCATTAATTCAACGTAATCTTCTTAAAATTTCCTCGAATCTTGTAATAGATTGCTTCCTTTATAATTCCCCTCAATGAATTTATGCGTGATTCACAAGGCGAACTTCTCTAGTTGAATTTATTAATATGCGAATATTAAATAATGATAACCACTTTACACACTCTGTTGACTTTAGCAGTTAGTATTATTAATTGAGTATACGATACCATTTAACACATTTCCCCCAGCTACTCTGAGACTGTCTTTCCTAACGACCTTTGCTAATCTCACACAATTTGATAAAAAAAAGAGCAAAAAAAAAAAGAAAAGAAAACATTTTTGTATTTACTTGGTTACGAATGTTGAGTTATTTATAAAGTTGTTGGAATGCTGGCAATGAAAGCAGGAAATTCACACAAGATTACACTTGAAACAATGTGGTTACTATACGGATTGTTTTTTTCCTCGATTCATATTCCATCATAACGTCGAGAATTATCGATCGAGACAGATCTAGATAACGCTTTGTATCGTTATATTATTTTCAACTGTTTTTTTGTTTGTTGTTGACACGCATTTTATAAGCTTTGGCATAAGAAAATCAAATATATGCACGACTTGTTAATACCCTGTATTTTGTATATAAAGAAATGCTAATATTTCACACTGCAAAATCTAAAGTTTCTTTAATTTAAAGCAGAACTAAAGTCAGCTATCTCTTTGGATCAAGGGAAACAAACAACCCCTCCTTGTGCTTCAACTACAGGGTATGCTCGCTTGTAGTAATCAAATATATAAACGACTTTTCAATACCCTGTATTTTGTTTATAAAGTAATGTTTATATTTTACACTGTAAAGACTGAAGTAATATTTTTTATTTAAAAGAGAACTAGAGTCAGCTCTCTCTTAGACTTAAGGGACACAAACAACCCCTCTTTGTGCTTCAACTACAGGGTATGCTCGCTTGTAGTAATCAAATATATAAACGACTTTTCAATACCCCGTATTTTGTTTATAAAGTAATGTTTATACTTTACACTGTAAAGACTGAAGTAATTTTTTATTTAAAAGAGAACTAGAGTCAGCTCTCTCTTAGACATAAGGGGCACAAGCAACCCCTCTTTGTGTTTCAATTACAGGGTATACTCGCTTGTAGTAATTGTAGTAGAGTATCTGTTTAGTGTCTATAACTAATCGTAATCTTTGCCAGCAATCGCTGGCCATGTAAATCTATCGTTTCAAGTATTTGTTGGTCAATAATTTGAATTGTTTATTTTGCGAATTGAGCGCCGCACCGTTCAATTGTTTAAACAATGTGCGTGGGCCGGGCGTGGTCAATATTGCCTTCAATTTCCCGCCAAGACAACGATAACAACAATTTTGAAAAAACAGCTTTCTCGCTTTGCTTGGCCAAGGTTTGTTTCTTTTGGTACTTTTTTTTTTTTTTATTTTTTTCTCTTCGATGACAACTCACCTGTTGTTGGCCGGCATTTGTTACTGTTGTTGTTGTTGTTTGGGTCTTTGTTATTGTTGTTAATGGACTGCCATCAGCTGACGCATTAATTGTTTCCTTTTCGTTGAGCTTCTGCAATTCGGTTTTCTCAAAGAGTTTGGCATCTTTGCCGCCGCTAAAAAGATAAAGATATATGTTAATGATTATTAAATTGGAAATGAGTGTGGTTTATTTTTAAACAAAACATATTGATTCACTTATCATCGATTTAGATATATATGATATATGTATGTACCAGCATGGAATCAGCGCATTTAGCTTATCCATGGCAATGACTAATGCAGTCACTGTCGATGCTGCTGATGTTGCTGCTGCTGCTGTTGTCGTTGCTGTTGCTGCTGTCAACTGTTGACTAAGCGACTGTCAGGCAGGCAGCGGGAATCCGACTCGCTATCGAAATTGAACGCAGCCAATGCAAGGCGCTTGAATGGCAAATAATAAATGCGCGCTCCCACACATACACAACAGAAAGAGAGAGAGAGAGAGCGAGAGAGAGAGAGTGCAAACAGCGACAGCTGATAAGCTTATCAGTTGCCGACACAATTGCGAACGCGACGCGACGTCGTCGTCGTAATTGCAACAGACGCGAGAATTCAGGTGACGTCGCGACGATGCCGCTTGACCAACTGAACAGATCTCCAAACACACTTGAGCAGAGTAGTTTAAAGAGAAGTCAAAGTCAAAGTAAAGTTTTGGGAGTTGTCATCAAATAAAGAAAAAAAAAACTCACACACACACACTAGTTCATCAAACAAACGCACAATATATTTTTGTCTGGTTTTTGTTGTTGTTTGTCGTAACAATATTTGAAAAACGACACGTAATTCGAAAACCGGTTTCCATATCGAATATCTCAAAAGTACACACACAATCAGCGCCAATCTCTGTCGCTTTCAACGCCGACGTCGTTTGCCGCATTGTTTTGCTATTAGCAAAATATTTGATTAATTATAGAGCCAACGGGTTGAATGTGCACGCCACCCAAAAGGCATTTACACTCGCCAACAAAACAACGGAAAAGCTAATAAACAGCTTAATTATTATACTAAACGAATTTAAAGGTCATGGCAGTGTTTCTGGTTTCAGAAATATCTAATTATGAACTATAGGAACTTCACAAATTGGAGGTAGAAGTAATATCACTTATTATAATAATGAACTCTGGTAACTTCAAATTGGATTATTATTATTATTAATTAAAACAATTTCAGCAAAGAAAAAATGTTTTAGATATGAAAAATATCAAATTAGTTTGTACGCAAGAATATAAATTAGTATCATTCATTATTATATTTTCTAAGTAAAGGAAAAAAATTATAGATTGTTGAGAATATTTTAGATTAAAAAAATGGCCAGCATTTTTTTCAATTCTAAATACCGTAACTTTTGAAATAAACGTAGTATAGAAAAGAATGTTTCAGAGTTTAAAACGGACTCAAATTATTTACGATAATGAAAAACTTGAAATAATTTAGTTCATTTATAAATCTTTTGCAATGTTGCCCAATAACGAAGAATGTTTCCAAGTTCAAAAATACCTAACATTATAACTAACATAATTGTAAATATTGAGCAAGAATATGGACAATTATTATTATTATTATTTGAGTAAGATTATATGTAAATATCAAGAAAAGATATAGGCAAATATTGTTATTATTTTTAATGAAATGTTCACGAGTGAAAAATATCTAATATTATGCTTTAAAATTATTGATTGTAATGAAAGCAAAATTTTTATGAAAATTGTATTAATATATCTAATCTTCATACTGAAGTATATCTGTAATTGGTTATATATGAATAAAAATTCAACATTTGTTTACGAGTCTGTGTAATTTTGTAATTTACTGTCCAGACTTGAGTAATTTGTTATTGTTGTGGTAACGATTCAAATGGAGAACACTCATATTTCTTGATAAAAAGATAAATGTGGAGATTGTTGGCAACTTGATAAGATATACAAAGGGGGGAAATCAAACGAGGGCTATTTTGTAAGCGAGTGTAATGAGCGAGTGTGGTGCATTAAAGCGGTGTTGTTGTTGTCAGCTGCAGAACTAATTAAGAGCGCCATGGCGATATAGCGATATGGATGGCGCTATAACCATATGTGGCGGGGGGTGGTGGGGGGGTAAAGTCAAGCATGTGGAACGAAGACGACAACGACGAACGCCCCGGCGCACTTTTGGGGTTAGTCAACTTGAACTCGGGTCGAAGAAGGAGGAGGAGAAGGAGGAGGGAGGTTCCATTGATTCAATTACGAACTATACTCACTTGGCATTCAATGGGGCATGTGGCAGCTGTGGTGATTGCGGTGCCTCTGTCGTTGTCTGCTGCGTGGAACGCAAGTATTGGGTGCGTGCCTCGTCGTGACTCTTCTTCTTCAGGTCATAGATCTTCTGACGCTCGTGCTCGATGACCTGGTGACCTGAAAAACATATATATATATATATTTAACTCGGTGTCAACAATTTTGGAAGGTTAAACTTTACCTTGCTGGGCAAGCAGCAGCTTGCGATTGCGCTCAATCTCTTTGATGCTGTCAAAGATCTTAGTGCTGGCGCCCTGGCTGGCCGAGATGGGCGCATCGTTGGCCACCTTGCAGCTGCGATCGATGTCATCCTGCGAGGGCACACGACGCTCCAACGGATTCACCTCGAATCGATCGCTGCGTAGCGATAAATTGAAGCTAATCTGTTCACAGCTGCCCGCATCGTAGATCTGCAATGGCGGACGTTTGGGTGTGCTGGTGGTCACCTTGTTGTGTTCCCCACCGTGGGGCAATTCGATCTTATTGTTGTTGTAGAACATGTTCTCGTTGACACTCTTCGACATCAGATCATCATCGTTGCGTCGCTTGGGGCAAAGCAATTCCGCCGAGCCAAAAAGTGATTGCGACATCACACCATTAACCAGATTGCTGCTGCTGCCGCTGATGCTGCTGCTGTTGTTGTTGTTGCCATTGGCAACGGGTGAACTGCGTCCACTGTGCAACGGCGTTGTTGTTGTCGTCGCTGCTGCTGTTGTGGACGACTCCTCGCCGGGTTCGTCGGGTCCCAGCTGTATGCCCAACGATGCCAGCTCGGATTCGAGTGTCAGACGCTGCTCTTGTCGCTTCAGTTCCTCGTGGCACGCATGATGCTCCGACTCCTCCTCAAAGTATTGAAATTCGAGATCCTCGAAGTTCTTGCGATCGCTGTCGAGGGATTCGCATACGTGCTCCAGCTCCTCCTTAAGGCAGGCATTGTTTGGCTTTTGCTTCAGCATTGCACGCAGTCTGTTCAAGGAAAAAACAAAAATAGATTAGTATTTTATATTTCAATTTCTATTTCGTTAAATCTTTTAAAGATTTGCCTACTATAAATACTACTATTATATTTCAATTTCTATTTTCTTAAATCTTTTAAAGATTTGCCTACTATAAGTACTACTTTTTTAAAGTCGAAAACAAAGTTGTCAAAGTTTGAAGCTTGTCTATACAATTATTGGACCCTGCACACACTAAATTGCAGTACTCATTTTAAATACCGGTTCTGCAGTTGAAATTATACGACTCACTGCTGTAGAACACTTTTCTCTGTACATCTCATAACTTGTTTAGTTCTAAATTATACAGTCTGCGGTAGTTGAGAAAGTTTTCGGTAGTACTTTCAACAATTACTTCTACACAAATTGAGTTGCAACTGGGCAGCTCTGTTATGAAATATATCACGCAATCGCTATAGACATGCGCTTTTAGATTCTAAAATCTAATCTTAATAAATCTAAATATGCAAACGTCTACTTAATTCATATAAATATAGTCTTGCTTTATGCTAATGAAAGTTATTTCTTTTAATTATGTGCATCTTAACTCCAACTTCTCTATATTTTATGCTCCTCTACAGAATTTGCTGTACATTGAAAGTATATGATTCCTAAGCTTGGTCACAATAATAATTTGTATCAAGAAACTATATTCTATAAAAAAAATTCTTTTCTATTTTCAGATTGATATATGAACAAGTTCTAAATAAATCTTCTCTAGTGACTCCTTTTTAAACTCTTCTATAATTCTTTAAACAATTAAAAATCCGTTTTCTTTAGATCATTTTCTACACAATCGATTGCTTTTCATAGTCTGACTTATATTTTAACGAGGAATTTTGTGACTAAACTTTTTCCTCATACGAATGATAGATATTTCCAATAATACAAAATTCTAGTTTCTATACAGTCTATGATCGTGTTTTTTTTTTAAGTTCTAAACATAGTTTTCTACACAATCGATTCTAGATCTCTGTTCTTTTTCAATTACTAATAACAGATATAAATACTTCTATGAGTTCTCTAACAATTTTCTATCCAATTGATTCTACTTCTTTGTCTGACTGATATCGTAAAAAGAAGTTGTGACAAAATCTCTTAATTATACATGTAAATATAAGATCTATTTTAACTAATAACAGATATTTTAAACAGTTCTATGATTTCTCTATGCAATAGATTCCACTTCTTTGTCTGACTGATATCCTAAAAAGAAGTTGTGACAAAACTTCTTACTTATATATATAAATATAAGATCTATGAATGCTATATTAACTAATAACAGATATTTTAAACAGTTCTATTCCTTTTCTTTGTTTGACTGATATCCTAAAAAGAAGTCCTATCCTAAAAGAAGAAGATCCTCTATGAACGCTTCCTTACTTATTGAGCTGATCCTGTTTCATTTCGATGGACTGCTTAAGCTTTGCCTGCTGATTCTCCTCCATCACCCGTGTGGCATTGCGTTGCGCCTCCAGGCGATGAATGCGATTCTGCAGTGCCTGCAGCTGTTGCCTTGGCGTGCTGGGTCGCGACGTCAGCGACTGATGATCACTTGGATCCACCTAGAGTAGTAAATACAAGATTAATAATCACTTTGAACTCGTTTTTAACGCATTGCATCACTCACCTCGATGTGTTCGGATGTGTTTGGCGGCAGTTCAGCCAACTCGCGTTTGAGCTGCTTGCGACGCTGGAGCAGCTCACGACGTTGCCGCTGCTCCGCATTGATGCTGCGCGGTGCTGGCGCCGGCTTTCGACTGGGCTTGGGCGAGGCCTGATGATGATGATGCGATGCTTCGGATTCGTTGTTGAGCTTGAGGGTGAGATTGTTGATATTCTTGTTGGTGCGCTTGGCGGGCGTCAGTTGTGGCACTTGCACCTGACGCTGTTCCAGTTGCTGCTCCAGTTGCTGTTTGCGTTCGAACGACTTGAAGAGCTGCTCGTAGTCGCGCTGTTGACTCGGAGGCGGTGGCTTTGGTGCCAGCGGTGGCTTGACCACAGCTGCAATCGGTGTCGATTGCTGCGATGCAGCGAATGCACTGCCAAAGGACACATCCTTCTTGGGTGACATGCAATTGGTGCGGATTTTGGTGCGCGGACTTTGTGGCACATATTTGCCGCAAGTTCCACTTTCATGATTCGAGTTTGTTGCGCCACTGCCAACAGTTGCTGTTGCTGGTGCAGCAGTTGAGTTCGAGTTCGAGGCGGAAGCGGAGGAGGAGGAGACGTGCAGTTGACCATTAATCTCGACACGATTCGGCCCCAACAGACGCACATTCTCATAGCCCGAGGTGCTGCTAACCAAGGCCAGATTGCTGCTGCTGCCGCCGCCGGCGCTCGCATGCTGTTGGAACGGTGACTTCTTGTCGCGCGGCAACGATCCGTTTGTCTTGATCCGATTCTGGACAATGGGCGACGAGGTGATGCTACTCCCATTCGCATTGCCGGACGATGCATTGTGCATGCCGTGATTACTGCTGCTGTTATGCTCCCGCTCCCGTTCCCGCTCTCGTTCCCTCTCTCGCTGCTGCTCCTGTTGACGATCCGCATACTCGGTGCATATCTTTAGCATATCCTCCAGCTCGACACCGCTGTTGAGCTCCGTATTGATGCCGTTCATCGCATAGATCTGCAGACCGCCCGCCGTATAGGTGCCCGGCTTCGGGTAGCGATCGTAGCCCACATTGTTCACTTTGGTCAGCAGCTCGCCAGCTTGTGGCTGCGCCTGTTGCTGCTGCTGTTGTTGTTGCTGCTGCTGTTGCTGCTTGTAGATGGCCGCATTGCTGGGCACATTGCAGTAGCCGGCATTGTGACCAATGCCATTCACATTGCCGGCGCCTGGCAATTGATTTTTGGCATACTGATTGTTCAGCTGCTTGTCGCTGCGATGATTCTCGGCGAGATTGCGTGCAAAGCTCGCATACTTCTGGCCAAGAACATCGCGTGCCGGCATATTCACGGTGACCAGATCGGAGCTAAACACCTTTGGACACTGCACCCCATGCATATTCATCGCCTCGGTCGTCGTCGCCGCCGCCGCCTCGTTGTGCTTGTTGAAGGGATTGATGAAGCTCTCGTAGAAGCTCTCCAGCTCACGGTCGCGGGCCTCGTGACGCGATTGCGTCGACGACTGTTGCGTGAAATCGATGTGGGGCATCGAGATGCGCTCGTTGGAGCCCATGGCGGAGCGCATCATTTGCGCCTCGTCGGGATTGTTGAAGCGCAGATAATTCGAATTGCCAATGGTGATCATTGCACCCTGGCTCAGTTTCACCTCCTCGCCCTCGATGTTTGCGCCGTCGATCAGTAGACGCGCCTCCGGCTCGGGGACAATTGTCACCTCGTTGCTGTCGCTGCGATAGATGGTGCAGTGCAGCGGACGCACTCCGCTCCCGTTCAATGAGATGCTGCAGCTTGGCGCCGATCCGATAGTCGTGTCACCTGTCAATCAATCAATCACACGTCAATCAAACAATAATCGATCAGCAATGCATATTTCACTGTTGCGGTGTATGTAACTACAACTGCATTTGCAACTGTAATTGTTATTCTAACTGTAACTCACGTTGTCTCTCGCTCATTCGCGCACTTTGAATGAAGACGAGCAAAGAGAGAAACAGAACAGTAACGGAACCAAGCCGAAACGAAACGAACCGAACCGAACAGAACATCGCACAGGGCTGCGTTGTTGACCTGACGCTCTTATCTCACATTTTTCGGTGAAGCAACAGCGACAACAACAACAAAAGCAAGCACACGGCGTCCTCATCAAGCCATGTTACCGTGGTGCGCTTCAAAAGATTACGCACAGTGGTTGTTGACATTTGTTGTACCCTAAATCCAACAACTTCATTTACTCTAAAATATATTGACAATTTGCAGTACAAAAATCTCATCAATTAGATTTCTTTGAAAGTCGAATGTTATATTCTAGAACATTCGAATTTAAGAGAACTGAAGTTTTTAAAATAATAGTAATGAATATTTATATTTTGTTGCATTGCTTAATTTCGTTTAATAAACTTTTTGACAAACTATGTTTTATTGTACTAAGTTTTATTACATTGGATTGATTTACCTTTTTATTATTTTATTAGTATGTATGAAAATAAAATTTATTGTTCCTTTTTCCTCGTCACGACTTTTTTATTTATTTTATAAAGAAATTAAGATTACTTTGATTTAATTTGCAAGTTCATAGCATACAACTTTTAAAGGAATATGAAGAATATTTACTAAAATTCAAATAAATCGCTAACAAATGTTTGCTGCCAAGTCAGTTAAATTTATATATATAACTAAACTCTAGTCGTGATATACAATTTTTATAACTTATTTTTAAGTAAACATAATTCAAGAAGTGACGGTGAAAACTTACGAATAAACTGTTGTAATAATAATAAATTTCGAATGAAAACAAAAATAAGGTAAAGAAAGCTGTTTAAGCTAACGAAATGATATGTGGCTTAGACACATATTTGAAATTCTTTATCTTTATGATGGCATACAAAAAAAACAAAAAAAAAAAAAACTGCAGATCCTAAAAGCTCTCGGAAGTTCTATAGGATTTTTCACGTCACACTGTGCGGCATCTTATCGCAAAGCGTTGCGGCACAAGCGTACAAAAAAACAACCGTAAAATCAAAAGAAACCAATTTTGTTATTGTTGTTGTTTCGCTTTTCTTTTTTTTTTTTTGTGTATTGTGCGTTTGCGTTTCATTTGCGTACCATGTTCGTTTGTTTCTCTCGTACAATTCTCGATTCTGATGAATTTTGATTATCGGCTTACACGCGATCGAGTGACCTTGTTTCTGGGAGCGGGGGGGGAAGCGAGGCTTTTTACTCACCAATGTGTATGTAGTGGATGGTGACGGCGGTGCTCAGGCGACCGCCTCCTAAACTAACCAAATGTGGATCCGAGGCGGCAACTCGCAGCGATGGATCCTTTTTCGTCAATGACATCTGCCCAGCAGCAACGGGAAAATACCAAAAAAGAGAACAACAAAACAAAAAGAGAGCAAAAACACGATGAGTAAAAGAACACAAATACAAACACATGAACAAACACACTCACATAGAAATGCAAACACACGGCGGCAGTGGAGCAGCGAGATGACGCAGCGTGTGCATTTGTCAAGGCGTGAAATTGTCAACTGAGACACAAGGCAAGCAACGCCGACGCCGACGCCGACGCCGGCGTCAACGCCAGTGACAAATACAAATAATGTACACACACTCATACTATTGTACGCACACGCTTGCGCAGCTGCTCTAAATTATTATTGTTTTCTTTTGTTGCGTTTCGCCTGCCTTTCAATGCTCAGGACACTCTCATTCACTTACACATTCGCACACACGCACGCTGTTGGCTGGCTGTGCTAATGAAGTGAGCTGCGCGTCTGCCTGCTCACACACATTATACTCACACATGCATACACACGTGCATGCATGCTCACCTCACAGCTGTGCAGTTTAGATGCTGTCAGCATTGTTGTTGTTGTTTTCGTTAGTTGTTATTGTTTTGTATTCTTCTTCCCGGTATTTGGTGTTGCCAGATCGTGGCGCGGTTGAAAATCAATTGGAAAGCTAATCAATCAATTTGGTTGGGCAAATAAATGAAGAATGCGGTGCTTGATAACGCACACACACACACACGCACCGTAGTGTGGCACATGTGTTTGTTGTGTGAGCGACGCACGCATTCAAGTTTTCACTTTTTATTTTTGGGCGCGGAAATAAGTGCGTTGCGTTGGGTCGACTGTGAGTATGTGTGTGTGTGTTCGAAACATTTCAATGAGCCAAATTGGGTCATAAACACCAAAAGTGGTCGACAGCATGGAGAGGAAGCGAAGTCAAAGCTACAAAAACAACAACAGCAGCAGCAGCAATGCGATTAAGCTACATCATCATCATCAACATGATCCACAACAGCACTGTTCGTATGTATGTGTGTAAGTGTGTGTGTGGTATGTGGGCCAAATGTATGGATAACCAGAAATGAGAGCACGCTGCCAGGCAGCCCTCTTAATGCTGATAAAGTTTTCCATTGGACACGCATCATTTTCATTTGCTGTCGCCGCCGTCGTCGTTGTTGTTGTAGTTGCTGCTGTTGCTCACTTCTTCCAACATTATTATCATTATTATCAGCAAGTCGTAAGTGTGTGAGTATGTGTGTGTGTGTGATACAATTCACCGGTCATGTTGACAATGTGAAGTAATTGCGTTAAGCTCTAAACACTTGCGATTGTGTAATAACTGTGTGTGTGGCACGCATGTGGAACAAGCTTCGCTTTGTCAGCTTAGCATCCACAAACACACACATACATGTAAAATATGCTAGACTTGCCAACTCCTGCTTAATTGGGAATGCCGTCTGTTCACCTCTCTCGCTCTGTCTCGCTCTTACTCACATAGCCATTAGCCATTCTCATGCCCATTACAATAAACATTACGAAATGCATTTTTATCTGTTGTCTGTTGTTGTTTTCTTTTTGCTTTTTTTTTTTAATGCTGGCTGCCGTGCACCAATTCACCCGGCACGTCATCTTCTCTGCATCAGCGTTCAGCGTCATCCTCGCTTTCGCTCTCTCTCTCTTGCATTCGTGTGGCAGACATCAAAAGTGCCAAGATTCAAGATGTGTAATAAATAATCAAAGAAATCAACGGCAACGGCCACAGCAGAAGCAAAAGCAACAACAACAACAACAACAAGAGACAAACAATGAGCAGGCAAATGAGTCAGAGAACTGCTGTAATAATAGCAATAACAACAACAACAACAGCAACAACACGTGTTCCACAGAAACACACATCACGGGATCCACAACAACTATAGTCAACAATTGCGCTATTCTGTTTTATATGGCTTTCATTCAAGTTGTTTTTGTTATTTTTCGCATTTCATGAAGCATCAAAATTCACTTTTATTGTGATAAGATAAAAGCAGGCAAATTAATCGAGCCATCCCCATCCACAATTGTGGCTTCCGCTCATTAATCACACTTTTCATTAACATCAAAAGATGCTCAAAGTCCTGATACACGGGTTCTTACGTATTTTAGGCCTACTCACTTTTTTTAGTGATGATGACTAGACTCTTAAAGTGAATTTGGGTTTAAAGTTTTTTTTTTTAATTGACAAAAAGTGAGGATAAGACCATTCATTAATTAGTATAGATAAGTATATGAACTACTTATCGGTTAAGCGCTTTCATTTATTTTAAGAACTTTTTGTTGACGTTTGAAATGGCGAAAAGAAATAGTCACAAAAACCACACTCGTCAAATGTGACAGACAAAAACTGGGAGTCTGCGAAGCCAAACAAACAATTAAACAATGGGCCAAAGCAAAACAATGAGAGAAGCAATTAATGAAAGCGTCAACGCAATTAACGTTTCATTTTGTTGTTTTCCGCAGCAATGACTAAACAAGCTAGGAGTTTAATAAGTTAGTGGCCCGATTTGTAACAGCAAAAGGGGTAAATTTGAAAGCAAAGTTCCCTGATTTATCGTATTTATTTTCATACGCTTTTCATAGAGCATCAAAGCTGCGGTCTTCCGCATTTAATGAACTCTTTTGACTTGCTTTATTTCTGTGCCCCGACTTGAACAAAGTAAACTTCCCCCTCCCACCCCTCAACACAATATAGTAACTATTCCAAAAAGAGTCGATAAATTGTTTGTGTCCTCACCCCACTGTTTTGCACTTTAGATGCGTCTGTCTGTCGCTCTGCTCTGCTCTGAACTGTAAACATTACAGGAAAACTGAATAACCCATAGATTGCCATTTTTAGTTGTCTTTATTTATAGAGCGCAAACACAGCTGTGTATCCAACTTGAAAGCAAAAACACCGTTTCAATAATGCGATACTCGTGACAAGGCAGACGAGGAGGAGCGTCAACTCATTTACGAGAGAGGGGGGTTCAGAAAGAGATAGAGAGAGAGAGAGAGAGTGCGGGGGAGAGACTGGTATCGGAGACTGAGACTGAGACTATATGCATTAGCGGACCAACTCAGCTGTCAATACTCGCTACGATTTTCAATTGGCAAAACCGTTCTTTCTTTTTTCTTTGCTTTTTTTGTTGGCCCTGTCAATTCATTCAATATCTTTTTGTTTTAGCGGTTGCGAATGTGGGATTCTCCTTTATTTATTTATTTTTTTTTTTTTGCTTTTTTAGGGGGGCTGCTGTTGCCACTGCTGTGGGCGTGTTGCGAGTGTTCGCTAATTGAAATTGCCTGTACATTTGTGTTTGTGTTGTGTTGTTGGTTTGCCTTGACTTAACCCCACAAATGTGGGTAGTAAGCCATGTGGATCGTATGGTCATTAAACATTCCAATGTACCGGCTTTTTCTCTATTTTTTCTATTTTTTTGGTTGTTCGCGAAATATATGTCAAAAGACTTGCGAACTGATGTGGAGAGTAGTTCTCAAGAAGCGTGGAATTCCCAAAAAAAAAACTATTCTTAAGTCAATCAATCCATCATGCGATTGATCAAATTAGGCTTTGTCTTCGTTCGTTCGTTCGTTTGATCTGATGTTTAATATTACCTTTCGCAACGCCTTCAGACACACTCGAAGTGAAGATGAGTCGAACGATTTCTCAAGAAGTCGAAAGTTCTTTGATCAATCTTCAGCTAGGGTTGTCAATGTGTTGAAATTAAAGAACAGACATAAGATAGCAGTTTTTTTTAGCTAAGCATTCGGTAACTCAAATTTAGAAGAATTTGAAAATACTTTCATTGCATTCGAGAAAGTTTTTGATCTTCTTCTTTGCGCGCAATCCTGCCTTCGCTGTGAACTGCAGTCGAAAGCTTTTGCGGCTGCCAAAGCTTTGCTTTTCACTTTGTCCCACTTTCAGTGTGTGTGTGTGTGTGTGGATCGCATGTGGGCTGTGCGATAATTTACAAGGCTGCCTTGGGCCGCTGGGCTGTTGGCCAAAATTGTGGATGGCATTTTGGGCCAGACATGCAAACTAGTTTCGCTCGCAATAACAAAATAAAAACAACAACAACAACAAAATGGATATTAAAATGAAATACAATGTGACACATGGCAGACACAATTACGAACAGTACACGACGTGTATTTTGTTTGTACAATTATGTATGCGTGTGTGTGTGTGTGTGTGTCTGTGTTTGTTGTATGTTAATAAAAATAAACATTTTACCTACACGGGGACTGCGCAATTTCGAATTAAAAACACGCAGAGCATAGCCAAAACAAAAAATATATCAAAAAAATTTCAATTATATGTGAATTTTTGACGCTTTTTTTGTTGTATTTGTGTTTATTTATTTAGTTTTTTTTTTTTTGTCGCTGGGGTCGCAAATCAAAATAAGAATCGCGCGCGATTTTATTCGCGTGCGTTTTTTATTTATACATTTTTTGTTGTATTTTTTTATAGCTTATGAAGGTCACTCAGTCCGGCAGCGCAGCCGACGTCACCGTCGACGACGACGTTGACACGGAGAGTGTTAAATTTATATTGCAATATTTCCAGTACTACGTGCGTGCCATAAACAACAAGGAAAGAGTTGATAACAATGCGGAAGGGGAAGGGAAGGCCGACCGATCGAGGGGGAAGAACTGTTAACGAGCTGCATACTAAAAATGCAACCCACTTTTTTTTATTATTAAGTGAGCTCTTCTTTTTCTTCTGCTGCTGCTTCTTTCTTGTTTGCTGATTCATATCGTTGACAAAGGGCCACACACACACACACAAAGGAAGCTCTTTCTCACACTCACACACATACACACACACAGTTGCATGCGCATGTAAATGCGTACATAAGTGGGTATTAATGTATTAACCCCAGCTAACGGTAAATGGTTAGAGGGGGCGCCACTTGAAACTGTCAAAAATGAAGCTGTTTAAATGCCTGCAGTGTATGTATGTGTGTGTGCGTGTGTGTGTCAAGTGGCTTGTTAATTATGGTCATGACTCGAAAATTACCGAAATATGTGTGTGTGTGTGTGGAAGAAGCAAAAGCAACAATCAGAACGCTGCCACTCGAGACCCTCTTAAGATGACGAAAATCTAATTAACACACACTCACACATAGACACTTCATTCATCCCCCCTTCTCTGCTGACTTCATTGGCTGCTGCTTAAATTGAGTTCAATTGAAGTAACTGTTTACCAGTTGACAGCAACAACAACAACAACAACAATAATATGTCATCATTTACGCATGCTCACTGTAGCCGTCTCGCTTTCGCATTTGCCTGTCCGCTGCTTTTTGTGTGTTTGCAGGAAAAGGGTAGAAGCAATAACAATGCAAAATGCGCAATGCAAATGCAAATGCAAAAGGCAAAGCGAAGCTGTTGCTGCGTTTGCTGATGTCATCAACACACCAGCAAACAACAATAAAAACGCGAGTAATAGCAGCAGGCAGCACTTGTTATTTTTTGTATTTGTATTTTGTATTTGCTTTTCAGCCAGCGTCATTGTAAGCTCAAAGCGTGGGGCAACAATAACAACAAACAAAACAAAAAACTTGCTCTAACTGGATGACTTCATTAATTGAACACGAAAGCAACAAAATATGCAAAATAACTAACAAATACAATTTACATACACTCACACACTTGTAATTACAATGATAGCGGCAACAAAACGCTGGCGTGCGTGCGTGCGCGCAGAACAAAAAAAAGCACACACAATGACACACACACAAACAAGAAAGCCGCATTATGCGCACTTGACTCGCTTCCACTCACGCGTGCGCGCCGCTCTCTCGCTCACTCAGTCTCCTGTTTGGTTTTTGCGCAAGTTGGCAGCATCTCTTTGTGGGGTCACATTGTTTTGCGTTTTTCTTTCTGCATGTGTGCAAAGCGTAGGTGCATACTGTGCACTCTTATGAAAAAGACAATTCAATTGTAAATGTTAAGTGAAGTCTATTGATTCAATTGGATACGAGTGCGTTTTTAATTAAGCATAAACAAACGAGACAGCAAAGCAAATACACACACACACACACATGCGTGGGGTTTTTGAACTTCCATTCACTCACCCCGCCTCTCAGCTAACTCCTTCAGCCAGTGTGTCCACATATGTAGATATGTATAAGGGCCAATTTTGTAATGTCTTAGCTTTTATTTTGTTTTTGCACACGACCGGAAAACGGAAACGCCTGATTTGGTTAGCATTATTATGACTTTTTCGAGTTTTATGCTAGCTGGGCCCATTGTCATTATTATTATGAATGTTGCGTTTATGGCCGTGCCACAGACACACAAGAGGCACAAGTTATAATGACGGGGTGCTCGAAAATTCCAATTGGGCCATTCGCTGCAATGGGAGCAGCCTAGAAAGGTGTCGCCACACACAGACAGCGATAGACACACACATACACACACGCATACATATGCCATTCATCAGGCGCTCACACACGTTGCGATGCGCCATTAAAGATCAGTGACGGGCGGGTGACAAAGTGCGTCCGGTTTCGAGCATTTCGGATGCAAATGTCCAAAAGGCCTCCGGCTCTGCGTCTGAAGTAGTTGCGAGAGTCATCGTTGTTGTTGTTGTTGGTGGTGCCAATGAACGCAATGGAAACGTTATGGCCACCTTCAACATACACACAATATTGGCAATGCTGTTGCTGCTGTCGAAAAGTTTTCCCCCTCAATGGAAAAACTATGCATAGCCGGCTGGCTGAAATGCGCACAGCTGCAACACAGCAAAACGTGCAGCACATAAAAAGAAGTGTGAAATGGAAAAACACATAAAAAAAACAAAGAGAAAAAAAAGAATATAGAAAGAAAATACGCGCACACACACACTGACGCACATAAAACGAGAACATTAGAAGAATTTCATTTGAATTTCATTTTTGGGTTGGGTTGGCAGCGCCGTGTGACCTGCTGACAATTGGCGGCTTCGTTTTGATGAAGAAAGCGCCGCTTTAAAAAAAAAAAACAAAAAACTGCAGGCAGGTTTTAATAGTCGACCAAAAAGCTTCATAAAAGTCCGTCCATACGTCTGTGTCTGTATGTGTGTGTGTGTGTGTGTGTGTGTAACAAGCAATGTAAGCAAATTCCATAAAAGTTCTTTACAGACCTCCCATTGTTATTGTTGTTGTTGCTCCAACTGTAATTTGATGTGACACAATCTCTTTCTGCATCAACTCTGCTGATGGTTGAGGGGACTCAGATTCAGATTCAGGAAAATTCATGAAACGAGACGCGACAGGCGAGAGACGCGAGTGGAGGCGAGGCGAGACAAGAACAAAGCAATGGCAATATGGCGTTGATGGTGACGTCTGTCAAGCCAAATCAGATGCAACTTCAACGACTCGACTTGTCTTGCATTCCCCTTCAGTATTTTTACACTGCACTAGTTACGCACTAGCTACTTTGTAGACAGCTAAGGTAGGTAGTGAGTGACAGGCTCAGTGCTCTACACCGCAGTATTAATTAAACATTATGATAAACCAAAAACTAGACTACACCAAACCGCACTAGTGATTTCACTACTTCCATACCATCACTGTGTACTGTTGGGCTATTAAATTGAGTGCATGGCAATATGAGCACAGTTTGCTGCGTTTTCCAGGCATCCAATTGTGAATGGATCTCGGATGAATAAAGTGCAATGTGCACAAAGGAATTATGAAAAAAGACACCCGTCGAATTTGCTTTTTTTTCTTATTAAGCGGAGTAAAAACATACGTGAGCAATACGAGTTGTATAGCAAGAAATTATGCATTGAAGAAAATGAGAGTTTTTGCCACTCAGTTTTATCAGTTCGATAATGTTTAATGGGCAAATGCAATATATTTTAACTAAGTAAACAAGTCATTCCAACTAACTAGCTGCCAATCATAGAGAATAAAGTTAAGTTTGATGGCTTAAACGACTCGAAAATGTCATGAGAAGTGCTTCGCAAAAATAAATCAAGACTAATGCTAATTTATGTCAGAGCCCAAATAATATTAAATGCATAACACTACAAGAAGCAGTCGACAAACTTTTCGTTGTTTACCGTGGGCGTGTTCTATGCCTATATCTATGCTATGTCCGTCTTTTCATTATTTTGTTGACACATAAACTGCATTTGGCAGCACTTGACTGCACACACACACACACACACACATTGAGACTTGTATTTATGCTTTTGGCAACTTGCAGTGATGATGTTTTTATATCGAGTCGCTGTCTAATGTCTTTCGGATATGCTGCTGACGTTTATAATGATGTTTGCTGGCCGCTGACAATGTTGATGAGGCGCCACAAAACATACAGTGCAATTAATTGATTGCTTACAGAGTAAAAAGAGGCCGGAAAAATAATTATTTATTCATAATCGTTGATATGTTTCTTATTTCTTTTCTTAAATGCTTTTCCCCACTTTAAGTATATTATATAGTTGGTTTCTCATTTGATGAATTTTGTTTCGAAAACTATCTATCTTTTGCACTAATAATCTTTTATTATCCATTAT
Organism: Drosophila niveifrons; assembly: GCA_035046325.1. Classification (NCBI taxonomy): domain Eukaryota; kingdom Metazoa; phylum Arthropoda; class Insecta; order Diptera; family Drosophilidae; genus Drosophila; species Drosophila niveifrons. Next base: position 6,113,104 of record JAWNOC010000062.1, on the reverse strand, counting down.
AACTTATATTGATTATTATATATTATATTATTTCTTCAATTTAATAAATCAATAAGAAATAATATAATAAATTCTTCAATTTAAATAATCAATTCAAGTAAAATAGCTAAAAATTGAGCTGTGATAAAAAATAAATTGGTTACTGCTTTTAATTATATTATAAGTATAACTACTTTATAAAAATACCATTAAAACTTTTTGTCTGCATAATTTTAAACGCCACTGTGCGACTGAGCTCATTTCTTGGCACCACCTAACTTAACCTTAGCGCAACAATTTTGCGCAATAGAATAAATATAATACTAGCAAAAAAAAGCTAATTAAATACACACACACAAATAAGCATTAGCAAACACATGTTGGTGTATTTATGTGATCTACAAACGCGCGACCGGCGAAACGCGAACATTAAATGAATATAAGCCAATGGCAAAAAAAAAAAAATAATAAAAGTGAAAAAACGCCATCAAATTAAATCAAAATCGACAGTTTCGCCGGTTGCGCAGGCGTCGCAAAAAATAAAATGCCCAACCCACAAACAACTGCAAAAAGCGTGGCAAACGCAAACAGCAATAAAAGCTAAGCTCTCATTTTGTAGCTAGATTTTGTTCTTCTAACACTAGCTTAGGCTCTTTTTCACACAGTGAAGAACGAAAGGATGTGATCACTGATCAGACTCAATGTCGAAAACAAAAGTTGCCCTTTGTGTCTAAGTATGTGTGACAGAGACAAAAAACACGTTCAGCCGTAACTGTCGAAAAAAAAAAATATAGAAAGAAAAGCAAACGCAAAATGTCGAACAAAAGAACAAGTTCTCCAAAAGTAAAAAATAATAATAAAATATGTAGCTTGTTATTGTTGTTTTGTTGGCTCATTATACAATTTTGGAATTTTGGCCAATTTATAAAATTTACATAATTTAATGGGGGTATCATTTTGAATAGTGTAATTTGTATTTATTTTTTTGCTTTGCTTTGCTTTGCGCGTCATTAGTGTGGAGTTTATGTATGTATGAATATGTGTGTGTGTGTGTGGAACCCAAGTGGATTTTTAAACTTTACACAGAAGAGAGCAGAAGAAAGGCAAACAGGGTAAAGGGTAAAAGTTTAGCTTGCGTTGAACTTTCTTGGGCTGCGAAAGTCACAATAAGAAACAAAAAAAAAAAGCGAAGCAGCAAAACCAAACCCAAAACAAACTTGCAGTGACTGCGCTGCTGCGCAGCTCTGTGGTCGGTCTTTCTTTTTGCTGCCGGCTTTGGCTGTCGTCAATAACTCCTGCAGTGCGAACGATGACGACGACGACGACGTCGACGTCGCATTCACTTGAGAATTGCTGTTGCTGCTGCTGCTGCTGCTGCTGTTGTTGTCTGGCAGTTTGTCTGCTTTTTTTATGGAAACCGGCTAAATTCCATTTGATTGGGATGGGATGCCTTTGCCTTGCCTTGCCTTTTCTTTCTTTTTTTTTCTTATGTTTTATGCTTTTTTTCTCACTGCATTTCACTATTGTGGTCGCTCGCCCGTTTTGAGTTTCTGCTGACGTCGCGACGTCGCTGTCGGCGTCAGCGTCATTGTTAACTGTGCACAGCTGTCAAGGGCGTTGGGCATTTAGTTGTTGTTGTTGTCCTGCGCGGGCAGCGACAGCAACAGCAATTTAAAAATATACATGTGTACATATGTATTTAAACAAACAGAGAGCGTCTTACATACGTATGTATATGCATAATATTTATTGTATATTGTGTTAATTTGCATGCTTACCTTTTACAACTGTATTTGTCTCCCCCTCTCTCTCTCTTTCTCTGTCGCTCTCTTTGTCTTTCTTTTTGCCGCCTCAACTGTTGCTACAGTTTACCAACTGTTATTATTGATGTTGTTGTTGTTGTTGCTGCTGCTGTGTTGCCCGCGTTGGCGTCGTTGTCGCTTTGCTCACTTGGTGGTGGATGTTGTTGTTGTTGTTGCTGCAGTTTGTCTTGTTGTTGTCGCAACAGGGAATGCATTGAATATAATTTAGTTCTTATTCTCTCAAAAATGTTGCCCATTCATTTTTTGTGTTGTGTGTGGCATGAAATTTACATCTGAATGTGCCGCGCTGATGTTGCTGCTGCTGCAGCGAATACAAACAAACAAAACACAGCGAGTAAACGAGTTTGTAAGAAGAAACCGCAATAACACCAACACCACCAACATCAACAACAACAAAGTCTGAATTCAATTTATCAATCGCAAAGCTCACGTTTATCATCAATTTACGAGCAAACTTTTATTCAATTATTCAACGCACTAGTGTGTCGCGTTTCAATCACAAACAAATGCACAGTTTTTAATGCACAAACAAACAAAAACAAATTGTCAAAAAAAAGCAAAATAATAATAATAATAATAATTTGTAAACGCACGCAGACGCCGTTGCGCCAGCTCGTTCGATAGTTTTATTTCGACTGAAGCTGAAAACGCGACTGTTAATGTTAACAGGTCTGAGCCTGAGCGCAACAGTTGGTTAACAGTTTGTACACATTTGGTGGGAAATGTATACGATATGCCAATACGACTTTTGCTTAACGTTAGATATGTGTTCATCGAATTTATTGTTTGTTTTATTGATTCCATTATTAAATAAATTGTTTATGCAAAAGCAGCAATGATAAAAAAGCATTGGATTGACTTATGCGGTGCTGCCGCAAAATGTGTTAACATGGCATGCGCTTAGCGCAAAAAGGAGCGCACTTTATGTAAATTTACAGCGTTTTAAGCGCCAATTTGTGAATTTTGAATTGAATTAGATAATTAAGCTAGAATAAAAACTTTCTATATTTTTGGCAGTAAATTCACCAGCTGTTTTAGCTACTCTGTGTACATTTTTTGAAACGATTATACAATATAACAACAAAGCTGTAAGAAAATATTTTTCAGCGTAAGTAAAACAGCTGCTGTTAATGCCTAATGACAAAACGCAAAAAAGAGCACACGTTACGTTATGGAACAGCGATGTTAGCGCCAAAATTTATATTTTTGAACTAGTTTAGCAAAAAAAAAATATAGTAAACATATTAAGTTGTTACTACGCTTTCTCCAGCTTCTTAGCTTTTTTAGCCAACTTCTTGAGGTGTTCGCTTTTGTCCAGATTGTTCTGGAAAAATGTGGTCTCCTTTCGCGCCTGCGACACCTCCGTCTGCAGACGTTGCTTGTGCACCGCCTGTTCGTAGTTCATGCGTTCGGTGAGATGCACCCACTTGAAGCGTGGCAGATACTTCATGCTCCACAGCGAGTCATAAAACTGCGACTTCTTCCGCGTTGATATCTGCTTATTGTTGAGCAGCGGCACAATTTGTTTGGCAATGCGTTTCGATTCAAACTCTACCCAGCCCTCGGTAAAATGTATATTGTACTTTTTGCGCTTCTTTTTTTTCTTCGCCTTGTCTGGGCCGCCTAAATAATGGAGAAATGTTGTTGTTATTATTGCTTGATGTGGCACGTGTTGCCTACTCACCTGGTTGCTTTTCGGGCTGCAAATAGATTCGTCCCACTTTGCCGAAATCGCTGAGTATTTCACGCATTCGGGTTACATTCATGTGCTTGGGGATATTTGATATATAGATGATGCCCTTTTTCCGTTTCTTTGGCACTGTTGCTGTTCCCGCTTTGGCCGTTGCGTTGAAATTGGCCAAGTCCATTTCATCATCGTCGTCGTCGTCGTTATCATCGTCCTTTTCACTTTCGTTGTCTTCCTGTGGCTGCTCCACATCGTCTTCGCTTTCCTCAGCATTTTGTGGAGGCGGCGGCAGCGATTTTGTTTTCTTCTTCATATTTGTTTTTAACACAAAACGTGCGAGCAGTGTGACCGTATTAGGCGTACATCAAAATAATTTATTTCACGCATTAACAGCGCAATACTCATTATGCACTGCTAACTAATCTGCTGCGCATTTACATTATGTCCAGTCGTCGCTAAGTGAAACGTTAAATATCGATAACGGTTGACCAGGGCTGACTTATTTTGCTGCATACAAAACAAGTCTTGTTGATAAAAGCAAAACAATTGAATTGAGTGCGTTTAAATGTTAATAATATTCAGTTGATTGCCACCAGCGTAAAATGCCAGTAAGTACTGCCTGTCATGAAAAGTGCATGACATGCGTTGACTAATGTGCAGTATTTTGTTTGATGATAAAATGTAGTGTGATGAATTTGAATTTTACAAAATGTTACTTCTGTTTTTCTCCTTTGCTTGGTGCCTGGTTTGTAGGCTTATCATTCCGAGATCGAGGAATTCCAGCGGAAAGTGGGTAATATGGCCATTTTGCCGCTGCGAACAAAAGTACGGGGGCCAGCGCCCAGTGTGAATACTGATAACGACATCATTGATGACTCACTGAATTATTTCAAAGCGAACGTTTTCTTTCGCACATATGAAGTTAAGGTATGTTTACAACACCAGCACACACAGTCATACATATTTTATTCCCATGTTCGAATTGTATCTAATCAATGTTTCTATATGCCAATGCAGTCGGAAGTGGATCGTGTTCTTATCTACATAACGCTCTACATAACCGAATGCTTAAAACGCCTCGAACGTTGTCCCAACAAAGAGCAGGGCAAACAGGATCTATATTCGTTGGCTATAGCCAAATTCTCTTTACCTGGCGACGCCGGTTTTCCGTTGAATGCGGTATACGCCAAGCCGGATGATGCCGACTTAATGCGTGAATATCTGCTGCAATTGCGCCAAGAAACCGGTATTCGATTGCTGGAGAAGGTATTTGATACTCCCGATGGCAAACCAAATAAATGGTGGATCTGCTTTGCTAAAAAACGCTTCATGGACAAGAGTCTTTCAGGACCGGGAGGAGATCGTTACTAGTCAACAAAGCTGTCAAAGACTACATCTATTTTTTTTTGTTTTTGTGTCTCGCCAAACATTTATGTATTCTTTCGCCCCCAAATAATAGAATTATTACGAATTGTTTATTAGTAAATAAATTATACTTTTAAATAACAACTCCAGTTTTATTTTAAATGTTGATATATCGATAAATATTTGATATGTGCAGCATAGACTAAATTTCGATAAAAACGTTAAGTCGACTAGCGATTAATAACGACATTTGTTTTCAGCCCTGCGACAGTGTTGTAAAACGCACTGCACTCCAACGCAAAAGTTTCCTCTGTGGCTGGCGCCAAATTTGAATTGTAAATGAAAACAAAATGTTTGACGATTTGTAATCATTTATTAAAATAATAGATTTTTGTTATTTTTATATCTCGGTTTGTTTCGCTTGAAAGCCAAATTAACAATTGATAATTAAACACTAATGCCACATACAAAAATATAGAGAAGCACGGCAGCAGGTACAACTTAAAATTAATAACAAAAAGAAAAAAAAAATAATAATATTTATGTATAGATACATCGAAGCAAAAAAAAAAAAAAAAGAAAAACTTAAACTTAAAGTACGAGGACCATATGTATGTATAACGTTACAAGATATTCACATGATTATATCATATTTACAATACACAATATTTGGCAAGCAGAGGAACGAACAATGATTGATGCCTTCCCTCAATCACACAAACTTATTGATAATCTCAACAATGCTCTGATACGTGCCTGTCACAATACCCAGCAGGGCAATGATCAATATGGCGATATTCTTCAAATAGACAAGCGTGCCCAGACCCTTTGGCTCCTGGGCGCGTATAACGAAATCGATCAGCACTGGTATCACAAATGCCAGCGATGTGGAGCACAAGGCGCCAATCAGGGAGATGAATAAGCTCAGCTCCGGCACCACCAAAGCAACACCAACTGCAAAAAAAAAAAACAAATATGAAATGCTGATTAGCATGATTTGATAGTGATAAAGGGCAACAACAAGTTACTTACAGGTGAGCATGACCATGAAGAAGCGCAAGATCACCTGGATGGTGATGGGATTCTTTTGGGCGCAGTTATAGCTGCGCTTGAATGGCGGCCACAGGATCTTCATCATCACAAAGAACTGAATGGGATAGCCAAAGAAGACGCCCAAAGCGGCCACGATTTTTACCACCTGTGACATTCTGTACAAAAAACAAAAACAAAAAGTTTAAATAAATAATATTATAATATATAGTATGTAGAATCGTAAAATAATATTAAACAAGAAATTAAAATAACATATTATGGATAAAAAAAATCTTATTTAGAGATCTTTAGATTGAAAAATTCATAAATCAAGATTTCGTTCTTCGTTGGTTCTATAGACTAAACAAAAAGTCTAGTAATTAAATAAATTTATAATCTTCAAATGAATTTTGAAATTTAGTTTGTAAATTTTGCAGTGATTTTTCTTACAAAAGTGAATTAAATTTTCAAAATGAAATTTCATAATTTATCTGAATTAGGCATACAATAATCTATAATGTTTATATAGATAATGTTTCCACTTACACTTCCTCAACCTCCAGATTGAGCGTGATGCTGCCGGCAACGTCATCGCCCCAACGCATATAGCTAACGAATCCGGTGAAAATGAAGAGAGCCGTGATCAACACCATGGTCACATTGAGGACGCCAAAGCGATTCGTGAACTTCTCTGGATCGCGCATCGAATTGCGCAGAGGCAGCACCAAAGCGATGCCTTCGTAGGAGAAGAGAGCGGTGCCAAAGAAGAGCGACAATTGGGTGCCGCCGGTGAAGAGATTGCGTTCGGTTATCGATGGCATCGGACCCTCAGAGAAGGCGATGGTCAGAGTGGCAATAAGGCCAAAGAGTAGCGCAAAGTTTGCCATCATCGAGACGGGCGAAATGTATTTGAGATTGGTCATCAGCGATGGGATCATGGCTGGCAGCAGTGTGATCAACATCACCATCGACATGCTGATGTCGACGCCATTTTGTTGCAGCACCTGTTCCAAAGGCAAGGCAACATTAGTGTTGGAAAATGCGAAACTATTCAAAATGATTTCATTTCAATATAAATTGTGTCTTTCAATGGGCAATTTTAAGTTAAAAAGAAAATAGGTTTATTAAATGTTATTTATTTTAGTGATTTAGTATATTTTTAAAATTTGTAGTTCATAATTAAAAATGCATACTTTTTAAATCAGGCAAATTAGTGTTGGAAAACCGGAGACTATTTCAAATTACATCAATTCAAGTATTGATTGATAGAAAGTAATTCAATTTTAATTGTGTCTTTTAGAATTCGACAAAATGGACAATTTTATGTTGAAAAAAAAATGTTTTTAATTTTAGTGTCTTGAGAAAGTATTTTTTTAAATTTATAGTTCATAATTAGAAGAATAAAATATTTTTTAAGTCAGTCGGAAAGCAAAATAAGTGTTGAAATGATTTGATTTCGATTTAAATTTACATATAGATTAATGGAAAGCACTTGAATTTAAATTATGCCTTTTACAATTTAACAAAATAAAATCAATAATGGGGAATTTTACGTTAAAAAAAAAGAATATTTGTTATATTCATAAACTATACATTAAGCAAATATTTTCCAAGTTACTAAAAAAATATCATTTGATAAACGTTTTTTTTGTTGAATACTAAAAGACGCAATTTAAAGCTTTATAAACCTATTTTTGAAGGACACTATTAAGCAGCTTAAATTAATGTAGACAAAATGTGATTTATATTACTATAAAAAATAAATAATAGGCAATCTGAAATTTATATTTTTTTGTGTATTAAAATTTGAAAAAAATGTAGAAAATAGCAATGTGTGTTCTTATTTGAAAATTACAAAACTAATTAAATAATAGTCAATCTGAGTTCATAAGAAAGATTATAAGTATATAGAAAATAGCAATTTGAATTGGTATTTAAAAAATAAATAAATAAATAATAGGCACTCTGAGTTCATAATTAATTTAACTAGGATGCAGACTGGGACTAACTTTAAAAGATTAAAAGATTTTTTTTTTTTTGTGTAAACTGCACTCACCTGATAGAGATTCTCGGTGATGAAGACAAAGTAGATGGCACAGAAGCCGAACTGGGTGACACAGAGGAACATCTCGACGATGAGTTTCATGGCACGCGACATGCAGCGCAACGGCCGAGGACCGTACTCAAAGCACTTTTCGACCGTATCCGGATAATCGTAGAAGGTGGCGCCCGGTGTCTTTGAGACGGCGACAAGGGAACCCTTGATGAGCAGACGTTCGCAGTGGACACACATGATGGCAATGATGGGCAAGAGGAGCGTGGAGCCAAGGAGTCCGCCATTTTTGAAGCAATCACCCATGGCAAAGAGTCCGGCGCCAACGCTGCCTTTGAAGAGATGCACCGATGCCTCCAGCACAGTGGTTGCATGTCTGCGCTTTGTGGCGCCTTCTTCCACATCGCCAGATGTTGTTGCTTGCTTCTCTGGTTGCTCCAGTTGCTGTTGTTGTTGCTGTTGCTGCTGCGATTGCTGCAGTTGCTGCTCTTTGGGATTGGTTATGTTTAATACACGACCCATTTCGCCAGCTTCGATGGCTTTTTGCTGGTTACGTTGTTGAGTCTGCGACGAAAGTTTCAACAAAATTAAAATATATAACAAAAAATAGAGAAAAAACAACATAAATTTCTTGCAATGAAATTGTAACTAAAATGCGAAAATCAAAGCGAAGCCAAAGACTAAAGCCAAAGCAAAAGCAGCGGTGCCTTCGATTAGCGGTCATTTAAAGAAAGAGAGGGAGAGAGGGAGAGAGAGAGAGAGAGAGAGAGAGGAGTTTAACCCTAGTTAGCCGTTTAATAAACTCCCTCACTCACACACAAAAAAAAACTAACGATTAATTATATTCTATAATAAGAACGAGAATTATTTCATTTATAAGCGATTCTCAGATTTGAAGTTGCTTTTTTTTTGTATTCGTTGAGTTTAATTGTTCGCCAAAAAACAGGTACTATATAATGTTATATATAGTATATATGACTGTGACTTGGTTTAACCCACTGCGAACAACTGTGTTCGAAATGTGCTAAAAGTACATCAGCCGTTTAAACCTTGAATAATTAAAAATGCGTGAGATAATATTCCAAAAATGTTTCGCTTTTCATTTGATATTCGTTATTGTTCCGCATGCATTTAATGAAACTATATTTATTTGCTGAATAATTTGCAAGTTTATTGGTTTTATAATTTACGTATTTTTATTCAAATTTTATTAATTCTTTTTAAAATCACATTTTAATATTTAAATTTTCGAATTTTTTAATCATCGAATTGCAAGTTTATTAGAATGTTTTTTTTTTTCAATTTAATTAATTTTTTCGATATTTTCAACTTTTCATTTATCATTTTTGTTTGATGGCAACAGGTTTTACTTTTACTTTACTTTTACACCCACATTTGGAGTCAATTGTTTTTTGAATCTGATTTGTTGTGCTTCATAAATCACTTAGCTAGGTTAAACTTATAATTTAATTGCTGACGTTTGTTTCCACAACAAAAATGTTGTGCGGTGTTAAATAATATGTATAATACAAGTAGATAATTATTGAAAGCTTGTAGCAAATCAATCGAGAGCACAGAGCACAGAGCACTTTGCTAAAGTCCATCTGCAGATAGCAGATATACAAGCATTTTATAGATAAAGATAAGCTATATCTGTAGAAAATCAGAACGGTAGCACACAACAAAACAAAACAAAAAAAAAAACCAAACTGATATTGAAAATAAATATACACCTCTTTTTATCGTTCACTTTGTGTGTGTGTGTGTAGAACAAAAAAGGAAACTTCGCGCTTTGATTTTGTATTTCGCTTCTCTTTTTTTTTTTCAAAAACGTTTTGCGAAAATGTTGCGCGTGCGTTGAGCGTTTTGAAAAAGAGCGTGTTGACGCGTCAAGAACTCAAACCAGACTCAATTCTCCGTATTCGAATTGGCCAAGAGCAGCGAATGCGACGCCAGCGTCACTGCTCTGTGTGTGTGTGTGTGTGTGTGCGTGTGTGTGTGTGTGTGCGTGTGTGTGTGTGTATAGAAGTGAACTTGCTGCAGTCGAGTGTGCTCGACTAGCAAATACGCTGCACTCCATTAATACTTGAAGCGATCGTCATTGAATTTTCGATAAACTTTTGTGAGATTCTTCAATAATTGAATAGTTTTTTTTTGATAAACTAAAATATATATTTTTTTTAAGTCGTTAATTTCTTTATTAAGTATTGAACCAGTACAGCAAAGAGTACAGAAAAGAGTACTATAACAAACCTCATATTCATTTGAGGAGTATAGTTTAAAATGTATACCTACATACATATTAAAAGTAAATATAAATGTAGATGCATTATTATTGTTTTTAAAAGCTGCCCTTTAAACTTTATATGTATTAGAACAAGTTAAACAAAAAAGACTTTCCAAAATTTGCCTTACTTTAATTTTAATTTATATAAAATACTATAACTAATAATATAATATATCTTGTTTATTATTATTTGAAAAGGTTAGATATAATTAAGATTAACACTATTACAAAAACAATTTCTAACATTATTAGTTTTAATATCTAAATGTTAAATTCTTCAATATTTTTATTATGTTTATTCATTTTTCTAAAACTGACTTTATGGACATGCCCAATATATTGATAATAGACTAAATATATTTTGTAAATACATGAAATAATGTTTAGTTTTTATTTGTGTAATTTTCAATATCAAAAATATAAAAATTTCTGTCTCTAAATATTTCTAATAATGTCTTCATTAACATTGAAAATCTATTTAGTGCAATTCCTCAAATTATAAATAAACTATATATATTTAATGTTGAAACTATATATATTTAATTTGATTTACTTTTATTATCTATATTTTTAAGTTATGAACTAAAGTATTTATATTATATATATATATTATTATATATATATGTAGTTCAATTAGTTGGTTTCGTACCCAACTCACAGCTGAAGCAGCATATTTTACAGGGTATTTAGCTGCATACCTTGCATTTGCAATTCCTCTCTACCTCTCACACTTGCTTCGTTTTGAGCTCTCGCTCTTTCCTTCTCTCACAGATTTTAAGTTTAAGTCTCCATATGTTTTTCTTCTCATCGTCGTTGTTGTTGTTGTCGCTTAGAATGCAAAAATTTTACAAATTTTGTAGCTTTTAATTGCTCATTGCTCTGATTGTTGTGTAAAGTTGAAGTAAGGTGTAAAGCAGTTCTTGAGGCAGCGACTTAAAAGTTTCTTATCAATACACGATTTTGGCAAAATTTGCTTTGGCTCTTATCGTTTTGACTAGTTTTGGACATTCAGCATGATTTCAGTCAAACAGCAAACAGATATAAGATAAACAATTAATGTTGCTACTTAAAATGCAATTAAAAGGAATTCAGCAGAAAAAGTGCAAACAAAACAATAAATCGTTAGTTAAAATTAGTTTGTTGACAAACAAAATACGCATTACAGCGAAAAATGTTACGAAGCAACCGACGAACAACAATCGAGCAACAACAACAAAAACTGCAGACGTAACTATCTGTCGAGCATCTCCGATCGTGTTATGTCAGGAACCGAAATGAACTGGTGAATACTTTACGTAAGAGGAAGGAAGTGGTTCAATAACCAGAGCGAGGGTATGCAAATGCGAAAATGAAATAGAATAAAACAAAAATATGTCAGTCGAAGGTGCGCACGTCGCAAGTTCAAGGAATCATTGTCGTGTACAATGCGGCGTATGCGCAATTTATGCACGTGCCGATCGATCGACCGCAATAAACAAAAAGTGACTTCGATTATGCCTCGATTCAAATTCTTTGCCGAGCATGAATTTTAAAGCGCAACCAGTTCGTGTTTGTAACTACACCTGCCACGCCCCCTTCATGTTCTTCTTCTTCGAGCAGTGTATGGAAATTTACAGCTCTGATTGATTGTTGTTGTTGTTGTTGCTGTTGTTGCTATTTGCGTGTAGCGCCAGTTAAATGAAAATTGCATCGAATTCATAACTCTTTCATGCAGCGCGCTCATTGACAAACAATCAATGATCATTCGTTTTGTTCATTCGTTCATTTGTTCCATCGATCGATGTTTACGGAATTGCACAATTGGATTATATAAGTCACTGGCCAAATGCTTAACGGAAGCGCCATCAATCTAAAAGATCGCAATCGCATCTTCGGCTCGACAGTATAATAAAATATTTTATTTCAAAAGAAGGTATGATAGGTTTAAGGGAAAGATAAAAGTAAAGCTTTCTCTTAATCTTTATAAAAAGAAATAAAGTTTATTAAGAGTATGATACTTTTAAAAGTTAAAAGTTTTCAATTAAAATAAAAACGAGCTTGTACATTTTTAAATTAAAACTCATTAAAAGTACTTTAAAGTTCGGAAAAATGCATTTTCCATTAGGTTCTTATCTTTTTACATACAACTTCATTAAAAAGTCTTCGTACTGCTTATAAAATTTAATTGTAAAGATATAATTTACTTTCTTTACTTCTTTTTTCAATAGATATATCTAACTATTAATATAATCCTTCAAAATAAAATTCTTTATGGGTATGATACTTTTAACTTTAAGCATTTTTTTAATTATAAATTACTTTATTTTTCAATCGATATATATGTATAACTATTAATATAATCTCTAAATATTCTGCCAATTTCAGAATTATCTGTTAATAAATACAAAAGGTTTTTGACAAAATACTGTCGAAGTTTTTTAAATAGAAAAAGCAACAACTACTAAAGTAAAACTAACAAATATCTTCATCTCCATTATAAGCTATACTACAACTTTTTACAGGGTATATAGCCGTGGTCTATAGCAATTTTTCTTTGTCTGCTTTGCTTTTTTGAAGGGCGCTACGCGATCAATGGCAAAACAATTTCGATTAGATTGATTTCGCTCGTATTAGATTAATTTGTGAGGCTAACAAACAGCTACAGCTGTAATCAATTGGACCATTGCACTATAGTATACATACATATATATAGTATACATATATCATATTTGCCATAAAGAATGGAATTCCGGGAGCATACCAATTGAGTGGCTTAGCTATCGTTTCAATTGATCGCTTGATTTTCATCTGCTTCCTTTGGCCATAAGAAATTCGCCGAAATCGTTTTAATCGAATCAATAGATTACGCATTAAATCTGATAATGATAATGTTGCCCCCCAAAAAAAAAAATAAAAATTTTGATATTTGCTAGTGTTCTTGAAGTTTTCCTACTTGACATAAATTATAAGTGTATTTTGATTGGACAGAGTCATATTTTTGTTTTTGGATTGAAGGCTGAATGGATTTGTTGATGATTAAAATATATTACAGACATATTTTTAGTATACATTTTAATGAAAGGAGTGAAGCAAACTTTTTGCATTTGTTGTATTATATATTTTAAAAAGCGGACGTAGGGAAAACAAATTTAGATTGAAAAGTAGATTGACTTATGATTTAAAAAAAGATTTTATGCAAAACTTGCATTTGAAGATTAAAGATATTTTATTTTAAGATTAAACTTTTGCTTCAAGAATGTCAAAAGACTCAAAATTTTATGCCAAACTTGCATTTGAAGATTAAAGATATTTTATTTTAAGATTAAACTTTTGCTTCAAGAATACGATTCAAAATTTTAGCTTAAGGACTTTTCGATCTTAAAAAATATCCTGAATCTTGTTTTATTTTAAGCAATCTAAATTTTAGAACGTTTGATTTTGATACTAGAGTTTGCTTCTTTGCTAAATTTTGAGACTTTTCCATTCTTAAAACATGATTATAATCTTAAATCTCAGGATTGGTCAATCTAGAATTTTCGTAGAATTTTTATCCTCATTTATTTAATTCTGGCATCATATAATCTAGATTGAAAATTTCTGTTTTCTGTGTATAAATAGAAATAAAGTAAATTGAAAAATCCCACAAATAAATTAAACAACTCATTACACTTGTTAGGCGACAAATTATGGCTTCATAATTTATTTACACTTATAATATAGACTACAATAAAAAAAAAGAAAAAAAAAACACTTAATAGACACTTAATCGATAAGGTGGATTTTAAGGCAAATTACAACTAATAAATCATTCTCATAGATATAATATTAAAAGGGAAATTCGAAATTCGAGCAAACACAATCAATGAGTTTCCTCCATGCCAAAGTGCTTGACAATCTCCTTGAGGCTCTCATAGGAGCCGGTGAAGAAACCGAGCAATGCCAGCACCAAGATGATTAGATTCTTCACACATATCCAAACGCCAGGTCCCTTGTTGGGTTCACTCCGTGCGATCAGCTCAATGACGGGCGGAAAGACCAAGGCCAAGGCTGTCGAACATAAGGCGCCAATCAGCGAGATGAAGAGACCCAAGGCAGGCACAAGTTCCGCAATGGCCACTGTCATGTTAATGTTAATGTTTGGCTATAGTTGTTGCCCTGTTTTATTGTATCCACCTTTTGCTACTTACGCGTGAGAATGACGAGAAGAGTGCGAAAGATGAGTTCGCCGCACAACGAACGTCCCTCAAGGCGACACATTTGCTTTGTGGCTGGCCACATGACCTGAACGGCGACAAAGAATTGCAGCGGATAGCCAAGAAGCACGCCCATCGAGACCATCAGCTTAACGCATTGTGCCAGGCTGTCATTAGATAAGTGATTAAGTTCAGACTACCAAAAGTGGAAGTGCAAGGCTCACATGGTATCACCGAGATTGAGGGTTAGACTGCCGCCAACGTGTTCGCCCCATTTCATGTAGCCAACGGAGCCGGCGAACATGAACATGACAGAGACGAGAAACATGCCCACATTGAGTACACCGAGCGTGCTCTCAAACTGGCGTGGCTTGCGCATGGCATTCTTCAGGGGCATCACCAGGGCAATGCCCTCGAAGGCAAAGATGGCGGTGCCAAAGAAGAGCGCCAGCTGTGAACCATTCGTCCAGTAGGCGCGTTCCCCAACCTCCGGCAGTCCATCCTTTAATGCATAATACAACGTTATCGCCAGGCCAACAATCATGCAAACATTGGCGAACAACGACACCGGCGTCAGCCACTTGAGGTTCGTGATCAGCGAGCTGAGGAGCACGGGTATGAATGCCAGCAGCATCACCAGATGGACATCCATTTGTATGTCATAAGCTTGGAGAATCTTTACGAGCACGAAGTTGCAGTTGAAGTTGAAGTTGTGGTTAAAGTTGTTGTTAAAGTTGTGGTTGAAGTTGTGGTTGAAGTTGTGGTTGAAGTTGAAGTTGTGGTTGAAGTCGTTGTGGTTTAAGTTGAAGTTGTGGTAGAAGTTGTTGTTGAAGTTGCGATTGAAGTTGTGGTTGAATTTATAGTTGAAGTCGTTGTTGTCAAAGTTGAAGTTGTGGGTGAAGTTGTGGTTGAAGTTGTGGTTGAAGTTGTGGTTGAAATTGTGGTTGAAGTTGCGGTTGAAGTTGCGGTTGAAGTTGCAGTTGAAGTTATTGTTGATGTTGCGATTGAAATTGTAGTTGAAGCCATTGTTGTTAAAGTTGAGGTTGAAGTTGAAGTTGTGGTTGAAGTTGTTGTTGAAGTTGCGATTAAAGTTGTGGTTGAAGTTGCAGTTGAAGTTGTGGTTGAAGTTGCGATTAAAGTTGTTGTTAAAGTTGTTGTTAAAGTTGCGATTAAAGTTGTGGTTGAAGTTGAAGTTGATGTTGTGGTTCAAGTTGTTGTTGAAGTTGCGATTGAAGATGTAGTTAAAATCGTTGTTGTTTAAGTTGAGGTTGAAGTTGAAGTTAATGTTGAGGTTGAAGTTCAAGTTGCGGTTGAAGTTGAGGTTGAAGTTGTTGTGGTTGAAGTTGAGGTGAAAGTTGAAGTTGTGGTTGACGTTGCGGTAGAAATTGAAGTTGAGGTTAAAGTTGAGGTTAAAGTTAAAGTCATTGTGGTTAAAGTTGAGGTTGAAGTTCAAGTTGTGGTTGAAGTTACGGTTAAAGTTGCGATTGAAGTTTTTGTTGAAATAGAGGCCCAAGTTGTGGTTGCAGTTGAAATTGTAATTGATGTTCAAGTTAGCGTCGAAATTAAGCTAGCAATGTTGTAATGTTTGCGGTGTGGCCAACTCACCTGTTTCACATTCGTGCTGATGAACACAAAGTAGATGCAACAGAAGCCCAGCTGTGTCACACAGATGAACACATCCACCAGCCGACCCATGGTGTGGGACCAACCCCTCAGCTTGATGGGACCATTCTCGAAGCATTGCTTCACTGTAATCGCATAGTCGGCACAGACGGAGTCGCCACGCAAATCGCGCATCTTCTTCGAACAGGCGATCAGGACATGCTGACAATGGATGCAGACGATGGCAATGAGGACTGTGAGCAGCGGGGCAACAATGAGGCCGCCATTCTTGAAGGCATCACCCATGGCAAAGAGGCCGGGTCCAATGTTGCCCTTGAACAGATGCACAATGGTCTCCAGGTAGCTGCAGTTGTTCATAAATCAGCATTATCAAAGTTGAGTGGGGTGGATGAAGGACAAAAGGTTCGCAAGCTGGGAGTTATCCGGAAGGTGGCATTATTATCAAATCATGCAAATTCAGTTTTTGTTGTAATTGGGATTAAGGTTCAGGTTGTGGTATCGTTTTTTGAAATAATTTCCTAATCATTTTTCTGGGTTAATAATGTTTATGTTAGCTGTCTTCCAAGTTAAAAAAGTCCATAGAGTTAGTAGATCCAAAAGTTTGTTATAAAAGGTTTCATTTTTAAAAGCCTTAAACAGTCTTTATTCATTGCAGTTGTCCATTAGTTTGTTAATATACAGTTGATTGGGAAAATTTATAGTTTTGTTTTGTAAGCATTATTTGGGATTATTAGGATAGTAGGAATAGTTCTAGAGGGATAAGGCACTGAAATCCTTTTCCATAGCAGGAATTTAAAAAAATTCCATTAGTGAAAAGGTGTAAAAGGTTTTTTTTTAATTTTTTTGGGAAGGCCTTTTGAATAGTTTTGGTGGAATAAGGTACGTAAGTCTTTCGATTTGAGTAATTACTTTCCAGTAGGTTAGTTTCGATTCAGAGATCCAGATTTTTAGAAATCTCAATAGCATTTTTTAAGCTTATTTTGTGGATAGTTGATTAGGATAGTTGTGGAGGGAACCGTCCTGAAGTCCTTTGAGAAATTCCTTTAGTCAACAGGTGTAAATATTTGTGGATTTTTAGAAATTCGTTTTATAGGAAGGTACTTAGGATAGTTGTGTTGAGATAAGGTAGGTTAGTTCCGATTGCATATGATGTAGAGTAAGGCAAAGGTTTAAGTTGGATCATCCATTGAACACTTAAGAAATTCCATTAGTAAATAGCAGTAGAATATAATATATTTAATTGTGTAGGTTAATTTTTGGAGGGTTTCAGGGGTCCAGGTTTATTTTTTTAAAATTTATTTTGTTGGTAGTTGGTTAGGATAGCAGGAAAAGGTACTGAAGTCCTTTTTTGGGTAGTAAGCAGTTGTAAGGATTTTGTAGTACTTTTCAAATTCATTTTATGGGGCGGCACTTAGGATAGTTATGGTTGGGTAAGGTACGGAAGTCCTTTGCTTAACGTAAGTAAATTAAAGTAGAAAGCTTCGATGACTTATGAAAAAGGTTTTCATGAAATTTTGTAATGCTAAGTAAGGTCTTAAGTCTTAAGGTGCTAAGGTCCGAGTGTCCATTTGTTTGAATAGTAAATTAGTCACAATAACTTGGTGATAATTTGTAAATTAAATTTGGCAGGAATTGTTAGTAAGGAATTAATTTTTGTTTTTATTCACAGTCCTTAGATTATGCCAATTGAAACAAGCAAGCAATTAATAGGAGTTCGAAATTGTTGGGAGTGTTTGTGTTTTTGGGAATTTGTTGAGGATCGGTTAGTTTGGCTTTTGGTGTGTGGTTAGTGATTGGTTCTCCATTAGCCATACCTTGTGGGTGGATGCGACTCATCCTCAGTGGGTTGCTTTCCATTGGCAACAGCGACTGTTGTTCCATTTGCTTCCGTCGCCGGATTCGTTGTCTTCGCATCTGGGCTGCTTTTATTTTGGTCTGTTGCCTGTGGAATGCTTGGCGCCTTTTTTTTTTGTTAGGGTAACGGGGAGGGAAAGATATAAAAAGAATGCTATAGATCTCAGGCGAATTCGGCAAAACTGTTTGTTCAATTGACTGCGACACTGATGACTTTCAATTGCCTCATTTTGGGCAAATAATTCCGGTTTCGAAAGGCATTTTTGTTTGTTAATTGGCTCGTTTAAGGCAATTCAATCAACGTGGCTGTGAAAGAACGCTTTTGAATTTCCTATTAACAGCTAACAGCACTTATGCATGTACAAACTATAATTAATCGCAAATTAATTTAATTTAAACTAATTTAAATATCTCGTTGCTATTGTGATTCCCCTCGCGGCAATATTTTGCCTTTTAAATGTCACGACACGGGGAATCACGTCTGGATCATTGAAATGCATTGAAGCTTATCCAATTTGTATTATGAGAATTTATACTCGAATAGTAATACGATAAATACTCAAAGCTCTACACAATTTATGATGCCTGGGTAATGATTTATGATTTTAATAGAGTCGTGCTGCTTATCGTAAACAAGGCAATGGCAGAGAAACCCAATTTCAGTGATTCCATAAAAACCAATGCTGATTATTGGTTTGCGGCACTAATTAATTTAACGCACTTTGTCATCGTCTGAGTATTTCGAGATCAGCTAACAAACTAACAACAATAACGCATAAAAACGGCAAACAATCAAGGTACGCGAAGGTCGAAGGCAAACAAAATAACCTCATTGAGATTTAAATAAACTAAAAATCGAGTGTGCTCGACTGTGAGATACCTGCTGCCCATTTTTAACGCAAGCTAAGCGGTATTAATGTTAGAATATACCAAATTAATATACCATAAATTTAATAAAAATACACTAAAGTCTATATTTGGTATATTGACATAGTTCTACATTCAAAATATACTATAGAAAAGCCAAATATACCAGATTTTCAGCTAAAGCAACTAAGACCAGTAGTAAATAGGCGTTTTCTCTTATACGCAAGTATGCCTTAAATAACTTCTACAATTTAGGAAATCATAAAGAATCTAGTTATATTGCATGTTTTAAAAATCCCGATTCTAACTTCAAAATTATGCTTTTAATTCGATTTTTGTTGAATTGCGGGGCGGAAGTGGGCGTGGCATAAATTTGGAGCAAGCTTGATCTGTGTCCAAACATAACAAGTGATGTCGAAAAGAAAGTATATATCTATCTGTTATAGTCTCTAGGATCTAGGTGTTCGAACGGACGGACGGACAGACAGACAGACAGACAGACATGGCTATAGGTTTGCCTCCCTTTGCCTTTTACATACTTTTTCCGTAAGCACAAAGTTATAATACCCTTCTACCCAAATGGAAAGCGGGTATAAAAAGATTATATGTGCTGCATGCAAATGTATCTCGCAGATACTTTCCGCCTGCCTGTCTAGCTGACTGCGCATCTTATTATGCTGATAATGACGATATCAAAAAACATGACTCGAGTTAGTTCATAAAACATTCACAACACTTTTAAATGATGTGCACAAAACGTGATACTAATTTTCGTATTTTTATCAAGGCAAACTATTTACGTTTTTAATATTTTAATAGACTTGTTTTTAATTGAGTATTTTGTATTAACTTAAGTGTAAGAATACCCTGTAATTTAACATTATAAATGGAAGTTATTTTATATATATTTATTTAAGTGTAAAAATAACGTGTAATTAAACATCATAAATGGGATTAAAGTAATAGAAATATGATAAATGTGGACCACCGAACTGCTTCTTGTTTAGTGTAGCTTAAATATCTTTTGGTCGTCAAAAACTATATGTATTGCACTCTCATTAACAGCTGCTATACAATCTGATCAACAACCTTCACATTTATTTATGAATGAAATAAAAATTTGTCAATGCTAAAATCCATTAATAAAATCAGTTGGCAACTATATAGTACATATATTAAGTGGCCGATTATTGTGCATTATTTATGCAGCGGAAATTGTTGATGATGATGTACATATATTATATAGACATATTTCTTGTTGTGAAGTTTTCGAGTAGCACGTGACGTTCATTAATAAATTAAGAGTATTATAAGCGAATTATTGAACACACATAAACACACACATACAAGATAACCGTACAACGTGTCGTATAATTGATGTGGATCATTGGAGAGGGCTGTTGGGGGGGCGTCGATAATGTGACGCCATACCACACGATACGCTCAAGTGGGAGTCACAGCGGGTGGAGGGGGCGTGCCCAGAAGAGAGGGCGCCAACTAGAGAACTGGGTCTCGAAGCTTAGTGACATTTTATAAGCACCTTGTGTAAATCTAGACAACACTTTCCGTGACGCTTATCGGCAGCTACTAAAACAAAAGCACTTAAAACAAACGCTGGGCATAAATTGCGAATTCATTGTTGCTATTGCTGTTGCTGTTTTTCTCTCTCGCATCACAACACGGCCAACAGCTATGCTAAAGGAAAAATACCCTGTGATAAGCTGCATGCCAAAAAAAACTAAGTAAGTATATTTCCTACGCATCACTCGGAAATTCTTCCCACGCAAATTGTTTAAATGATGCGAGGAGTAGAAGGAGAAGCAACCACCCTATACATCATCATAAATGCTGTGATATATAGTACATAGTATAGTGCTTGACTCTCGAGACCATTCAGACTTATTCAAGTCAATTCAAAATGTCTTTGTGGAGTGGAAATTTTCCATGCAACGTCAAGGTTTTATGCTTGTGGTGGTGGGGAAGAATGGAATCTGTGGCGATGGAGTTCAATGTTCATGAATTGTGCCGGAAAAGTACGAGACAAACTTCAACTGCAGATCATCGATATGATTTACCATTATTATTATTCATTTCACAAGAGTACAAAGTGCAAAAGCAAAGAGCAGCTGCAGACCTCAGACCTCAGACCTTCAGATCATCGATATAGTTTTCTTTGATTAATAAACACTTTAAAACTCGATAAGAAATGTGAATGGAAAACAAAAAGCAATTTATTTATTTTTAAAACAAAAGATATAAATACCAGCATGATTGCACATAAATATATTCTAATCTAATGCGTTAATGCGTCAAATTTGTATTATCTTAACTTTCTGCTAATTTCTATAGGTAATATCTTTTATCTTTGGCTTGTGGCAATAATATTTACCAACTGTCTACAATATTTGCGATATGATTTCGCGTGGCGTTTGAAGTAAGATAATGCAATTTTTTTTTTTAATTTAATATGCGAATAAAATTGACGTTTCTTGGGGTAATTATATGTTTTTTTTTAGTTATCTGACAACTTTTGCCCGCACAATTAGTTCGAAAATCAAGTTGCAAAACAGCTTTCGAGCAATTATTAATTGCGGCACACTTTCGATAAGAAAGCACTTGAGATTTGAATCTTCATTTAATGTGCTTTTTATGAAATCAATTAAATATAAAAGAAAATGTTCGAAAATTCATTTTAATTCATAAATTGACAACATAAGCCTTCAAATATTTGCAAATAAATATAATTATTTATTATTTAATATGTTAATTGAATATTTATATTGAAGATACAAACATGCATGAACTTCAAACTTAAATGTATCTTAAGAATGCACTTTGTACCTATCATAAATAACCGAAGTGTTTTCTATCTATATAAAATTGAATATGCATAAATCTGCCAGACTTTGAGATACGAACCAATCACCTAAATAAAATGAATTTTGTTCCATTCGAAGAAAATAAAAAGCTACCAATCGAAAAATTGAATAAAATAGTGTCTCAATCATTTTAAATGAAGGACAACATAACTCTGTCAGATTTTAAATGCTGCTAATGATATTTTGTAGTTAATCTTACAGATACAATCTTTAAATTTGCATTAACTGCATTTGATATACAAGAAAATATATTTCATTTTGCAATTTTACATTTAATTTACAAGGTAATATATTAAATATCTTAAATATGCATTTTATGACTCAACTAAATTGAATTTTTTCCCACCTAACTTAAATAAAATCCGCTCTTAATCATTATAAATGGCAGTCAACACAAATCTGCTTATAACTAAGTAGATGCAATTCAATTTGCTTTAATTTAATCAAGCTTTAAAACGTTTGCAAAGAAAATGCTTTTGGGTGTGTGTGTGTGTGTGTGTGTGTAGCAAGCTCAATCTACTTGATGGCAATATATCATATTAGATGCAATTCACTTAATGTATTTCAAAGATACAAAAGTAACTACACAGCCCCCCAATTTATCGACGCCTCTGCTGACATGTGCAACAGCTGAGTTTTATTGAATGATGCGAAATGTTTATTGTTAATGTTCTAAGCTATATATGCATATATATATATACATTTTTTTATATTTATATTTTTATATTTGTCTTTGCACTTGAATTTGTGTGTTTACGTTGGGGAAAATGAAAACGAAGTTGCTTTTCAAGCATTCGACGTGAGAATCAAACATAACTGGTTTTTTGCCTCAGTCAGAACAGTTATAATACATATAGTTGTATGTATATGCAGAGTACTTTACGTATTTATGGAAATTTTCCAAACTATATCTAAGCGAGCACAAAAATAATGATGAAGGGCGACAAGAAATTTTGTGTAAAATGTAAATTTGTAAAACACATTTTCGATGTTTTTTTTTTTTTTAAGATTTTCGAGTATCGTTTTTTTGTGTTTTGTATTTTGTTTTTGGGTATTTCATTTGGCACAAACAAGTACGAACACATACGAAATAAAAAATAAGCAAACACTTTACACACCTCTGCATCCATATCGATTGTTGTTCGTGTTGTTGCTGTTGTTGCTGTTGTTGGTGTTGTTGTGGCGAGAAGTCGGTCAATGCACGAGACAGAATAAATGGACGCGTAATTTGGTAAATTCTTCTTGGCGGTTTTCTTAATGATTTATTTATATTAGCGTCTGAATCAAATTGCAGGCATTGTTTTTGTTGTTGCTGTTGATCTTGTGGCTCACTCCTTGTTGCCAATTGGTGTCATCTGTTGTTTGTTGTTGTTGTTGTTCTTACGGATGCGTTTGCCTTACGGCTTTTTTATTTTTACTTTTGTGTGTTTCGTTCTTTAATTTTTGTTGTTGTGGCTCAGAACGCAGCGTGTGTTAATCGCTTCACGAAATCATCAAGACTGACGCTGTCCGTATTTACAGCCGGCTCTCAATGACGCTGACGTCGCTGTCGCCGTTGGCGTTGGCGTCGCTGTCGACGTCGACGTTGCTGCTGCTTCTGCCGTAATCGTGACGACGTACGGTAAAAGTTCTGTGTTCACACAATTTCGGCTCTGTTTGTCATCTCCCTTTACTCTCTCTCTCTCTATCTCACTCTCTTCATCTTTCTCTCTCTCTCTCTATTTATGCAGACTCCTCTCCATTTCGGTGACATCCGTGCGCTGTGGCTCATTTCAAAAATATTCATGCGTGACGTCACTTAAGCAGGCAGCACGTTCAAGATCATTTTACGCCTTTATCCAACGGAATCGGTTCTAATGTCCGAACCGGTTTTATGTTTATACCCGCTACACATAGTGTAGAAGGGTATTATAGCTTTGTGCCGACAGGAAATGTATTTAACAGATAGAAGTAGGTATCTCCGACCCCATAAAGTGTGTATTCTTGATCGGCGGCAACAGCCGAGACGATCTAGCCAAGTCCGTCTGTCTGTCTGTCCGTCTGTCTGCATGAGACTCTGGGTCTCAGAGACTATAACAGATAGAGCTTTAATTTTTTTTTTGACAGCTTTTATTATGTTTAAACGCAGATCAAGTTTGTTTCAAAATTTTGCCACGCCCACTTCCAGCCCCGAAAATCCACAAAAATCGAATAACAAGCGTATTTTTAAAGCTAGAATGCATTTTGCATCTTATATACAATAATAACTATAGTCTTTGTGATTCCTGAAAATTTAGTTGCAATCAGATAAATATTCTCGAAGTTATTAAAGAAATACTTTTGTATGCTTTGGCTGACAATCTGCTATATTTTGCACTCTATAGTATATCTCGAATGTAGTGTCATATCAATATACCAAATATACCCTTTGGGATATATTTTTTTATAGTATTTTTATATTATATTATTTTTGTATATTTTGAGATGGGTAACGGGTATCTCACAGTCGAGCACACTCAACTGTAGCTTTCTTACTTTATTTTTTATTTTTTCTTCATATTTCGATGTGTGTGCCACAAGCAACCCGCCACCCGCCACATGCCACCCGCCTGCTCGACACTGTGGCGCTGTCGCCGAACGTACCGTGACGTCCAATTGAGCGGCTGTCCAACAGGTTGTCACTCAGCTGATGGCAAGTTCATCGCATCGCATCAGCTGCGCACTAAATATGTGTGGGGTATTATAGGCTATAAAAACGATACAAGAATAATCAACAGCGCATTTCTTTCAATTGGTCAATACTATAGGAAGAACGTTCAAAATTATATGTTATTTCTGGAAATTTGTTTATTTAGTCTTAAATTTGCACTGCTTATAATAGATACACGATATATATTTGAAATGCTTTAATATGATTTCATATAATGTATGAAATTTAATCAGAAAGTCCTAGTACTAGAAATAGATTCTCATTTCAAAATGTACTCAACTAATTTAATTTCAATTTTAAATGTAATAAGCGATAACAACAGGGAATTTCAATTAGAAAATACTATAGGAAATATATATTTAACATTATGCATTATTTTTGGATTAAAATTAGAAAATTTCTTCATTTCGTATAGATTATAATAGCCATAAGATAGATATTGTAGGTGATTCAAAAACGTTTAATAATAATGTATTAGTTTTAATAAACAAGTCCTGAAATAAACAAAGATTTTTATTTAAAAACACATCTAATTTAAGTTAAATTTTTTTAAATGTAAAAAAATATTGTTGGAAAATGTAAAAAGTTAATTGTAGATTAATTTTGTTTAATTTATAAAAATGTGTGCAACCAATTTTAGCGAATTTTGTACTTTCTTGGAATAGTTTAAGTTTAATTTTGAACATTTTTAAAACTGTCTCATAACAATTTTAGTCTTTTTCAAATTCTAAATCAATGATTATTTAAAAACATATGGAGATATATAAATAGACGTTAATTTAAATTAATAAATAACTATAAACATTGAATATATAAAAATGTGCATTACTATCTATGTAATTTTGTAAATTAATTAATTACAATACATTTTTAAATACATTATTTTAATTTTTACAGGGTATTACATTGCCATGCCATCCACAAGTGAATCCATTGGCAACACTTCAATCACTTGCAAAGTATGTGGAAGACAAATAATCAATTCGCCAAAAGACAATTGACAAACAACAAAAAACAAAACAAAAAATGAAATTTTCTATTTTTTATTTGTGTGTGTGTGTTTTTTTTAGGAGAACGTTACTTGACACAGGGTATTTTCAATTCGTTACGTCAATATGGGGCGCTTCTTTGTTGTTATGTTGTACAATAGATGGACCTTTTAATGAACTATTTCATTTCATATCTATTTTATTTTAATTTTAAAGCAAAAGCCGACTTTTGCCTCTTTGAGAATTGCATGCAAACAGACATCGGCACTTAAGAGTCGCGTTTTCTAGATTAATTGAAAGTGAACAGACAAATTGTGATTCTGCCTTTTCCCTTCATTGTCCCTGATCTTAACTTTTTTTTTTGGGCAAGTCTTTGAGAGAATTCGATAATAGTTTATTACGTTGTCTGTTACAGTAATCAAAAATGATGATTACATTTTAAGTCACGCCCAAATAAATTAAACTAGTTTTGGATCTTTAAAATTCAATTTCTTATTATAAATTAGCAAATTTAAAAACGTGAAATCTAAACCTTCTGAAGTATTTTTTGTGCATTCCAAAAAGCGTAACTAAGCAATGTGTACCCAATAAAAGATTAACTCTAATGCATTTCTTATATTTTGCAAATCATAGCACAACCTTGACCCTGATCCAATAATACACTTTGGTGCATATCAATAGATACAAAATATATATTAGCACACACTTAAATGTGTCGAAAATTGATAAATGGTTTAATCTTTTGGTTCAAATGAATTCGATTTAATAAACAAATCTCTTCAGTTGCGGTTTTGTTGCCTTCTTGTCATGTCAACATTTTTGTTGATATTGGCAGATAATGGAACTTAATATATTAATGTGCTTAGCATAGTAACAGAATACCTCAATGATACTATATACTGCAATTTGCCATAAAGTGCTTTTGTCGTTAATTATTTCTCATTATCGCAAAATTTATTGTATTGATACTCTAATAAACGGTGCAATACGTCTGTACTTTATTTGTTGATTATTTTTCATTAAGGATTTAGGAATTTATTCAGAACAGTCAGGGGAAAAACCAACTAAAGAGTGTGAGTGAAGTGATGACGTTGAAAGTGAAATTGTCGCTTGCTCTCTATGATTATATACGACCTAAAGTTACCTTCCAGACAGATCTACAAAACACTTTATACACATAGATTTAGTCTTTCATACTTATCAGGTTTGTATGTTTTAATTGATAGTAGAAAATAATATATACTCGTATGTTATTAGCAACAAAGAGTTATTTCACAGTGATTACAGTTCTACTTGAAAGACAATATCTATGAAGTATCAAAGTCAATGTAGTCTACTCGTATAATGTGCGTTTGTTTCCTCCCTCCCGATCTCTGATTAGAAGTCTACTTAAACAATTCTTCATTACTTTTGTTCCGAATTTGATATGCGACACGTGCTCTCTTCCTTTCGTTATTAGTTGATAATCATATGAATTATATATTTTAAATACTTGCATTTAAATCAAACACTTGTAATCATAGAGTAGAGACTTAGTTGGAAACGTGGCCCTTTTTTCTAATTGACGGCATCAAAAAGAAAACATGTAATTAAAACAAAAGTGTTGCTTTTCGCTATGCGTTGTATTGTCTGTTACGATATGTGACTACCTGAAATGTTGTTATTAACTTTTGCTCACCCGTGCCATATTCAAGTTGTCTCTCTATCTCTCTTTGTCTCTCTCTTTACTCTCTACCTTCTGCTAATGACTGGAGATGGGCGTGCAACTTTCTTTCGACTAAGCTGCAAGTTTAAAGAAATGATTCGAAGTAAGCACTATATTAAATATAAAATACATGCGAAATCTCTAAAATCCCCTTTATTAAAATACGATAGCTTGGTACGCTCTCCTCTCTAACGTAGTTCTCTTCTGCAATGTAAGTCAAAGATATAATATATAGTTGATGTTATTTTAAATAATATACCATTAAAAAAAGTAATGTAATCCTTTAAAGCAACTATATCCTTTTGCGATAGTTTTTCACGCGCTCAACTCTTTGTACATCAAAAATATAATATATAATTGATGTTATTTTAAATAATATATCATTCACAAAATAAGCAATGTAGTCCTTTAAAGCAATTCTATCCTTTTGCGATAGTTTTTCACGCGCTCATCTCTAGCGTCGTTCTCTTGTGCGATGACTTGCCGTTTGAGCTTAAACGTTGTTTAGTAACGCTCGAGTAATTACAGCAAATAAAACTTGTTGCTGCTTACTGTCTCATATGTTATATATACTCTTGTTATTGTTGCTGTTATTATTATTATTATTATTATTATAATTACAGTCGTTGTTTGCCGTCTGGTGACAGCAACTTCTTGTGCGACGTTTTCTAAAGCAACAAGTTACGCCTTGGCGGTGCTTTACCTTTTTACCCAGAGGGGGAGGCGATGGGAGAGGAGGGGCGCGACAGGCCAAAGTTGATAACGGGTAACGGGGCCTGGCGTCAACGGCGAAAGTCAAAGGCCGTCACCGAGGGCGGCCGTCTCTTAACGGCAGAATAAATGTGTAGAAAGTGAAAGAAGTGTCAGCGAATGTTATAGGCTTATTTTTCATACGATAAACATCTCTATCAAGATGCTACTTCCCGATGCGCGATCCAGTAATGCACGTGTATGCGAAACGTTTGTTGATTATTTTATTACGTGGACACCTTTCACAGTGGAACAGTGGATAGGCAATAACCTCTTAGCTATTTGATCAACTTGTCGATAAGCGTAATCGATTCATTTATATCAGTTAGCTTTTAAGCGAGAAGCTCCTTTCTACAACACTGCTTTGGCAGCAATAATGTAAACAATGATTTCAATGATTGCATTGATTACTCCATTATTTCCGGTTATGAGAATGCCAGTCGGCTGCAGTTAGTCTGTTGCACCCCACTGTGCAACTGACCGACTTTGTTTTTCCATTGCATTGCCTGGCGACGAGTTTCTAAACTAGAACTTGCAATATGACAATTGTCAGCGCCAAGCGGCAACCATAAAGTGCAAGCAGGAAAAGCAAACACATGGTTTGTGCACAGTGGAACCAACATTGTTGCCTCAGTAAAATGCATTAATTTGCGCTATATAAGAACCTTTCAAATCATTGTTATCGATCTTTAAAATACCATTAATACATACTTTGTAAAATCAGCAAAAGTATATTTACATTAAGTTTCATTTAGTTAATACCTTTTTTTTATATAGTTTTATTTTCTACTTACAATTCGTGAAGTTGGCAGCTTTAAGCTTAAGCCGCTAGAATTTGGTGATGCATTATTGCACAATTTGATAAGTTGGCTGCTCCAGGATGCCGTTGAAATACGTGAAGTTGGCTGCAACTGTTCGCTTCTTCATAACAATAAGCTTTGCGCAATGTTGCAAAATATAATAAGTTGGCAGGATTTCGTTGAAGTACTTGAAGTTGGCTGCACGTGATCGTTTGTTTACAAAAATAAAGTTGTTAAACTGTTTGTGGGCGAGCAATATTATTAACAACAGGAAGTGCATAAGTAGTATAGTTTTAGCATTGTCATGCATTTCACTCTGCCAACATCTTATTTAACGCATGATTTGGCTTTTTTTGCTAATAGAATTTTGTGATTTCGTGCTGCTAATTTTGGGGTGCAATAATGTGAACAAAAAATAAACTTAAATGTATTTTGTTTACATCTAGAAGTCAAGGTAAGACGGAGTTTATTTTACAGTGCATTTAATGCATTTGCTTTATGGCAATAGTTTAATTTTATTGAACATTTGAAAAGTATATTAATTTTTATCGGCAGCAACTAAGCAAGCAGTTTGTTGTAACCAAAATGATGTTTTCAAGTGAATAGCTTTGAACTGCTTGTCTCGATTAGTAATCAAACGGCAAGCAGTGCATTTGGCGCGAATGCAAACAATGAGTTCTGAACTTTCTAAACGCGTGTGGAGCACCGCTTTTAAACCACTGTGCATTACTTGCTGTCATTTCGTGATTAGATCGACAATTTGCAATGCTTCGATGACTATCGCAGGGCAACTAACCGACGACGACGACGACGACAACGACGATGAAGCAGTTCCAGAACTTTCGGTTAGCGGAGTTTGCGGGTAGGAAGACACAGCACAGACATCTTCACTGAAACGTTACGGCCAAAAGTCAAGCAGCCGAAACTCTCGTATGACAAGCGAGGGGCGGCGTCTCTCGCTGTCTTGGCCAGCACAAAAAAAAAAAAAAAACCTCGATAGAGTTTCTCCAAATACGTTTAGCGGCTTTGGGTAGTTGTTTCATTTCGTTACGAGACTCGGTGGCAAACGGTCGCAATACGCGTTTTAATTCCTTCCAAAGAAAACAAAACAAACAAAAAAAACAACAACTTCAAAATCAAGTTGCAGCTACTCGCAAGCTAAGTGCACAAATAAAAACAACAAATTTATTACAATAAAAGTTCAAAATAGATAGAAGGAAAAGCAAATGCCTGCCTTCCACATAGTCGTAAAACTGCTAATGCTTCGCCTGCTGTTGGCCAATTTATCGGGTCTGTCGCCGGGGTCTCTCGTGTGTGCCGGCTATGACTTTGGCTATCATCCCAGTGCCGAGGAGTTTGACAATTTGTTGCGCGAGACGCGTACCTGGACACGCGATCTTCTTGCCAACGGGCAACGTCGCGAAACTTTTGTGCCGCGCTTCCAGAGACGCCACGAGCTATCGCCACACAAATCAGAGCTGGACTTTCAGCTCTTCAGTGATGTGGATCAGGAGCAACAGGAACAACAGCAGCAGCCATTTGCTGTGTTTGAATCGGTGCCCGAACTGGAGATACCAACGACGCATGTGCAGAGTCAGCTAATTGAGATACAAGATCAACCACAACATGCAGCCACAGGAACATCAACAACATCCACATCGACAACGCCTGGCAATACGAGTTTTCCCATCTTCTTTACGAATCCTGCCACAGGCATTGTGTATGCCATCAGCGAGGTGTCCAAGTCGCATTCGCAGTTACCCAATGGCAATGGCAATAATGACAGCGATGGCATTGCCATCTATGTGACCAAGCAGCAATACGATGCCGATTTGGAGGCATTGCGTCACAAATACGAGCAGCAGTGCGCTAGTCCAGCTCAATCGCCGCCAGCTCAATCGGTCATCTCCTCCTCCTCCACTTCCTCAGTCTCTAAGAAACCCGCTACGTTGACCACAGCGCGTCCACAGATCATACGGCTGCAGAAACCGAAGAAAACGCCCGGCACAGCGGCGGGCAACAACAAGTTGCCACCGCATAAGCCACCACCGGTCATGGTTAGCACCGGTCACATAAGCGATCAACTAAAGCTGCCCACAAGCACAGCGCGTCCACAGCGCCAACCAAGTCGCACACCGAAGCCGAAGCGCGGCAAGCGCAAGAAGAAAAAGAAACCCGCCAAGAGGCGTCCAGGACACAAGTTGAGCGCCCCAACCACAGCTGGACCGCAAATTGTGCTGGGCAAGCGCACCACAAGTCGCCCGCCCACAGCCAGCTTAAGTCTGGCCACGCAGCTGGAGAAGCCTCATATGCCGCCACAGCCAACGGCGACGGTTGTTGCGAGCACCATCTTCAATGAGCAGCCCTTTGTAGTCTCCAGTGGTTACATCGAGTTGCCCCATCAACGGCAGCGTCGAGCGCTTGCTGCGCAGCCGGAGCCTGTGGCCGCCAGACCGATAAGCAGCGGCAAGAAGCGTCCGAGCAACAATCGGCGACGTCCGAGCAGCGGGGGTGGAGGCGGCAGTCGCGGAACAAGCGTCGGTGGAGGACGTGGCAAGCCGCAGCAGGCGACTCCCACAAAGCCAACGCTTAGTCAGCAGAATGGCGAGTCTGGTTATCGGATACCAGTTGCAGTGCATCTGCTGCACAACAAGCACAAAGGCAGCGATGAGGAGGAACACGGCAATGTGCCTCGCATCGGCGAGGAGCCTGCTAAGCTGCACTCGGAGGAACACTACAAATCGTTATCCATGGAACCAGCGAAACTGCATTCCGATGAATCCTACAAGCTGTCTCCTCTAGAGCATACTAAACTCAATTCTGAACAGCCTACCAAGCTGCGATCCGAAGAATCTTCCAAGCTGCCTGCCCAGGAACATTCAAAGCTTCACTCCGAGGAACGCTCCAAGTTATCTCCCCAGGAGCATACTAAGTTAATTTCTGATGAACCTGCCCAACTTCAAGGCGCAAAGCTCCCCAAGGTGCATTCCGCAGAACCTTCTAGGCTGCATTCTGAGGAACGCTCAAAGCTGCACTCAAAGTTCACCGCCCGACGTAACAGCGCTGAGTCGGACTTTGATTTATTTGATCTGTTCACTGGCGCAGATTACGAGGACGATGATGATGCCTACTACGATCAGGAAGAGAATAAGCACATCAAGTTGATCAAGCGACTGGCGAACAGGCGCAAGGGCAGCACAATCAAGCCACAGCAGGAGGAAATAGATAGTAGCTCAGCAGAGGAGGGTGCCGATTTTGGAGCTATGGAGGAGGACGATCCCTCAAAAGGCAGCAACAAAAAACACGATATTAGCAGCAGCAGCAACAGCAGCAGCAGTAGTAAATCAAATATAACTACAGTGCCAGACAAGCAGAGCGCAGAGAAAACATCCTCAGAGGAACAGGAGAAGCAATCCTCAGAGGAGCTGGAGCAAAATTCCTCAGAGGAACAGAAGGAAACCCACTCGAATACCAAGCAGAGTAGCAGCAAAAAGCGCATTAAGCGTCGTCCAGCGGGCGCTTCCGAAGAGTATGAGTACGATGACGATGATGAGGACGAAGATTCAGAATCGGATTCAGAGTCTGGCATTAGCAGTTTCTTTCGCATGATATTCTATCCGGTGCAGGTGGCAATGTCGCGCATCTTTGATGGCTTCACCGGCCAGTCGGAGGAGCAGAGCGCGGAGGCGAGTGCAAAACCCAAATATCCAACCATAACGCTTTATCACAGCACCGCGCACAGCAATAATGCCTTGGCTATCGACGAAGACGAGTACGAGGAGGATGAGGATGAGGACGACAGAGTGGATGAGAGCAGCTCGTTGAGCAGCTGGTTTAGCTACTTGTTTGGCTTGGGGCGACACACCAAGAAGATTGGCAGCAGCAGCACCACGGCCAGGCCAACGGCAGCTGCGGCGGCACCTTTAGAGGCACCACCGTCAGAGCCAAGCGGTTGGCTGGAGTCTTGGTTTGGCTTTGGCAAAACAACAACGCAAGCATCCAGTGAGGAGGATGACTATGACAGTGAGTACCGCTCAAAAGTGAAGTGAATGAAGTGTTAAGCTGCTAGTGCGAGCAATTTGATAGACTATGCAAATACCCTTTACAATTCAGAAGTGCCAGAACAAGTAGAAAACTAGGAAGATGTGTCCCATGTGTGACTCGAAGATGGGAGAGTCTTAGATAGATTCAATTCGAGTCTCGAATGTTTCAAAATGGGACCTTTATTTACTTAATTCATTTACAAAGCTATCCCGCTACTTAGAACATTTGTGTTAATGCTAAAGCAAAGTTGAAAAGTTTGAGCACAGCTACTGACTCAGAAGTGACTGTATAGGGTGACTGCAAATCGGGCACGCTCGCTGTCAATTGAACCCATAAAAGCAAAATCAACTCAAATGGCACACACAGGCTGGCCAACTAAGCAGGTAATTGCGCTGCGACCCACTGACCCCCTCCGCAGTGCTCTAACGGTAGCAATTGCCCCATCGGGAGTTAAACTGTCCCCCCCCGTTTCAGACAGTCGCTTAAGGGGCGCCACGCTTTCTGCACAGTGAGTGCGAGCAGCTAACCAGACTTGAGCCTACGATTAACACGCTTTTAATGTGCTCTTTCTCTCTCTCTCTCTGGCACTCTCTGTTACTCTCCACTCGAATCTTAAGAGTGGTTTTCCAGCTGGTTTGAAGGCACTGCTAAGCCAAAGGCACGTCGACGCAAGACAACAACGTCGACAACGAGCACCACATCGACAACGACAACGATGCCGCAAATGCCCATCTTAACTATTGTGGATCCGCTGCGTAATCCCCAAAACTGGATTGGCATTCTTGCCCATCACATTGCGAATGCCACAGGCGGTACAGCAGCAGCAGCAGCAACAACAAGTACCACGCACAATCCATTACTGCAAGCGTTAGTGTCGCGTGCCACAAGCACCACAACGCCACAGCCCGATGTGCCGCGTCGCATTAGCTACGAGAAGTACCAAATCTGGCGACTTAAGCCGCAGGATGAAGCACAGGTGCGTGCCCTAGAGGAGTTTAAGAAGGGCGAGGATGGCAACAAGATGCAGTGGCTCAAGGGTCCCAGTCTCAGGTGAGTTATGACTTCCCCCAAAATGGACCAGGAAACATTACTCTTACTGCTTTCCCGCAGAGGTCTAACGGATGTTCTTGTGCCACCCAAGATGCTGGTGGACTTTCAGGGCACGCTCAATTTCGAGAGCATTGCCCACGAGGTGCTCATCTTTGATGTGGGCAAAGCCATTGCCTATGAGCGCACCAAGGAACAGTATTTGTATACAACACCGCCAGCCTCAAGGCGACCCACCAAGCATCCGGCGACAGCGCACGCTATGAGCTGGAATAAATACCATGAGCATGATGACATACTGAAGTATCTCGAAACAATGCGCATGCGACATGCTCAACTCCTTGAGCTGATACACATCGGACGCTCCTACGAGGGTCGTCCTCTCATCGTGGTCAAGATTGAGTCGAAACAAACGGCCGCTGCAGCCACTGCGGCAGCTGCCGCCAGTTATAAACGGCCGAAGCACAAGCGTCGTTCAGGACAGGCGAATGCGGTGTTCATAGAAGCGGGCTCGCAGGGTCTGGCATGGATTGGGCCAGCTTCGGCTACCTGGATGATTGGCGAGCTATTGCGAATGATGCGCACAAACAGTGAGTATTCATCTAAGGATTTAGTAATTTAGTCAGAGAATAACGTTGAGGTAGGAGCTTTGGGAGAAAGTCCTAGCAGCAAAATTACCAGAACAAAATTTAAAGGGGATAGCTCCTAGAACAGGAAGAGTATGGAATATGAGAATAAGGCATAAACTTTTGTAGGGAAAGTCTTTAAAAGAGGTCTGGGATAATTCCATAGAAAGTTCCTTCATCAAAGCATCACTTTTCCATTAGTTCCTGCTTGGGTAATATATCTGTGAAAAGTAAACCTTTGAAGGAAACTTCTTAACAAAGGAATATATCATAAGGTAAAGCAAAGCTTTTTGATATTTTTGTTGACTTCACTTTTCCACAACTTGATTTTATTTGCCCTGTTCATGTCTACGATTTTGAATTTGAAACTGATTGCGAAATCACAAGAATAAAGATAGGGGCAGATGACCGTTTACTGACTATGGAAGAACTCATGAGCCCTGTTCCGCAACCAGATGAGCCAAGTTGGTGGTTGTTTCATCTCGATGAGAATCGAATTTCGTCTCGATCTATCAAAAATGGCGCGACCCTGACAATCGCTATAGACGCGCTTGGACTTTTGAGGCTTGGCTTTGGGTTTCGCTTTGGATGTGATTCCCAGTTTAGCTGCACAGGATTTGGACGGTTTGCTTGCGATGGCTTTTAGTTTGGGCTTCACAGTTTTTTTGCATTTGTGAACGCATGCTTTTTTACCGGCGGCTGTGACGGCTTTGTTGCACTTACTGCAGCTGGAGCTCGAGGTGGTGCCCGAGGATTCGATGCCTGTGGCACGATGTCGGCAGGTGCCCCCGCCGTGTGTGACCAATGTGATGGCAAAGGCGAGGATCAGCAGACTAAGAACGGTGCCGACTGCCACATGCACATTGCGATTCGCATTCTTCAGTTCGATCAGCAATTGTACAATGTAATAGCCCAACGTAATCCAAAAAGTAATGGTGCAAACGGCAAAGAAACTGCAACCGAATGGGAAAACAAATTCAAATATGTAGGAATGGGGTCTCTAGAAGTTGTACTTACACCAGTATGCCCAGCACCTCCATGAGAAAGGTCAGTATCGTATTGATGTACTCGTTGCTGCAGACACGAATTCCCGCCGACTTTTGACCCGCTGCTGTAGAGTTCTTTTTGCACCCGGCACTACAACCGCTATCAGTGCCACAGAATTCATCGCAGTGCAACGATTCACGGCAGAAGCCACCCGTATTCAAGATGCCCGTATTACCCTGCAGTATCGCCGGCAAACCGAACGTATCCCGACCCATAACCATGTTTGCCATAATTATTCGATCATCGTCGTCCTTGGTCGCGCAACCCGCGGGTGGAGATAGAATTTTTTGATAGACACCCTGAGTTATAGTCGATTTACGCTGCGTCACCACACCGCCAAAGATAACACCTGTTGAACTCTCAGTCGAATCTGGGCTAGAGCCCTCACGTTCAGCGTCATATTGTGCGCCGAGACATTTGCACTTGGGATCGTTGGATTTGGCATCATTCCTAACGATATTTTGTGGACTGCAGCCTTGTTTTGGTTGACTCCGATTAATTGCTTCCACTTCGGGATTTGTGCGATAGCCAGGTCCCGCTTTTTTGCCCATTATTGGACACGTTCCTGTTCCGGGTTTACTGCTGGGTACCATGCCAATTCCCCCGGGTGGTTGACCGACTCCCATTCCCGGTCTCATACCTGGTCCCATGCCTGGTCCCCCACACTTCCCTGAATTGCTTAGCGGCGTTTTGGCAATCTGGCCGCAAATGCCCAACTTGCTCTGAGCAATTGCTTGGACTTGCGCTTCGTGTTGTTCCCGTGCACGATTCTTGCATTTGATACACGGACACGGCGGTTGCGCAAATTGCCTGGATGCCATGCCCATGCTTAAAGGCGGCGCTGATCCTGGACCCATGCAAATGCATTTGGCAGCCGACATTGCGCTACGCTCTTCGCCCCCAGAGAACTCCCCTCCTATAGACCTGAAATCTATTTTATAATAATTTTGGAGTAAAGAGCTAATTTTTGAAAGATGGAAAAGTGAAAAGATTGTGCCCAATAGCCTACATGGATGAGGGAAATTAAAAATGTGAAATGTAAAATTTATAAACACATTGCAGACACCGATGTCGAGCACGAGTTCATACGCAACACGACGTGGTACATAATGCCAGTGCTCAATCCGGATGGTTATGTCTATAGTCACGATTACGATCGTTTCTGGAAGAAGTCGCGATCGCAGCACGTAGCCAAGCCAAGTGCCGGACTGTTGGATACGGCGATGACGTGGCTGCAACAGAAGCAGGCCAAGGACAAGGTGTGCTACGGTGTCGACTTGGATCGCAATTGGATGCATCAGTGGGGCAAGCGAGGCAGCTCGAAGGGACCATGCAACGAGTTTTATGCCGGTCCGGCGCCCTTCTCTGAGCCCGAAACGAAAGCGGTGTCGGAGTTCCTTATGGATTATCGCACCCAAATCAAGGTGAGGTCTATTTAAACATTCTCAAGTGTCCCCTTAGCAGCCTTTATCTTCACTTTGCGCCTTTGCAGCTCTTTGTATCACTGCAGGCGTATGGTCAAGTGGTCTCGTATCCAGTGAAAGCAAACTCCACCTTCAATGCGGAGCGCTTGGATGATTTTCTGGACGTGGCCATGGTGGGTGTCGATGGATTGCGCAAAAAGGGCAGCAAGTCACGTTATAAAGTGGATTCGGCCAACGATTTAATTGAGCAGCGTTCGGGTAAATTTCAAATCACTTTACTCTATAGTCTATCTTCTATCAATTGATCTTTGCAGGCTGTGCGGATGCCTTTGCTGCCTATGAGATTGGCATACCCTTTAGCTATACCCTGCAGCTGGCCGATAACGGCGTGCACGGCTATTTACTGCCCAGCAGTGCCATCGAGCCGACGGCGCGCGACGCCTTTGAGATAATTAAGGGTATGTTGGACTACATCTAAGGCCCAATATATCGCTTAGCGGCCTCAACTAGCATCCAGCAAAATCGTTAAATCAAAACATTTTTCATTGGTTTGGACCAATTACACACACTATCTCGCTTAACGGCCTCAACTATAACCCAAAAAAGAAACAATAAATAAATAAACAGGCCGCTAAGCGAGAAGATCTTAAAGAGTTATTTTAGTTTTTTTTTTGTGGCCGTTAAGTGATATGCCGCTAAGTGAAGGTTACGTGTATTCAACGAGTTCTATTTTCATTTTGGGCGCCACAAACAACTCAAACATTAGTTCCTTTTCAATGGCGCATTATATATTACATAGTTCATAGTATATTTTTTTTTTGTTTTTTTTTTACAGTCCTTAATTTATATACTACATTGTTTAGTCTTAATATTTATAAACGTATGTGTGAAAATAGCAATTAATAAATATTAATTTATAACACAAATTTCAGAGTTTTAGTTTCATTCACATTTAACATAAAGAAAATGATGGAAAGTTAAATATTTATAGCATGGATGCCATGCAAGTCGAGTTCCAAGTTCCAAGTCATGGGAACAAAAATGTTTGCTACAAATAGCAACAAAATGCGATATTGATTTTAATATCGAAGAGTTGCAACCAAATCTTTTTACAAGAGTTTGCATTATACATTTCTATATCTAAGAGTTGCAACTGAATGAGGTTTACAAAAGTTTTCATCAAATTTCAACATAAATTTGTTTGCATCAATGAGCTGCAAGAAAATTAAATATTTTACAAAAGTTTGCCACAAATTGCAACATAAATTTCCATATTCCGAAAGAAATTTATGTGAGGAACATTCTTTGTTTTGTTGATATCCATTTTTCAAATGCTAGCTTATGTGCAACTAGCAGTCAATGGACAGGCACTTAACGCAATCCCTGCGAGACTCGAATGCGCTCTGCGAGCTCCGCGAAGTTGGTGAACAACTTGTTGCCATAGAAATAGAGGCCAATGAGCAGCTTGAATTGCGCTGCCGACAATGGATATGTTTCGCTGGGCATAATGACAATGGTATCCAAATGATGTTGATCCTGTTGCTGCTGCTGCTTTTCAGGCTTGGTGGACATGCGCAACATTTCGCGGTAGTTACAAAAGGCGGCGGCACATTTGGCAATGAGACGCACCAGCGTTTCACGTGAACATTGTTGCAACACGGGCCGACAGATAAGTTCGGCGATTATCGAATGCATGTCGAAGACAATCAAATGGGGACGCGGCGCACAATCGACGAGCTCAATAAGGCGACGCGGGGCGCTCTCAATGTCCTTGAATGTGATGTGCAGCCAATGCTGCAGTTGTTGCAGCGAACGCGGTTTCTCAAGAAAAATGCTCGACATTTTCCGTTGTGTCAGCAACAGCACTTTTTTCTCATGTTGCACGCATCGTTCGCACAGCTGTTTCAACAAATATCATTTTATTAGTTTTACAGTGCGCGAGAGAGGGTTAAGGGGGATTTCTTACCCGAATCAAATGGCGGCTATAGTCGCCGTTAGGCGCCAAGAAAATATGATTACGGCTTATCTGCAACAATTTGTATAATTTATAATTAACACATATTATTTATAGCGCTAAATAAAAGTAATTTAGACTCTTCGTTGTCACTTACGTCGTCATTCTCTGGAATATTGTGGTGCATAATATCCGCGGGCTTTTTTTAATTTTTTGTGAGACGGCGATAGGTTTTTTATGTTGAGTTTTTCCTTGCTAGTGCGCGAGTCTCTTAGAGATGAAAGGAACATCGATGAAACTATCGGCACATCGATAATTTTGTCATTTCTGTTAACAGCGATTTTAATCAACATAATAAAACTCAGAAATTTTGTTTTTAACAAACAGCTCTGGTCATTCCGTTTCATTTTGGCATATTATAAATAATATTGGTATTTTCAGAAAATGCTCTTGGCACATATTTAAAACTTTAAAAATATTCTCATTTATTATTTAACTGCCTTTCGCTTGCTAATAAAATAAATAATAAATTCAGAAAGACAAAGTTTAAAAATGGAGTAATAGTAATTTTTTCATACGAATAGAGAGGTGAAAAAAGATTTGTCAACTGTTAAAGCTTGGAAAATACCAGAAGGCTCTTCTGCTACATTGCAGTATTTTCTTATCATTTATTGGGCCGATGAAGTGTAATATTTTTATTTTGTCTATTTATTTTATTTATTATCAAAAATAGTTTTTATTTTTCTTTAAAACCTACTGATTGTAATGAAACCACATTAAAGCAAAACACTTTTCACCACTTAATGCCTCGTCCGACAAACAGAAATGGTTTTGCAGTTATCGAAATGTTAACCTTATGTAAAATTCAAACTCGCGGCATTGCCAAACAAAGGTTTTTAATACAAACTGATGATTTTTAGCAGTTTAAATAATTTTTTTATTTAATATTTCAAGTGAATTTATCAATTGTTACAAATAGTTATACATTTTACCATAATTATGTGCTCGTTTGCATAACTACTCTCTTTTTTAACATTACAATAATGTTTTGAGCGCAATTATCGAGTTAAAAGTTCAATTGAGCATTAACAGTGCCATTTGGAGTTAAAAATTCGCCCGTTACTCACCACACCGATAGTTTAGCGCTGTTAACGGCCGGCAGTCAGTGAGATGCCTTGCTTTCGCTTGAGTCTGAAGGGGACGCATATACAATATGCACGAAGCGAGACAAATATATGTGTATGGTGTGTGGAACTATCGGATTAAATTCAACACAGCTGTGCCGTGCCGACACGAACGAAAGAGCGCACAAAGCGTAATGTGAAAGAATTGGAAAAATTCATCAAGTAGAGAGGCCAAAAGCAAAAGCAGCAGTCGGGCGAATTATAAATTTTTTGTTGATTAATAATTGCACGCATATTACGCTAGCTGCATCGACAATAAAGTGAATGCAGGCGGCATCTCGATTTGGGTAAGATAAACCATCCAAATCGAACAGCAGCAGCAAATAA
Organism: Drosophila niveifrons; assembly: GCA_035046325.1. Classification (NCBI taxonomy): domain Eukaryota; kingdom Metazoa; phylum Arthropoda; class Insecta; order Diptera; family Drosophilidae; genus Drosophila; species Drosophila niveifrons. The sequence goes on along the minus strand of JAWNOC010000062.1, from coordinate 6,072,897 downwards.
GTCCAAATAAATTCAAAGAAGCGACGACGACGACTACGACGAAGAGCCATACACCGACACACACACACACATACACGCATACACGGCGCACACACAGAGTCCAGTGAAAAAGTGCAAGCCGCGAGCGCTTTTGGAAGGCGTGTGTGAAGCACACACATACACACACGTAAAGGGGCAGCAGCTTCCAAGAAAATTCGAAGAGGAGCATGCAAATGTTGATTGAAATTCCAACAGCGGCCAGATGCTGATCTGATGCTGCTTGCAACCACATTTCCGTGTTTTTAGGACTGGCGAAAAACACCCAAAAATTAGAAAAAACATCATCGAGCAGCGCGGCGACCGCAAATAGAGCTCATACATACAATAGACTTGCACTCACACACATACACATACAGTGAGCAACACGCACACCAGCAGCGTTACTCACTCATACATACTACAAACGCACTCCTAATTGGGCGCAGAGGAGCCCCAGGGACAGAAGGCGAAAACAAGAACAACAACAACATCGAGGCTGGCGGTCTGGAAGTGTGAGCGAGATAGGAGAGGAGCCACTGTTGATTTGCAGAACAACAATAACAACAGCGTGATTGCAGAAATAGCAACAACAATAGCGTCATCAGCAGCACCACCAACAAGAAAAACAACAACAATAAGAACAGGAACAACAACAAGAGAAGAGTATTGGCGAAAACTTTGCATTGATGGTAATGCATGCTAGAAAACCGCAGCGTATGAACGATGGGTAAATTATATTTGACAAAACTTACTTTATTCACAGTATTTGCTAACATGCTTACAATATTCTGAAAAATGTACTAACTCCCTTCTTCGTCAACTTTTGTTTACATATACATATGTGTATGTGTGTGTGTGTGTGTACGCACGTTCCGTCTTGCTGCACACACACACATAGCAATCCATTTAAGTTGCTCCCCCTTCCGCACTCGGACTGTAAAAAGCAGACGCTTTTAGATACATACATACAAACACACATGCATTGCTGTTTTGTCTGCCTGTGTTTTTGTGTGTGTGTTTTGGAATTATGTATTTGTGGTTGCATGCGCAAATGAAAAGTGTAAAATCAAAACATTTCATTCCATCATAATTCTTGTGTTTAATGTTATTATTACGAGTTATATATTGTCATATGTGTCTCATGTTATTAGTATTTTGGTGGCTTGCTGCTTTTGTTCCATTTGCTGCGTTGCTCTCGTTTAGCGCGTTTTCTCGCCCATTCTCCAAACGTTCGTCGGCCTCTCTGTCTGTCTGCTGCTGCTGCGCTGCTCCCCATTTCGCTTCGTCGTGTGCCTCGTACGTCAAGAGTTATTCACCACACTAGTAGTGCGCTCTCGCTTGCACACCCGCGCCTTGCGCTCAGCTGGTATGCTTGCTCTCGCTCGTTCACTAGCTCTCTTGTTCGTCCATCGTTCGCTCATTTACCGCTTGCTGCATATCGGCACTACTACAAACAAAACCACAAAACTACAATAAGAAAAAGCGAAACAATTAGCAAAAATTAAAACAAAAAAAAAACAAAAAGATAGTTTTCAACTTCCCAATTTACAAGAAAAGAAGTCATTTGCACTTTTATGGGTGCACCTAATATGTTAAACCACTGGCAACCACCGCAATTTTGGCCAACAGCTGACCAGTTGAAAGCCGAAAGTTGAAACCAAAGCGGAAGCTGCAACTAGAATATAAAACAATCGAATCAACTAATCTGACGTAGCTTATGTTTTTTGCTGATCGCTGGAAATTGATACGTCAAGAAGCCGGTTAGAAGTCTCGAAGCGGAAGTGTTAAGAGCCGACTACATTCCAGATCCCATCCTAGCAGCAGATTGAATGCAAGCAATATGTGGTCCATGGAAGAAGGCAGCAGCAGCAGCAGCAGTGTATTGACCCAATTAAGGCATGTGTGATAAAAAAAAAAGTGCAGTGCAGAGCGTTCTAATTGAATTGACAGAAGAGGACCCCGATCCTGGGCAGAGTAGACAACTCACGTATTGTGTTTTTTTGTTTTGTTTTTGTTTGCATCCCTGCATTATTTATTGTTGTAACAAATTGTATTCATACACAAGTATATTAATATGACTGAACTAAAGATTTGCTTTTCTAATCTCGCTTTTCTCTTCATTTCCCATTTTCCAGGTACTTTGAGAAGCATACCAGTCACACATCCTACCAGGTGAGCCAAGAGACCATCACACGGAACTCAAAACCAATTCAAAGTCCATCCTCAAAGAACGTCTCGCAACGAAAAAAAGAAAAAAACAAACTCCCCTAACTCTTTAACTCACTAACCAAAAACATTCGGCTCTTAGCATTTTATTTGTTAAGTTTATGCTTGTGTTGTGTTATAGTATATTTGGTATATAGTTCGATATTGTTGCGACCAAAGATGATCATTTGTAGTGTCCATTTTGTATCTCAACTATTGTATTCAATATGCTTGTAATCATTTGAGTCCTGTGTGTGTGTGTGTGTGTGTTTTAATTCATTCGGCATTCATATTTCTGACCGACTGTCTATATAGTCGTCTATTCGGATGTCCGTTCTGTAGTTCTCTCTGATTTGTTTTATTTGTGTTAGTACTGACGCAACTTTCATTTAAAACCCCCCAATCTCTCCACCACTCTCTCTCTCTCCGCAATTTTTGGGCACGCGGCATTGCAGCGAATCTCAAACGAACTGATTTAACTAACGTACACATAAATTAGAATATAACTTAAATAAATAGCATACTGGATCTTCACAATCGCAAAAAAGCAAATTATACAAAAATAAAACCAAACGCGTCTAATAATAATAATAATAATAATAATATTGATAAATAAATTGCACGACCAAAATCAACAGCAGCCTAAGCATTCAACAACAATAAACACTTCGAACGTAGCCTTAAAACAACCAAAAATAAATATAATGAACATAAAACTCGCATAACAACAACAACAACAACACAAACGTGCCTAAGCCATAAACAACAAGAACAACAGCAACCAACGACAACGAAATAAATCATCCAACCATCATCGCCAACAATAATTCGAGGATCTCTCGAAGTCAATACTTCAGCAGACTGCATTGCCTGAGCAACATTAAAGTGTTGTTGCTGCAGCAACAGCAGCAGCAGCAGAGGAAAGCCGCAGCACGTTCTAGGACAACTTCAAATCAATCGCCATCTATGACGAGCGGCAGCAGCAGCAGCAACGCCAGCAGCAGCAGCAGCAGCAGAAGCAGCAGCAACAATAACAACCACAACAACAACAGCAGCAACAGCAACATGGCCGTTGATCTCTCCATGCTGACGAACAGCAGCAATAGCAACAATAATCATAACAATCACATAAGCAGCAGCAGCAATAGTCACAACAACAATAACAGTAATCACAACAGCAGCGCCAGCAGCAGCAATAAAATTGCAGCAGCAGCGATCGGAATGTGTCGTGTTGATGTAAGTAAAAGAGCAACAAAATCACAGAACAAAACAGCAAACAATAATAGAAAACATAATATAACAAGCAGAAAATGAAGATATGCAGAGAAGAAGAAGGAGATAACTATGAACATAAACGAAAAATAAGAAATCTGAAAATGTGGAATGAAACAAAAAATAATTTATAAACAAAATATGCCAATAAAAACGATTAAAGACCAAACACAAACAGCAAAAGTTAAAAACAAAAACTAAAAAATCAAAAATTGAAAAAGAAAAGAACAACTTAATAAACCATAAACCAAGTGAAAAAAGTATTGCATTAAATTGCAAAATCAACAATGCAACAACAAGAAAAGAAATGCAATGAAAATCGAAACAAATTGTGTGATAAGCAAAAGTGTGATAAGTATAATACTAAATGTAAACATGTAAAGACACACAAAATAAACAAACAGAAAGACTCGAGAATGTGAAACAACTACAACAAGAAGAAGAAGAATATAATCAACTAATCTACGTGTTTAATTGACAATGCAAAAGACAGTTTCACTTTAATTACGTTTATGATTGTGTTTCCGTGTTTTATGTTCGTTTCGTGTCGCCCATAAACCGCTCTCCCCTCCCCACCCCTCCTCTACCTGTTCCACTCCCCTCTCCTTCTCTCCTTCACCCACACACTCGCAGCTTCATTAGCAATCACACACACACATATACAACACTCAACATCCACACACACACAAAGTTGGAAATTCTTTTCTAAACAAAAAAAATTGGTCCCATTGAAAAGTCGGCAGATAACAGCAACAAGAATCAAATTGGCAAAAATCATCGTAGCACTCGTTTTCATTTTTCTATTTGTAGTTTTCATTTCCATTTCATTTGACTTTGTTTTGTTTGTTGACTAATCAATACCCTGTCCCCAAAAACCATATCAAACCTACTCCTCGCCCCCGCCCACTTGAGTTTTATAGATCTTGTTAACAAATTTGATCTGCATAACAAAGAAATAATAAGCAAGCACATCGCCATTTAACCAACAACAGTAGTAGCAGCAGCAGCAACAACAACAACAACTAATCAATAACAATAACTAATAAAATTAACAACAACTAAAATTTGTGTGTGTTCCCAGTTTTCTATTGCTAATGCAAAATTTCCTTTGATTTGTCACACAGAGCTCAAAGTACAGCAGTTCAAAGCGCGACTATGAACGCGATCGTTCCTCCAACTATCGCGATCGTGACATCTCCCCGGGCGCTGGCGGTGGCGGCGGCAGCGGTGGCGGAGGCGGTGGTGGCAGCGGTGGCGGCGGCGGCGGACCATTGAACAATGGCAATAGCTATCGCTCACAATCACCGGACATAGATTCGCCCTCATCGCGTTCGCATGATCTACGCGAACGCAGCGATCATCGCAGTGGAGGCGGTGGTGGTGGCGGTGGCAGCGGTGGAGGTGGCGGCGGCGGCGGTGGCAGCAACGATCGTTACAGTTTCATACAAAAGATGCGCGATCGGGAGCGTGATGTTTACAAAAAGGACAAATATTCCGGTAAGTACATAAATCGAGTGAAGATTACAACGATTACTAATTCTCTTGTTGCGATAGACAAACGCGATCGGCGTGGCAATGATCGAGACTCGGAGTCGTATCGCACGAATCATGACAGGGATCGTCGTGGTGGCGGCGGCGGCGGCGGTGGCGGTGCCAAGCTATGTTCATCGCGCGACAACGACAAGCGTTCCGGCTCCGATGATCGGGATCGCGAGCGTGAACGTGATCTGCGCGACAAGCGTGACAGAGGCGCCGATCGTGATCGGGACATGTACAAGAAGGACAAATACGCAGGTGAGCAATAGCAATGCAATAACATTTATTAACATGTTAAGTAACATCCATTAATTCACATTTTTACTCGTAGACAAACGCGAACGCAGCGATCGCGGTGAGCGTGTTGCGCGCTATGGCGACTGGAGTGAGCATGTTAGCTCATCTGGTGAGTCCACAAAATGTTGTCTATCTACTAATCGACTTCTAATTCATTTCCCTCATTTTCTTCTGACAGGCAAAATGTATTACTATAACTGCAAAACTGAAGTCTCCCAGTGGGAGAAGCCTAAGGAATGGGTAGACAGAGAAAGGTAAGCTCAACGCAACGGCTACGAGCGAGAATCTCAGCTGATACCCTTAAGGAAAAGACAACAATCTGATTGACAAGCTAAAATGTATATAGTGTCATTTAAAATCTACAGAAAAGTTTGCAAAATCTGTTTGCATTCAAATTCTCATACCTAAGCAATAATTTTTGCTTAAATTTAAATCTTTATAACAAGTATTGTCTGTTTATGAAACGTTTCCCAGAAACATTCCGTGTTGTCTGCTATAAGTAAGCTTAGAAGCTTATCAAATCAAATTCTTATTGCATTTGTAACCTACAGAAAGTGGTTAACTATTAGCCAATATTATTATATTTTTATCAGCTTGGTTAAATGTGAATGTTGTTCAAATGCTATCGTATTTTATAGTTGACAATCTTATGTCTTGAACTAATTTGCTTATTACGACTTCTTGCAGGAATCTGCCGCGTGATCAGCACCGTGAGAAGGATTACCGTGACAAGGATCGGGACAGAGATCGCGATGATCGCTTCTCAAGATCAAGTAAGTGGTCAAGTCGTCTTTTTTCTTTCCGGCATATGATTAAAATGTACCCAATTTTGAATACACAGCATATAAACATTCCAATTCATCGCGCGACAATTCACGACTGAGATGGAATTACGACAACGATGGCGGCCCACCAAGTCATCGAAGGCGCCTGGATGGTAAGCATATGATAATAAACATATATATATATAATTATCAACTGATTATGCTCGTCTGTTAGGTCGACATAACGACAACGCTGACATGGATATCAGCGGCGACTCGACGCCCACCTCAGAGGCCAGCTATTCGCTAAGCGGCACGCCAACCACACACGGCGTCAGCGGAGGCGGTGGCGGAGGCAGCGGTGGCGGTGGCATACAGTCTAGCGAATCACAGAGCGCATTGGGCAATGCACTGCCACGACTCGCCTCGCATCCAAATCCCAGCGCAGTCGTCACACCAATGGGTGCGCATTACGGTGCCGCATCCGTGGGCGCCACAGGTGGCAGCAGTGCCGGTGGCAGCGGCGGCGGCGGGGGCGGCAGTGGCGGTGGACCTGTTAGCGGTGCCACAATGCTACCCACCAGCGGATTGGCTTCGGTGCCAGCCGGCATTGCCGGCAACAGTAGCAACAGCAGCCTTAGAAACTCAGTTGTCGGACACATTGGCTCCACCTCCAGCGTAAGTTCTTTTGTACTTTTTGTTATGTAAAGTGCTAAATTTAAAGCCTTTTTAGACGACTGTTCCGACGCTGGCGAATCAGGAGCATCATCTGAACTCGAATGCGCCCGGACCGCCTGGGAAACTGGTTGGCGGCAAGGAGCAATCAATGATGATGCGACAGAAGCTTCATTTAGGACTAAGTGGCTTAGATCATCATATGCTTGTTGCCGGCAGCGGCGGCGGTGGCAGCGGTGTGGGACCCACAGGCGCCGGCAGCGGATCCGCCGTCGATGCCGTGAATCATGCCTACAATTCGGTTAACAATGTATCTGCCAGCAGCCTAAGCAGTTTAAGGTATGTCTTTGTTTATCAACAACAACTATAAAGTATAAACAACAACTAATTGATGTGTGCACTTGGAACAGAGACAACAGCCAACTCAACTCACCACTGTGCATGCCGCATGCACATCACAGTATGTCGCCATCGCTGAGCTACACAAAGAGTCCGATACCAACGATCGTGGGTCACACGAATAACGTGAATGCCAGCAACGCCTATACCTGCAATGCCCCATTCGGCCTCAAGAGCGTCGAGGGTGGCGGCGTCAGTGTTGTGTCCTCCTCACCGGCAGCAAATGCGATGGGCAATAGCAATGCCATTGTTGGCAGTGGCGGCAGCAGCAACAACAACATTAGTGGCAGCAGCAGCAGCAGCAACAGCGGCGGCGGCAGCGGTGGTGGCAACAGCAGCATACCCGGCTTGGGAACTGTCAGCGGCATCAGCGTCATCACCTCCATGGGCAGCAATAGTTTGTGCGGCAGCGCATTAGGTGGCGGCGAGGGGCCGCCAACGCCCACGCAGGAATTAGATTTAAGTGGCTCAGCTTTAGAACAACACCAACAACAACAGGTGGCCGCTGCCGCAGCAGCAGCCGTCGCCGCAGCAGCACTTGCCGTCGCCCAAGCGACGCAACAATTAGCCGCGCAACAGTCTCAACAGCAGCGTAAAAGTAAGATTTATCAGAATTGTTTCGCATTAAGCAAATGTTTATAATCTCTATTGCTTCGATTGCAGTGGATGGCAGCGGTTCAGCCACACTCAGCACGCTGCAAAGCTGCGTCAGCTCCGTGCAGGCATCCAATCTGAGAGGTCCCGAAATATCGCCCAAATTGGCCAAATACTTCCGCGCCGATTTAATTGCGCATGTGACCAACTGGCAGGCGGAAGTATTGGAGCGTCAGGTAAGTTGCTCAACTTATTTAGCGAAGATTGAATCAATCAACCAAGCAAAGTGTTAGAATAGAGACTTAGTACTGCAAAAGTTTGTTCGAAAAGTTTCGTGTATCAATAGTATATGCAAATATGTTTTGTTAGCTTGAAGTTTTCATCATTTTAAAGTATCAGCCTCTTCATTCAAGTGCAATAGATCATTTATGTTTTCTTATTACAACTATCAAAATATGTAGCTATAAAAAATAAACAAATTATGCTTAAAAAATCCATCGATAGAAGAAAATCTTTATTGAGTTGTTTACTTAGAATAGTTGTGGTCGCAGGTTTACTTTAATTTTGTTAATTTTGTGGGTATTTTAATATAAATATATTAATCATATATGCCAATATATGCTTTGTTAGCTCATCATTTGTGTTCATAATTTAAAGTATCAGCTTGATGATAATTGTAATCAAGTTAACCAAGCAATAGGTAATTTATGTTTTCTTATTACAACTATCAAAAGAGGACAATTTATGCATAAAAACTCTTTGATAGAAGAGAAACTTCATTCATTTCTTTACTTACAATAGTATTATACAGAAGTTTAACTAAATATCTCAACTCAAAAGCCAAAACAGCCAGCTTTAGTAAATTTGCGTTAGGTTATACATTCATTTGCAATCTATGCTTTAATAATAATCATAAATTTCCCAAATTTTGTGAGTATTTCAATGCCTTTTTTTAAGTAAGTCTTCAGATGCTTAATTTGACTCCATTAGTATTTAACTGTATTCTCTTATTGCCAAGCTATAGCGGTATTGATGACACTAAAGTTTTCTAGTATTTTGATGAATTTTAAAGTTGAGAGAGTAGAGTAATCTTCTTTAATCGATTAGATTTAGATCTTTTACCAACACAATGCTCTAACAAACCTTTTTATGAGTCCCTTAATGAACGTTTAATTATATTTTCTGTAAGCTCGTATCTTGTATAGCTTAATAACCAACTTTTGCTTGTGATTGCAGGCACAGAAATGCTGCGAGGAAACGCATGTGTTTGGGGACCTCACCTGCACTCGGATATGCGCTGAGCTGAAGTGTGCGCGCAGTTTAGTGCGAACCACTGAGATCAATGCCACGCTGCAGGAGCAAAAGTGAGTGCGATATCAAATCGACAAAGTCAAAAGCAAAGGCAACTCTTTAATTGACAAACGCAATTTAATTTCTTTCTTTTTACAGAATCATGTATCTGCGACAGCAAATTCGACGCATTGAGGAGTCGAAGACTCAGAACGCGTTCATGTCGGACGATACTTAGGATCAGGAGCAAGTTAGGCTGCGCGTGCATCGCAAGCTGTCAGTCAGGCTCAAAAAGAGCACACTCTGGCGCAGCTGATGATGATAATAGTAATGCCCCACCTGCCGCCGCCGTCTTTGTCTCGCCCCTTGCCCAAAAATGCATGATGATCGATCAATTCGATCGATCTCATTTTGAGTAATGCATTTATTTTGGGATGAGTGTTGGGGGGACTGGACAGTGGTTTTCTTTAGGCTGGGCCATTAACGCGTGCATCCTTCTTCGTCCTGCGGCTGGCACAACACAACGCTTGTCGACTGGTGTCAAGTGCCTTTGCTAGTGGCAGGCAAAGGTTGCAACACCAAATGGTCGATGAGCAAAGCACCACCACAGCAACAACAACAACAACAACAACAAGAACTGTAACATTAAAACAAGAAAAAACGTAAATCAGAGAATCAATCAGCAGCTGCAGTGCAAATCGAGAACAACAACAGCATTAAGATGATGTTGATGGCGATAGTGAAGAGATGAAGATGGAGATGAAGAGAAAACACACAAAAATAAAACATAATTTATAATTAGCAAAGCGTAATTAATAACTTAAATAAGCATGAAGCGAAGTGCGGCAATGCTGGGCCTATGTTGCCGTCGTTATCTAAGGAAGAACATCAACCACAACAACAACAACAACAATAACACCAATTAATAACAATCGTAACAAATATTTAGCAAAAACAAATTCAACAAACACACAACAAAGACTACAGAAAGCAAAGGAAAAATAGTGAACGAAGCAAAAAGAAACAGTAAAAATAAAAGGGAAATCAATTTAAGAAGCAATAAGATAAAGAAGCCTCCTCGTATCGAATCGAAGCAACAAACAAAACAAAAAAGAAAAAACAACAAATTTTATTAAAACTAAACAAAAAGTAAGCAATAAACCAACAAAAGAACAGAAATAAAAAAAAAACAAACACAATGAAAGCAAAAACAAGTCAACCTAGTATACTCAACTGCAAGAAAATGCTAATTTAACTATATACAAATTATATAAATATATATAGAGTATATGAGAATTGTATATTTACAACAAACAAACAAACCAACAGAAAGAAACACCAACAGCAACCAACAACAAACAAAATGTGTGGCAACCCTCGGAAAATCCCTTATTTTTTCTCTCAACTCGAACTCAAACTCACCTCAAAACATCTAAAACTCTTAACAATGGATCAGACAGAGAGAGAACGAGAGGTGTGTGAGCGAGAGAGCATGAGTTACCTTAAGCTAGCAATTGATTGATATACATTGATTGTTGGCTAAAGTAACACAACTTTTTCATTACTTTTCCGTTTTTTGTTTTTCTATCTTTCTTATTTATTTTATTCCCTTGAAATGGAAATGTAAAATAATAATCGCAAAGAGGTTATCGGGGTAGGAAGAGGGGGCAACGACCACACAGAGTTAGCCTTCATAGTAGATGCAGTGAAATCCAAAATATTTATTTATTCTGTCTCCATTTGAACTGTTGCATTGAGCTTCTTTATTCCGCATTGCATTCTTTATTTTATTTCTCGATGTTTCTTAAGAAATTTGTTGAATTTCCATATGGTGTGTGTAGGAAATGAGGTATATGAAAGTATGTGTACAATTTTTTTACGCGAATAATATGCAAAATTTTTGTATGATAATATTTAATGAAAACTTATCGACTGTGTCCTCAAGTAAATGAAGAGTGTGCTTTGTAGTTTAGCAGACACACTCACAGTCACACCCAAACACACACACACACACCCCACAAACAGACACACACACACACACACCAACACACTCATACACAGACGCAAGTAGAGCATCTCGAGTTCGCCTGGCCGATTAGGCTTCATTTCTAGCTTCATAATTCTTATATGGGGGAAAAAAAAATGTATTTATTTGTTCTTTGAAAATGAATTTTGCCTACACTTGTTTTTTTTCTACGCATTAATTGACATTACTTTTTTTTTTCTTAAATTAAAATATAAACATGCATATATAAAGAGGAAATATATATACACATTATATGTATATGTATATTTGTATTTATATAATATACAACAACAAAAATATATGAAAATAATTTTTTCTGATTTAAGCAACAAACTGAAAATGCAAATTAGAAATGAAAGAAAGAGGAAAGAATACCTAATGCAAACATGCGCAAAGCGTGTTTGCTTTGTAATTTGAGTTTTTCATTTAAAACTTGTCTAAAATGAGTAAAATTCGAGGAAGAATACCTAAAAACAACAACAAGAAAAACAAAATAGCAACAAGCAAGTTTAAAAATATAAATAAATTTAAATAATAATAATAATAATAATAACTACTGTAGATATACATATAATTAAATACAATGGTATATATAAATATATATATATCTATATATATATATTTAAATACAAACAAAAAGGTAAAAATAAAAAATTTATATTATTTAGCTAAGCGTCAAAACCGAAAAATATAAAAACTTTTATGATTAAAACCGAAAAATGCGTTTGTGTTTGCGATATGGATATTGCAGGATAAAATGGTGATAAGTAAACTAAAGCATAAATATTTATCAGCTGGAAGCGGTGTCCCAAATTTGTTTTACATTTTAAGGGGATATTCAAGTAACACAGTAATTATTGTTCGATTCGAAAATCATAATGGGATAGGAATAAAAAATTTATCTTATATGTAAAAAAAAACAAACAAATTTATCGGAGAGTTTAGAAACAAATATGAAAATTTCGAAAAAAGAAACTTTAGACTTTATCTTTCAAAACATTCTAAATATATTGCCATTTGAATCTTTCAGATATGTTTTTGTAAATCGTGTTCATAAGTCTGATACATTCTTTAAAATCCGAAGATGGGAAAATGAAGATTAAAGTTTATATTGAAAGGACAGATGCATGTAGGCTTAAAGCTCTGCATCTTTAAAAATAAGTCGAATTAGTTGAGTTTCTACGATTTTCAAGATATGCATCGATTTAGTAAAAAACGAATCAGTTCATTTTACACTTTACTAATATATTAACAATTGAGTAGTTTATTCGGGATTCTTTACTGGCTTTTAAGGATTGTGTTCTGTGAATTATCTGAACACCGCCATAGAAATGCCGAAATTATGCGAGTTGGCAAACTACCAAAAAAAAAGGACTCCATTTTGTTGAACGACGCACGAAAGTATGTAATATTAATTGACCTAAAACTAATTGTTATTACACATGACACATGAGAGAGAAGCAACAATATGCCGCGGAGCTTTTACTCGAGATGAATCAAATTCCAACTGCCGGCTGCACAAAACACTGAAAGAAAGCTTTACGCGCATATTTGCCGGCTTAATGCAAGCAGAGCAGAAAGCCGCCGAAAAGCTTTCGTCTGCAAAGAGGCGGCACATGCAGAGGGGGGGCGGGTCACATTTAACCCAGCAGACATAGCGCTGCGCAGCGAATTCGCCACGCCAAATGAATGCTGTGCGAAGGAGAAATCGCGAATGAACGCACGCCACAAACATAAACACGAACACACGAACACGAATACGAACACACGACGCTAACAGAGCCGCAAAAAGCCGACGAATGGGTTTTGTATCACACACACACACACACCCGCCACTCCCCTCCCCATATATGTACGTCCTCTTTGTGGTGTTGCTTTAGCATCTTTTGGGTTGTCAGAGGACAGCGAATGCCAACAAGTAGCAGTTCAGCATCGACAACGCCAGCGTTCGCTTGCGCCTGGCTCATGGCAGCGCAGTGTGATAGCTTTTTACAACAAAAGCAACAACAACAACAACGACGACGACGACGGCAATCAGTGAAAGCAACCACTATAAAATATCAACAACAATATTTACGAAACGGTTCGACCGACGCGACTTTTCAAATTTGTGTAACGGTCAAAACATTTTGACATTTATGAATTTTAGTGTTGTGTTTTTTGTAAGTGTGCGGGTGTTTTTTTTTTTTCAACTAATTTTCAAGTGCAGCAAATAAAAACTGAATAGATCATTATTAGTGTTAATGAGTGCACAAACCCAATAGTGTTAATGCTCTAATAATTTAACAAAAACGAAGACAAAAAAAGGTAAGTAAAGTGTAAGATTCAAGTGCTAAAAAAAAAAGTTTTTTGACAGTTTTCTGACAAGTATTTTTTTATTCCAAGACATAATTCGCAGAATTTGCGTGAAATGTTACAATGATTTAATGGCTTCCTGTGAACTTCAAAATGATTCTTATGCCGAATCACAACGATTTCATTTTCGTCTGTCAATTTCGAAAAAAAAGTGAGCAAAATGCTTTCGGATCAGGTTTGCCTGTGGTCATATGTTTTGTGCAGTTGCTTTGTCGTGTTTCTAGCAGTTGCATTTCGCAATTTGTAAGCCGTCAACAGCAGACACCACGAATAACAAACAAATAACTCCTGCAATTTTATTTCTCTTCTTTCCGTAACTTAGAATGCGGTTACACACACATTCACTTGCATCATATCGTACAAATATGAATATAATGGATAACATTTGAATGTCTAAAAGAAAGAAAGAAAGAACGAAAATAAACGCAAATCGCTTTTATATTTATATTTATGAGTATGTAGAAATATTTGGCATTCACTCAGCACTCAGCACAACTAGCAAACTAGCGAACTAGCAAAAGGACAAACAAGGGATATATTTTCGTGACTGACAAACGGCATTGTTGTGATGATCTGGATTCGAAATTTGCGTTGTTTTTTTTTGCTCAACGAAGTGAATAATGCTTAAATTATTGCGGCTATTAAATGTAAATTATCAATTTATGGAATCAATTTCATTTTGTTTTTCTACGCCTCTTGGCTGTGGGGCTTTTCACTTCGAATACGGACAACATTTTGTATAATTTAAGCTAGCAAATTTGGTATTGAAATGTTAGGTTGGGAATAGCATCAACTTGAAGGGAATAGAATTGCAATTACGATTTTAATAATGTTGAAGTTTTTGTTTTTCTTATATTTCATTTTCATTTAGTATTGCATTGCTTATGAAAAATGATTGTCGGGGAGTTAGCTGAGAGAGGTTCCAGTTTGCAACCTAGAAGACCAAATATAGATCAACATAAATGACTTTTGGGATTACGGAGCGAGACAATTCAATACAGGAAATGCACTTCTTAAATATCTTTTTCATTTGTATATGGATTTTTAGACCTACCCATAGGATAAAGGGGTCTTATAACTTTGCGCCTGCAGTAACAGGCAGAAGGAGACATTTCCGATCCAACGATCGAGACGATATAGTATGGAAATAAATGCTCACTTACTACGGTTCTTAGTTGTTTGGCTGACTAGTAGTATATTTTGTATTATATGGTATATTTTAAATGTAGTATATATATGTATACCAAATATAGCCTTCGGTATATTTTAGTTTGGTATATTTTAAGTGTAATGCCACACTGTTTTGCTTCTTTTTCAAAATGGGTAGAAATTTATATATAGAAATTTATTTCTAATATTATTTCCCCCACAATTGAGTATTGTATTCCTGATAAAAGTTTCCTAAATCGTTGAATCTCAAAATAAGCCACATTTACTTCGCTGTGGAGTTGAAGTACTCTATACCTTGGAGTATATGTACATAGTATAACAGGATGACAGTTTCTATCACCCTTAGCTATGATTTACTTGCGGCTAGGCTCAAGTACTTGAGCCTAATTACCAATGGGATGGAGTAAAGAGCTTGTGTTGGGAGAGATCAGGGCAAGGACGTGCAAAGTGAAATATCATATGATTTGTGTGACGAGTTCGAGTTCGAGTTCTCGTTGTCGTTGTAAAAGAGCTGCCTTATTTCTTTTGGCGCTTTATGCATTTCTGGCGCTCTCTCAAAATTGCTGGCACTTAAATGTGGCGCGCGCGAAAAGCATTTGACGTTTGCCAATGTTGACAATTTGCATTGCGCCCAATGCCAAACAGCCATAAATTTGACGCCATCAAGACCAGGACCCCGAACCCCGAACCCCGAGTTATTTAACATTTAAGCATGGCTGGAGAGGGGGGAAAAGGAAGAGAAAGCGGAGACTCCAAAATGGATATGATGGAGTTTGAAAGTCGAGAATGCGTTTTAAAGTCACTTTGGCATTTATACTCGCCAAAAACTACTAACATACTTTGCTTTTCAAGTCAGGCAAATGCACAAATTTTTGTCGCATATTTTTGTTGATTTAAATTTGGCGCATGCAATTCAAAATGTTGAAAAAAAAACCGAAAAAAAAAAACAAAAACGAAAAATTTGTTTAATACTTCTAACACAATTGCTTTAGTTGTGCGTGATGACAAAACTTTTTCATGTGCCATAAAAATAACATTTTTGATTGCCCACCCAAAAAAAAAAACGTAGATAAGTGACAACCATAAAGAGTATTTGAGGGTATGCAGAGGATCTGCTCAGTTATGACCTCAGCCATTAAGGAGCGTCCTAATGCTGCTTAATACTTTGTCACATTTGTAATTTGTACGATAAATTGATATGAAAATTATTTAAAATTATAATGGGAAATGGAAAAAATGAAGCAATAAATGGGAATAACCTTGAAAAGTATTCAGTATTTAAACGTTAAAAAAATGGTGGGAACAAATATTAACATAGAATTTACTTTTTCATAAATTGGTTTAATTTTAAACAGTAGTATTAATATAAATATAAACTGTTGAATATAAAGTCACGAACAGTTTACTTTTGAATACGTGGAAATAACGTTTAACATAAAAAAATATTCATTATTAAAAAAGTTTATAAAAAATTAGAAATGAATATAAAAATTTCACTTTAAAATGAATTGGTTTGTCTACACAAAAAATGACATAAAAAGGGGTAAATAACTTAAAAAAAATGTAAAATATGAACTAAAAAAAAAATAACGCTACGTTCAACATGCTATAGTATCCAAAAATATATATAAAAGCTTATAATTAAAAAAGTTTAATAAATTAAAAAAAAAAACAAACGGTTAAAAATCGACTTTTCAATGAATGGTTCAGTTTTCAGTATTTAAAAAAGATAGGAAGCTAAAAAAAAAATTTAAATAAGAACATACGATTTTATTTTGATTAAATGAGGACAGTGTAAAAAATATTTAGAAATTGTTGAACAAAAGAAAAAAACTAAAATTTAAGTTAAAGTTACATGAAATATTGTTTTGAAGAAATATTTCAAAATAAGTTTATGGATTTAGAAAAGATATAAAAACTAATAAAGAAATACAAATATGATAGAATTACCTTTTCAATATTTCAGTCTTTAGTATTGAATATTTGTAAATGGTGCAATCAAATAAATAAACAAGTAAGAAAGCTACAGTCGAGTGTGCTCGACTGTGAGATACCCGCTACCCATTTTGAATAAAAGCAAAATATTGCGATATTATTTCCTAAATATACCAAAAAATACTACAAAATACTAAAAATATACCAAATGATATATTTGGTATATTTTTGGTATTAAGTATAGTACAACTTTCAAAATATACCATAGACGGCATAATATACCAGATTGTCGGCCAAAGCAAATGAGACCCCTAGTAAGTAGGCGTTTTAGCCCATACAAAAGTATTTCTTTAATAACTTCCACAATTTTGATCCGATCGCAACCAAATTTTCAGAAGTCACAAGGACTATAGTTTCTAATGTATATCCCAAAATTCGGGACTCCAGCTTTATTATTACTCTTGTTATTCGATTTTTTCTGATTTGCGGGGGCGGAAGTGGGCGTGGCAAAAATTTAAAACAAACTTGATCTGCGTGCAATCATAACAAATGCTGTCGAAAAAAAATTATAGCTCTATCTCTTATAGTCTCTGAGATCTAGGTGTTCATACAGACGGACGGACAGACGGACAGACGGACAGACGGACAGACGGACATGGCTATATCGTCTCGGCTGTTGACGCTGATCAAGAATATATATACTTTATAGGGTCGGAGATGCCTCCTTCTACCTGTTACATACATTTCCTGCCGGCACAAAGTTATAATACCCTTCTACCCTATGGGTAGCGGGTATAAAAATATGAACATAAAATGCGCTTTCCAATAGTAGTGTATTAAACCCCATCAATTTCAAAATGAAAAAGAAAAGCATAACAAAAATCCGGAAAAATCGTTAAAACATATATAAACATTTTGTAAAATCCTCTCGTTTTCACTTAAAAAGGGGCAACCAGAGAGCTCTCTTGTCATTTGGCTCGAATTCATTTTATTTACCCCCCCCAAAAAAAAAAACAAAAACAAGCAATACAACAATGTTGTTTTTTTTTTGTAAATTGCGCGGCACTCAGCAGGAAAAACGCAGGAAAAATTTTGGAAAAAAGAACAAATATTGTGAGAGCGTTGAAAATTGGAAGCACGATGCACGTTTTGCAATCGGTTAAAGCGAATTAAGGTGCCATGACAAGCCATGAAAATTGGCGGCAGGAAACCGCGTTGCCTGTTGCCTGTGTTGCAACTGATGGAATTAATAAATGTGAGTGCTTTGTGAGATGCAAACAGAGATCAGACTGTGGACTAAGCTCATGCTGTGTTTACAAATTGTGTATTTGTGTATTTGATTCACGAGCACTGATATGCATCTCTGTGTATTGATCGTGAGTACTCGTACATTCATTCAATTGAATTGTGCGATTCCATTTCATCGATAAGCATCTCATTTGTGGACCCTTGAAAACAATTTCAACTTAGTCCTAACAACTTATTGCTGCCCTCTTTTTTTTTTTTTGTATTTTTTTTGTTGACCTTGTAGCTTAATTTTCTTTCGACTTCGATATATACAAACATTTGTTTTTTTTTTTGGTTTTTCGCATTCAAATTATGCGAATGTATTTCAGTTTCATTTGCGACTTGCGCTTGTTTTAGATTTGTTGTGGGTTTCTCTTCTGTTGTTTTATGGCTTGACCATTTGCCAGCATTGCGGCTGTTGTTGGCGTTGACTGGGGGAGGGGGCGTGGCTTTAAGGCGGCCTATAGCTGCGTGCCTGGCAAACATTTTCGATGGTATTTTCAAATGTGTTTTTGCTTTGTTTTGTTTTTTTTTTGGCAACTGCACTCAATTTTTATAGGCTAGAAACTCGCATTTCACTTAGCTGCTGGCCCCGATATGATTTGAAGCATCGTCACGTGAAAGTTGTTTTTGATTGGAGAGGGAAGAAGTGGGGAGGGAAACATTGGCAACAGTTCTTCACTTTACTCTGCCCGTCTTTCACTTCATCTCCCTTCACTTCACTTCACTTCACCCAGACACACCGCTTGAATTCCCTTAACTCCACTTTACTCAACTTGGACTTTGGCGTCTCGTTCCCCTTACTTCATTCCTTTTCACTGTCTTTCTGCTCTACTCTTCCCTCTTCCTTACTCTCCTCGCCATCAGTTTTATCCTTCTTTACCCTTCTCTCTTATTGCCATCACTTCTTTTCTGTTCCCTTTACGTTGCTCCCCTTGCTTCTTCCTCCACCCTATTTTACTCCCCTTGCCTACACTTCTCTTCTCTTCTCTTCCCTCTACCTTGCTCCCCTCGCCTTCAGTTCTATCCTTCTTTTCCCTTCCCTCTAATGTAGTCCCCTTGTCTTCACTTCTCTTCTGTTCCCTTTACGTTGCTCCCCTTGCCTTTGTCCCTCTTCCGCCACCCTATTTTACTCCCCTTGCCTACACTTCTTTTCTCTTCTCATCCCTCTACCTAACTCCCCTTGCCTTCACTTCTCTGCTCTTCTCTTTACCTTACTCCACTCCTTCACTTCCCTATGCTGTACTCCCCTTGCCTTCATTTCTCTCTCTCTGCCCTCTGACTTACTTCCCTTGCTATCAGTTCCCCTCTCTGCCCACTATTTTACTCCCCTGGCTTTCGCTACTCTTCTCTTCCCGCGACTTTGCTCCCCGTAAATGCTTTTCGCCTAGGCCTAGTAGCCAGATTTGATATCTCCCTCGGTTCTACCTTCTGTCCCCCTCTGGTTATTATTGTTAGCAATGCTTCTGTCTCTTTTGCACCCCTCTCACTCTCTCTCGTCGAGCACCTACACAAACTTCTGCTCTCACACGCACTTGCTGTTATAATTTCATTTGAGGTTTAGGCAACGGCCTCTGGTTACATTTACATTTTTATTTCCTCTCGGACGCGTCCATTGGGGTCAGCAACGAATACGACGACGACGACCACGATTTTGGTCCATGTCCAGCGATGTCGCTGCTGCTTTTCTTGTTGTTGTTGTTGCTGTTGCTGTTGCTGCTGTTTTCATGACTTTTTGCCTAATGCTTTTTGTAGCTAAATCTTTTTGGGCTGATTCAAATGAGCGAGCGTCGGTATCAGTGCCTTAGTTGAGCCCCTTCTCACTCTCCCTCTCACTCTCTTAGCTGCTACTTTTCGGCCACATTTCAATTTCATACGAGCCGCGTGACATTTTTACAAATTGCATTTTCTCGTTCTAACACACACACACACACACACACACGCACAGAAAAATATGAGCCAAGCATCGAAAGAAAAAAAAAAAACACAACTCGCAAAAAACCTCAACTTCAAACATCGTCAGCAATAATGTCGGCTGACTTCAGATTTACTCATCCCATCTATATATACATACATATACTATATACAGTTTCACACCCGTTCCCATTTCCATTCCCATTCCCATTGCGTTGCCTTTGCAATTGCCACAGCAACAAAAAAAAAAAAAAAACAGAGCAGAGCCCAAATCTGAACTATGCGCCAGCCGTTTTGCCGTGTGTTTTATGAGGGTTTATTCTAGCTTTTTGGCTAAGTCGAAGGCGACAAGCGACAACAGCAGCGGCAGAAAAAAAGAGAGAAACAACTGCACAACGAAAACAAAAATGGTCTAAAAAAAAAAACAGAAAAAAAACATAAATAAAAATGGCAACACGGCTATGAAATCGTAAACAGTTGATTCTGATTTTTCGTTCATTCGCCTCTTTTTTGTTGTTTTTTTTGGTATGTAGCTCGACTTACTTATGAGAATATATGCACATACATGTGTAGACGTGTTTATGCGTGTTTGTAAGTAGGTAGACATATGTGTGCGTGTGTGTGTGTGTATGTGTGTGTTAGCGCAACGAATTGAAGCTACTCTTTGGAACTGACTTTTGCTTTTGCTCTTCCTCTCGACCTTTGCGGCTCAGCAATAAATTGTAGCATACTTTTTAGGGCAACTTGAGTTCGCTTGCTTTTGAGTTCTAATACTTTTCATACTTATGTAAAGTTGACTTTTAATATGAAACTATATGTTCACTGACTTCGTTTGACAATAAAATGCAGAAAATTTTAAAATTTATTTTATGCGCCTAGAAAGGTTAAAAGAGGTTTATTGTGAACGTAAGATTTTACCTTTTTTTGTATTATTTTTAGCACTTTATTAGGAAAAATGCAAAATAGAGTTTTTCAAATTTAATCATAAAAAATAATAACGGCAAAATGATAAAGTTTGTCTGAAAAGAATATATTAATTATAGCATGAAATTAATCATTGAGCAGAAACTAGAAAATAAAACTAAGCTTCCTTTTCCAGTTCTTTGTTCACAGTATAATAATTTGTAGTCAATTTTAAGTGCGCCTCATTTATTTCTACTCTTCTTACTATTATGTATTATTTCATTTGTCTAGCTTAGATTCCTAGATTAGAATTTTATCGTAATACAGTTTGTTAGATATGCTATTGATCTTCAACTATTTTATTTCTAACTAAAATGAAATATTTCATTTGCAATGCAGTTACTGAATTATACAAGTATTTTCATATTATTTTTATTTAGATTTAAATTGCTAAAAATTTAAATTCAATGAACAATAATTTCAATTTCTGAAATTCTTAATATGTATTTATTTATTTACATGTGAATTATTATGCCAAATAATATATTAACTAAAAGAAGGGAGTGCTAGCTACTAAGGTTATCGACTCTCAAAGAATTCTTCATAAATATTTTAAATAATTATAAAAAAGTGTCTGATGGTATACAAGAAAACAGTTGACGCTCTGAATAGTTGGCTAACATTTTTTTTTTATATTAAATATATACAAATTGCTAAACAATTAAATTAAGTAAAGGCAAAGCAATTTCCAAAATTCTGAGGTCTATGAAAACAACAGATACTAGAAATTAAAGAATATAACAATCGTAAGGTAAATAAAAAAACAAACACTAACAATCGATAGGGACTTAATCGCTTTGCTATGACAGTCAGTGTCTGCAGTGTCTCTCTCTCTTTCTCTCTCTCTCTCTCTCTCTCTCTCTCTCTCTCGCTCTCTCTCTCTTTGAGTGCAGCTGAGTGAAGTGGGAGAAGTTGTCGGAATAATTCTCCATGGTCACATAATTCGCATTTGCCAAGCTGTAAGCAATGTTCGCTTTGCTAGCAGCGATAAATTGTGATTTCTTATTTACCTTTATAGTATCTCTCTCTCTCTCTCTCTCTTTATCTCTCACACACACAGTTTGCCTTCGCTTTGTGTTGTGCGCTGTGAATTAATGCGACTTTATATGATTAATCTGTATCTGTGCTGCAAACGCAAAATAAATAATAACCATTATGTTTCTATTCTTTGCTTTTGCAGCTACAATTTAAGTGTGTCGCAACGAGAATTTGACAGGTGAGTTAAAGTTCCGCTTATCGCATATGTTTCTCCAAAGCAAATAATTCAATGCATATAAGGAATTATCTTGAGTTTAGATCTTTGGGGAGGTAATTTTCTTTTTCCATTTTTTTTTTTTTTTTTTTTTCGGCAATTTGCATTCGTTGATGTTGTTTTTTAAACACACTTTGATTATCTTTGGGGCCCCGTTCTCAAATACGTTTTGTAGGCCATCCGTCCGTTGTCTTTTTTTCCCCATTGTGGACGCACATTTCCCTTAGCGCTTAGCGTATCACAACAACAGGAAACTTTGTGTGTGCTTCAATGGCATTAGAGTAGGAGAGGCAAACTGCTGTAGAGGGGCGAGAGAGAGAGAGAGAGAGAGAGGGGTTCTCTTGTCATTGTTGCCTGGCATATGTCACCAAGGTGTTACAACATTTTTTTTTGCTTTTTGCACTCAGTACTTATTTATTTATGTGCATGGGATAGCATTAAGTTTAATGCGTGCATCGAAACAACGTCTAAGCAATATCTTGTTACTTTTATAGGGCATCGGTTAGTCGCTTTAACTTGACTAATTCCATGTGATATCTCTCTTTAAAGCACAGCTATTATCATAAGTTGGAATCACCAAAAAAACTTTGTACAAATGAAGTGGACAGCCTGCTCTGCTCTGGTTGTTGTTGTTGTTTTAATAAACTCTATGTTTATAGTTTGCAACATTTAAGACTCCTAATGGGCCACTTCAAGTGGACAAGAATCTTCTCAGTGTGTTTTTGCTTTACTATATTTCGTTGTTTTGCTTCTTCTTGTGGTACCTGCTGCGGAAAAGTGGAAAGTTAATTTAAGTATGAAAAGTTGACAGTCGGCAAATGAAAGCAGCTTTACTCGACTTTATATACTATATACATATGTACATATAGCCGAAGTCAGCAAATAGAAAGCTAGTTAAAGGCAGCGCAAAGTCTCTTTAAGATTGTCGCACATTATTTGCTAAAAGTTTTAGTTTGCTTTAAAATAATTAAAACTTTTTTGACTCTAGCTAAGATGGGCATAAATGAAATTAACTCAAATTGTTTAATTCAATTCGTGCGACATTTTGCCAACTCGAAAAAAGAGTCGTGAATTTATTTCCAATTTTGAAAGCAAGCCACTAAAATGGTTAACAAATTGTGGCTAATTCCATTTCATTTATTTCTACATTTATCTCAAGCAAAGAGATTTTAGAAAAGAATAATATCTCTAACTCTGAATGAATTTAAGTAAATCTGGCAAATAAAGTCAGCTATAAATTATACGTCGAATTTTAATGCAGATCACTTTTATATGTACATATATCAACTCTTTTAACTAAAAACTAAGTAAATGTAGAATTATATAAAGATTTGGTTCCTTGCTTATACATTTTCACATTTTTTTTATGTTATTAATAAGTAAATCTTGCCCATAAAATTATAGGTATTTATATATTTGTTATTTCGCTTATTAAATCTGCACTTTTTTACAACTGAAAATGTTATTGATGGTGAGATATTAAATTGAAGAAGCTTCTTTCTGTAAGAATAAATTGAAAAAAATCTGGTAAAACAAAATCTTTTTAGATATGAAATTTATTCGAAGTACACAAACATTTTGTATACTTTACTATTGCAAACTATTTTGTCAACTATAAAAATGTGCAATTTCTGTTATTGTTTAATAGAAAGAATATAGTTCAAAGCAAGACGCAAAAAGGGCGGCAAAAGTCGCAACTACTTAACTTATATTGCATTGTTTGGCATAAGCAACTCCTAATCCGCTGCTTATAGACAAAGTGTAAGTCGTCAGTCAAAGTTTTGATTTGCATATATATGTATATCTTACTCTTGTTGTTCTACACTTTTTGTGTTTTGCTACTCTAGGTTTTTGCATAGCATTTAATGATGTTGGGCGACTGCGGCGGAGGCTTTAAAAAAAAAAGCAAAACACTTTTAGCCCTTTTTCCTGTGAAGCAATGGCAATGGCATTTTGGCATTTTGGCATTCACGCCCGCGTTTGACAGTAAATTTATGTAAATAACAAAATCACAAAATCCTTAAATTGTCATTAGCTAAGCCTTTCGAGACTTGCCCTGTGTGCTGTTTTTTCCTGAAGGTCCTTGTTTATTTTTTGGCGCCCAAATGCGACACCACAACCACGACTCCTGCTGCCAGTTTTCACTGCTTCACTTACTCCCTTCCCCCTCAGCTCTTCTCCCTCTCTCTCACTCTCTCTTAGTACTCGACTCTGTCACCTTTTTAATGGCTTATGTTTAGACCCCAAAGCAGCTTTCACCTCTCGAACCTCGCCTCACAAAGAGAAATCGAATAAAGTAAGCAACACTTTTTACACTTTATTATTATTGCCACTCCATTAATTGCTAAATGCCAGCGGCCATTTTGCAACTGTTTTGCAATTGCTTCTCTAAGTCGTCGTATTATTTCTGTACAATTTACAAATTTGCCTCTGGCAACAAACTGCACAAATTCCAATATGCAACGACAAAGCTTTATGCGCTGCTTACATGTGCTCTTAGTTTGCATTGTTTCAGTGCTTAGCTGCTGCTGATTTCAAAGCAAAAGTATTTGCAAATTCCCATTTGCAATTTAAGTTGAAATATTTAAAATATTACCCAAGCGATTTATTGAGCCGTTAACTTAAGTGTTCGTTATCTATGTAGGTGTTTATTTTAATTGATTTGTTCAATGGAAAGATATTGTGTTAAAATTGCTAGACAATTGCTTTACTTTTTACTTTACTTTATTTTCTTTTAATGAATATCTTTGAAAAGCAATCATGAAAATTATTTTCCTTATATATTCTCCATATTTAATTTACGATTTAGTTACTAGTTTCTTTTTATCAATTTAATTTCTTTATATGTTTATACCTTTCACATCATTTTATTTCTTTATTTATCTCTTCTTTAATTATTTGTTATAATATCTTTGAAAATCTTTCTCATAATTTGATTCCATTTTATAAATATATTCGCAAATATATCAAATAATTTCATTACATTTTTTATTTATTTATATTTAAATATTTCATTCTTTTTTCTACTAAAATTTGTATTATTTTCCACTTATAAATAACTTTGAAAATCATTCGTATAATTCCTTAGTTTTTGCGTCTTTATATTTCAATTATTTTCTTTTTACTTGGACATATTTAAAATCATTATAAATTACAAAATAATAAAAAAGTAATACGACATAAGTTTAAAGTAAAAATTTTTAAGTTTTTAATATCGACACAGTATAACATATAGAATTGGCAGTTGATCTTCGCTATATTAAATCAAGAGATACGAAAAAATAATTGTCACTAAAATGCAAAACATTTAAAGTCGAGTTTAACTTTCAATTTAAGTTTGGTTTAGAGTTTTGCCTTATAAGCTGTGCTCTCTTCATTTTCGCTGCTTGCGCTTTCGAGTGTTGATTGGAGGGGTTGTTAAATCGTCCAATGCCATTTGCAACATCTTTTGGGCTATAACTCACAATTCAGTTGAACCAATTGCAACAAAAACGAACGCAAAACTGTTGCCAACTTAAGTGCCCCATCCGGTTGGCATTTGCCATCCTCCTTTCTACCCAGCAAAAATATATGTGTGTTGCCATCGGGTATGCCAATGTCAACAGTCATTTGAGTATACTACGCACAATTACAGGGTATCCGCTGGGCAATCAACGGTTGTTAGCGTGTTTATTGTAAGCTTTTGCATGTGCGATACGTTTTTGTGTTGTGTTTTGTTTTGTGGCACAAAGCATAGGCCTTGTGCTCTGAGCTCGTTCGTCTCTTGTTTATCTGCTTATCATTTCGCCAGCCATTTCTGTACGTGTATGTGTGTATGTGTGTGTAAGTGTGTGCATTTCCGTTTCCGTTAGTGATAGTTTCCGTTGCGTTGCCGGATTGCTGATGGCTTGATTGCGACTTTATGGCACGCAACGTTCTTGATGGGGCCAAGGGGCAATCTATAGAAGAAGGGGGGCTGAGAGGAGGAGGAGGGGGAAGGGGAAGGGGCAGAGGAGTGCCTGCTGTTGTAAGATGCTTTCGCTGGTCATCTATGGCGCACAAATGATGTGCCAATAAAGTTGGGCGCCTCTCAATTGTTCCCAATAAAATTCATCTTTGCTTTTATGGCCAACTCTGGCTGGCATAAGGGCGTTGTCACGCCCCTCATTCATTACACACACACACACGCACATAAATACATAACATAAACAAAAGCAGCATCGAGAGAATCGACAGCTGGCGCTTGCCTTAAGCCCTTGTCAAATGTCATGTGGGTTTTGGCTTTTGGCAGCGCTTCAATTGTCATTAAACTTGGCGCTCGTCGCTCTTCAATTTCTTTCCGGTTATCTTTGCTGCAACGCTGCGTATGCTTCACGTAACTGAAATTGACTTAATTTGCAGCGTGGCTCATCAACAGCTAAATATGTAGTTGTTGCAACCATTTTGGCAGGCACAACTATCAAAAACTAAGAAATGCATGGCACGTAGCCCCGAACAATAAGATAGAGATACAGATACAGTTAGAGATGGAGATGAAGATGAGGATGAAGATACAGTTGCAGATACAGTCTCAGTCTCTTGGAGAATGAGATTGCGAAGGCGTCAGCGTAATGGAGCTTAGAGAAAAAGTTAAGCGCGTGGTTTGAAGCGCATTAAATTGAATAGTCGAGAGAGGCGAGACAAGACAACAACAACACAACCGAAGACAGCGAAGACAGCGAAGACAGAGAATACAACAACAGCAGCGACAAGCAGAGCTAAGCACTAAAATGTTGTTCCATTTATACGTATTTCGCACTCGCAGTTGCGTATTGTTGTCTTTTGCTCCAGTTGCTGTGCTGTGTGTTGTCTGCTCTGTTGTGGCTTGGCACTCAAGCAAAACGGATTCGCTACAAATGACGACAACGCTGGCAACGACTTTATTTCACTCACTCTCTCTCTCTCTCCCTCTCTATCTCTGTCTCTGGCTGTGTAATGCCGCAGTAATGCACCACACACACACACACACACACACACATATTTCATTCCCATCATCATCATCATCATCATCATCATCAGCATTCTCACTCTCTTTCATCATCAGCTGCTGCTGCACTGCTGAAAACTAAATTGTTGTTATTGTTGTTCTTCGTTGCCAAGCGCCTCTGTTTGTCTTTTTACCAAATTAATTGACCAAGTTTGCGCTTTTAAAGTCCGCACAAATACTCCTCGGCAAGCTACTCAAATTATATTCGCAACACGTTGTTTACAAGCACCTAAGTGTGCAAAGAAACACTGAAATAAATACACACAGAGTCTTGTCAAATTTGCCCTTTCAAATGCTTTAATAATTTGTTTGCGTTGTTACACGGTGCGTATGCTTAATTATTATTATATAATGGCTGCATAGTTGATATTACTGTGAATAAAAACTATTCAAATTGCTACACTAAGCGTATACTTAATAAAAATTGTTGTGAAGAAATATTCACATTTACATAAAAAAATGTGTTATTTTTTTTTTTAAATTTATTTCTAACTTTGTATCTGCAGATATATTTGTTTACTCTTTAAGTTGTAGATAAATCATTTCATTGTTATACTGTGCGTATGCTTAATGTGTAATAATTGCTTTAAAGAAATATTCAGATTCTTCAAAAATCAAAATGAAAATACATATTTCAACATTATTATAAATTTTTTTATTATTTTTATATTTATTTAATAAAATATATATTTTTACGGTGCGTATACTTAATGTGTATACATTTTAATTGCCGTAAGAAAACTTTCCAAAAAATCTAGGTATACATTTCACTATTACTATTTTTATCATTGATTTTTTATATATATTTCTTTATGAATACATTTATTGTACTGTTGTACGGTGCGTATACTTAATGTGCATATACATAGTAGTTGCAGTAAGGAAACATTAACATTTAATAAAATGCAAAACATCTAGGTATACATTTTAAATCATTTTTATATATCTGTAGATATATTTTGTGTAATGCTACACGGAGCGTATACGTAATGGATATTTTTAGCTGCGAAGAAATGTGCTTATTAAAAATTCAAACTATGCAATTAAATTTTAAAATTGAAGTGCCATAATTATGAATTATTTTAATTATGTTAAACTTATTTGAATATTAATTTGATTGAAAAACATCTTTTGTTTGTGTTTCCTAGCGTATTTCTAGCAAAGTTTTGCATTGTTTGCAGCACAATGGTGTTACAATAAGTCATTTGCCTGAACATTTTCATACGCAGTGTCCGAGCAATTATGTTACGATTTTTCCCTTTTCATTTTCGAAGTGGTTTTTATTCAGCTGCACTTTTTCATTCTATACTATACGAGTATTTGTGCCTTTCTTTCGCCTATTCACTATTCCATTCATTTTTATTGATATTGTTGTCGTTGACTGTTTTGTTGACTGCGCTTTTGTTGCAAAATTTTTGTGCTCTTATTGCTGTGACGCAATTAAAAAGCTGCAAAAAAAAAAAAAATTGTTCAAGCCTTTTGTCTTGTGTAAAAATGCTGATGCCGCTGTTCTTGTTGTTGTTTTTGTTCTTGTTGGCGGTCTGCCATTTGGCAGCATTCATTTTACAGTCTTCAGCTTAGAGTTTATAGTTCACAGCTCACAGTTTTCAGTTTTCAGATTGCAGTTTTCAGCTTTCAGCTTTCGGCTTTCGGTTTTCGGTTTTAGAGGTGCTAATGACTGGCGGTTTTTTCAGCCAGGAAGCCAAGTCAAGTTAAGCTAAGGAACAGTTGTATTTTGTTTTTTTTGTTTATGGAGATTTTCAGTTTCATTTTGGTACCAAGTTCCAAGCGATTTAAGCACGCATTCAGAAAGAGAGAGAGGAATTCTTAAATACATGTGTATGCGTGTCACATGTTAATAAACGCACACACTCACACACACACATACACGCATACACTTGTAATGTGCCGGCAAGTGGTGGAAACAATGAAGCACTTTTAGCCTAACTAAGTGCTCGACGGCCCCAATGTGGCGGCTATAGAATTTGCTAATATACCCTGTACACCAAGTGGGTCGCTTGATTGTTACCCTCGATTGATAAAATGGTAAAAAAATTAATTTAAAAAAAATATAAAAATATAAATATGAGAAACTTGCCTTGTAATGAGCTTATTATCTTATTTGTTATTCATTTATTTATTTATTATCAATAAATGAATAACAAATAAGATAATAAGCTCGTTACAAAGTAAGTTTCTCACGCAACATTTTAAACACAAGTAAAGGGTATTCTTTCACTATATTTAGTGCTTAGATTAAAAAAAAGACGGCTATAAGATTCATTTTCATTTTAAATAAAAAAAAATTCGAGTATATGATTATTTTACTTTAAATAGTGTATAAGTCCCTATGTTATGTGTATGAGGTTCGTCTAAAATGAGATGTAAAATGAGTGTGTTGTTATGCTTCTTTATAACTTGTTCAGGTTCAATTGCTTCACAAAACTAAATCCAGGGAATTACCCATATTTAGAGTGAAACAAACACAAATATATAGTTATTGCTCTACCAACGTAAGTAATTTAAGCACAACTTTTAAAACTTCTTTCACCAAAAACATTTTTAATTTTACTTTTATTACATTAGGAATCAACTTAATAAAAAAAAATACATGCATTTTTGCAATATTTAATTATATTTCTCAACAAAATAAACTTAAAATACAAATGACTGTTGTTTTAAGTTAATTGTTTAATTTTATCTATTTTTATTTCTCACAATACTTTGTTACTTTTTTAATACTAGAAATGTTTATACAAATAATATTTTTTATATTTCCTTATGTTTACCTTATTTATTATTATATTAATAGTTTTTTAAATTTATTATATAATTTATATAACCACAATATAATTATTAGCCACAAAAGTGGCTTTGCTACTTTTTCAAATTCTCTGTTAATTTTGTCTATGTTTATTATAGGATATCTTTTGAGTTGCATTCTTGCTGCACACGAACTTTTCTACTAGCCGTCTTGTTTGTGATTATGTTTTGGTCCATGACTAAGTTTGTGTGGGTGTGTGTCTATGTGTGTGTGTGTGTGTGTAGGTGCGTTGTAGATAATTATGTTGAAGGACGAATTGTTGTCGTCGTCGTTGTCGTTGATGCTGATGCTGATGTTGTTATTGCTTTCAGGGCAGTGATGAAATCGTGATGTGACATCTAGAGGTTATCGTGATTTGTGTCGTGTTGCAAGAATGTTAAATTATTGCTCGACTGAGATAATTGAGAACACAATTAAGCGCTAAAAGACAACTTAATTCGTGGACTAAATGTTGAAGAATATATTAGAAAGAAAGTCTTTGGAAAAAAAATGCTTGAATTTGATTTGAATAAAGTGATAATTGTTTCATTTCATTTAAGTTTCGTTTGCCTGCCATGTGATGTACAAAATAAATGTAATTTAGAAATATAAACATTAGTTTGGAAAGTGCACTTAATGTTTAATTTATGACTTAGTTGAAAGAGGATTAAAAACTATGAATTGAGTGACCAACAAAACCTGAAATGTCTCTCTCTCTCTATCTATCTCTCTTTCGCCCTGTATGAATTCATTTGATGTGTGTTTCGCTTTTGGCTTGAAGTTTTTGCATAAAAAGTGTGAAAAAGGTAAAAATCCATTTGTAAGGCTCTTTCGCTCTCTCTCTTTATCTCTGTCTGTTTTATGGCCAAAAATTGAAGAGGAACTCCGATGGGTGTCATAAATAAGTGAGTGTATAACTAACAATGTAGCTAATGTCTTGCCAAGCATGTAAATAACTTGCTTACATTGTTAACACTTGCGAATGGCAAATAGGCAAACACTTTTAGAGATGGAAATTGGTTTTTTTTTGGAAGAAACTCAACTCAACTCACATGGCTGGGAATGAAGTAATTTCGTTGCCTAATGAGAACTCACAACTGAGAGACAACCTCTTGTACTTTTATGGCCCTGTTTTCTTTAGGTTCTTCTAGCTACATGAGATATTATCGATTGTTTAAAGTTCGCAGTTTTGCAGCACAACAATTTTGCATGAGTTGTGCCAAACTAACAGAATAACTAATGAGCGCAGCTTCGGGGAAGAGTGAAACAGATTTGCAATTGCCCTGCAGTGCATTAAATACATATACCTGCTGAAATTATGTTTGAATTAAAAAAGCAAACAATTTGGCTTCCGTTTTTTTGTTTTCTTTTTCTGGTTGTTGTTGCGGTCGAATGAGCAGAGTTTTGTTTTGAAATATGCAAAATGATGTTGCAATTTATTTAAAGCTGGTTTTGTCAAAAAGTTTTGTGGCAGCAATTAGGTAAAAGCCACAAAGCACAAAAAAAAAGTATATATGCACGAAATTGATTGAAGCTCTTCAATGCAATTTAAATTCGAATTTTCACTTAAATACGGCTGCTCTTAAGAGGTCATTGGGGAATTAATATACAATTTTAATGCACGCTTAATGCCGATGATGAATACCAAATGGCAAATCAGCATTAAAGTGTCTGCCAACGTAAATGTTTTGTAATGCTCTGGAAATTAATATGCCTTCATTTTCAATTAATTACATTCTTGTTTCTTTTTTGCTTTTAAATATTGCTTTTTTTGTGCGAAATTATTAATAAATAGTCGTTGTTTGCTTTTGAGCTGGCAATTTGTCTGCGAATTGTGTTGCAGTTGCTGCTTGACAAGTGACAACTGTCTGCTGTTTGATTTGTTATGCAGCAGCAAGAGAAAGTGAAAGAGAAAGAGAGAAAGATCAGAAATTGGCAAACAACGACGACGACAACGACGACGAGTGCAAACGTTTTGGCATTAATCAAGGCCAAAACAACAAAGTGTCAAAAAGTCAAGTTACTGTATGGACGCCCCGTTGTCCTTGTAGCTTGCGAAAAGCTTTACAAATGAGCTTAAGCACACACACAAATACCGCACACACACCACACACACACACACATACACCTGTGTTGTGCCTTGCAATACAAATGATTGATTATGGGAGGTATTGGCTGATGTGCTCCGACATCTCCTTCTCCTTCTTTCACTCTCTCTCTCTCTCTCTCTTTTAACTGGCATTCACCTTTTTATTTTCAGCATTGAGCGCTGAAATTTTAATGAGGTTTTGATGTGAAATACACGTTAAGCTGCGTGCCGCATTATTTATGTTAAATACGTTGAATATTTAAATTTTTTGCCAATGCTGCATACAAATAAGACTGCCAAACAACATTAGCACTTTGCGTGGCCAACAAATTGATCAGCTAAATGGGGTTAAATGGCATTTGCCTTTTGTGCCTTTTTAAAGCGATCAACTAATTAGTATTACATCCATTAGAATTCCATTTTAATATAATAAATGTATACACATTAAAAATTGCTTCAATATTTCAATGACTCTTTTCGTTTCATTCTTTTGCGCTCTCTGAAAAGGTAATTTCTACATTGCACAATGTACTTGCTGATTATGAGCATAATATTATATATGCATGTATGTATATTATTTGGCTTGTGCATTGCATTTGCCTTCTAACTTCATAAAATGTAACCATTTCGCAGCTACTGCATATTGCACGATGCTTGCATGTAAAATATCAGGGCAAACGTAAAGCGCAACTCAAACTCTGCGTTAGTGATGTGTGTTTAGTTCGTTTGCGTGTCACGCGTGACACGACGAAAGTACTCGTTAAAAATGAGAGAGGTAAATAATAGTTTTAATAGTACTATTATTTATTAAATGTGCTATTTTCATTCATATTTATAATGCTATTGCAATATGAATTCCTTAAAATAAATTAGTGTGCTCTTCTTAAGTGTGTGTTTAGTGCGTTTGCGTGTCACGCGTGACACGACAAAAGTATTTGGATTTAGAATCGTAGCAAGATGGGATTGATAATTAAGTGTTTTAATATGTATTATATAATTGATTGTCTTTATTCATATTTATAATAGTTTTGCGAATTTTAGTGCATATATTTCCTTTAAATTATTTGATAAGTCGCTCTGCTATGTTTTAGTGATGAAAGTATTGGGAATTAGAATCGTAATAGGTTAATAATAGTTTCAATCATATTATTATTTATTATTTTTATATTTATATTTATTATATTATTGCAATGTTGATTTAGTGTATACAATTTTTTTTTTAACTATTTGATAAACTTAAGTTGTAGAAGTTAAGAAGCTGCACTTAAGCCTTTGACTTTAGTTGACAATATAAAATATTTTTTACTCTATTTTCTCATATTTTTAATGTAAAATTTGTGTATTTAAGTATTTTCTGTATATTAATTTGGTATATTTTTGGAATTTGGTTGTTACTTACTTGTTTTAACATGTTGTTAAAGCACATACATATTTCATTTTGATTATTTTGTTAATTTTAGTTTACTTATAAAATCAGTTTTTAATATTATAACTAAATATAATTTTTATTCTATTTTGTCGTTAAAGTAAATTAAAAAACAATAATAATTAAATTGTTTATAGCTTTTATTTTAATTAGTTTTATTTGTAGATATACAAAGGTATTTAGGCTGAATATATTATTCTCATTCTTGTTTCAAATATTTTAGAAATGAATTATTTTTTTATATATTTATTTTGTTGGACTTAGTAATGTATTTTTAAAATATTTTCTTACTTTTAGCTATTACTTGCTGTTAGTAAGTAAGTTCACAGTATTTAGTTGAATTACTGTTATACAATTTAAATTTATTATTATAATATAAAAAGCAAAATATATAATTTTTCTAATATGTATTTACTTGAATTATTTTTTTATTCTATTTTCAAAATCAATTTTAATATTTATAAATATTATTATTTATGATTTAGACATTTCATTTATATTTCCTTAACCACTTAATTCATCCGCGATTCCATCTCTATTCGCTTCGTTTTTGTCGCGCTGAATCCTTTGGTGGGAAATTTATTGGTGCTGACGCTTGGCTCTAATTGCCGTGCTATTAGAGCATATAAAATTGAGTTTCGCTTTCGATTTGCATTTTAAAAGTTTATTCTTCTTTTCGTGCTTCATTTTTGGTTTTTTGGCTGCACAGCAATCTATAATTTTGTGTGGCCGAAAAAAATTGATGTGACTTTCAAATTGTGTATGCACAAAAGTTAAGAAAGAATGGGGGGAAAAAATTGAATACAAAAGCTTCGCTTTATCCTCAAATTGTGGGAATTTTTGTGCGTTGGTTGAACTGTAACCAACGATGCATATCGTCAGCTCGTTGGGTCATTTTGGCTCTTCAATTATGCAAATGCTGGGGCAAATAAAACAATGCCAATAAACCATAAATTATTAGTAGCGTTTCGAAAGTGTGGCATGCCTCAACAATGAGACGCAAAACCACGCCAAATGCATTTTGTCGCCAACAGCGAAAGCAACCATAATAGCAACAACAACACCAACAACGACAACAACAACTGCGACAACAGCAACCACAACTAAAAGGGAAATGCAGCATAATAAAAAAAAAAATAGCCAAGTTAATGAATTTGGTATGCGTTTCATGCTGATGCTTTCATGTGAAAATAACCATTAAATCTAATTGTTTCACGTTGAGTTTGCAATGCATTTTGCCAGCTGAAAGCAGCCTCATCGGCAACATTAAATGGCGCAATGAATCAAGTTTGCACAAATTTAATATTTCCGCTTGTATGTTCAGACATATTTCTTTATATCTTTTGCGTACTTCCACTGTTTAATTACCGTTACTTATGTAGCTATTTCTGTACATTTTCTCTATTTTCCGATATCTGCAGTATATTCAATATTTTTCCTTTACTTTATTTGTACTTTTCCGATATATTTCTTCGACTTACTAGCTATATTTTTTCAGAACTTTTCGGTATTTTTAGGTCGAATTTCCTTTGTAATTCTGAATGCTTGTTTACCTTTGGATGCTCTTTATAATTAAATTGACATATTTCCACCATTTTGATCATATATTTATCTCCTATATGTATTCTTTTAATTTCATTCGCTTAATTCTACTTTCTACTTTTCTTTGAGATATTTCTGAAACACTCATCTATTTGATTTTCGACATGTAGCGTCTTCAACATTTTTTTACCATTTTGCTAATATATTTTTACCATATCTTCAGTATATTGTGGAAATATGAGCATTTAATTCGTTTCATATATTGAAGGCATTTTTGCAATAATTTCTCTGCATATCCGTAGCATTTTCAATGCATGTAGTATCTTCAACATATTTTCAACATAGTTCCATTCTATCTTCTCTATATTTTTTTCATATGTCGCCTACTTCTCCGTAAAAAACTTGTTTTCATTTTTTATATCTTTTTGGTATTTGGTTTGTTTTTTTTTTTTTAATATACTTCCTTCATATCTATACTTTCTGTCTAATTTCCTCTGTATCTTCCTTATATCTCCTCTATAGTATTGTTTTATCTTTTTTGGTATTTCATATAAAATATAATCAAAATTTCTATTGCCCATACTTACTATACAAATATTTTCAACATATTTCTATCATACCTTTAATATATTTCATTTTCAATGTCTGCTACATGACACTTATATATCGTTTATAACTCAACCATATATTTTTGGTATTGTGTGCCGCATTTCTAGCCTCGCAATTTTTTGATATGTTTGCTTTATGTGCATCTGCAACATATTTAAGTCAAATCACAAACTTTTAAGAGACATATTTATATTATATCGTTTTTGTGCTGTATTTTTATGAACTTCATCATAACTCCGTCAAATTTCTGCATCTAAAATAAAAGTATTTTTATATGCCCACAAAGTTTTTGCTAGTCAGCAGCGCTGCTTGAAAATTGCGACCTTCACATTTGTCTTATTACATATTAAAACGTTGATCAGCAAAGTGCAGGGAAAGTATTTTGTACGTCAACACTTAAAGATGATGTGACTGTCAATTACGGCTAAGTAAATGTTGTTGTCAGTTGGCAAATTGCAGCAGCACAACTTGCAATTGGGCAATAGCCAATTGGGCGCCTCGTTGTCGTTGTCGTTGTCGTTGATGTTGCCGCTGCTATTCGACATTCGACATTCGACATTCGACATTGTTTACACTTTGACTTTAGCATTTTGGCTTTTGATTTTTCTATTTCTGTTTTTTTTTTTGATTTGGGATTTGGCAAGTTTGGCAAGCAAAACAAATCGAAATTGTGGGTGGAACATTTGCATATTTTGTAGATTTGCCCGAAAATAATCAACATGAGTTGAGTTTTGGGGGGGAAGTCTGTCCAGAAAAGAGAGCTAAGGCAAGCGGCATGTGGCATGTGGCATGCGGCAAGTGCAACAGTTACAATTGGCAACGACTGCAGCGACTGTTGGCCGCCGCCAAATAGAATCAACTTGAGTGCTTTTGATGCGTGGGCCACGACAACGATGAGGATGAGGATGAGTTGCTTGCAACTTTTGTGGTGGACTCTCGCATGCACATTTATTTTAATGGCGGTCGGAAGTAACAACAAACAGGAACACACACACTCACTCAGAGGAGTCCCAAAAAATATACGTCAACTGAAAGTGCAGCATAAATGAAATTAACTGCCAGATACACGAAAGATGCCAGCCGACATTTTAATGATTTTATGTAGTCTTTTGTGCGGCAAAATTGGGTAGAGCAATTTGCTTGCCTGGCTTTACCTGGCTGCTCAAGACTCAGCCATGCTTCATGGCTACCTGGCGAATTCCATTACAAAACTTTTTATTCGGGGTTTGTTGCGTGTGTCGAATGTCAAACAATTTCATGTACGACATCATTTGTGAATACCCTTTGAGCAAAAGTTTGTGCGAGACGAGATTTTTGTTATGGCGCCTGTTGCCTACAGTAAATAGACGAGCAGAGAGAGAAAGAGAGGAAGAGGTACTGACATTTACTGCTGTCTCGGGTGAGTCAATATGCATATACTTATATTAAGTATACGCACAGTATACATATGCAAAGCGCTGCAAAAAAAAAAACACATTCCTCAACTGATTGACTTCACCCCTGACAGTTCATTGTGCGTACATCAAAGCAGTGCACACACACACACACACACACACACACACACACACAAATAGGATTGACCTTTCACCTGGAGGTCAAGGCATGTCCTTTCGCTTCTTTTTTCTTTTTTTTCTGTGCTTGTTCTTTACATGCAAAACTTCACATAGTAGAACTGTGTTTTGGCTTTCAACTTAATTAATTATCAGCTGAAACTTGTTTTTAAAGTGCGCTTTATTAACGAGATTTCTTCTTCTCAAGTTCTGCTTCAAAGTTTAAGTTTAGTTTTTCATTTTAATGCCAATGATGCAAATAATTCTGCAAAAAGAAAAAACAAAAAAACTAGATTATTGTGTCAGTGTTGATTACATTTAATTATTTACACATAGCTTATCATCATTATAGAGTTTGCTCAAATGATTTAAAAATGAGTCTGGTTAGCTGAGTTCTCTTCTTTTTTTTTTTTTTTTTTTTTGTTGTGTTGCCGCTGATGTTGATGCTGGAATGTGTTGAACCGACAAATTAGATGCGCAGCTGTAGAATTTTGTAGTCTTTGCTATGCCAAATGCCGAATGTTAATGGAATTCGTAAATTAGGGACGACCACAGAGGACGAGTCGGAGGAGTTCAAGGGTTGAGGAAATTGTGTTGTTGAATGCTGTGCCACAAAAGACGGGAAAAAAAGGGCGCTTGAAGCACTTTTAGCTGCAACTTCATTATGGCTTGCAAAAAGGGCCAAACAAACGCAGAAAAAACAAAAGGCTAAAAAAAAGAAATGTAAAAAATATTAAAGGCAAACAGAAAATTGTAAAACAAAAACAATAACAGCACGACGAAGTTATTATTAATATAGAAAGATAATTACATACCTTAATCGCCGCAACTCGTATTAGAATCGAAAAGTGTGCCCATATATTCATAAAAGTTGGTATTTATTAGTTGATTTTGCATACGGGTTTTAAATTAAATTATAAACGAAACTAGTTCAAGGCAGTGATAGATATTGTTCGAAGTTCTTTTGAAAAGTGTGCCCATATGTTCATAAAAGTTGGTATTTATTAGCTGGTTTTGTACCAAATTCAATGATAATACAAATTTTATGATTAATGATAGCTGCTGAATGAACTCTTTGGGTTGTTTTTAAAATTTAATACTGTTCCAGTAACAAATACTTCAATTATCTTTACTTGTTCTTCTTTTACTCTTTAAACATGCTGAATTCCATGTTATTAAAGTATTCAACTTTATCATCAATTCTTTGATATATATATATTTTCCTATGTGTACAGCATGTTGCGTTTAATTTGTTGTTGTTTTCGCTGGAGATCAGAGCAACAAGCTGCCCAATTTTCTTTGTAGCAACTGTCAAAATAAACATACATTTTTTGATTTACCAAAAGCGCATCTTAGCAATAAAGAAATACTTTGAATGAGCAGCAGTAATTTGGAGCGCGTTTCAACAAAGTAATGAATAAAGCGCATTGAGAATAATTTGCAAATTAATCAAGTAAACGAAATTCCATTAAAATTGTTTTGAGTAGCTGGTAGTCGCCTCTTTGTTATGCAGTGTGCTAGACTATTAAATTTCATTAACCCATTCAGTGGCAAACTGAGCTGAGCTGAGCAGAGTATTAAATTGAAGTTTGTTCTTTCATTCATTGTTAATCTTACGCCACCTTCAGGCATCTGCTTCATTTGTCAATCAAGAACATCCCCAGGCGCAGCAGCAGTCTAACCAAGACGAGTTGAGTTGAGTTGAGTCGAGAGTTGAGTTGAGGCAAGAGTTGAGTGCACTTCCCAGGCCGGCATGAATCCTTTACGCGAGTAACAGGCAAACTCACTTCGCAATCCGCAATCCGCAATCCGCAAACCCCCAATCTCAATTTCGATGGCAAAAGCAAAAGCAAAAGTGCAAGTCGCTTTTCACTCCACAACATTTGCGCTTGTTTCTTCTACTACAACTACTACTACTAAGCTAACTCGTATTTATTTCATTTCATTTATTTCTGCTATCGCGTGTGGCTGCCAAGCCGGAAATACACTGAGCTGTTGTTGCTGCTGCTGTGTTGCTGTGTTGTGGCAGCAGCACTTGAGCACAAATCCCATTGTCTATGCCAAGTTGCCAACTAGTCGAGCGAAGCGCGCACAAAACTTGGCAGCGTCCGTTTGTCTCAATGCAAACGCTGCAGATGATGCACATTTCTCTCTCTCACTGTCTCTCTGTCTCTATGTGTCTCTCTCTTTGCTCGGCCACAAGTCAGTTGTCCCTCCTTTCACTCGTTTGTGTCCTTCGCGTGTCTTCATTGAAGGTCTCTCACTCACGCCTCCCTCGGTTCGTTCCCTTTTTATTATTTCATATAGAGCATAGCGCATCCTTGGCTGGCGCCCACTTAAGTATGCTAAGATTTCCGTTGCGCTGGCGTTGCTTTATTGCACTTACAACAACATCAGCAACAACAGCAACAGCAACAGCAACAACAGCAACAGCAGCAACAGCAACAATAATAACAAATAAATATAAATAATGAAATACAAAGTCATTTCTCGCTGACAATGGCAACTGTCTTTGTGTTTGTGTGTCTGTGTAATTGTTTGCCTGTGTTTGTGTATGTTTATAGCTCTGAGTGTTTGTGTGTGTGTGTGTGTGTGTGTTTCTGTGTCTGTGTTTCGTGTGGCCGCTTGTCAGGCTGCGTCACATCAGAGCACATTTTACTTGTAAACATCTGCCTTGAAATTTGTTCGTCTTCTGTTTTGCTGCCTCTCTCTTTCTCTCACTCTCTCTCTCTCTCTCTCTCTCTGTCTCGCTCTCGACTGATGTTTATTAACTAGACAATGATAACAAAAATACTGATATGCCACAGTCGAAACCAAATCAGCCAGCCACAATAGGCAGCAATAGCCGAAATTGTCTCGATTGCGGTGTAAATGCGGCTCAACTCTCAAAGGATGCCAAACAAATTTGTGACTTTTTCGCTAAAAATTGTGACTGGCATTATTTATTTTTTTTTGTTTTGTCTTCCGTTTGATTTCTAGAGATGTCTCTTTTTTTGTCATATATAAGTATTATGTATATAAATAAGTAGTAAATAAGTCAATATTAAATATGTTATAGAAATAAAATATTTGCAAAGAGCTTGTCAATTAAAATGTTGCAGATAATTTATAGTTAATTTTTGATTAAAAAATTAAACTTTAAGTCAGCAGTTTATTTGTTTTACGTTTTGGAATTTAATGTTTGTCGGCAATATTTTACCGAATTTACTAAATAGTAGTCAAAATGTAGTCGAATATAATTTAAGGTTGGAAAAAGTCATTGTAAGAAGCTAAATTTCAACTTAAAATTTGTTTACAAAATACTGAAATTTTCAAATACCTATCTATTATTCATTTCTATTTTAATATATACTACAAATAATTTTTAAACTAAATTACATTGTGTATGAAATGTACTAAAATTGCGCTTGAAAAAGTGTTGATAAATCTTCCAAAGTTGAACTTCAAGTTCTTAAAACTGAGTTACTTTATCAATGTTAAATTTGAAAATATTTGGCTAGGATTGAAGTCTTTATTTTATGTTCATTACTATTTTAATGATTGATAAAAATATTTTCTAAATTGTGGTATACTTAAGATGAAATGCAGTGCAGACAAATTGCAAGTGAATTATGTTGGAAAGTTGTACAAAGAATAACTGAAAACAAGCTCAATTATAAAATATATTGCTCATTTTCATTTTAATGAATGGAATAAATGTTTTTTAAATTAAATTACACTGTACATTAATATAACAATAATAATATAATAGAATTGTGCATGCCAAAAGAAATCTCAACTCAAAACATGATTCACATTTTAAATGTTTAATTGCTAAATATATTGTTTTAATTTAGGCATTGTTTTTATGCTCATTTCTATTTTAATAAATGACAAAAACATGTTCTAATATATTTGTTATTCGGAATGTTGTAAAATATAATGAAACGCCAGTACTCTCTTCTTTAATGTAATATAATAAATCAAAATAAATAAAAGATAATGGAATGTGATAAAAGTCTATGTGAAATCATAAAGTTTGACATAGAATAACTTGAAACATTCTTTACTTCATAATTGTTAAGTTGTCAACTATATTGTAAGACTTAAGGCATTTATTTAAGGCCCATTTCTATGTTAATGAATAATGTAAATTTGCCATATTCAATGTTAAATGCCATTTGGACTCTGGCATTATGTTAATCATGAGAGCCGTAACATGTTCATGTTCAACTTGGCTTCGCCTTCGACTTGTGGACAGCTGTGGCTGCCAGAAGTCAGTGTTGTGCATCTCTGGTATATTGTGATTATAATGCCAAGGGGGAGAAAGAGAAAGAGGAGGGGGAGTATGGCTCTCATGAGTCCCCATATATATGCCTGACACGCACACACACGCAAATGTTGGGGATAATAGACACTTGGCTAGCATGACAACACGAGTGAGAGCTGAAGCCGAAGTCGATGCTGCTGCTATGTCCTTTTGGAGTCCTTCGCTCTCACGGTTAACATGCCTGCTTGTTGGCCTTTTAGGTTGTGTGTGCTTGTGTCGATGGAAAATCAAAACCAAAAGCCGCAAACCGACGACTTTAGTTTGCCAGCGATAGCGACATTGAAGCGACCACGCCTTCTATGCTCGCTCCCGGCTTAATCCTAGAGCTTGAGGCACACAAACTTGCAACAAAGAGAGACAGAGAGCGAGCGACAAACAAACAACAAAAAAAAAAAAGCAACGCTATCTATGATTGAGATTGACGCGAAGAGGCGTCTAGCTAAGGGAATCGAAATTGTGTGGCAGAGTGCAGCATTCAAATGAACTAATTACTTATGCAGAGGCAGAGGCAGAGGCAGCAAAGGCAAAGGCAACTAGCGACAAACGAATGACCACAGGACACGCTTCGATATGCAAACACGAATGGGAGAGGGGCGAGAGGGAGGAGGGAGGAGGAGCTTGTTCCCTGTTGACGAGACAACAATTGCACCATTGATTGGCGCATGAAACAAAAGGCTGCTCGAATCATGAATGAATTGTGTGCTGTCTGCCCTGCACAGAGAGCATCAACTAAATTCGCAAAAAAAAACAAAAAAAAAGTAAAAAATACACACAGAAAAAAACATTTATGCATTGCTTTCGAAAACAACATGACAAACATACACAAGTATTTAGTTTTTTTCGCGACTCAATGCAAAAACACATGTGCATTTAAATAACGAACTTAAAAAAAAAGAAAAATATGTCGTTGTTTGCTGCAGGAAATTGTTTATACTTTACAACTGTTTTTTTGTTTCGTTGCCAAATGGGAATTACATGAGCTTTGTAAATAAAGTTTACCAAAGGAATGCAAAATAATGTGCTACAAAAAAAAGAGAGAAATTCATATTCAACAAATTTTTGTTCTCGGTTTATTGAATATCAAATTAATATAATAAATATAATACTTGTCGGTTTATTGAATATAAAACTAATATAATAAATATAATATTTGTCGGATTATATTATATGTCATATAAATAATAAAGGTAGTTAATGTAAATTCTTAACAGAAAGCTG
The DNA here is from genome assembly GCA_035046325.1 of Drosophila niveifrons. Taxonomy (NCBI): domain Eukaryota; kingdom Metazoa; phylum Arthropoda; class Insecta; order Diptera; family Drosophilidae; genus Drosophila; species Drosophila niveifrons. The sequence continues at coordinate 6,030,394 of JAWNOC010000062.1, read as the reverse complement.
TGCTATTTAATAATACGGTATTAATTTTATATAATAGCGCAAGTTTGTATTAGATTCTATTTATTGTATAGAAATATTGTTCATGTTGCTCTGAAACTTTAATTTCAGATAAACTTACATATTATTAAATAGTGAAATATTAAAATAGATCTTATTTAATTACTGTACATATTTGCTATGAATATTGTTTTTGTTGCTCTGATGTTGAAATTGAAGACAAACATTCATTTATCAAGTTGATTTCTGTTTTTATTTAGCTTCTATGAATCTATTTTTACTATTGCAGCAATGCTCTTGGCTTAGAGCTTTAATTTAAAATAATAACGCAAATTTTTGGGTAGCTATCATTATCATTATACTCGCTACCTTTAAGGTAGAAGTATATAATAACTTTATTCTTGCACGAAATGTAGTATGTAACATGCAGGCATCTCCGACCCTATAAAGTTTATATACATTCTTGATCAGCGGTAACATTCGAAAAAAGTTATATAAGAAATACTTTTGTATGGGCTAAAACACTTACTTCCAAGGGTTTTATTTGCTTTTGGCTGATAATCTGATAAATTTTTAATCTAACCAAATATTAACATCGGCATATTTGAGTATTTTTTGTGGTACATTAAATTTGTATGTTTTAAGAATAATACCGTAAAGTTTTGCTCTTATTCAAAATGTCGAGCATGCTTTTTGACTAGTTTTTTATTGCTATTTAAAAAATTGTTGTAGAAATGTTATTGCTTTAATGTTATTGCTATTAACTAAAGTAGTGAGAAATCGTTTTGCTTCGGGTGTACATTTAAAGCCAATAATAATAAATCTAATATTTTCTGTATAAATAGTTTTGCATTAGAGCTTAATTTTAAAATGTTTTTTATTAAGATATATTTTACCTTTACATTTTAGATTTTGTATTTTGATTTTTTCAAATTTGTATTTTTTTTTGCCACATTAATCCATTTTATTAACATTTAACACTTTTAAATTCAACGTCTTTCTTGAAAGTATTTAAAAATGCAGCTAGCGCATTTGGTTTGAAAGTCTTTCGATGCAAGCGCCAAACTAACGCAAGTAATCGCTTCCGAAGTTGCTTGGCTGAAGTTAATAGAAGCTAGCAGACGTAAGCAACAGACGGAGAAGCCAACTGGGAGTGAGTCGAGTGCTCAATGCAATTAAAACTCTTGTATTTAAATAAATAAATAAATGGAAAGTGAGATTTAGTCGAGCACGCTCGCTCTCTCTCCCCGGGGTATGCTCCGATGTCTGTTTGCTCGTCGTGAGTGTGTGTTTACTTTGCTTACTTTGCTGGCTGGCGATCCAACGAAGGAGGAGGAGGAGTACTTGACTAGGCGAGGACACGCGTTAAATTAAGCCGCAAGCCAGGTGCGAGACAGAGAAAAAAAGGGAAGAAAAGAGACAGAGAGAGAGGGGCGATGCGATTGTCACTTGTGTGGCGCTGAAGTGGAACGACTTTAGCAGTTGCAAGGCACTCGCAATAGAATGCGTATGACGCTTGAACTAAATGGAGACAGAGATGGGAAGGCAGCTGCAGCCTCGAGAATGTGGCTGCGGAAAAGTTGAGGCTGTCATGTGGCGAAGATGGCGATGGCGATGAGGATGGCGATGAGGATGGCAGCTCCCTCGTTGAGTTTGTTGCTTGTGAATAAGTAAGGAGGCGCAAATTAAATTTGAAATTTGTTGGCCTGGCTTCGCGACTCGATGGCATGCAACAGCGGGCCGATGACTTTTTCCTTGCTGGGTCAACGTGACGTATGCGCAATGCAAATACTCGCTGCGAATTTGCCGCTGTCTGTCTGCGGTTGTTAACTGCGATTATCGCCAATCGCAACACAGTCAACTTAATGGATTCACTACCGAGTGTGTGTGTGTGTGTATGCATGTGTGTGTGTGTGTGGGAGTTTTCTGCTTCACATTATCAGCTTGACATTTGGTCGATTTAAAAGCTGTGTACTTTTCGATAAGCAGCCAGTCTGCTGCTTAACAGCCGCAGGACATTCATTAGAGCCGCAACAACAGCACACATACACACACACACACATACACAGGCTTTTACACACGCTGTGTGTATAAATTTCTTCCTTTATTTATGCTTTTTTTGTTGTTGTTGTTTTTTTTCGGCTGCTTTACGAGCAAGGCACAGCACAGCAGCAAATTTCTCACATCATTTTCTGCGTTTTCTTTTATATAAATTTTATGTTGTGTTTTTAGCTCTCTTACTTCATTTCTTTTTGTTTTGTTTTGCTTGAATTTACCTTTTGTTGCTTTTGGGGTTTTGCGACTAAAGCTTCAAAATTGCCGCTAAGCAGCATTTAAATTATTTCAAATATATACAATTAAATCATTGCCATAATTGAATTAAATTCCATTTAATGCAGACTGCTAGTTGTCAATATTTATGCGATATAAAATAGAGACTATAATAAGGAGTTAATGCATTTCAATTAACAATAAATTCAATTTTAATGAATGCACAATTTTAATTGATAGCAAAGTATGCTTGAGCAATTTCTCATCATTATTAAAGGCTTTACCTTTAACTATTTTATGTTTGAGTTGAAGCTGAATCGTAAAGTGTATTTAAGGTTCATCATGCGTAAATTATGTTTTCGCAAACTTTTTGCTATCATTTGTTACTCTCTACTCATTGTGGTGCGTTATGAGCATCATTTACTTGGCCAGTTTTGGCCTCGCACTTTGACTTCAGGCTTCCATTTGGCATCTGCTTGACTTGCTTTGCTCTGGCTTTAAATTAAAAGCAGTAAGCAATAAGCAGGAAGCAAGCACTTATACTTTTGGATTTCAAAGCCTTTTGCTGCTGCTGCTTGGCAGTAAAAAGCCAAGCTCCATATTGTGTATGACTTTGGGCCTGAACTCTCCGCACGCTCTTTGGCCTGAGCCCATGTTTAGTTATCAAGGTCACGCACCATTGAGCGTAATGCTCCAATCAACGTTTAGCTGCACTCCATGTGCATGATGAGACGACTGTCAGAGGGCTCTCGCTTGCTTTCTCCCTCGTTTGTGAAGACCACACCAGCGACTGACGACAGGCGACTGACGACTGACGACGACTGACGACAACCGTCGACAGGCATGAGAATATTTAGCTTATGTGCTGTGACATTCCATAAATTTATAGAAATAAAAGACTTGTGCCATACGAGTATATTACACTCTGTATGCGTGTGAGTGCGTTTTATTACACCAACACTCACACCACGTACGGACAGACAGACAGACACATACTTATTTATATACGTACACATACTTGCTTGGCTAACAAGACTTGATGATCTTATCGTTTGCAGGAACACAGAGCAGCAGTCAAACAGGCTTCAGGATGCAGACCAACGTGCAAATTGATTCGAAAAATCTTCGCAGCAATGATGACAATTTTCGTTCACGCAGTCATCACATAACTATTGAGGTGAGTGCCCCATTAACTAACTGTCTGTCTGTCTGTCTGTCTCTACTGCCACTTGTGGCAAACATCGTCTCAGCAGCAACAACAACAACAACAACAACTACGACAACAGCCACAATTTTAGCTCCCAAACTGTAGGCAAATTAGTTAATATTAATTGAACTTCAAAGTTTCTGTTTTGCCATCAAATTGAATGTTTATTATTGCCATTGTTTTGTTGTAGCTATCGTTAACGTAGTTGTTGCTGTTGTGGCTATGCTGAGCAGCTGGCAACTTTTGCTGATTGCTGGGCGGCAACGAGAGTCAAACACTGCGTATGAGTAATGTCTGGCACGAAGAGTCTAGGAGATGAAATTTGTCGGCTTGCTTAATTAATTGGAAGGCTGTTGGGGCAAGTAAACATTTATTACAGCACACACGACGTATGATTAATTTAAGATTTCTCCTACACTAAAGTGCTTCCATGTAATAACTGAACGTACGAAAACGTTCTCTCTCTCACATTTTCCCATGTAATTAAAGTTGACTCAATTTGAATTTAATGAATATGATATTTTCATTGCCAACAACTTTGTAGAGTTCACTGAAATATCGAATTATTGCAGTTTTGAAAACATTAAAGTTCAGATTGCATTAATTATTGGGGAACAAAAGTGTTTGAACATTTATTAAAAAAATGTGTATGTGAAGTTGTTTTGAATTTTCGGGAAAAAAGAAAGAAGTTGCACTTAAAGTTGGCAAATATAATATGAACTTAAAAAATTAATCAAGGTAGCAAGATAAAGTCTTTACTTGGAAGCGAAATATTTATTTTATTTATGGTATATTATTATATTAATGCTTGAAATAATGTGATTGAATGTTTGTGGGAAAACTTTTATTGAACTATTCAATGTATATTTAAAATGACTAACTCAATCAAATCTGGCAATTTTATTTGGGAACTAGTTTATAAAATAGTGCGACAAATATTTTGCGAATATAATATGAACATAAATAAATAATGCTTCAGAGCTCTATATATTTATTTAAGTTATGTTATGTAATACGAAATAAGGTGTTTGTGAAACAATCTTATAAGTATTTTGAGCTTAGATGAAAAATTTGATATTCTAACAATCAAATATAAATATGAAATATGTTTATATTATATTAAACTAATAATGCGGTAAACACGTTTCACGTAATTTATAAAAATTAATATTAAAAATTAATTTAAAAAAAATAAAATATAATCATTGCTTAAGGAAAGAATATTTTGCAAAATGTAGCATAAGTAAGTGTAAAAATACAAAACTTTTGGTCGTTAAATTAGGAACAACGTATTCTATTCAAAGCGAAATATTTAATAAGCACATTCCGCAGGACGTAAAAGCACAATTTAAAGTGCTGTGCAAAATGTTTGCTGGGTTACAGTAACAAAGCTCGAAAGCTTTCGCAGCTTTTTTGCAGACATCGCACAGCTGAAAGACAAACAAAAAAAAGCCGCTGCTCCGAAGTAAATTCAAAGTGTTGCAGAGAAGTATTTAAAGAAAACATGATGTTTATATATAATTTCATATATGAATTGCAAGCGAATGAAATATTAAATTTAATTCATAACAGAACTGAAAATGAAGTAAGCAAGTCTCGTAAACACGTTGCGGCATGCAACAAGTGTTGACATTGCTCTTGCCGAGAGCGAAAATTGTTACTTTGCAGCTGCGACGCAAGCGCCTTGCGCGTAAAAAAGCTTTCAAGCTGAGCTTAAAGCTTTTTACTTGGAAAGCTTTGGGCACAGCATCAATCAGCTGCGCTGCAAAAGTTGAGGCGAAAATGCCAACTGAGAACCATCTGATTTTTGTTATGTTCTCCTCGCAATTTTCTCAATGAATGTAAGCGCTGCTCCCTTCCGCACCTCCTCTCCCTCCTCTGTGTGTGGTCCAGCGAGGGCGTGCGAGTTGTGTTTTGTGTGGCCTGTGTGTGTTCATCAGTTGGCAGCGTCGTCGTCGTCGTCAGTCGCTGGCAACATTTTGGCGCGTGTTGACATGCAAAAGAATTTCGGTTAACGCGTCGAGACGACGACAACAACGACGACGACGACGAAGACGTAAACGAGGCGCGACGTTGACGCTTGGAGTTTTTTGTTGTGTTCGAAAACGTTAAACGCTTTAAGTTCTTTGGCATTGTTATGCGCTTGTAACACGCTTTCAATCTGATAGTAAAACACACAATAACAATACTGTTATTTTGTATTTTTTTTTTTGTTTTTGCTCCGGTTGCAATTGTATTATTGTTGTTACTGTTGTTATTGTTGTTGTTGTTGTTATCGGCAACGCGGCATCGCGGCATCGCTGTTAAAAGTATATTGTTTATGGCCGTAAGCAGAGCCAAGAAAGTAATTAAAAGATACAAGCTCAATAATAATAATAATTTATATTATTTTTAATATTTTTTTTTTTGTTTTTGAATGCCGGCCATTGTGTTGTGCGTGAGTGTGTGTGCGCCGGCATTTTGCTTGGCGCGTAAAAGCAAAGCAGAGTAAAGCAAAAGCAAAGCAAAGCGAGTGCTTATCAAGGTGCGCAGTTCACTAAATCATAACTCAGTTCGGGGAACATGTTTGCTGCTGCTGACAGCAAACAGACAAAACGATTCAACCACATAAATATCTAAATATGCGTGTCACTGCGTGTGTGGGTCTCACTTTATCTCTCTCTCTGTGTGTGTGTGTGTGTGTGTGTTTGCATTGTGCTGTCAACACAATGGATGGCGTGAAGCGTTAAAATCTGTGACCGGAAACGGAAATCCATGTAATGGCATTTTTAATGCGCCAAATTGCCAAGTGAAATGCGTTTTTAATTTGACATTTGCCAGCCAGCCTTCAATCAGCCTTCAGTCAGCCAACGAACGATTCAAATGACTTTGAGTTTTAGCATATTCTTTAGCTTGGGCTAATTACCACTTGCCACTTCTAGACATGTATAATTTCTTGCATAGATAACAGCTGCCGTTGACTTGACTCCACAAATTATGATAAATATTATGCAAAATGCTTTGCTTGCTCTCTTCTGCTCTTGCTTTTGCTTGCTTAATTAATTGCAAGCACACAAAATCCCAAGCTAACTTTTTGTTGCATACTTTCGTGCGCTCCAGGGGCAAAATTTTGTTGCTGCCCTTTTTTTTTTGATTGTGTGTTGCTGCTGCTGTTGCTGCTGTTGCTGCTGTTGCTGCTGATGATGATGATGATCCATTGTTGTCTAAAGCCATAGAAATTGGCTACATTGTTAAAGTGATTAAAATGCGTAAACTATTTGGGGGCAATAAATCCAGTGAGCTGGGCATTTAATGCATTTAATTGGATTGTGCAGTTGTTGTGCATGTGCTGGTGGTAAGCCTTGACTTTAAAATTTAGCTAATTAGCTGGCAGCAAATGCGCTTGAATGCGCCTCTAGAAACCGCACTTTGTGCACAAATCATTTAAGCTGCGAATACGTTGAAATTTATGGCAAAGTTTTACCTTGATTTACATTTAAAGTTGAGCAAATTCATTGCAACTTTTTGAGTGGACAAAAACTGCGTAAAAATTGCGTTAAATTGGATATTAAGTATACGCATTTGCACAGTTTTACTCAGATTGCAAACAACGTCTCGATTGCGGTTGGATCCATTGCTTGTTTAAGTAGTTTGAGTGGGTGGGAGAGTGAGTAAATGGTGGTTGGATCCAATTGCAAGTGTGGCATGACATTGACCTTGAACTGCTAAGGTCAAGCATTTGCAGCTTGTTGCATGCAGCAGATGCGTGCAGCAGGGTTGGGGAGGAGAAAGCGGGCTCGGGTTTTGTATGCGCTGCTGCAAAACCAATGCCAATCAAGAGTGCGGCCCGAAGGCAGTTAGCAAAAGCTGCGGAGAAGAAAGCACCGCCTCCTTATTCTCTCCTCTCTCTCTCTCTTTATCGTATCTGTATCGCATCTTGAAATGTGAAAAGAAACCAACTGCCAATTTGCAGCAACAGCAGCAGCAGCAGCTTTGAATGCGGCCAAGTTGTTCAGTTTACGCTGCCTCGGGTTGCATCTCATCGTACTCAACTCTCTAGTTGTAATCACAGCGCTCTTACTCGTGTTCGTATTCCTTTTTATGCCATTTTATGCCCAGTAGTCTTAAAAGCTTGTCCAGGCTCTGCTCGATGCCAAGTGGCTGCTGTTCGCTGGTTTGTTTGCAATTCAATTGCCTGGCCACAGAAATGAGGTTAGCCAATTGCATTGTGTTGTGTTTTGTCATTCTGTGGCCACTTTTGTAATAATCTCTCACCTGAGCGGATACGCTCAGCCACACACAAATCAATTCACAATAAAAAGTGTCGACTCAATCATCATGATGGAGCATTCAGTTTATGCTCTAAACTGTAAACTGTTGAGATATTTTGTTAGCTCAAAAGATATTTACCACAGGCACGTTTTAGCTAACCAAAGATACTCTGGCATTTGCATAGCATTTCCATTTCCTAAGCAAACCACACGGACAGACACACGCACTCAGAATTTTCTGCAATTTCTCCATTTGCTGTGCATAAATTACAAAAGCATAGTTTGCTCTCATTTATGCACATTTTCAAATAATTAGATGCATAGTGCAAATTTTTTTTGTGGCTTGAACTTTTTTATTTTCATTAGCAGCATAAATTTATCAATTTACGATTTTTGAGATTACTTTTATTTCGAATTTTTGAAAGAATAAGTTTTAGGCTACATTAAACTGTTGTTGAAGAGAATTAAAAGTAAAGTGTTTTATTAAAAATGAAAAAAAAGAGTTTGGAGACAGAAATACATGTTGACTCTTTTGTGAAACAATGAAATTAAAGTGATATATATGTTATACGATACAAATAACAATAACAATAAATTGCTGGCTATTTTCAAAACAGCATAAATTCAATTTGCATTGTTTATGAGATTATGACAATTTAAGTGCCTCAATCAAAACCGAATGCAAATGAAAGCAAATAATTAAACGACCATTATTTATTGTTATTTAATAGTACAAGCTATGAAATTATGGATATTTAAATGCTGAAATCAATTAAACCAAATTCGTATTATAAATTTAATTTAAGACTCTATTAGATCTTATTTAAATTGCTTAAATTGATTTTTACTTTCAACATTACGATTCTTGAATTTTTACTGATTTATTTTTACAACATTTCTTACTTCTTTGAATTTGAATTTCATGTTTCTTTTTAAAAATTATTTAATTTATAAATATTTACATTTGTCACTTTTTAAAATCATTATTTGTTTTACATTTAAAATGTTTTGAAATTCAACTGTTTTACTGATTCTCATTTTCTATTCTATAAATATAATTTATAAAATTCTTTTATATTGGAAGTCTTTGTTGCCTGATTGCTTCTTTTTATTTCTTGATCCAATTAAAATTGCTTAGAGATATTTATATTCCGTTCAAGTTGTCATTAGAATTGTTTCTTTTTTATGTTTACCTTTTTCCATTGTAAGAACATCTGCACTACAATTTTTTTATTTAAAATCTGTTGTTATTTATTCTTTGTATTTACGTTTTGAAAGTGATTTAGTATAACATTTTTAAACCTATTTGCATTGTTTTTAGATATTTATACTAAGCATGACTTCAGCAAATATTATCTTTACAATTCTGACATTTTTCGTTTGCTGAATTAAAAAGAAATGCTTTTTTAAATTAAAACAATTTTATTTGATTTAAATTTGTATTTACGTTTTCTGGTTATTATGGAAGTGACTTTACTTTTAAATGTATTTTTTTTTAATAGGTATTTTCTTTAATCTATTAAAATATCTTTGCTGCTTATTATTTGTATATTCGTTATCTGTTTATTTGTGAAAGTGATCGGTATCAGTTTCAGCTGATATTCCCGCCCATATGTATATGTGAGCTCTTTTGAATGCTGGCTGTCGCAATCATTTGGCTAATATTCGCATTGAAGCAGCTGTAACAACAGCAGGCAGAGTTAATAGAGCCATCTGGTTGCCATTGGTTGCCATCATCATCATCGTCATCATCATTGTTCTTCGCTTGCCCATTGTTTGTATCCGTCTCCGCTCTCTTTCGCACACATTCTCTTTGTCTCTCTCTTTCACACTCTCTCATTCTGTGGAGTGGTTGCTGTGCACAGCAAACTTGCGAGTCCAAGTTAAATTGGACATAAGCATTTAAGCAAATAGCGCGAGCACCGCAAAATACAAAGCAAAATCAAAAGAAATTGTTTTAAATGGTTCTCTCTCTCTCTTTGGGTTTTGTGGAGCTGCTCTTGGGATGTCGTTGTTATGGCCGGGTCACTGACTGCCACTCCAAAAAAAACAAAGCTATAGTTGTGTGTAGGAGTGTGTGTGTGTGTGTTTTGCAGGCACTCAGCTTGATTATCATATTACATTTGGCTCTTTTATTAGAGTTTCGCTTTTGTTCATTGTTTAAGCAGTTTAAGATTGTTTTTATACCCGCTACCCATAGGGTAGAAGGGTATTATAACTTTGTGCCGGCAGGAAATGTATGTAACAGGTAGAAGGAGGCATCTCCGACCCTATAAAGTATATATATTCTTGATCAGCGTCAACAGCCGAGACGATATAGCCATGTCCGTCTGTCCGTCTGTCCGTCTGTCCGTCCGTCTGTATGAACACCTAGATCTCAGAGACTATAAGAGATAGAGCTATAATTTTTTTTCGACAGCATTTGTTATGATTGCACGCAGATCAAGTTTGTTTTAAATTTTTGCCACGCCCACTTCCGCCCCCGCAAATCAGAAAAAATCGAATAACAAGAGTAATAATAAAGCTGGAGTCCCGAATTTTGGGATATACATTAGAAACTATAGTCCTTGTGACTTCTGAAAATTTGGTTGCGATCGGATCAAAATTGTGGAAGTTATTAAAGAAATACTTTTGTATGGGCTAAAACGCCTACTTACTAGGGGTCTCATTTGCTTTGGCCGACAATCTGGTATATTATGCCGTCTATGGTATATTTTGAAAGTGGTACTATACTGAATACCAAAAATATACCAAATATATCATTTGGTATATTTTTAGTATTTTGTAGTATTTTTTGGTATATTTAGAAAATAATATCGCAATATTTTGCTTTTATTCAAAATGGGTAGCGGGTATCTCACAGTCGAGCACACTCGACTGTAGCTTTCTTACTTGTTTCCTTTACGCTTCAGCCAAGGTGTTTGGCCATACAGTTTAGTTGATTTGTTTGCATTGGATTTGACTGGCACACACACACAAACACACACACACACATACACTTGCACACTTAGTTTTATATAGACGGTTTACCTAAGGCTTAAGCTTGAATGCCCACAACCGCAAATCGAGTTAAAGTTGCAAATTTCCTGGGCTTGCCTAAGGCACACACACACACACACACCCCAAACACACACACACACACACACACACACACACATTTACACTTGTGTATTATAGTGTTTGCGTAGCTAAAAGATTGTCCCTTCAGTGTGTCCATATTTGTGTTGTTCTCTCTGCTGCTGCGACGCCTAAAAATAAACGGTCCGAACGAGATGAGCACCAAAATTGACACAAAAATATGTGTGCCAGACTCTCTGTGTGTGTGTGTGTTTATGTAATTATGTAAGCCACTTATGGGAGCTGAACTTTTAATGCAGTTAAAACTTGTCACTATACCTCGCCAAGTATAATCGTGTTGATTATTAAACTGCGACAGCAGCAAGGATGACAATGTCATAGTTAATAACACAACACCCTGGCACACACACACACACACTCTCACACTCACTTTTGGCTTGTCGTGGCCATATGTCAGGGCAGGGCCAACGCCCAACATCGAGAAGAACTTGGCCACAACTTTGCACAGGCAATAAAATATTTTGTAGCATACTTTTTGGCTTAAAGTGAAAGCAGGAAAAATTAGAGCTTCGCTGATTTAAACTTGTGTATCAACACTTTAACTTACAAGCAAATTTCAATTAAACACACAGTTTTGTGCTTGCCATTTATCGCCTCTTGTCCAAATGAAATTTAATATCCTGTCCAAGGCATCTGCAAGCAATGCCTACAAATTTCCATATAAATTGCATAGTTACTGCAGGGATTTCACTAATCGTTTATCATAGCTGCAAACTTTACCAAAAAACGAGAAAGAAAACCATCTTTAGCGCTCTGTGTAACACGAGACGCGCTACAACTTTCTTTAACTTTCACCAAATGTATGCAACCAAAAAATAAAATACGAAAAAAGTGGCTGCAAACAAGTCTTCAAAGTGTTTTCAATTCATTGGAAATATTATATGTAAAATGCCTCAAATAGTTCAGTGGGTTTGGTTTCTAGGTTTTGCGTTTAAGTAATAACAAACTTTCTATATACATTTTTGTTGTTGTTGTTGTTGTTGGTTGCTTTTGATGTTTCAAGTGGACGTTGATAAATGTGTGTGGTACTTTAGTTTTACACAAATGGTCATTTAAGATCAAATCTTTTGGGCGCTTTTGAAATTTAACAATTACACTTAAAAAGAGAGAGAGAGATGGCAAAGAAAATGCTTACAAATTATTTTCTTATTTAAACCTGAACTTGACAACCATGTTAAATAAGGTAGTAGAATATTGCCATTGTTATTCTGTACTTCAATTTCTTATTTAAACTGATTATCTATTACAAACTTTTATTTTACTTTTATAAATTTAACAATTTCACTTAGTAAATGGACAACTAAAATAAAGTTTGTTTTAAAAAGTTCAAAGTTCATAAAAGTAGATTAAAGAGAATGTTCACAGTTTAATTTTCTTGTTAAAAACTAATTCGAATTTTAAAATAGACTTGAATAGAAAATGCCGTATTTTTTAGATTAATCTTTAAATAAGTAACTTTTGTTGTTCAAAATTGATCAACTAACTAAGATAAGAATAGAGATTGTCAACAAATCGATTTATTTGAAATTACTTTTCTTATTAAATGAATTAATTCAGATTTTGTTTTCATGGGAAATCAGAATCGTAGATTCATTTGAATTGCTTGCTTATACAATAATGCGATGCGATGCGATGCTGTGCATAAACACATATATATCAATTGTTTTGCATGTGTCTTGCCACCACGACAATGTTCTAAGGAGGCGCCCCGCTGCGCTTGCCCCACACAAAAGCGTATATATATAACAGACATATGTATGTACATAGATATCTGTACATATATATGTATATATGAAAAGTTGTGGTCATCTATTTTGTCTCAGCTCAGGACACAAGGAGTCGCATTGTCTATGTCGTTCATTGTTCATTGTTGTCTCGACTATCTCGACCTCTGTCTGTCTGTCTTTCTGTCAGGGCCACCTTCGCTTCTGGCTGTTGCTTCGCTTCGACGTTCGTCGCTCGACGTTCGTCGTCATCGTTGTTGCTAAGCTTTTGCCCATTGCAGTGCCCCTTGCCTCCCCTTTGGGCCAATGTAAACAATTTAATTTGCTTAGTTGGCGTTATATTCGCCATCAATAAAAAGTAGCCCACAACATCTTTCGGGGCGGATGGAGGGATTCGCCATCAAAAAGAAAGGTCTTGACACGCCATGCAATCCCATAACTGTAAGTCTCTCTCTCTCTCTCTCTTTCTGTTTGTATGTGTGTGTGTGTGTGTGTAAGTGCCGCAAACAATGACTATCGATAACAGCGAGGCACATCTTGGCCTTGCATTGTACATATATTGTATTATGCTGGCTTCTCTGCAATTGAGTGGCAAGAGAGAGCTCACTTGAAATAAATCTAAGCAACACACACACACACAGTTATATAGCAAGACATTGTGTAGGCGCACATTAAATCGTTATGGACAACGCCTTTGTATTCGTTCGCTTCGCTTCGCATCGCATCGCCTGTTGCCCCCGTCGTTGACCGAATTGTAATTGTTAATCTTCTGCATTGATTTTCCGCCCTTTGTTTGATATTTAAGCCAGCGTCGACGTCGACGTCGACGTCGATGTCGACATCGAGTAATCGAATTAACGCAGAGCTCTGATGAAGTGGCACTTCAGTCAGCGACCTCAATGCCTGGTCGCTTTGGTCGCGGTTACAGCTCTCTCTCTCTCTCTCTCTATCGCTTTAATTGCAGCCAGTTGATGGGCAACGTTGCGTATGATTAACGCAACAACAACAGCAGCAAAGCACACACACATCATATGAATACATGCATGTCGCCCTGTGGCATGAATTTGTCATTAAGTTTACTGACACCAAAACGAAAGCCAACAATTTCATAAATAACTTATGAACTTCTTCCGCCTCGTCCACAAACTTTTAAATGATCGCACATAACATAATGAGACACAAAAACATTTAAAGCCGCTGTGTGTGCAATCGATTGCAATACTTTGGCCAGGCCATAAATTTACTTGAATGTGCGCGGCGATAAAGTCACCATAGAAAAATCGAAAGACGTTAAATGCATTTGCTGTCAAAGAGCAATATTTATATGCGTTCTTTTTATGTGTCTGAGACTAAGGCATCATATCTTCTTTTATGTTTCTATAATTATTAAGTTTTTCTTTAATTCAATTTATCAAATTTATGACTTAAATTTAAATTTAATTACTAGAAATCAATAAAAATTGTACAAAAAGAATTAAGTTACTGAGATTTATGTTATATATGTGATATGTAAATGAATGTAGTTGCTGGTATATATGAGCTATAGGTTTAATTATTATGTTTGAAATTTGTAGATTAGTTTATTCTGCAGTAGCAAAGACTACATTATACATTATACATGATATACTAACATGGTACTATATTTTAAATATACCATAGAGTTTAACATCTTCTTCTAAGACTCGATTGATATAGGAGTTTTTTTCCATACAAAAGTATTTCTTAAATAACTTCTTTAATTTTTATCGGAAATTTTAGATTCATCAATTCGGCAGTTATTATTGTATTACAAGAAAAAAATCGCAACTTTTGCTTTAAAGCTACGCTTTTTATTCGATATTCATTGATTTACGGGGGCGGATGTGGGCGTGGCAAAAAATGAAAGTTAATTTGATCTGTGTGTAAACATAACAAGTGCTGTCGAAAAAAAATAGAGCTCTAACTCTTATAGTCTCTGAGATATAGGTGTTTATTCGGACAGACGGACAGATGGACAGATGGATAGACGGACATGGCTAGATCGCCTAGGCTGTTGAGGTTGATCAAGCAAATGTATTCTTAATCTGGTCGTAGATGAATTCTTCTGCCTCTCACCTGCATTTGCTACAGACACAAAGTTTTAATACCCTTCTTCCTTATGGGTATAGGGTACACAAATTATGTTGAATGCATTTTATGTGAAGTAATTGATTTAGTTTAGGTATATTACTACTTATTATTATAAACAATTACTTATAAGTGAAGTTGCTTGCATTTTGTAGAGTATACATTAGGCTGTGCAGCCCGCATGTGCGATTAAGAATGTCCATTTAAATTAACTGCTGAATCTTTGATGGCCTGGACAGAGCTCTTGGGAGATTCTTTTGTGTGTGTGTGTGTGTACGTGTGTGTGAGTGGGTGTGAGTGTGTGTGGGTGTGGGTGTGTTTGGGTATTGTGCGTGTGCTTTCGGTTAGTTTGATTGAGTTAAGAATGTTGGCAAGGACATTGTAACAACATGTGTAGCTTTCTTGTACCACATGTAATACACTGTCTAAAGATGTGGATTTGGGATGGTGGATGAGGGATGCAGAGGGAGAGGGAAAGGGAGGGAATTTGGCGCTGGACTTTGATATATGCGCATTTGCCGACTTGACAAGCTTATCATGAATCATTTGGCCAAATCATGAATAACAAGCAATTATGCGGGTCGATTCAAACGGAGAATTCGCAATCTCTAAGGAATGCAAATCGACAAATCGCTTCAGCTTTCAAGGTGTTTCCAATGCACACTTGTGTAAGTGTGTGTGCGAGTGTGTGTGTGTGTCTGTATGTGTGTGCTACAGACAGCTGTCAGCTGAGCAGCTGGAACTGATTTATGCATCGCATATCCCATTTTGCTCTTAACCCAGGCTCACTCTCAGTCTCTTAGACACAAAACTTGAGCGTTGAGCGTCCCTGCAGTTGTCTTTCCTTCCCCTGCCCCCTTCCCTGACTCTTTGTCTTTTTCCTAGAGATCAAAGTCACTGGCAAAGTGTAAGAGGAGGATGAGGGCGAGGGGCAGAAGCTTCAAGTTACTAGCTGGGATTCAACTTTTTCGCCTTTGTCATAAGTTGTTTAATTATGTGTGCAGAGCTTCGGCGTCTTCGTTGTCGTCTTTATTTTCGTTTTCGTCTTCGACGTTGGGGGGCAGCAGACGAAGAAGAAGTCACCTAATAATTCATGCTAAATGCACGCCCCGCTCTTTAAGCAATTTCATTTAATTTTCATTAGCGAAAGCCGCAAATTGGTAGCAACAGAGCAGCCGCTGCCAAGCAAAAAGAAAACTTTTGGCCCCAACATTTTTCATTAATATTAAAATATTCAAATTGTGAAAAAGCCGTCAGGCTTCAGTCGGGTTAAAGGGATGGCTGCTGCTAGCTGCTAGCTGCTGGCTGCTGGCTGATGTGGATGCCAAACAACAGCAACAACAACAACAACAACATTTTCTTGTGTTCGTCATGTACAACAAGCGGTTAGAGGCGTGTCCCTTTTACGCCCCCCTTTTCTCTCTTGACACACACACACACACACGTATTCAGTGAGTGCGAGAAATTTGAAATTCATAGATTGTTGTTGAGCCATTTTGGTGGGTAAATAAATGCAATTATTAGTATTTCCGCGATGAACATTTCAATTAGGGCACAGAGAAAGTGAATATACATATATATACATATATTCCATTCCATTCGTTTGTACCTCGTTTATTTCGAGTCCATCCAGCCTAATTGAGCATCCTCGGCTTAGTTGTTTCCTCTTTTTTTTATACCCGCTACCCATAGGGTAGAAGGGTATTATAACTTTGTACCGGCAGGAAATGTATGTAACAGGTAGAAGGAGGCATCTCCGACCCTATAAAGTATATATATTCTTGATCAGCGTCAACAGCCGAGACGATCTAGCCATGTCCGTCTGTCCGTCTGTCTGTCTGTGTGTCTGTCCGTCTGTCCGTCTGTCCGTCTGTCTGTATGAAACACTGGATCTCAGAGACTATAAGAGATAGAGCTATAATTTTTTTTCGACAGCATTTGTTATGTTTGCACGCAGATCAAGTTTGTTTCAAATTTTTGCCACGCCCACTTCCGCCCCCGCAAATAAAAAAAATCGAATAACAAGCGTAATTTTAAAGTTAAAGCTGCGAATTTTGGTATATATAATAATAACAATAGTATTTATGATTCCTGAAAATTTGCTTGCGATCAGATAAAAATTGTGGAAGTTATTAAAGAAACACTTTTGTATGGGCCAAAACGCCCACTTACGGGAGGTCTCAAATGCTTTGGCCGACAATCTGCTGTATTGTGCCGTCTATGGTATATTTTAAATGTTAGTATCACATCGTTATACCAAATATACCATTTGGTATATTTTTAGTATTTTGCAGTATTTTTTGGTATATTTTGAAAATAATACCGCAATATTTTGCTTTTATTCAAAAGGGGTAGCGGGTATCTCACAGTCGAGCACACTCGACTGTAGTTTTCTTACTTGTTTTTGGCTGGACTTAAGCGCTCCAGCCTCCGCTTTCATTGTCAGCAAATTGGCCAAAGCTTAGGCGGTTGCTTTAGTGTCGATTTTAATTAAGCGACGACGTCAACAGAATTTCACAATTCCCACAACACTCACTTCCACCCTCTCCAAAAGACAACACAACACAACACAAAAAAAAAAAAAGAACCGGCTGGGCATGCTATCAAAAAAGCAATGCGAGTGCCTCCGAGATTCGTAGCACTGGATCGAGGCTTGTGCTGAAATCCTAGCGACCCTGGCCATAAATCAAATAAACGCCAACTAAGCCGAATCAGTAAAAAGAAATATCAAGCTGGCAATTGAACGTAAAACGGACACCGCACACTTGATGCTCTCTCAACAATTGAAGTTGGCAAGAAGTTCAAATATAAGCTTGCTTTTAATAATAATATTTTTATATTTTTTTATGAAAACATTACATCAAATTTGTAATTGCTTTCACAAGTAAAAGCAGAAATTCTTTTAATTAAAATAATATTTGTTAATGACATTCAAAGTTATTTCTATTTAATTTCATTCTTTTTATATTATATTTAAATTTATTAATTTTATTATATCATATTTTTAAGAACTTAAATTACATTATTTTATAAACGTTTTTTTTTCTATTAAATTGTAAAAACTCTTTTTATTTTTATTAAAATTTATTTATTTTTATTGCTTTCACAAAATTGAATTGTAGCAAAAAAAATATTAAATTGCGAATTGAATAAAATTTGGATTATAATAGAATTATGCCAATAAATTTCTTTTAATAAATTTTATTTATAATTTATTTGTTTTTCTTCTAGTCAATTTATAATACAATTGTATTTAAATTCTTTATTGGCTTTGGAAAATTAAATTGCAGCAAAAAATATTAAATATCAAATTTAACATAGATTTTAATTTTATATATACATTACTGAAGTATATTAAAAGTTTCTTCTCTTCAATTTTATTTATTAAATTTAATTGCACATAACTTGAACTTGATTTATATAAATTAACTAATTAACTTAACTCTTGACTTAACACTTTTTCTTTTTTTTTCCTAATCAAAATATTACAAATAAAAAATTGCACTTAAACAAATTTGTATTTGAATTAAAGTCATATACTTTTTATAATCAATTTATTGCTTGTTTTCTGATAAAGCTGGATTTTTCTTTTTAAATTGTAATATATAATAAATATTAAATTTATTGTTCATTTTTTTATCGTTTAAGCTTAGCCTAATTGATTTTGAATTATGACAGAGGCAAGTAACAAACAAATTCCATTATCCACTCAATTTAAATTTATAACTATTCATTTTTACTACGCATGTATAAATAGTTGCCATTTTTCGTATTTATTTGTTATTTTCCAATAATTGAGTTTAATTAACGGTACTTTTAAATCAATTTGAAAGTTATTAATTGCATCTGCAACAAACTTTATAAGTGAGTTATCAAACCCAATTTGTATTGTTTTCTGATGGACCGACAACAGCGCAGAGAATAAAAAAGGTGGACTGAGTGCTTAGTCGACGCTGTTTTGCTGCTGTCCACGATGTGTATGGTGTGTGTGTGTGTGTGAGGAAGTGTATGTGTGAGTGTGTGTGCGTGTGTGTGAAGGTGTGAGGAACTGGGCTACGTTTGGCGGCATGTCTCGGTTCACGGTCAGAGCGCATGATAAAAATTGACACCATTGGCCGGAAGAGCCACTTCGACTCGCACTTGGCCAGCAGCAGCAGCAGCAGAAGAAGGCAGTCATTTAGTCAGTCATTCAGTCAGTGCGTCATTCATTCAGTTAGTCATTCAGTCAGTCAGTTCAGTCAGTCAGTGAGTGAGTGAGTGAGGCAGTAAGTATTGTGAATGGCAACTGTTGGGACACTAAAAAGGCCTCGCCTGCGTTTTGGCCTGTAATAAAAATGTCATTGCATTAGTGCGAGTGTCTCGCAAGTGAGTGTGTGTGTGTGTCAGAGTGTGTGTGTGTGTGTGCGGGTGTAATAAAAGTTTAGTATGTGTCACATTGTATGCTATATCCTGCTGCTGATGTTGTTCTTTATAACCTGCTTGTTGTTGCTCTTGTTGTTGACCCCACATGCATTAGCCTCTAGACCGGAAGTTGGCACTTTACAGCAATGCGCCTCTTGGACATTGTGAAAGGCTTTACAGACAGAATGAAAGAGAGAGAGAGAGAGGGAGAGACATGGCAATATTTTGCCATTTGCCATGCAGATTATGGCATTGTGTGTCTCCATTTGCAATAGCATCAGCACACACGCACAACTTCGGAGTCTTCACTTCGTTCATCTCGTTGTTGTCCTCGACTTTCGCATTCTCGTATTTGTTTTGTCCTTGAGTCCAAGTGACCGTCAAAACGTCTGTTCAGCTGCCCATCAGAGCGCGTCTCTTTCGCTCTGTCTCTGGCTGTCTGTTAGCGACATTTGCCTTGATTGATTAGATTTGACTTAATTTACGCATATTAATCATACGCCCTGTGGCATACCCAACCAAATAAACCAAATCAAAGCAGTTGTAGAGCAAAACGCAGTTAAATCCACTCTCAAACTTGTGCGAGGCAAAGCAAACAACATTTCACTGCTACGGGGGCTGCTGCGTGGAAAAAGTAATTATGCATAAAGTATACGCCAGGGTGGCCGGGATGCAGCAGCAGCAGTAGCAGCAGCAGCAGTAATGTGAGTTCAACGTCTGCGTTTGTCTTTGCCACGCTGTGAAATTGGGACACGTCGCATAGGCCTAATGAGTACTAAGTACTCGGGTACTCAGTTGGCCTAGCTGCTCACTGACTCCGACTCTCTCTCTCTCTCTCTCTCTCTGTGCTTGTCTCGCTTTTCACATGCTGACTGCCGCTTGCTGTTTCCCTGGCTGCCTGACTGCCTGACTGCCTGCTTGCCACTTGCCAATTGCCGTTTGGCGTTATTTATTGATTACGTGTCATATCACTCATACGCTCCGTTATGTGCCGCTCGGTTTCGCTTCGATTGAAATGTAACGCAAGTGAAACGTGCCACAACACAGAGGCGTCGATGGCGATGGGTTATGACGGAGGACCGAAACTTGTGCAAATAATTAAGTGCGCTTAAGTGATTTGCTCGATAGGGACACAGCATCGAACTTTTAGAGATACAGAGTCACACACAACGATGGAGGAGGGGGAAGCGGGCAACTGAATGGCAGATGGCATCACAGAGAGATAGATGATGACGATGACGATGACGATACAGCCAGCGGCACAAATGGGTCATTAATTTTGTCTCACAAATTATGTGACTGTGAATGCCGCCTCGCTTCATCGTCTTCTAACTCAGACCGATGACCCCCTCGAGGCGAAACGTTTGAAGTTCAACTGCCTTTCACAACAAACACATACACAAAAATAAGAGAAAAAAAAGAAGCAGTAACATATAGAACATCATTTAAAATTCAACAAATTAAAAATAGACACGTTTTTACATTACACAGGAAAGTCACCAGCAATTTATTGGCCTTTCGCAATTTTTCCCTAAAGTTTCCGCCTGTCTCTGTTGCCCATAAATTAATAATTATTGTAAAATGATGACACTCACACCCAACTGAACTGCCTGAAAGTGGCATTAAAGTAGCAGTTTATTAAATTTCAAATTCAGTTTTGTAGTGAACTTTTTATTGGCCTAGTTTGTATTTTTTTAGACATTATATTTGCTTAATACATTTATTGCAAATAAATTACTATATTTGGCTCCCCAAAATTATATCCTTCTTCAATAAATTCTTTGCTTCAATATAAATATTACTTTTTGTTTTTACTTAATTATAATTTTTATTTAAATTTAAACTCATTTATGTAGTTTGCTTCTACAATGAATATTTTGAATAGAAAATATATTTGTTGCATTATTTTATTGGCTTGAATTTAATCATTTATTGTTTAATGTAAAATATGTATATACATATATATTTATTTTTTATTTTGCCTTATCTCGATATCTATTTTAAAATATATTGATTTAATTAATTGGCTTTTTTTTGTCAAATAAATTGTTCATGTTGTCTTGTTATTATTATTTTTATTATCTTCAATTAAATTTCTTCAAAGCTTTATATCTAACATAAAATTTATGTATTTAATTTTTGTTCTCTTTAAAATCGAAATAAATATATTTGTTTTATTTAGAAATTATAAGTATTTTATTATTTATTAAATTCATTATGTTTTGCCAAATATTTATTTTTAAACATAAAATACATTTATTTTATTTATAGTATGGCTTAAATCGGAATATTATATTTTAATAAATAATTTATTATAAATTGTATATTTTTATTTATTTTCTTGGCATGAATTCAAAGTTTTTATGCAGCCTTGCTATCATAAATATTTATTTATAATATAAATAAATAAATATAATTAAATAATATATTGTTATAATGTAAATATATTTATAAAATTTATACAATATATTTAATTTTTTTGTATCTAGTCTTTAATGGAATCAAATATATTTTTTTATTATGCAAGGTTTTTATTTCTTTAATTTCTCGGCTTCAATTCCAATCTTTTATGCAGTCGTGTCATTAAGTTGCAAAGATTTTATTTATGTTAGAAATATATTTATTTCATTATTTTCAATTAAAATCCAAAAACCTTAATTTTTATTTATCTTGTCTTCACAGTATACTAATATATTTGTTGTATTAATATTATAATACATTTATTTCTTTATTTTCTTGGCATTAATTGAATTCATTCATATTGTTACTATTACTCATTTTGCACATTATAAATTGAATTAATTTTAATTTTAAATTCTTTAATTTATTACAGTTTCTCCCGCTTGCACTAAAGGTTTAAGCTACTCATAACTATGTATGCGTATGTTTAAATTTATTATTTATTATATAAGCAACATTGAAGTGGGGATTTTAAATCGAAATGTCTGTGAAACAAGCGAAGCATTTAATCTGTGTGAACGGTGAATGGGTTGGGAAACCTTCTGCACTTTCATGCCATAATTAATAGCTGAAGCAAAAGGAAGCCTGCTTTGGCCCAGATAAGTGTTAATTTGGAACCCAGAGGACGCACAAAGGACTGCAAATTCAGAAATCAATTTGATATCTTCTCTATACCGTGACGAGTGGGAACGAGAGAAGGAGAGTGAAAGTAACAATTACTTTGTGTGGTTTCCTCGGGCTGTGTGTGTTTGTGTGTGTGTCTAATGGGCTCAGAGCCAGTCGAAGTAGAAGCAGAAGCAGCAGCTGTCTTTGATCAAAATGTGAAATTTTTCGGTTCTGTTGACTCAAAAAATTTGTACGAGATGTTCAAACAATTGCTGAAGAACTAAGAGCTGAGAACTTAGATGTTAGCTGTGATTCCGATTCTGATTGTGATTGTGATTTTGAGACTCGAGATTTGAGTGTGTGGTGGTGTGTGTGAAAGTGGGAAAGTGGAAAAGTGATTGTGGCTAGCTCTCTGACGCTTTGTTTGACTGCGCCCCCAGGCTCATCAACAAAATTGCAGCCACATAAATCCCAATGGCCTGCAGCTGCAGGTAGCCAGGCAACCGGGCAACCAGAGACTTCTGGGCAAGGGCAATGGCAATGACAAGGTCAACCTTTCCTGCTAGCCAGCTGCTTTGGCAGTTGCAAGGACCGAGTACACGTTGCCAGCTTCTTTTTGAAAGCCGAGCGAGCCGAGGAACGAGAGTGAGGGAAGGTCGCTTGTAAGTTACCGCAAGCTGCAACTTAGGAGCAAGGTTTCTGCAGGCTGAATGAGAATACGTTTCGCCTGCTGCCTGCTGTCCCCCTTTTGCCTCTCAAGGTCAGCGTGGCAATTAATGTTGCAATGTCCACACACACACACACATAGAACACAGTTACACGTGTTGTCTCCCCGTTTGGTTGTGATATTAAAAATGCATTTCTCATATGCCGAGCCGAGCGCAAATAAATATGAATAACTCAAAAGCGCATTTTAATTAACTGTCCGCCATTGTGTGCTGCCCAAAACCACCTAAAACCCTCTTCAACTATCTCTCTCTCTCTCTTTCTCCCTTTTTCCCTTTCTATCTCTCTCTGTCTCTTTGTGGTTGCCGCTGGCCTCTATTTAATGCAGCATTGTCAGCTCCCACAACAGTCAATTAAATGCCCCAAATGCAATGGCAGCCACTGTCACAGTTACACATACAGTTACACTTACAGTTACACTTACAGTTACAGTTACATTTACAGTTACAATTGCAATTGCAATTGCAATTGCAGTTGAAACTGGTTGCAGTTAAGGTAACAGTTACAGCCTAAAATCTCTGGCTAATGAAATGAAACTCGATTTGTGTAAACACGAGCAACACAAATGTGTAGTGTGGCGTAACAGTGCCCGCTAAATGTAGGCCTACGTTGGTTGGTTGGTTGGTTGGCTCGATTAAAACACTGCAGTTTCATGCATATTCATTTGCATCTCTTACATTTTGAATGGCCATCATAAAGTTAGCACTTATTCAAATGTTTATTTAGTTGAGCGCATTCATAGTTTAAACTTAAATTACAGAATTTAAAAGAAGTACTTCAGGCTATTCCTTAAGTTACATTCATTGGTCAACAAATTACTTAGTAAATTTTAATAATATAATTATTACAGCATTAAGAAATTTATGCGAATTAAATACAATTGTCAACTTATTTAATTATTAACTGCTACAACTTCATAAAATATTTTTAATTCATGGTCACAATAAATATATAGAGAGAAAAAAATTAAATTGATTTCAATGTTCACAAAGTAAGCAGACGTATAAATGCTTATTACGAAGTAATTGCAGCATTAAGGTATTTTGTTAGCATTAACAATAACTGTCAAATAATTAAAATTTACTACTTCACATTGACTAAATATTTTATTAAAATTCACAAACTTATTTGTATACGATAATTGACAACCAAAAACTCTTTTTGTTGGGCACATTTAAATCATTGAATAACAATAGCAGCATTTAATATTTTATTACAATTAAATTGATTTCACTTTAGTTCGACTAAATATGCTATTAGAACTCATAATAAATATAAGTTTATTTGTAATTTACGAGCGTGCAGCTGCATTCATATTTAAACACCCTTTTACATCTAGTTATATTTTCCATTAATCTATAAACAATTTGAACACTCGTTAAAGTGTTTTTGATTTCCATTGAAATGCGAATAATATTTACAGTTGACAATTTGCACAACGAGCTACAGGTTTTAGAGCTGTGAAAATCAGTTCTAATCATTTATGCGCAGCCATCATAAATTCCGCTCAATGCGTTTTTATTTGTTGTATAGTAAATCGAGCTTGCGGGCCGCATACTTTTCAAATACGCTCTGATGGCTTTTGTCATAAATTTTTGTTTTTTTTTTTTTTGGGGGGGAAGTGCGATCGAAAAATGTGTCAATAAAAGTTGTGTTAATTTGTGAAACGCGCGAGACCAGAACGAAAAAGTATAGTACAACAATTTCAATCACTGCAAGAGCCATAATATCGAAGTGGTAGAGGAGGAGAGTGGGAGGGAAAAGTGCTCATAATTATGAGCAATGGCGAAAGGAATGCGGCAGGAATCGACAACTTTGGCACTTTAAGTGCTTCGAGAATATTTCTCAATGTTGTTGCTGTTGCTGTTGCTTATTGCAATTTAATTAAGAAAAACAAAGTAGAAAATTTTACTGCCGGCAAAGCGCCTTAATAGCAGGCAGATGCCAAAGGGGGGGTGGTAAATACCAGGCGGGGGTGAGCACTAGCTTTGTGGTGGCGCTTGGCTTTTTGCCAAGGGGGCAAGTATTGGTGGGGGTGTAGAGGGAGATGAAGGAGAAGAAAAAGACTAACGAAGCGTGCCATGATTTGCCTTTGGCTTCTCGCGGCGTTTTGTTTGTCTGTGTGTGTGTGTGTGTGAGTGTGTCACTGTGTGAGTGCGAGTTCAAATACGAGTAAAAATTAGGAAAAAGAATATACTTGAACACAATAAAGTGAAAGCAAAGCGAAAAGGAAAGCGGAAATGATGTGCGGCCATTTTGAAGAGACAAAGCCGGCGGCCAACAAAGCGGCGAACTCAAGAACTGGAGTAAAGTGGCGAACAACAGTAGCGGGGGCAAAGAGAGAGAGAGTAGAGGAGGGACGCAAAACTCGTTACAGCTGCGGTTGCCCTGTCAAACAACTCGGCCAGCTAATGGTTTCTTTATTATACCCGCTACTCAGAGGGAAGAGAGGATATGATAACTTTGTGCCTACACGAAATGCACTACATAAGCATCAAAAGATCACAATTGCATTGGTTGACCATATGATATATTTTGAATGTGATATATAAATATACCAATTATAACCGTCAGTATTTTTTGTATATTTTGGTATAAAAAAGGTATACATAATGGTTTCCTTATGGTTCCCGCTACTCTGAGGGTAAGGGGATATGAAATGTTTACGAAATGTACTCCATGAAGTATATATATGTACATATATTATTGACCAACGTCATAGGATCTCAATTCCATTGGTTAAAAATATGGTATATTTTGAAAGAAGTAGTATATCAATATACCAATTATAACCTTCAGTATTTTTTTGAATATTTTGTTATATGAAACGTAAACGGTAATTTAAATATAAATCTAAGCTTAATGTGTACTCGCTCCTTAGAGGGTAGAAGGCTAAAAACAAATTTTGCCTGCAGGAAATATACTCTATAAAGTATACATATATTTCTGATCAGCGTTACTGTATCTCAATTTCATTAGTTGTCTCTCTTGTATATTTTGTACCTTATGGTATATTTTGAATGCAGTAGTATATTAAAATACCATTACATTTGGTATACTTTTGGTATGCGGTGTTTGAATTTTTGTATATATTCGTATTTTTTCGGTATTTAAATTAGACATAGCAAATATGTATTTTGACATATTTCAATAGTTTGTAGTATATAAATTCGGCATATTTTTCGAATAATGCGGCACTTTTTAACTTTTATTAAAAATGGGCTGCTAGTATTTCACAGTCGAGCACACTCGATTTCAGCTTTCTTACATATTTTTTTGTATTTCTTTTTATGCTTCTCACCCCGCTGTTTTTATTCTTTCCATTTTATTCACAAATTTTTTTTTTGTTTTTGTCATTTTTGGAGCTTCAAGTCTATGTCAATTATTTGCATTTTGCTTTGGATTTGATGTGGCAAACCGACAGACAGACAGACAGACGGACAGACGGACAGACAACTAGATGGACGGATGAACAGTAGGTGAATGCGCGACAGTTGAAATTGCTTCGATTGCATGCAAGAAGGCGCACGGTCTTCAAATTCAGCAAACAGCAGCGGGGTCAAGCACAACCAACCAAGCGTGTGTGTGTGTGTGTGTGTGTGTGTGAGTGTGGGTGTGGGTGTCGCAGCACTTGCAAACGCATTGAGGCGCTCATGCATAATTCCCGTTGGCCGCGCTTGAGCAGAGCTCTGCTGGCCATAACCATTTGGCTGCCATTTTTAGCATGCCCGCAAAACTTTTTGCCCAGCAGCAAACCAAAAAATAAAACAAAAAGTAGAAAGAACAAAGTTGAATGACCACAAAGCACGCTGTTTGTTTTGTGTGTTGTTTTGTGATCAGCATTGATAACAAAATATTTAATTATTATGTTGTAAATAAAGAATACTTTTAAAGAAAACATTGATAGGAGCAGACACATCAATTAAGTGCAGTAAATAACAACAATGTTATGTGGGAGAAATGTAGCTTTAGCTTTTTAGCTTTGTCAGTGTTTATTTTATGCAATTTTTCAATCAAAACTGATCGCGTTGCTTTAAGTACAGACTTTTAAAAGAGATAGTGGAGAAATAAAAGGAAACTTAACTAATATAAAGAGAAAGAGAGAGGATGACAGAATCTGTGTGTTGTTGGGGCTCATCGTAGTACAATTTATTTCAGATCTTAGCTAAACTACCCCGCTAGTAAGATTTAATTTACGTGGCATTAAGAGATGGCAGCAATGCAGCAGGCGGAAGGTCGCAACATGTGTAAGCGAGACGCTTGAATTGCAATGCGTTGGCGTTTTGCGGCCTCTGCTCTGCTCTGCTTCTGCTTCTGCTCCTGATTCGGATTCTGATTCAGATTCTGATTTGCATATTTTTATGCTGCTAGTGTAATTCAACATTACGCATGCGTCATGTGTGTGTGTGTGAGTGTGTCTGTGCTCGTTGGCAACGTTATGAATATTGCGTATTAAAATGCAAATTAAAGCCAAATTAGCACGCCTTTCAAGTGGGCGTAAAGTGCCGGCTCATGGATGATGTATGCTACACTTATTGCTGCCGTTTGCCGTTACTGCTACTGCTGATGCTAATGCTGCCATAGCAATGGCAATGGCTGACATGTGTGTGTGTGTGGGTGTGTGTGTGACACGAATCGCCTTGAATTAGTCGACAAAGTCGGCCAACAACTGCAGCCCATGTGTAGCAGTAAATCCCACAATGGACACTCTGGGGGACTGGGGAATAAGTTCGTTGCTTCCTTTCAACTCCTCCTATTTCCTTCACTGCTGCTGTGACAATGCGCACTTGACCGCAATCATTCAATTTCCAATTTCATGGATTGCCCCCCAATGGCAATTATGCTGCTGCGTGTGTCAATCATCTGACACCAGCATAAATCTACTCTCACTCTCTCCCTCCCTCTCTCTCTATGTCTCTCTTTTAAATTCAAAAGTGTGTGCTGTCTTTTTGTTTTTTTACTTTGTGATTTTTTATGCAGTTTACGATTGTGAATGAGTTTCACATTCATTTATTTGGCACCTCGTAAACTTGACAGTCACTCACACTCTCTCTCTCTCTGTCACAATTTTATGCTTACCACAAAACTCTCACACACATCGGTAATTTGTCTGTATGTGTGTCTGTGTGATAAAATTGTCACAAAGTGTGTAATTTATTGCCGTCGCTTTTTTTATGGAACTCAATGCTGGCAAAAACTTTCCTAATAAGATCGATTCTAAAATTGCAATTTATGCTTTCGTTTCATTTCTTTTTTCCACTCATTAAAAGCTGCTTTAAATCGAGTTAAGATTGTGACAAAAGTTGTATATTTTTTAATGATGGTATATTTTGTACTCGATGGTATATTTTAAATATACTAGTATATCAATATACCAATTGTAGCGTTTGGTATATTTTAGCATATATTGGTATATAGTATACGTTTCGATATGTCAGTATTTTTTGCAGTATATAAATTTGGTATATTTTTAGAATATTACCGCACGGTATAACTTTTCTTGTAGTATCTAGTATCTCTTAGTCGAGCATGCTCGATTGTAGCTATTTTACATATTTTGTGTTTTTGCTTTTATGTTAAGTTAAGTTAAGATTGTGGCAAAAGTTGTATGTTTTTCAATGACCATCGATATTGATAGCGTACTGGAATTTGAAATTTATCTAGCACACGAAATGGATTTTTAATTTAATTCAAATTCATATAGAACAACAACTTTTGTTCGTTTCGAATTTGATGAGTTTATCAAAAATGTTTGCAGTTGAATGCGTTTCACTTTTAAAGCGTAGAGCTTTGATGCCAAAGCATTAGCTGCGCTGTTATCTGTTAATTAATTTGCGGATTATTTGGCAATGGGGAGCAATGCAATTTGTTATTTTTTTTTTTGTAATGAGTACTTTAAAGTGTGTGTATAACAATATCAATGAGTTTTTATCACAGCGCTGCCTTTGATGGCACATCAAGTTACAGGCATACATAAGTATAAGCATAAGTACAAGTGGATGTGAGGACAATTTGACTGTCTTCTGGTTGTCACCTGGCCAGGGACAGAGACTGAGACTGAGACACCAGACAAGGACAGCGACAGGCCAATGTCAATGCTAGCGACAAGGTGACGGCAGAGTGAGAGCTGTTCTGCTCAGCTACCTTGACTGCTCGTAAAGCGCATGTAATGCCGTTAATACCAATTTCAGTGCTTACAAATTGCGCATACGACGCGTGTGGCAGAGCATGGCATCGCGTGGTCTGGCGTGGGGGAAAGCAACAACAGCAACAGCAGCAGCGACAAGCGTAACTTATTTTTGCTTAGGAAATGGAAATTTCAATATGTCAGCGACAGCAGCAGCATCCGCGTGTTTGAACCCGAGAGGCAACACACACACACACACAGACACACACACACTCACACACACTCGCTGTAACAGCAACCAATAACAACTTCAAACATCTACGCAAACCCTCAGCACACTGTCAGCTGTCATATATCCTCCGGTGTTTATTGACAGACGTGTCTGTCAGTCTGCTCTTTCTACTGTCTCCTGCCTCATGTCTCCTGTGTCTCTCTCAATGCTAGCGCTGCATAACTTTTCCCAGCTGGCAACTTTAATTAGCATTCTGACTTATTGGGAATTGTAATTGTATTGCTCACTCGCCTTCTCCTCTACTCTGCTTGTGGACACATCCAATCCAAATACGAAAATTGTTCGTATCCTAATAGTATTAAAAGCAGTCGTCCACAATCCAAATGCCACAAACTGCACGACAAGTTTGCGTAAGAGAGTAACTCAATTCTTTTAACACATTTCTTTTGTTGCCAATTTCTATTCTCTGGTTGCACAACTTGCACTGACTTTTGCAACAACCGACTTTGTATTGCGATCTCGGAAACGAAATATTTTCAAAGTCGCAAATGTTTTTCACTCCTCGATTTAGTTTGTGGTTATCCTTGAAATGAGTTTGACTGCCATTGAGATTGTGTTTCGAGCTCTTTTACACATATTGCTTAGATATTTTCAAAATTGAAAATGTTTTTCATTCCTCGATTTACTTTGTGGTTATCCTTGAAATGAATTTTCATAATTGATAATGTTTTTGATTAATCAATGTATTTCTTAGGTAATCTAGTTGCCAATAACTAGCTTGAATTTTTCAAAGAATTGAAAATATTTTTAATATATATATTTATTAAAATCGCTTGTAATTAAGGACTTAGTTTTACTTCAATTCACATTTAATTTCATTCAATTTTTTCAAAGTTTTATCTTTGTCGACCTATTTTGTGTGGTTATTCTTTAAGTCGGTTTGATTACCATTAATATTGTGAACACGATTTTGATTTATCTAGTTGCTCGTAAAATTGTTGAATTGATGGATTTCGCTTGCCACTCAGTTTAGTTGTCTAGCTTAGGGCACTGAAAAGTCGTTTACTCGAATCGGTTGCAAGCCAATTTTATGTAGCATACTTTTGTGGGTCGCCTGGTGAGAAGTACAACCAACTAGTGGTTGCTGCCTTGATTGGCGTTGGCACCAATTAGTAAATCAATTAAAAGTTTCGCTTGTCAACGAGTCCACACACACACACACTCGCGTAACGAAAAGGGGCGTGGCATTCAAAGGACATTTGCATGCACATTCCGAAAGAAACTTTCGCTGAGATCGAAATTGAAGCGTAACGAGTTAAAAGAGCTTAAGCGTTTTTGGAATGTTTTTGCATCAAGTGAGAAACACTATAAAATGTATTTATATTAACAATAACAATAGTAATAATAATAACGACAACAACAACACAGTTAATAACAACGAACGCGAGACGCGCCATTAAGTATTAATAAAAGCGAAAGAAATAATCGAGAAACGCGTGCAAAATGTCGGTGGACTTGAGCGCCCAACAGGAGCCGACGATATCCGTGATAACCACTGTGCCGGTGGCTCAAAATGGTGGTGAAATGGACGCCCTGCTGCTGGGACGCATTGGGGTAAGTGATGTCTGAAGTAGTTGTAGTCGTAGTCGTAGTCGTAGTCGACATGCAATTAAACATGCTTACATCGAACTCGAACAACAGCAACAAGAAATACAAACTAAACTATTCTCGTACTCTCGACTACAAAATACTTGCATTTATTTCTACTTTTCAAACAAAAATAAAAATACTAAACCAAAGCAAACTTACAAAGTAGCAAAGTGCGTGACGCCTAGCCAACAAATATATATACCATATATAATATATATAGTTCTCATATATATATTTGTATGTATGTCTTTGTCTGTATACGCACAAAAGTTTCAATTGGCGTGCATTTTAGCTAGACAAATATTTGACTTGGCTTTCGTTTCGTCTTGTTTTTTTTTTTTTTTTTTTGTTGGTTTTTTGAGTCTCTTGTTCTCTCTGCTTTTCTACATAGTATTCTTGTGTCATTTTCTCATTCATTTCACACTTTACTCTAGTATTTTGCTCTGGCAAATAAGCGTAGCATTCAAGCAACTTTGCTTGTCTCTCTCTCTTTCTCATACTCTGTTGGCTGCGTGCGCGTAATTCGCCCCATTGAATTGAATTATGTTTTCTTCTTCATCTTCGTTTTGTCGCTATTAACTTTTATTATTAACTGAAAACGTAGTTGCAACCCGTTCTGAAAAGAAACGCTTTACCTTTTGGCTAGGATACATCAAATATACATATATATATATATAGTATAACTATTTCTTAGCTAAATACTCGCTCTCTCTCTCTCTGTGAACTCTTAAGTGCTGACACTGTTTAACATCTTCACTTCACCTTCACTTTCACCTCCAACTTCAACTCAGTTCACAATACTCAGCGTAAGTATCGTAGTGAATAATTAATAGTAAAGTGTTTATTCAACCGCACATTGCTGAAGAGACGCGCCCAGGTACAGATATATACGTAGATACATACATATATATATACCATATACTCAATGAATATAATTTAGATATAACCTATCATAAGCGTTGCTTCGATTCAGTTGCCTCGCGGCATTTTTCACAATTGCTTCAATGAAAAAAAAGAAATAGAAGTGCTTCCGCTTCGATACTGAAATGGTTTTAAGCCTACACAACTATGTCGATGATGTGCATGAGCAAGCAGAGGTAAACATTATTTACTGCATACACCCGTCGTATACTTAATGTCAGCTGGCTGTAAGGTATTTTATGTGAATTAAACAAAACACAATGCACACCCATACATATTTCAAGGTATTATTAAATGCTGTCTATTATTGTAAAATTAACTTTGAAATAACATTTCACACATATTTTCATAATAGCAATTCAATAAACAGACTTTTAGCTAACTACGAATCGATAGCTGCTTTTGGTATTAATAATGCTGTGCTGTCCTTGGGATGGGAATGCAGAAACTTTTCGAATGCATTCAAAATTGTTTATAAAGCCGCTCTATCCTTTAATACTCACTTGGCTGCGTGTTAATTAGAAAGCTTACGTCGAGAGAAAAGCAACAAAACAATTGCCAACTTTTTGCCGCTGTCGCTGAGCTAGTTTATTTCTATGGCTGCAATGAATGCACATAAGAAGCGAAGCGAAGTTGTGTGTTGTGTGAGCAGGTAAGTGCTGTCCTGATAATTAAGTGGCCAAATTTAATTAAGCCCAAAAAACAAATGCAACTCAATCAAGCTAAAAGGCGGCAATAAAAACAAAAACAAACAGAGAATGCACATGCGCTTAGCACTTTAGTTTATTTTACGTTTCCTGCATTCCGTTTTTCCTTTTCTTTTTTTTTTTCTCGTTACATGTTCACACACCCTCGAAATGTTGCGTATACGCGGGGTAGTGCACTGCTCACTGCTCTTCATAATGGCGAATTAAAGTAACAAATTTTGCTTATCGACACCCAAACGGAGTATCAGTTAGTCGAGCGCCCTTATTTACTCTCGCATCGTTTCATTGCATTCCATTTCGTTCGTGTGTGCTGTTTTATTTTATTATTTTGTTGAAGGACACACACAATGACGTCGTCGTCGTCGTTGGGAGCTCATGTGAAACAAGCTCATTAAAGTGCCAAGTGCAGCCATTTGATTATGCTTCATAAAAATGAAAATAGAAATTCGACAAAGCCGCCGCTGCACTTGCTGCAACAGCTGTCGATGCAGTTCGCTTTCGTTTTCGTTTTCTTTGTTGTTTTTTGTTGAACCACTCTCTCAAATATCTACACTTCATCATCACATTCATCCCTTTGGCCTCCGCTTACTGCCTGCTGGAACAGTTAAGCCGTTTTCATGCCAACAGCAGCTGTGTTTTCCGCACTAAGCCATAGCTCTATTCATAGTAGTAGTTTTTCCTCCACTCATTTCTATTTTTTTTTTTTTGTTTTGTGTTAAACCTTATTTTTGACAAGAAGGCGTCAGAAATCTATAAAAAAAAAAAAAATACCGAATTCCCCTATCGAGCGAAGCGTGTTTTCGTTCTACAGTTTAGTATTTAAGATACGACAGAGAAATGGCAATTGTTTAGTCTGCTGATTAAAAGAGGTAATGCTGACTATGCTTTAAGATGTGTGCTTAACTTATAAACTAACAAAAATATGAGCTTAGTAAGAGCATCTTTTACACGTGGTAAGTACCTGCTTATAAAGTTAATATATATTATATTTCTAAATTTATATTACACCATTCACATTATTTTTACAATATATTTGCAAAATATTTACATAGCTTTCTTTAATAAAATGCTTTACTATAGTAATTTCATTTGAAACTTCGTTTATCTTTTCCGTATATTGTATCAAAGTAAATAAGTTCCATATAGAGTATGCAAAATTCGTTATGTCATTTGCTGCAGTAATACAAATTTCTTTTGCTTGTTTGATTTTCGTTTCACATGAGCAAAGAAATTTTTCTGGAAAATATTTCTTATGGAAATGCGAGAGCAGCTTCTGCATGGCAGAGCAAGTATACTGTGTATACATGTGTGTGTGTTTGTGTGTGTGCGTACGTGTATGTGTGTGTTTTAGTGAGTTCCATAAAGGTAATCGAAATTTTTTAATCTTTTGCATCGCTAAACCAATTTGCTTATCGAGGAAAAGTGAGAAGCGAAGAAAAAAAAGCTTTAAAGTTGTTGAGCAACTGCAATCTGTTGGCCAAGGTGGCAAGCCATATATGAACGGGGCGCAGACTGATGACAGTGACTGTGTTGCAATTTGGTAAATTGATTTGCTCAGCTGCTGCTGGCGAAGATCTCACACACAAACAATGTGTGTGTGTGCCTCAACATAGATTGACATGGATCAGTGCAGTGCAATTGCAATTGCAATTGCAACAACGAGCATTTTGTTGCGCCGCATAATTGATGAGCTGGACAAATGATGATGGAGTGAAAGAGATGCATAGAGAAAGAGAGAGGGATAGAGAGAGAGAGAGAGAGAGAGAGAGAAGATGGGGCGCGTGCAGAGTGAATGACAGTGAATGAAGCGTTGCGCACGTTAATCGAATTAAATGCAGGCCACGTTGTCTCTATAGTCACCGCACACACACACACATCGACACACACACACACATATACACCGACACACACACACACACACTGACTCACGTATGGTTGTGATGAACCTGTACAATATGGCGTAACTGTTAGCCGAGAGCGGTAAGCTTGATTGAGTTCAAAATCAGATTTGTTGTTCGCCTCTCACATTGCAAATTGAAATAAAAACGAAACGTGACATTTGGTTGTGGCAACAGGCGCCCTCAGGCCTCACACACACACATGGTCACACACACACACACATACACTCGGGCACAAACGGGGTATGTAAAATGTCTAACAATATGGCAGAGCAGTTAAAGCTGATTGTGGCAAAGGCACAGGGCGTAAACCCCTCGAAGCTATGCGTGTGTATGTGTGTGTGTGTGTGTGTGTGTGTTCAATACTCCCCATTTTATGTTTCCTTTTTATATATACCAGCTACCCAAAGCTAAGAAGGGTATTATAACATTGTGCTTTAATGAAATGCACCTAACCGATAGAAGTATGTAGCTCCGATTCTATAAAGAACATATATAATATATTTTTAATTACCGTCAACAGTCGAGGCGATATAGAAATGTCCGTCTGTCTGTCTGTCTGTCTGTCCGTCTGTCCGTCCGTCTGTCTGTATGAACACTTAGATCGCAAAGGCTATAAAATATAGAGCATTTAATTTTTTCGACAGCATTTCTTATTTGCACGCAGTTCAAGTTTGTTAGCAATTTTTTGCCACGCCCGAAAATCGACAAAATAACGAATAACAAGCGTTATTTTGAAGCTATAAAAAATGTACATTTTTTTTTAAGAAATGCTTTGGTACCCAATCTAATATATTTTTCACTCTATGGTATATATTTGACAATATTGTGTTATATCAATATTCAGGCTACATTTTTAGTATTTTTGCGGTACAATAATTTGGTTTGAAATTATTTACTGTTTAACTATTATTCACAATGGGTAACAGGTATATCAGAGTCGAGCAAACTCGACTGAAACATGCATACTTTTTTTGTTTTTTTTTGCTACGCTGGGTGTCGTTTTACTTTTGGGGTTGCGGGTGCCAAACAATCAAATAAAGTTTTGCGTTTTTACCCTTTTTTCGATACTCGAGAGAAAAAGAGAAAGTGGAAGAGAGCGAAGAGAAGGGAAGAGCGAAAGCGAAAGCGAGAGTGCGACTTGCTCCGTATATTTTATTGTCAAAATCAATAGATGTCAGCATTTAACAGTTGCCAATGCCTGCTGGCGTTCTATGCGAGCATAGATCCTTGCCTTTCCCTTTCGCTCTACCTTTCTCCTCCTCCTACCTCTCTCACGCCCTCTCTCCTCCCCCCTTCGCTGGCTGTCAGATGCTTTCGCTTTATTAGATTTTCTCGGTCGTTTGGCTCAGGTAAGTAATAAATATGTATGTATATGTATATGTATATTTATGTAGTCGAGTCTAGTTAGTTTATCTATGCTTATTTATGCCCCTATCTACTAACTGTGTCTGTATTCTGTATTCTTCCACTATCTCATGAATGCTCCAACACACACACACACACACACACACACACACTCTCGTATAAATAATATCCTAACATATATGTATATTGCGATTGAAGCGCTGCAGCGCAACAATCAAAAGTTTAATGTGCCATCGTTTTAAAATATATATTATTCTTTTTCTCTTCTACTCCCCCAACACACTCACACATACACCAACACACTCGACCACGAATTGTATAACAACGACAACAACAACAACTATAAACAAACAACTCATACATCCACACCCAAAACCAAAACCAAATCCAATATATACTTTATGTACTTGTGTGTATCTCTGTGTCTATAAAAAAAAAACTAAACTAAAAAACACAATAAAAAATTAAACTAACAAAAAAAATATATATATACTAAACACAAAAAAAACGCTGCAGCATTCGGTAAGTGCAAAACTGATTAAAATCTTTAATTAACTCGTTGTCCCCTGTTTTTTTTTTTCTGTGTTTCCCTTACTTTATTTCTGTTTTTTTTTTTGTGTCTCTGTGTGTACCACATGTTGTATGCATAATATTTTAAAGTTAACCAACAAACTGCCTAACCACAAATTGTGTAAACTTTATTCATAAGTTGAGAAAACATGAACAAAAGTTGATGTAACATGAAAATAAACTTAAGTAAAAGAGTTTGCAAAAAATGGTGTAAAATTATCAACTCGTTTGTTTCTTTATTTCCAAGCAATTAAATTTTATAAGCTCAACAAAGGCTTCGCCAAATTCCGAAAATATAAGTGTTAGAGTGTGTGTGTGGCATACTCTTAATTAAATTTAGTTCACTAGCTTATTAGATTTCTTTCTCTGGAACTTACTTATTTTAAAACTCGCCTCAAGGTTGAGGGCCGCAACGTTGATGATGATGATGTTACGTATACCACTCGTTGTCTCTCCCCTTCTCACCATCACCCCTGGGTTGTGTGAAATGTGAAACTCACATAAATGAGCAAAAAGCAAGTTGTGAGGCAAACAGCTGGACCAATTCCATCACAGTTTGTGTTATGATTAATGCGGCAAAGCAAGCTCAAGCGTTGCGTTGCGTAGTTCACAGAATTTATGAAGTTCAAAGCGTGGCTGCGACAGCATCCGCCTAGGACCGTTCAAGTTGAAGTTGAGTGACTGTAAGACAAGAGACTTACCGCTCGCTGCTCACTGCTCTTATTGCCATCTGCTGGCCATGCTTCTTGGCTAATGGATGGCCAGCGGCAGCGGCAGCAGCGTCAGTGATGTGACTTCTGTGGTTACCTGCGTTCTAAGTTCCCAGTTCAGTTCAGTTCAGTTCAGTTCAGTCTGCTTTTGCCTGCTGGCTAACGATGCCATTATATTGTCATGAATATGATTATGTCTTGCTTTCGCTATCCCCTCTCTGTGTGTCTATTGGGCGTAAGAATGTGGGGCGGGCATGTAAGAACAGGTATGAAGACGACGTCGACCATGCTCATAATTCATATAAAAAACTTTTATGCCTCTTAAGTAAATAGCACAGAAATGGAATAGAATTATGCGTGCCAAGCGGCAAGCGGCAAGCAAAAGTATGCACAAATTTTTGCCTTCGCATGACAATTTATGCGACGCGAGCGTGTAAAGAATTTCAGTGTTCTGTGTGTTGTGTGTGCCTCCTCGTTTTACACCTTATGCCACATGCTTTGTGGCTCGTTTTGCGTCTAATTGCAGTGGCCCAAAAGCGAAAAACGTTCGCGTCAGGTGTTGTCTGCCATAATTAAAGCTGCAACTGCCGCGGCTGCTGTTGCTGCTATTTGTCTTGGCCTGACAAAGTTCAAGTTCACTGGGGCCTGACCTTGCGGACGAAAATACCCCGCCATATACATACGCCCAAAGGATGCGCCGCGACTGGGGATTGCAGCTCAAGTGCAAAAAAAAATGCAATGCAAAGCAAGGTTACTTAAGGTCCACAATATTTACCATTTA
Organism: Drosophila niveifrons; assembly: GCA_035046325.1. Taxonomy (NCBI): domain Eukaryota; kingdom Metazoa; phylum Arthropoda; class Insecta; order Diptera; family Drosophilidae; genus Drosophila; species Drosophila niveifrons. Next base: position 5,992,544 of record JAWNOC010000062.1, on the reverse strand, counting down.
CTTGCTGCTTGTGAGCACATCTCGCAACAGCATCAAGTATACGTCATGTGGCGCCCAGTTATGCAAATAATTTCCATTATTAAACAAACGCACGCCTGGCATGTTACCCCAATTTTAATAAAGCCCGTCATGCTGGCTTTCCATATTTTTTTGTGCTCTGTTTTTTATTTTTCTTTTCCAGACAGACGCATCAAATGCGTTATGAATGGGCAAACGATGAGCTGATAAAATGTGAAACGAGCTGTGCAAATGATAGTTTATAAGCTTGAGATTTATTTTGCAGCCTTACACAATTTGTATTGTGCGCTAAGCGAGTATTTAACGTTTTAATTGAAACTGAAATCGTGGAATCCAATTATGCTTCTTTTCAAAAACCAACCACAAAGTTAATTATGCTCAATAGCAATTAATCGAGTGCTGACATTCAAATTGCATTTTTAAATATTCATTATTTCATTAGCAAAGTGTTAATTAATATGCATTTTCAAATGCCCAGCACTGAATTGTTGTTACAGCAGCATTTATACCGACTGAGTTTTCGCAATGGGAAAAACACGCGTGTGGAAAAGTTATTTTATGTTTCTTGCCTAGACAATCATTAGCATAAAAATTCGCGTAGACGTAGAATTCATTTTCTTGCATAATTTGCTTATTTGGGAAGCTTGGCAAAATAAATGGAAAATCAACAAGAAATAAAACAAACAGCTGGCATTATTTGACGTTTATTTATTGTTTATAAGAGCCGCTACTCACAAGCAGAAGGAGTTATATCCCTGCCCATTAAGTATATTAATATGGTATTTTTAAATACCACACTGTTTTGCTATTATTCAAAATGGGTAACGGCTATATCACAGATACAAATTGTTGAACTTATTAAAGAAATGTTATTCTATGACCATAAACGCCCACTGCAATCGGGTCCCAGTTGCCTTGGTTGATAATCTGATATATTTTAAAAATTAATAAAGTATTGTTTTGCTATTATGGGTAGCGGTTATCTCACAATCTGTCGACTGTAGATTGTTTATTTATTTTAATGATATCTTAAGAAATACATATTAATATATGTTTCCAAGCGATGTACTTATACATTAACTTTTGCTAAGCAATGAAACCAAAGACATAAGAATAAATATTAAGTCTTGAGTGGCAGCTTTCTCATTTTGTATTTTGGCAAATAAAAACAACTTGTGTTTTTATCGCAAGTGAATTAACTTTTTTGCTAGCCGAAAATGCAAAGCAATGCAAAATAAATGGAATCATTACCATTTGCTTTGTCACTTTGTCCAGCTGAAATCGCATTCATAACGATTGGTGATTTGCGTGGCTTATGCGTTTCTTCTTTGTTTTTTTTTTATTTTTTTTTTTTTTTTGTCTTCGGTCATGCTGTGACAACGATTGAGAAAAAAAGAAACAATTGCCGCGTCTGAGCTCGCATTAAAGACATAAAAACAATAAGCTTTGAGAACAAGGCAATAAGACAAAGGGCGTAGGCTTAGAGCTGAAGAAACACGATTTTTTTTTTTGTTTTTGGGGGTTTATAAATCGATTTTGAAATCGCGTTTATCAGCAGAAATAAATCACAATATCCATGCGTAAGCTAGACAAAATGTCGACGTGTTCTCGCCTCTTGGCCTAGCAATGAAATTTGAGCCTGTGCCTTTTGTAATTGTCAGCAGCCAGGATGAGAGACTGAAATGCTAAGGAGGCAAAAAGAAAGAAGAGAAGAGCAAGGCTCATAAAATGCAGGGCAGCGACAAGGCCCAAGGACTGACTGTCGTACAAGTAGACAAAAGGACACTTTATGTCGCATCAGTGTGTGCGTGTGCGTGTGTGTGTGTGTGTTACGAGTGTGTCGAGTGGGCGTGGCAACAGTGATGTAAAGCTTAAGTTAATAGCGAATATTTACAAATCGATTTTGTTGTGATTGCGAAAACAATTTGAAAATGGCTTTGAGCGATTTCCAAAGAACTCAAGCGGCAAGCTGGCAAACATCAACGCCCACTCGACGCACACACACACACACACACACACACACACACACACACACACACACACACACACACACGCATGCTGTCAACCACATACAACGACTTCCATACACATGCGCATTTTGGGGAGAATGCAAGGCTGTCGCTTTGAATCCTTTATCATTGTGCTCACTCACAGTGCACACACACACACACACACACACACACACACACTCACTGAGACACATACACTAACACTCACTGTAGTCAAATGCAGTTGGTCTTCTTGCAGTTACTCTGCACTAATTTGTCGGTAAAGCTTCACAACGTCAACGCCAATTTATCAGCGCCAAACGAACTGCGAACAAATTCGCAACTGACTCGAAAATCCTTTGCCCTTAAACGAATATGTAGTATATATGGGAAACGATGTCGATTATAATCCCTTTTATGACTAAGCCGCTAAAACTCGCTGATTGATTGGCCATCAACGTAGAAACATTCGCTGCACAAAATGCTGACGTTTTTTATTTATTTTCGTTTTAACTTCAAAAATATTGCAAATAAATCAAAGAACTCTTTGTGCTTCTTTGTGAATAATCCACAAACTGATGCAGCTTTATAACTATTACTAGGTTTCTTCTGACTGGACTTGATATTGATAGTCAGCCATTTTTTCCATGTTGCTCTCAAAATTGATTTCCATGTTACTTTCAGAGTTGATAGTTGAACTCTGCTTGCTGGCAATATTGCTCCATTGCTTGGCAGTTAAGTGCTAAGTGCGTGAAATAGAGCAAAGTGAGGTAAATCCTGAAGTCCGTTGTGTTGTTTATACTCGCTATCCATAGGGTAGAAGGGTATTATAACTTTGTGCCGGCAGGAAACGTTTGTAACAGGTAGAAGGAGGCATCTTCGACATTATAAAGTATATATATTCTTGATAAGCGTTAACAACCGAGACGATTTAATCATGTTCGTTTGTCTGTTTGGCTGTCTGACCGTATGAACACCTCTGAGATCTATAAGAGATATAGCTATAATTTTCATTAGCATTCAAGTATGTGTCAAATTTTTGCCACGCCAAATTTAGAGACACGATATTTGGTACATATAATAAATGTATTTAAGATTCCTGAGATTCCTTTTGTATGGGCAAAAATTGTCTACTTACTATGGATTTTAGTTGCTGTAGCTGACAACCTGGTATTTTATGCACTCTATAGTATGCATCGAAAAACCATAACAATATTCTAAATATACTATTTGGCATTTGCTTTTTAAAAGAATTTTTGTGGTACATTATTTTAGTATATTTTGAGAATAATACCGCAATATTTTGCTTTTATAATCAGGTATATCACAGTCGAGCACACTCGACTTTAGCTTTTTTACATGCTTTTTATTTATTTATTCAAATTTAAAACACAAGTTCAACTATTATTTAACAGTTAAAAATATATTAAATATCTAAAACTTAAATTAAAACTTATACTTTTTAAGAATTCAAATACTTTTCCTTCAAATTTTAGTTAAATGAAATTAAGATATTTATTTTTTTTTAGAAAAAAATGTTTATTTTTAAAGCTTACATATTTGTTAAATAAAATTTACTTTTGTATTTTTCGAGTATTAAATTACTTAATTTTTTGTGTAATGAGTAATTTTTATTTTTGTGAAAAAAATTTCTTATTGCTTTCATTTTTGTTTCAACAACTTTATTATAATGTAATAAATATATATTTTTAATAACATCCTTTCGTATTATTATGTAATTAAATTCCGTTTCTTTGGCAATTATTTGTGCAGCAGCCAGATAACATGAATAGTTGATAAGTCGCAATGTTGACAAAGAGTTTGAGCTGCAGTATCAATAAAAGAAGCATCAAGTTTCTTGTGTACCAAGAAAAGTTGAAAAGTTGTTCATTGCATGCCTAGAAGGGATTTCAGTACAGCAAAATAGCTGCACTTTTCAGACTACTTCCCTTATTGCGAGTGTCAAAAGCGAGAGAGTTGCGGTTAGTGTCCAACATCAGCTGCATTATGAATGTCCGCCAGCAAACTCGTAACTCGTTGTTCGATGGCCTTGCGATTAGTTTCGAGACGTCGCAGATTCTCTTTGAACTCATCCACATGCGCCGGCTGCTCATTTTTGCGAGCTGCAGCCGCTGCCTGAATGGCTCTGGCCAAGCGCAGGTCTTTGAGAGCCTGCAGATAGCGACGACGCTTCATGAAACTCGGTGACATGAACCTGGAGCGATGATTGAACAGCGGCACTAGAAATGGCAGCTGCAAGTCGATGAGAGGAATGCGATATGGTTGCTCCAGATCCTGCTGCTGCTGTTCATATTGCAGGTACTCGGCTGGCAATTGCGCATACGCCCCGTATCCAATGGGCGCATAATCCTCCTCTTTGATCTTTCTGGGTATTTTCTTCAGCTTTCGTTTCTTGCACTTCGGTATCGGTTTTGGTTTTGGTGGAAAGATGCCCGCATTCAGTTGTTTGAGATCCTCGGTCATCGCTTTCGTATTTTCGTACAGAGTGCGCAGCAAGCAACTAACTCGAGCTCTGAACTCGCTACCTTCATCGTCCACCTGCTGCTCATCATTATCGTCGTGGGCGTAGTCCTTTACTTTGGTGTCTGCCTTTGGCTTCTCATCTTCGCCCACATCCTTGGCCGGACAGATGCGAGCTCGTGCCCCGGATCGAAACATTCTCTGCGGCTTCTTGTTGGCTCGGGCTTGGGCTTGGACGTGGGCGTGATTGTGGGTGTAATGCTTCATTTGCAAATGCAGCTGCTTCTCGGATTTCTGCAATTCGACTGCCGGCGAATGCTGGCCAACGCTGCCCATCGCTGGCATTGAATTTGCTTTGCTTTGCTGCATTTGATGCTCTGGCAGCGCCTCAATCTCATCCGCTTCGTTGGCGCCCACGTCGAGTCGCAGCGAGCAGCAGAGCAAGCAGAAGATGCCTAGTAACAATGTCTGGAATTGTATTTCCATCGCATTGTCTGCTTCTCAATTCATATCACACAACTATGACGCACAATGCTCAGGCGAGTTCTCAGTAATTCTGTAAACAGCAGCGCCTCATGTGTTTAAGCAAACGAAGTCAAATTGAAAATAATAACTACTAGATCGCTTAAAGTAATATAACTAAAATTGTATTATTTTTTATTATATTTATTTATTTATGAGTGGTAAGTTGATTTCGTTTATTATAGCAAAGTTTTATTTATTCAGCTTAAACCAATTTTTTTTTTTTTATTGATTTAACATTTTCATTTTTTTTTGTTTTCAAATTTGTTGGGTTCTTTCTATCGTTTAAGCATTCTTGCATTTATTGAGCTTTATTTTTAATTCAGCTATTCAGTTATTTTAAGTGGGTAACTGATGTACTATTTAAATATTTATCTTTTGTTTAAGTATTTCATTTATTCATGTTTAAACTGGTAAGTAATTTCTTTTATTATATACAATTTTTATTTACTTTTCATTATTTGCAAAATTAGTATTTATTTAATATCTTAATTTTTATGATACAATTTTTGCGTGTCAGTATTTTAGTTTATTCTCATTTTATTAAGCAGTTTATTTTATTTAAAAATTTATTTTTATTTGGAAAAGTTTTACAACAAATCAAATCATTTCGAGTATGATTTCAAACAAGCTTTGCAGCTTAAATTAAAGCAAGTTTCTAAACGAAAACAATCTTAATAACAGACAGAGTATTTTGAGTATTTTGTATGCAATTGCCTTTTGCAATTCTTACTTATCAAATTCCCAAATTCAATTGAGTCCCTTTAAAATGCAGAGTGTGTGCGTTTGGTCTTTATTCGAATAGCTGCAAGTCCTATCAAATTACTCTAGTTTCTGCCAAAATGACGTGGCTAAAAGTGCAATGTGATTGTGTGGGAAGGGAAGCTAGAGGATGAGGATGAGTTTGTGAAGCACTATGAGCATAATCCATTGTCATCATGAGTAATTCCCCAGTTGAGTTTAATTGTAAATTGCAATGGGGACGACCAAATGAAATGTAATCAAATTCGCAGACTAAATGCAAAATGGGAATATGCTTGGTGGAGGGAAGCCAGAGAGAAAGTGCTGATGAGATGGCACTCAGTTTGCTTTTGGGTGGAGGCCACTTCGACGCTGACAGCAGACGACAACAACAGCAAAAGCAAAAGCAAAAGCAACAACTACATCTACATCTAAAGCTGCAGCAAAAGCAGCAAGTGACAGCTTGTTGCACACAACAAATGCATTTGCCATAAGTCCGATGGAGAGATGCCTCCAATGCCGTGTACCTGTCAACACATCCGGCCGCCCACAACCGCCCACCAGTTGCCCACACAAAACGCCCACACACACACACACAGCATTCACAGCAGCCCCATCTTCGTCATCTTCATTCGCGCTCGCATTCGCCTTTGCATCCGCATCCGCATCCGTTCACGAGCAACCGCAACGAGCGATTTCCTACGCTGTGTGCGAGCCCCACATTCTATCTGTCTGTCTGTGTGTGTGTGTGTTTGGATGTGTGTGTAGGTGTTGCTGTTGCTATTACTGTTACTCAGGCGTCTTGGCCTTAGTTTGCCATTTTTCTTCATCTTTTGTGTGCTGTGTATTGCGCTCTTGATGAATTCGTTAGACGCAGAACGGCAACAGCCATCAATCCCCTTGCCCTAGATACGCCCACACACACACACACACACACACACACACACACACTGAAACATACCCACACATAGATACTCACACAGCTCATGCTTGAATTCATTTCCTTGTTGCACCTTTAGGGAATTGTGCGCAGCTTGTGAAAAGTAGCAAAAATGCCATAATAACTGAAAAATTCCAGCATCTTGCCGCAAAGAGGAAATGCCAAAAGCAGAGTAGACAACAACAAACCAGAACAAAAAAATAATGTAAACTGATGACAAACCACCAGGACAACAAGAACAATAACAACAACAACAACAGTTTAAGCAATACAAAAAAAAAATACAAAAAAAGAAATATTAAATGGTCAATTTTCCAAGTTCTTACACCTTGTCCACAATAGCGAGTGCACCTCGTACATTCAACTACTGTAGTTTCCTTGAGTCAAGGACACTTTACGACTACATATGCTCTCGAATAGTTTCATCGGCATGCGAAGTTCACGTTGATAGCGTTGCTAGCTATAAATTCGAGTATTTCGTGTATTTGCCTCTAATCTTTTGCTTGAGCTATGCTTGCGCTATTTGCTAATGTCGTTTCGTTCAATAATTCCGTTCCACAGCAATGCACTCGATTTTATGGTTTCTTTTCGCACATGTCTTAAAAAAACACGTCCTTAAATATTGAATTTAAGAGAAATGTACACCATTCGGTTGAACTTGAAACATTATTTAGCAGCTTTTGTTTTTTCATGTGGGTTTTTTTGTCGGCTACTTTCACATTTAAATTTGGCCCGCGAGGATGCTGAAAAAATGTTCCATTCTTTGTTGCATACTTTGGGGTGCGAACGTTAGATGGCGCCACTAAATATGAAAGTGACTTGCTGCGTTTCTGCTTGCTGCTTACTTATGTTCGCCTGGTGTTTCACTTGACTGCATCCAAGGAATCTTGTTGAGGTTTCGATTTGAGTTAAGTTTATTAAACAATACTTTAAATTTAATATCAACTGACAGGTTGAATTTGAAAATACATATTTATTATTTTTTGCTTAACATTGGATTTCTTACCACATCTCTGCCCCAATTCTTAAGGGTCAGCCAAAAATTATGTTTAATCAGGCTGATCAGGGCTATCGATTATAACGCATGGATGCTAAGGATATCTCTAACAAAATTACCTTCAATTTTGCTAAGGGATTGGTTAAAAAAAATGACAAAAATTTAGCAATATCACTGTGTCTTGATCATTTAAGAGACATCTCTATGTTCTTGCCTTTACAAAAACAAACTGGCTGGTGCACTCATGAGGAAGAATGTCTATAAAGAACCCGAGATTCAATGTTTATAGAAAATAACGAATATATCGGGCCTATCACTTTTTATACTGACGAGTCTTGTGTCAATCGAAGCGTATTCGTAAGAACTATTATCCTGCCAAATTTGATCCCAATCGTCCTTGTGGTTCTCGGATTAATCCTGGAATTTATGATTATCGTATAATTCATTTGGCCAACGGACGAGAAAAATTAGAAGTTATTAATGCCAGTCAATAGAATAGGTCCTTACGATCCTATCAATATGTGTCCTTTGAAAATGCCACAGCATATGGTTGAGATATAGCATGTTTTCAAAAAAGGATCAATGTCGCACCCTCAAAGTATGCTATAAAAATAGAATTGTAGCAAATAGATGAATACAGCAAAAAAAACTCTTTTATTGTTGTAGTTGTTGTTATTGGCCAGTCTATGCGACCACAAGCTCTAGAAAATGTCATGTCAGCAAATGAAATACCAGGGGAACAGAAATCAGCAGCAAGCTGAAATACAAAATGTCATCTGCTTATTTTTGGCGCCATCTATGAATCATTGCAGGAACTAGCATTAAAAATGTGCCAATAGAAAAATTGGCACATCCTAAAAGTATGCCACAAAAATATATGATATGCAATTTACGTAGAGCCCCAAAATTATGCAGCAGAATTATTAGTTGCTATTAAATAAGTAAATTACATGCAGCCCCGAAAGTATGCTTTAGTAATATACGTATTGTCCATCAATTTATTAGCTGCGCGTTGCAATACTTACACACTAGAAAAGTTATCCTAGTTTTGCCATATTTGTACGAATTTTTACACAAATTTGTGTATTATATACGTGGGATCTCCATCTATCGATTTGAATTGAAAAACATTGCGGTCATCTAAGAATTAAACACTTGTAAAATTTGCGCTTCATTGTGAATATTTTAAACGCAACTTAGAAAATAACGGATTTTATTTGTGACTTTGATCAGCAGTTTCACTTAACGCCCTCTTTTGGGCAGTTTGTAAATTTGCAAGCTGAAAAGCTTTAAGCTGCAGGAATATAAAAAGTTTCAAGCTGTACGAAGTGCGACACCCAAAGCTTCGCAAAACATTTTCGCGCTTCAAATGCAATCCACAAAACTTAAAAAGCTCTGCACAGTTTTGTCGCAATCCTTGTTCAATTTGAACATGGCAACAAAACGAAAAGTAAAACAACAACAGATACTACGGAAGACGAGCATCCTTTGGAGCGCATAAATCATGTGCTGTGTCCAATGCAGGGCGTGCAGGGCGTAAGCATACGCCATGTTTCACAGCGAAAGAAGAACAAAAATATATTTCACTTTTCGCACTGCATTTAAAAGCAAACTCGACCAAATTTATGGCCTGGCCTGTTGCTGACTGTTTGCACTGTTGCTGTCTCGCTCCTCGTTTGCTTTTTATAGTCACCAAGTTTTCAGTTAGTTTGAAGTTTTGTTGCGTGAAAAACTTTGCGTGTGACTTGGCTTGGCTCTGAAAAATGTTTTTCAATTGACTTGCAAAGTGTTGACACAGCGCCAATGTTGAATGGAAACTGCTTATCAAGCATGACAACAAAGTCCAAGCTGTCCAAATGTCGAATGCCACACAGCCCTCCAGCGATGGCATTGGCTTTAGCTTTGGCTTTGACTTTGGATTTCGCTGGGCTTTGACTATGACTTTGCTTATGGTCTTGGTTAAATTTTATATTACTGTTGGCCTGACGACATAAAAGGGTTCTTTGTCTCACTTTTCCTTTACATTTTTTTTTTTTTGTGCATACACTTTCCTTTTGCCTTTTCACTTGCGGCGTCGCCTGTGGTGTGAGCAAGGCGGCAGCTGCGCTGAGTTATAGCCACAATCAAGTGACAGCAGCCGTTGCCGTTGCCAGTGCCATTGACGTTGGCAAATGTCCCCAAGGCACACGTGGCGTATGCGCAATGTGAGCATTTGATCAACAGCCTGGTTAACCGAGCACACTAACTCAGAAGAGATCCACTTGGCAGTTAAACCCAGCCCATGCACGTTGCATGCTGGCAGCTGGCGTGTGGCACGTGGATGCCGCACACACTCAAACACACACACACACACATACACGAACACGAAGGAGGCAAAGTTCATTTAATGCTGGGCTGGCATTGTTTCAGCACTTTTTGGCACTTTTGTTTTGCTCGCCACTTTCCGTGGAGCTTGCCACGTGATGCTGCTAAGCATGGCACTTGAGCTTGCATGCCACAAAAGCTTATGCCTGCAGATGGCACGCAACAAAAGCTTTTGCTAACAGCAAGCATGCCGCATGCTGCGATAACTGACGACGACGACGAGCGCCAAGACTGGCGCTTAAGGGGCATGCCACATGTGCTGTGTTGTGTTCGTCAGTTATGCTCACAACGCCAACTGCTGCAGTCGCAGTGCCGCACGCAACGCCAACGCCAGATACGCGCGATACGAGCAGCGGTTAAATACAAAACTTTCGTTCGCGTCCTGTCGCCAGTTGAAGTCGCTTAGCGATCGTTCTTCGGGCCGTGTTTTGTTTCAAATTTTTGCGCGCTATGCAAATGAACTCTGCAAATGCAATTGCAGCAGCGGCATTGCAATAAATCTTCGCGCGGAATGTAATTGAGTGTACGTTATGCGTGTTTACTTCTCCCTTTCTCGCCACGCCCCGTTTGCGGTTTAATCTCTAACTGAGCGTGTAATTTTTTGCCATTTTTTTTTGTTGGTTGTTGGTTTATTTAACAAGCGACAGTTGCAAAAGAAAACAAAACAGATTTCAAGTTTAATTGTTTGCTTCACAACTTAAAAACAAATAAATATAAATGTATCTGTGCACAAGGGATAAGAAGTCACAAAAAATACATTTCATTCTTGCGTCAACACAAATAAATCACTCACCTAAATTGCCATAAAAACTACAAGAGATAATAAATTAATAAACCTCAAAGTAAACAATAAAATGGAGATATAAATTAATATAAAATATGACAGTAAAATATTGAATACGCATCAAAATTTATTAATATATAATATAAACTTTTAACAATAAATAATGGGTACAATAAAATTAAATAATATTGATTGCAACTTGTACAAAATTAAATACAATATGCTTGACATTTAGCAGCTTTCTATTTTATTACGTATACAACGAGTCGAGTGCTTAGTATGACATTGAATTTAAAAGCTTAATCAATTAAAATTGAAAACAAAATTTACTTATTTAACTGACATTTTCGTATTTAAAATAAATGCAAATTTATTTAAAAGCAATTGAAGTCAAGAAAATATATTTATTTAAATGGCATTCAAGTACAGAAAATAAATGAATTTTTTATGTACTTTTAGCCGCTGTGTGTTTCATTACGTATACGACTAGAAGTCTACTTAAAATGACAAATATTAAAACGGCTACAATTAACAATAAAAAGTTGTTTATTTAAAAGATATTTTCGTATAAAATCTAAATGCAATTTCCTAACTTTTAGCAGCTGTATAATTAATTACGTATACGACTGATAGCCTGCTTAGTTTTGTATAAAATTTAAATGCAACTAAAAAGAATATATATTTATTTGAATGGCATTCAAGTATAGAAAATAAATGAATATTTTTTACTTTGTGTTTAATAACGTATACGACTAGTAGTCTATTTAATATGGCAAATATTAAAGCGATTATAATTAATAACAAAATTTGTTTATTGATGAGACATTTTCGTATACGATATAAATGGAATATCTCAACTTTCAGCAGCTGTATATTTAATTACGCATACGACAAGTAGTTCGCATAGTATAACATTAAATTGAAATGCCAAAGCAATTAAAATCAACAACTTATCATATTTACTTAAAGTCAATTTGCAAAGAGTAGGCAACAAAATGTACCAAAGTAATTTTCAAATCTAATTAATAAAATATAAGCAAAATATTACGTATACGCGTAAAGCAAAGTTGACAAAGTTGCTAAAATAAATAAACATATGCATTTGCCTAAGTTAATAATAATAAATGAAAGTCAAGAAACGACTGATAGAAAGCTGCATGAATAAATAAATCGAAATCAAATAGTAAATAGTTTATAATACAATCAATGTAAATAAGATGAAAATCAATGAAATATATGCACAATGCGCACTTCTTGACTTCGTCCCCCACCTCCCCCTTCCCAAATAAGGTTAAGAGTTTTATTAAGTATACGAATCGTTGGCGCAAAGAACTTAGCCAAACTGGATATCTTTCGAGGTCTTTTGCAAAGCAACCTGCCCAATCAGTGACTGAGATACACAGCAAGAGAAAGAGAGAGAGAGAAAGAGAGAGTTTACTATATATTTGTGTGCGTTCCCAATCAAAGTCAAATCGCCATCTGATCCATTTCCAGCAAATGCCTCAATCAAAATTGGGTTTCTTTGGTTTTTGCCTGTTGCCTGTCGACTTGCGACTTGCGAGTTGCGTTTACCAAAATGCAAACAGCCAACTGCTGCTGCTGCTGCTGCTGCCAAAGATTGTTTAAATAAATGTAGCAAATTGCTGGCTTGCTACCCGCGCGTGTTTCTACTTTTTTTTTCGCTTGCTGCTGCAGCTAAAGGCAAGCGAAATCTTTGCGCTCTCTGGCCTCTAGTTTCGGTTTGGTTCGGTTTAGTCTTTGCTGATTGCCAGCGCCAACAAATCCGCCCCCGGGCAAATTCGAAATCTACGCTACTCGCAAGCACTCCACCATGGTTTTTTTCGTTCTTTTTCGTTCTTTTTTGTTCTTTTTTTTATTTGCTAGCGGGCACTAAAACGAAACGAAACGAAATCCATTGCTCCAACTGACTCGCTACCGCAAAAGCCAAAAAAACCAAGAAAAAAAGAAAAAGCGTAGCTCTCAGTTCGCCGTCTGCATGCTGATTTCTTACCTTATTTATTTGGGATTGTCTTGCCAGAGTTTGAAATCTGTTACGTTTGGTGTGAAATTCTCTTTGTTTTGTGTGGCATGCCCTGTGGCTTGAGTCTCCAACAACTGAGGTATATTCATTCCTCTCTTCTGCCTCGAGCACTGAGTAGCTGCAAGTCGCAAATAGATTTTTTGTGTTGTGTTTTTCGACTTTGTCTCCGTCTCCGTCTCGTATTAGCATAGCGTTGATGTTGCGCTTATCGCTCGGATTTCATTTTGCGTGTGTGGGTGTTTGTGCTTTGTATTGTTGTTGTTGTTGTCGTTGTTGTTGGTTGGTGTACGTGCGAAACGCTTTTGGGGGCTGCAATATGTTAATAATGCCTAGTAATTAGCCATAGACAAATGCCTTTTAGCAGGCGCCTCTAATTGCCGGCGATGCAAACTAATTAAATCACGTAGCAAACGCATAAAAACAAAAACGTTTCGCAGTTCACTTTGAGATGCCTCTCACTCTACTTTTCACTCTCCACTTTCATTCTCTCTCTGTCTCTTTGAACCCTTGACCACTTGCCACAAGAACGTATTAAATCTCTGAGCAAACTTTTAGGCAAATTGGCAGCTAACAAAGGCAACTCTAACAACAACAACAACAACAACGGCAATCAGTGCGCACATTTGGCTTATAAATGTCCAGTTTCAGTTCTTCGTTTTCTAACCCTGACCCTGATCCTGATCCTGACCCTGACTACAATCAGTATCTGATTCTCACATGTGTTGTGGGAGTCTTTTGTTGTTGATGGTTGGCTGTTGTCTTGGTTGTGCCTTATCAAAGGCTTGGGTCAAACTAGATAAATTGCCTTCATCATATTTTGTTTGGCTTTGCTTGGCAGACTAAGCCTACATCTTTTCATCTTGCTATTATTCTTTGCCACTTGTTTATTCTTGTTAAAAACTCAATTTCAAATCAACTTCAAATGCTACTACGTGCAAATGCTTTTCAGCCTTTTATTGTCCGCAGGACATTTCTATGCGAGATACAGGAGTTTATTAATATTTGATGTCATCTAGCAGAGAGTAGCGCAAATAAAAATGCAAAAATATATATATGTATATGTATATTGAGAAATGCTTTTCTTCTTTTTATGATTGCTGCTTGAAATGAAATTAAAGCAAGTACATCGAGTTAGGTTTATTGCCTTCATCCTGTTCGCTCGCTTATTAAATTATTCGCTGCGAATCGGCGGCGAAGGCGGCAAACGAAACGCGAATTGAATGGGAAAACACATCAACTTTACAATTTGCAATTTGAAATGATTTCCTATAAATCGCGCTCAAGACTTTTGTCCATTATAAATTATATAAAATTTATTCAGCAGTCAGTTGAAACATTACAACGAACTTGCATTAATTGTGATATATTAAATGCATTTCCATTCGATCGCCGATGATAATATTTCATCTGAATGTCGGAATTTACAACATGATTTTTGCGTTATTCTTTTTTAATTTGATTAATTATGCTGCAGCAAACAGAGAAAATGTTTCAACAATGTATTTATATATATAATTTGCTGTGCTGCGGCAGGATTGTGTCAATTACATTTTGTGATACATTGAAAATTGCTTTCGCAACAGTTTGCTTAAAGTTTCGCTCAACGCTTTCCTTTGACAAACTCTCAACACTGTCAGCGACATATCAATAGAGACATAAAGCTGCCACATAGAACAATTGTCACACACACACAACACACACACAAGCACACATAAGCAGCAGCAGGAGAGAAGAAGGAAGAACTTGTCTTTAATGTCCCTCAAGCGTTTTCGGCTAAGACTCGAGCTGTCATGGATATCTGATCCAAGTGTCTTGGTTTTCGGCTTGTAGTTGGAGTTTCAATTTGGGGTAGAGTGTAGAAGTGTGGAGGAGAAGGAGGAGGGGGGGAATATGCTTCAAGTGCCCGTATATAGTTACATTATATCTGACACACAGCATTCGATGCGGTGGCTGCTGCTTCTGTTGCTGCTGCTGCTGCTGTTGGCTTATTTAAGTTTCAACTTCGCTTGCTGACGCTGTCACTTGCTGCCTGTCATTGGAGCTCTGCCTGCCACAAGGGTGTATACATACATATCAAGTATATAGTAGTATATATTACAGTACTATGTCTATAGCTGTGAAATCGCCCATTGTCTGCTGCGAGACATGCTCAAGTGTTGGTGTCAATTCGCGACCAACTTTTAGTTGTCCCTCATTATTAGTATGTAAACAGTGTAGCTCTCTTTCTCTCTCTTTCTCTTTCTCTTCCTCTCTCTCTTTCCCCCACCCATCTCTGCTGCCACGCAATGCAACTTGAAATTGCAAATTGAATTTAGGCGCGTGCCAAAGTGCAAAATAACATAAAAGTTAATGCCCCTTGTGCTCTATACGTATGTACATATATATACATCAAATAAAATCAAATTATATACACCCAATAACAAAAAAAAAATAAAGGCGCAATGTGACAGCACAAGTCAAAAGTCTATAAAAATTATTAGAAGCAAAAACCACAACTACGTGCGGCATTCAACGGCACATAAATTTCCATAGAAGGCGATAGACGGAGAACTGAGAACAGAGAACTGAGAGCTGAGAACACAGCACTAACAACCGCATCAGCATCGCAGGAAACCGCGAGGATTTATTGCTTGGTCCGCGTGTTGTGCCATAATTTGTGAGCCAGCAAACTACACGACTACAGCAGCATAACATATATAGTAATAATCATTACACCAATACACACCACACAAAGTTGTGCTGTTAATAAACACCAAAAGCGGAGAGAGAGAGAGAGAGTGAGCATCATCCTTCGTCCTCTTCAAGCATAGGCCGTTTGTTCAGCGCAACAGTTGCAGACACAAGAACGATACAAGGATGAATGCCGCACAGAGCGGCGGCCACACGGGTGGCGGCTCCATGGGCAAGAAGGGCTCCCAAATGGAGGTAATTATATTAACTTTAAAGTGCACGATTTTCCATTTTCCCCTCTAGACCAAAACAAATTTTCCAATGTGGTATGTGAAAAGTGAAAAGAAATTTCACTTGTTTTTATATCTGCTGTCCAATACGGTATTTTCATTCTATGGTATATAAATATACCAAATATATAATTCGGTAAATTTTCTAATTTTATGATTTATAAATTGGTAACCCAATCTGGTATATATTGAATGTGGTACTACTTTGATATACCAAATATATAATTCGGTATATTCTCGTATTTTTTATTTATTGATTGATAACCCAATCTGGTATATATTGTACTCTTTGGCATATTTTGAACGAAGTACTACGTCGAGATACCAACGATACCCTTCGATATATATAATATAGATATACCAAATATATAATTCGGTATATTTTAATACTTTTTAGTTTATTAATATGTATACTGATATATATTGTTCTCTATGGCATATTTTGAATGTAGTTCTACATGAAGATATACCAAATATTTAATTCGGTGTATTTAAGTATTTTTTGGCAACCCATTCTGGTATATATTCTATTTTGTGGCATATTTTGAATGAAATACTACATGGAGATATATCAAATATATAATTTGATATATTTTAGTATTTTTGTGCACCCAATTTAGTATATATTGTACTCTCTGGCATATTTTGAATGATATACCAAATATACATATAATTCGGTATATTTTAGTATTAATTGATAACCCCATCTGATATATATTGTACTCTTTGGCATATTTTCAAAGTAGTACCACATCGATATACCAAGTATAGCTTTTGGTATATTTATTTAGTATAATACTGCATTGCTTTGCTTTTATTGAACTTACATATGTAAGTAGCGGATATCTTACAGTCGAGCCTACTCTACGACATCTTTCTTACTTGTTTAGGTTTTTTTCGATGCCTTTTTTCGTTCGATTTTTTTATTCTGCTTGCTTAGAGGGCCATTGGCCACTTGAAAGTGTCGCTATTTGTAATTGAATTTGCTAAGGCAACGCGACGTGCTGAGGCTGCCAAATTACAGTGGGCACAAATTAAAATGAACCAATTTCGATTAGTGCTTAACTAAGATGAATGCGCCGAATAATTGGACTCGCAAAAAATGCCACATTCAACTGCAAAAGTAAATGATATTTTCAAGCAAAGCAAGTTTAAACTGCCGTTGATTAAAATTAGATACTAAATAATGTTTGCTTTTCATTTGTCAAACAAAATAATTTAAAATATGCAACACAAAATTTATCAAAAGTTGCGAAGCCAGTTGTGAAAATAGTGTTTGATATTCAAATAAATGAGTGTGTGCAAAATGCTTTTCATTTCATTTAGGCGCAAAAGAAAAGCAAAACAAAATAAATAGCAAAGATTTTGAAAAGCAAATTGATGTTTTGTTAGCATGTGGAGAAATTCAATTTCCATGCTTAGCCATATTACATTTCACAACATCCAAATGCTTTCAATAATAATGTTTGAAATTATTTTGCATCAAAGTTGTCAATTCACAAAAATCCGTAAACTTGGCTCAGTTACAGAAACAAAAAACTGAAACAAATGCGCTTTGAGCAAGAGTTTCGCTTCAGAACGAAACTGAATCGCTTTTGTCGAGTTGTTTAAAAAGTATGAAACAAAAACAAAGGACAAACAACTTTCGAATCATTTTCCAGAAATTGTGCGCAAATTGTAAATGACAAAACTTTTCGAGTACCGAGTGGATAATTAGGGATAAGCACGAAAAGAAATCATGAAAAGGCAGTCGGACCACATTAAAAAAAATAAACTAAAAATAAGCAATAAAAAAAGCAAAAAAAAGAGTCGCCTACTTTTTAAGGCTAATTGTGTTTTTAAGCACTTTCCGAAAAAAAAAAAAAAAAACACAATTCGAGGCGAAGCGAAATTCATTGCTTTGGGGCCAGCTTGAGCTTAATGAGAGTTGACGCCTGCGGACAACAACAACAACAACAACAACAGCAATAACAACAATAATAAACAACAACAACAACAAATGCGAACATTAATTAAATTTGAGCGACAAGCAGCAGGAGAAGCAAAACAAACTAAAAGTAAATAAATGCGACAACAACGCAAATGCTCAAAAATTGTGTAACTGTAAAGAATTGTGAAAAGCGCGCATTAAATTTTCCAAGAGCGGCAATCAGCACAAACAAAACGTTGCTTTCTTTCTCTCTCTGTCTCTCTTTCACTTTCACTTGAGTCGCTGCTGGTAAACAGACAATTAAAAATGGCAACAAACTCAAACACACACGAACAACAGTTGTAGCTTCACAAATACAGGTGCAAAGCAGGAGTGTGTGAGAGAGGGAGAAGGAAAGATCAGAGCGACATAATGAGCAAGGTCGCTGCCGTCTCTCTCTCTCGCTCACCTGCCATTCAAATGGTTGGCCATAAATGTTTTAAATGGCTATAAAAACACGAGCCGAGCCTAATGAGCAGGCAGACGACGACGACGACGAGCACAGCGCAAAGGTGAAGCGGGGAGCAGGGGGATGGGAGATTTGGACAAAAGTAAAAGTTAGTGGGCATGTCAACAACAAAATGGCTCAATGCCGCCACCAGCGGCAGCTCCTCTGTCGCTGCCTCTGCCTCTGCCTCTGTCGCTGCCTCTGTCGCTGCCTCCAACTAATTAAGGCGCTTTTGGCTTTGGCTTTGTCCTTTGAGTGCAATTTGGTTAATTTTTCAGTGCAGCTGAGCACTCTGAGCGCGCTTAACTTCACTTGACTGCGGTCATGCACTGTCACGTTCCCAGCGGAGCGCGAAAGAGGGCGAAGGGGAAGGGGAGGGGATGAGTGCTGACCCTACGCAGTTGGTCGCAGTTGTTTGGCCAAAGAGCGACGTTGACGCGCGACTTCATCATCCATTAATGTCACTCAATCTGTGCGCATAAATTTGCATAAAGCGAAATCCAATTTCCAGGTAGCTCACACACTCCCTCACACACACACGCACACACACATACTTACAACATACACACACCCTTGTGTGACGTTTGGCTTAATCGCTGACGTGCCCCTTGGCGCGAGTTTTTGGACGCATTGACGCATTTTAGCTGTAACATTTTTGCGTGCCGAAATTTAATTTGTTATGTGCCAAGAGCTAAAGCTAAATCTACGCACACTCCCACACCCAACCACACACACACACACACACACACTATCGCACTGTCCATATATGGTCAAAAAGCATTTGTGCCAAATCAAAATGGCCAGAAAACAACCAACAACAAGAATTGCTGAACTCTGAGCTTCAGTTCACTCTTGTGGTTCGCACACACACACACACACACACACACATATCATAATTCAGGCAGCATATATCCAATTAAATAACCAACTGTGTGTCCATTGCGGTTTTCTGAACTGGTTCCAGTTTCAGTTTCATTTGAACACTCAAAATTCGCTCTAATTGCTTTGGAGTGTATTCACATTAATACTTGAGGCGTAAATGATTTTTAAATACAATGAACGAAAATGTTAATTTGAGCAATTTGTTGCTTAATAATAAACAAACTAAATACAAATTTTAGTTAAAAATAAAATATTGATTAAGCTTATACTTTAAATAAATATTAAAATAACGGATTAGCTTACCAAATAGTATATAGTATAAAAATATATATAGTGAAGAACATTTTCCTATTAAATGAAAAGAAGAAATTAAAATAAATTTACAGCAGATATTCATTTTAAATATATATTTTTTAAATTAATTATGTAAACACTGCAATACGAAAAAGATCAAAATAAAGTATGAGGAATGATATATTTATTAACACAGTTTGTATCTCTCGTTTTAAAAGTTTTTTAAATTAAAAATAAAAAAAATAACTTTTAAAAATATTTGAGCAAAAAATTTGTCCTGCAGTATTGTCCACTTTTATATTTTCCTATTACTTAATTTAATTTTATTACTAAATTTTGTAAGATAAAAGTCTAAAAGCTATAGTTGAGTGTGCTTAGCATTAACACAAAACAAAGCAGTACTATTTTTAACATATACCGTATTACATACCACAAACATTCTAAAATACACCAAAGGTTTGTTTGGTATAAATACTGAAATATATTAAAGGCTATATTGGTATATAGCACTTCATTCAAAATGTACTATAGATTGCAGTAGACGTAATTTGCCATACAGTATTTCTTTAATAACTTTTACACTTTTTATCAGATCAATATCGAAATTATCTATAATAGTTCCAATTTGTATTGTAGCAAGAAATTTGTGCTGCGGTATTTTCAACATTTACTAAAGACTATGTGACTATAAAATTTGTTAAGTAAGACAATATCTGAGTTAAGCTTTAATTTATTTAATTGCATTACAAACACATTTTTATGCTTTGTAAAGAAGAGCATTCAAGGTGCTTTGCCTGCAGCCCTGGCAAGCTTTTAGCGTCACGTTAACGTGTTGCAATTTGAATAGTTGCCTCTGACAAGTCATCAGAGGTCCACAGTTATACTTATTTCTCCACTCCACTCCATTCCACTCCCATTTCCACTGCCACTCTTGGACTTCAGCTCTTCTGACACACACACACACACACACACATGCGCGGCGCTAATCGGTCATTAACATGACACCGATTTTTGAGGTTGCGTATACGCCACGTGCTGCCGACGTTCGCCTCACTTCTCTGTTTCTTCTCTTCCCTTTTCACGCTCTTCTGTTGCTTTGTCAGTGTCAAAGTGACTGTCCAACTAGGGCGTCATCAGCGCCTTTTGCTTTTCGGGGCCCCCTTTAATTAAATGTTGTGCTGCCTTTTGCGCTCACTTTGATGTTAAATGTGTGCGAAAAATAAAAACGAATTCTGAGCCGAGTGGCTGAGCAGCTAGCTTTTGCCCTGTAATAGCTTAACGGTGGGGAAATATGTTGAGAGATTAGCTGACAGCAAACGAAATACTCGCTGGCTTGCTCACTAACTTACAGGGTATTAAAAGTCAAATGCTAAACCTTGACAGCAGCTAATTAAATCTCACGCACAACGTAGACTTTTCTTTGCCAAAGAAAAGTAGGCAATGGAATGAAGGAATGCAAACTATGTGCGAAGGATGAGAGCAGAAAGGGTCAGCTAACGCTCTGTCTCTTTCTCTTTCTATCTCACTCTTGCTCTCATTATGTAATCCCATCATTCCAGCGTAGTGTGCAATTGTGCGAGGAATCAAAGTGTCGCTCGGCTGCAAGCTAATTTCCGCCTGCTGAGTGCCAACCAAAAAGGGTCGCATTCGCATTCGCCTCCGTTTTTGGTCTTCGATTGCGATTTGTGATGCCGTTGGCGATGGCGATGACGATGGCGATGACGATGGCAGCCTTGGCCTCCATGTGCTCTGCGTGCTCTGGCTTATCCTGTTGCTCATTTCAATTGCAAATGTTTTTGGTGGGCAAGAGCTTTAATTACCACTCGAGCACGAGAGCTGCCAACGTTCAAGATGCGCTTCATCTTTCTCCTTTCTTTTTGCTCTTCTACTGCTGCTCATTGGCCTATATAAATCACATGCTTGGCCTTGAATGCGTAAGAAAAACCAAAAAAAAAAGCAAAAGAAATCATGCTTTGATATATGATGATAGAACTGGATAATCAGCTCAATTTGTTCCACTTGTCAGAGAATTTGACTTCATTACGTTTTATAAATGTGCAAAAGTATTGCGATTATAATTTTGTTTGTTCATAATTATTAAAGTTATTTTTGCTGATATTAGAGCTTTATTATTTCGAGTTTCCTATGAAATTTGTAAATCAAAATAAATATAAATTTTGATTGTAGATTATATTGGTATTAATAATTATAATAATAACTTATTTGTACTTAAAATTAAATACTTAAGAAATTTGTTTGGCAATAAAATATTATTGTGCAAATAATTCTAAGAGTTATTTCGATAAGTATTTAATTTAAATTGTTTATGAGTCTGAAGAATAAAAATATATATTAAAATTAATTCAATAATATTGTTTTTTTGTTTAATTATTTTGTAGATCTTAAGAATTTTTCAAAATGAAAATTTGTATTCGAATAATATATTGCGTTTATAATTGTAGTTATATAAGTTCATATCATTTTTAATTTTCTATATTTTCCATGCCGTTTTAAAGAGTATCTTCAAGTCGAGAAGCTTCTCTGACTTCACTTCACATGCAAGCTCACAAATCTTTTACTTTTGTCATATCAAGTCGCCTCTCTTTCTTACTCTTAGTCGAGTCGTAAAATTAATCGTTACCTTTTAATGTACTCGTTGTCGTTGTGCTTTACTCGTTACTTTTGCATTGACTCCACTCCACTGGACTCATGACGAAAGCGAATAAATGGTCAGGGGCTGGAAATGTGTAGAGTAGTAAAATGAAACTGGAGCTGAATATGCGTTTGGGATTGTCAGGGAAATGTGACATTTATATAAGCAATAAATGTGTTATGTGGCATATTGTCTAAAGGCTGACAGATTTCACTCTCCCTGGAATCCGGCTATTATTTATGTTACTCCTTTCTCTTGTTCCCCTTCTCTCTTTCACTCTTTCTCCCTTTCGAGATGTGTGTGTCGCAGATAAATCTTGAAGGTTTTAAATGGCGCGTGCGCATTTTTGAAAGCGTTAACCTAATCCTTTCTGGGTGCAAAATGTCTTTGCTGTCGCACCGTTCGCAAATCAGAACATCTATGAATTTTTGAATAGAACTGCCTCGAACCTCTGTTTTTTTTTTTTTTGCATTCTCCATCCATATCCTTAGTCTTGTGGTCAATTTCTTTGCTCCTTGCCGCGTCACTGCCAAAAGCGAGCCATCAATTTTGTTAAATCACCGAAAATGTACAACGAGCAAAAAGTACATAAATAAAAAAAACGAAATGCCGGGCAAGAACAAGACATTATACAAAAAAAAAAAAAGAAGAAAAATGAAAGAAGAAAGAAAGCAAGCAAAGAAAAAATCCGAAATGCTCATTTGAGCAGAGTGAGAAGCTGGGAGCCAGAGCCGTGTCCAGCTGCCCGGCGAGCACTTAAAAGGCACAAGATGAGCTCGTCAAGATACGTCGAACATACTCTCCATTTCCATCCCCGTCTCCATCTTCCATTCTCCTTCTCCTCAACATGTCAGACGTTCTGTGCACGTCAAACACATGTTAAATTTCCCTTTACGGGCTCCTTTCAGCTTGTTTTTTTTTTGTCTGTGTGTCCTCTTTCTACTATCCGCCCACTCATCTGCTTGTCTGCCCACAAAACGGCACTTTGGACAGATACAATGTTCCACTAAATATTTGCCAACCTCATAAATGTTTTTCTGCCCCTGCCAACAACACACACAAAAAAAAAACGAAAAAAAAACACGACAACTAATTGAATTAAATTTGGAAATTTTGTTGGGTCACAAGTGAATACAAAATGATGGGCATAAGTAGTTCCGGATGGGTTTACGAGTATGTCAAACTATTTGCACAAAAGTTATCAAAAAAAAATAGAGCTGATGACACAACTTTGCCATGAATAGCAACAGATTTTATACCCTTACTCCATCCACTTGTTGTTCGGCAATCATATATGCTTTATGGCATAATCCTCTCGGTTTGTGCCAAAATATTATGCAAAGTAAAGTTTGACCCAAAACTTTTAATTATATTATCACATAGACACACAAAAGGTTGCCATTTCTTAAATTTAAGGCAAAAGGAATTAGCACAAAACTTAACTGCAAATACGTATAATATGCATATCATAAATCTTTTTGCTTTGTTTATTATTTTCTGTAGCACACAATTTGAGAGAGGAAACTCTCTATCTAGTACATTTTGTACTGTATGGTATATTGTGATACTATAATAATATACTAAAATATGGTATATTTAAGTATTAGTGCGGTGTATCAATTCGGTCAATTTATCGATGTGCCAAATACGATCTTTGGTATGTTGTCGTATTTATGCGGTATATTTGGTATATTTTAATAATAATACCGCATTTTGCTTTTATTCAAAATGGGTACAGTCGAACACACTTACTTTATGTTAATAATGAAATAGAATCGTCTTTTTTTATTTTACATTTTAACTGAATTTCTCATTTTATTCATTTATTTTCTTTTATGAAGTGAACTCCATATTTTATTTATTTTCTATCTTTTCTCTAAATTTCCACTCCGCTAAGATCTTTGCGAAGTAAACACCTCATTTTATTTAGTTTTTTTAGGAGTTCTTTTTTTGACACAAATTTGTATACGAAGAGAATTCTTTATTTATTAAGTTTTCGTTTATTTATTACTTTAATTGCATTCTTTCGAAGTAAACTCGTTATTTTATTCATATAGACTTCTTTTCTTTAATTTTTACTTCTCTTGTATCCTTTCAAAGAAAACTCTTAATTTTAATTATTTAATTTTCTTTTCTCTTATTTTTTACTTCAATTAAATCCTTCCAAAGGCAACTGCCTGCATTTGTATGCATCTTAATCGATTTATGTATAATCGAGTCCAGTTTATTAGACTTCAAATAGCATCTTTCTTCAAGTCTTGGAATATTTATTTTGCATCTCAACACATTTTACTTGCTTGTCTGCTTTCTGTTTCCATTCTGCCGTATCGTATATTTAACTATTTTTGTTTTTCTTTGCCTCCTCCTGCTGCTGTTTCTGTTGCTGCTTGGCATTGGCTTTAGACTAGACATCGTGTATTCCCTCAGGTATCCATTTCCATTTCCATATTCTTTACATCGCATTCCATTTGCATTTTTCATTGTATTTATAGGCAAAACCACTTTGCTTCGAGTACTATTGTTTGTATTCACTTGAATTGGCCAGGCTTAAAATCAAATCAAATTCAATTCGAGGCCAATTTCAATTATTAATCCATTCCACAATTTGTGATGCTCCTCCATCGAGAGTTTATCGCCTCCTTCTTCGCTTTCTCATTCGATGCGCCATTCGATTTACATTAAATTTAAGTTACGTCCATTTGATTGTACGCAATAAATCACGAGCAAAAGTGCGAGTGGAATAATAATAACAAATAATAGTAATAATAATAATAATAGAAGCAATCTATATCTTTGCTCGCTCTGTGTGAGTATTCAAATGTGACCAGCGGAAAACGCGACGCAGAAAAATGTCAGCCGCATATCATTTGTCTCTTGGCCTGCTTGGTTCCTTAGTTGGTTGGTTGGTTGGTTGGTTGGTTGGTTTGGACTATTTGCAAAGTGGAACTGGAGCCGCATTGGATCCCAAGCGAGATACACACCAAACTAGGCTGTCACTCAGTCAATCTCTCCATCTGTCAGTTTGTCGCTTGCTCTTGCACACTCCCGCTATCTCTCTCGCTCTCTCTCTCTGTCTCTTGTCAGCAGTTTGTGAGCTTCTCTGGACTCCATTTGACTGTCGCACTTTCGCTTATCGGGCAAACGCAAAGCGATGGAAACAAAAGCCATACCGAAATGCAAAATTAATGTAAAATGTGATGGCGGCCCGCTGAATTTATTGTGAAATGCGTCAACCGCAGCGCGCTGCGACTGCGATAGTGAGTTAGATGGGCAGCAAAGAGCAGGAAAGGGAATGGGAAGTGGAAAGCATGAGGCAGCATCTAAGACACGTTGTGGCAAGTTTCGCAAGTGCCACACTCCGTGTCCGTGGCTGAGCAAACAATGTCAACTGTCGCCGTTACCGTCGCTTGTGGCTTGTCGCTTGGACTTGCTCGCGATTTATGTTTCACGCGCACAAAAAAAAACAAAAGATCTAAAAATGCCAACGTTGACGACGCGATTCTTGTACGTGACTAACATTCGCCTTTGACCCCATCCCCAAGCTCCGTGCTCCCCCCTCTCTCACTCTCTCTCTCTCTCTCCCTCTCTTTGGCCCGTTTTCCCCTCGACACTTTTGGCAGCACGCAGTTGAACACCCTTGCAAAAGGTTTCATTGTTGCAGTCAAGTCTATTAAAGATTTATGATTGATAGCTTAGAAAACTGTTGAAGCAACTTTAAATTCAATTTAATTAAAGTGCAAAAATTGAACACTTTTTTAAACATATTTCACAATTTATTGTTTTTGACCTCATATGGCAAACTGCAATTATAAATACTCGAAGCTGTCTTGTAGTCAATCAAAGGAAACAAGAATCATATTATAATCCTCCCTTTGCTGATAATTAAGTTAAAATCAAAGAACCTAAGTCAGTTGCTACAAAATTTAGAGTATTCACGCTGCGACCTAACAAAAAATGTCGTGCTTTATTTTAATTTATTTCATTTTAATTTGAATTTATTTGTTTCGCACAGCGTGAAGTTAACAGGCGTCGAGCCGCCCGCAAAATAAACTGCTATCCAATTGACCTTCGTCTGTCTGTGTGCAAGTGTGTGTGTGTGTGTGTGTTGTGGGGTGTTTGTGCGTGAGCATTTCACACTTGCTACAGAACGTGTGACAGAAGCACTGACATCTACACACATAAGTACTAAACACTTCAAGGAATCTGAGTAAAGCCCCTGCGAAAGCAAAGACAGCATTAAAATTGGTGTTGCATACATTCAGGCGCACACGTGACAAGCACCAAAATGAAGCCAACGCCACAGTCTAAGTCCAAGTCAAAGCCAAAGCCAAATCCAAAATCCTCAGCAGACAACAACATCAACATTAACAACGACAGCGATTATAATTAAAACGCATGCAAAGCTACTTCAACAGCATAAAAATAACAAATAACGAAACGATTTAAAAAGCTTCCGAAATTCGAAATTTTTAAAATTGTTTAAGTTGTAATAAACACTTTAATCAAAAGAAATACTTTATAATCTAAATTAAATGGGAATATTGAGAAATAGTGTTTATGTCAATCTCGCTTAAACAGCACTAAGTTAAAACTAAATAAAGTCAATATACAATTTAGGTATGTTCAAATGTATTTTGGATTTGCAATATTTGTATTCAAATGAAAGCAACATTAGCAATTCAATTTATTCTTAAAAAAAAAAAAACAAATATACTAAAAATATGCCAAATACCATTTTTGGTATAGTGATATATTACTACTTTTAAAATTTACTATAGAGTACAAAATATATTAGATTGATATACATTACAAGTGCGATCGAAAATTATATCATATGTACATAGCTCTTTCTCTTATAATCTCAGAGATACTACATAAGAATTCATACAAATACATACATATATATAGTCTCAGCTGTTGACACTGATCAAGAATATATATACTTTAAGGGAACGGAGTGGACAACTTCTGCCTGTTACATACCCTATGAATAGCTAGACTTCCGCCCCTAATAGAAGCAGCCACTTCTACCTAACATATATGTATACCTATCTAACAAACATATTAAAAAGTAGTAATCTAACGAAATTTATTTATTTGCTTTATATTCTAATTTGTAATTTTCGCATTTATTTTAGATTTCACATATTTCTGTGTCAAATGTAAAGTCACCATTCCCAGCAGTATCAAATATTTGTTTGTCTTTATAACAATTTGACTAAAGCAGCATTAAATTACAAGCTTAAGTGCTTCTCACATTTCCTTTGAACAAAAAATGCTACTGGAAAAGTTCAAATTGAATGGGTCATTCCAAGAAAAGTCGACAGCCGACACACACACAAAAAACGTCGAAATGAAATTTCAACAATTTGCTTTTATGTGTGATGCCATTTTGCGCATTAGCATCAATTAAACGTATTATTTTTATGGCACACACTTTAAGTGTGTGTTATAAAATACAAGTGTTTGGATTGCTGGCGGGCTGGCAACTCGGAAAAGCAACTCGATTAACGCATAAATCAAGCATATTTATGCACTAATAAAAACTATAATAAACTGCAAAACGTGCTTGTTGCCACAGGCTATGAAAGGCAGTCGAAGAATGTTGAAGAAATTACCTGGCGGGGAAGGCGAAGCGAAGCGAAGGAAAAAGAGATGCGAACAAATAGAAAACTATGCCACTGATAATAAAAACAATTTATAAGTTTTTAAGACAACGCTGCTGCTCAGTTCAGCTCTGGGTGCAGTTTGGTCTTGTGAACTAGTCAACTGCAAAGTCAAAGTCATGGCTCCCTCGAGCAGCAGCAGCAGCAGCTTGTGCAGCAGCTGGAGCTGCAGCTGCAGCAGGAAAGTTGTTGCACGCATCGGAAATATTCATGGAAAGCAACTTTTCGCAACGAATCCAACTCAATCAGTGGCCAAGAATGCTGCAAGGACTTTTTGCCTGGCATTTAATTGCTGGCAGCAAGACCAAACTAAACTTGGTCCCCCATCTTGCCGCACAAGATAGAGAAATGTTTACACAAAAACCAAGAGAGCGAGAGCGAGAGAGAGAGAACTGTGGAACAAAAGCAGCTCAATGCTTGCCACAGCTACTCGCTCTTGTTGCTGATCCCAAAAACGCCATAAAAGCTGGCAAAGCGCGTAAATTTCGCGCAATTCAAAAGCAGCGAAAAAGAAAAGCCAACAACAACCAGCAGAAAAGCGAAAAACGAAAATTTATTTTAACGAGCCAAACTTTTGGTGTTGGCCAAGACAGGGCAGCCATAAAAGTCCCTAAATGCCACTTTGGCTGCCGCAGTCGCTGGCGTTTTATTAACGCGGCTAATTCCATGTACCGAGCAGCGTTTGGCCACCGACGCAGCGAGTCACTTACTCAGCTCGGTGATCTCCAAACATTCGTCCTGTCAATACGATAGCGAACGTGAGATAGAGAGAGTGATAGAGAGATAGAGAGAGAGAGAAAATAGGGGAGATAGACTTGCGAGAAGTGGAGTGAAGCAGACTCTGTTCGCCATGGCCGTCAATTCTGCTTAGCTAATCTCTGGCTGTGCACACGTAACCAGAGGGAGAAGCATCTACTCCTCCTCCTCTTTATCCTCCCCCAGTTTGGACGTGAGCTGTTGGCTTATATAAAAAGCCAGCGCCAAAATAAAATGTTACAAATCCGCTTGGGCTGCAGCTCTACCTCCCCCCTAAAAACCGACTAACTAACCCCACAGCATTTTTGCTCTTTTTTTCTCTCCTCTAGTATATATATATATATATTTATTTTTTTTTGGCAAAGCAGTGGCTGGTTCACGGCCAGGTTTAAATGTGGTTTGTATATATATGTATAAAACTCGCAATCGCTCTTGACGTTTCTCATATTTATTGTAATTTATTTTTACCGTTTCCGTTTCTAACAATGTTCAAATTTCTTTTCATTTTTTTGTGCACTGCACTTGGCTTGGCCATTAATTAACATGTCAAAGCGTGCAATGCGTCGTATGCGCAACGTGCTCCATTGCATGGCCAATGCGAGAAAAGCGAGTGTAGCTGAATCTAATCTGCATTCGCTGTCATGCCTCTGCACACACTCGCTACGTAATTATGTATGTGTAAGAGTGTGCTAGTGTGTTTGTGTGTCTTTTATCCATTTGCCAGTTAGCATCCAATCTCCTTTAGTTCATAACCTGACAGCAAAGATAATAAGCCTGCGTGCTGCATTCCCCATATAAAGCAAGTCGCACATGCATTTGCATTTTAATTTAATACCAACTCAGCTGATGTATGGCCTCAGTTCCTTCTTATATCTCCTCTTTGGGCACATACGTGAAGGTCTTAAAAAAAAAAAATTCAATTACCATTCGACGCTTCAAAGGAGTATAAATTCTCTTGCTTTCACAAGCATCGCAAAACAAAAACATGTGCTACAATTTATATCTCTATCGAGAGCGGATTAAAGCTATTGCTGGCATTAAACTAAAGAAGTGGAAGAAATATTAAAGACCCATTTAATTATACTACCACAAAATAATACTTAAAAGGAATTCGAAATATATTAAATTCCATCTAGCAACTTGCAAAGAAAATTAAAACATTTATTAATAAAAAAAAAAGTAGTACTAAAATACTGAATACTTAATAATATTAATATATAATACTAAAGAAATAATAATAAAATAAGGAATACTAAATAATACTAAAAACTAATAGTACTAACTTTATATTATTTCATACATTTGTTTCCATATTTCAAATGCAACTATTTAACTTGTTTATTGTTATATTCATTTGCTGACCTTTTACTTATTTGTCTTTGTTTATTCATATTTTTTCATATTTCAAAATTTACATATTTTATCAATTTGTTGCTGTACTTGCATTTATTACTTTCTTATGCACTTAAGTGATTATTTGCATTCAGTAAATGCTTTGCATTTACCTTTGTAATTACCTCAACAACTTGGTGACCAAAGCAAAGTCACTATTTTATTTGTTCTCTTTTGCATTTTCGAAATACCTGCAGCTTAACTTACCCCCTTTAAACTTAAAAGAGAATGCCCAAAATAATTTCGACAACTTGTAAAAACTGCCATAAAATTGCTCAAAGGAATGTGCAAGAGTTTTTCCCTCACACAAATACAAACACAAGCACACACACACACACACACAATTAGCAAGCTGTTTAAATAATTCAACAGTGAGAGAAGCTGTCAGTGAAGGTTGCTGCAATCTTCTGTCGTCATCTCTGTCGCCATCTCCATCTCAATTTCTCTATCTTTATCTATGCCACAGGCAACTGACAGCTGAGGCAACCCTTGACATGTCACTGGGAAGTCAAGTTTGGCCAACAATTATGCAACTTATGGTCATGTGATATCCGCTTGGTTAAATGCAATTGAAGTGGGCCATGATGATAGAGAGAGAGAGAGAGAGAGAGAGTAGTAGAAGTAACAACCATTAAACTCAGCTAGCTCTAGTCAAAAGTGTGTGTGTGTGTGTGTGTGTGTTGGCTCGTTAAGTAACGTGTCTGCGTTGTCCTTCAGCTTCCTTTGCTTGAGGCTAGCCCTTAAGTCCTGGATGCAGGACAACAATGTGATTAAAATCCAATTTGCTGCCATTTACTTGCCATATATGGCAAAAGGAAGAATTGTTGAAAAACAGCAGCAACTCGTGTGTGTGTCTGGAGCTGCATACAAATAGAGAGAGAGAGAGAGTGAGTGAAAATCCTGTGGATTAGAGATGGGCAGCCAGTCATGAAGAAGATGAGACCCTGTCTTATGGGTTTTAATGAGTCAATTGCTACATTGATACCGAATACAAACACTTGTTAGCTTAGCAAACACTGCACAGCAACCAAAAAAAATACTAGTAGAAGATGTTGTTTCGAAAAGTATTTCCAAGAATTTGCCACAGAGAAAAAACTGCACGTGGCCGAGTGTCCTTATCTTCTCTGGCGTCTAGACCTTCTCGTTTTACAAAGAACAAGATGTTTTTTTATTGATACTTGCGCTCAAATGAGACATGAACACAGTTGCCAGCTATCGTTTAGATAAGCTTCGGCATTTTTTTGTTTAGCTAAAAAAATTTAAAGGAAAGCAACTACAAATGTTACTTGGAAAAAGTTGAAAGCAACTCTTAGTTCTATTTGATAAAAAGTTTTAAAGACCAAATTGGTCTGTGGTCTTTTTATTCTGCTCCTCACATATTCTAATAGAGTGTTCAATAAACTTAAAAGAAAAATGAGTGCAGTGCACATTAAAAAGCAAAAAAGGAAAGTGTTTGCCTATAATTATATGCTAATGAAAAATTTGTTTTGTGATTATTAATTATATTTCGAAATATTTTCTGCTTTTTTAATTGCATTTCAATTTGCATGGGAAATTTTTTGCACATAGTGTAAAATTCACAAACAACTGCATAAATTATTTGATGTGATTCCATTAAATGTCTGCATTTAAGTTTAAATACAACAAGTCAGTTGCGTAAATTTATGAAATGAATTTTAATATTGCTCGCAGTAAAGTAAAAAGTCCATGAAACAAGTGGCAAAGAAATTTCAAACGTATTTACGAGTAAAAGGAAATAATAATAAAAAACTAATACTGAATATATTAAATTCTAGCTCGCGACTTGCAAAGAAAATTAAAACATGTTAAAATGTAATGTTCATTACATTACCAAAAATACTAAAAAAGTAATACTAAATAATATTCAAAAATAATACTTAAATTTAGAATTCTAAAGAATACTAAAATGTAATACAAACTAATAAGTAAAAGCAATACCAAATAAAAATAAGAAAGTAAGATTAAATAAAACAAATACTTATTATACTAACTTTACATACTATACACTAACTTTAGCATCTTGTCTTCTTTAAATATTATTGTTAGGCGGCTACTGAAATACAACAAATTTAAAGAAGCATTCAAAGCTTTTGGACTTAGTTTCACATGCAAAATTCAGCTGCGTTCAATTATGAAATGAATCTAAATTGAAATTTCCAGATTATCAGCTGAACACTATCGTTATATCGTTATAATATCGCCACTACTCTGCCATGTCTAGCTTGCTTCTGCTTGCCACACACACACACGCAGAAATTTGCAGCTGCAGCTAAAGAAAACTCACAAGCCAGCTTCCATTATGACCCCCCAGCTGTGTCGGCTTCATATGTATTGGAGTGTGTCTGCTATCTATGTGTGTGTGTGTGTGTGTGTGTGTGTGTGTGTGTGTGTGGGAGTGTGTGTGCTGCACATTTTGCTGCACGACATTCGTTGCTGCTTTAAGCTAAAAAATAATAAAATTTTATAATGCACTTAGCAGTTGCTCGACGCATTTTTTTTCTTGCGCCCTTACCAATGATGAGAATGCTGATGATGATGTGAGAGCGCAAATAGCGAATTTGAATGGCGTCTATGTGAATTTGAGTGTGTGTGTGAGTGTGTGTGGGAGGGAAAGGAGGAAAATGTTGACAAGCTGGGTGACTGGAAGCGTATGATGTCAGCGGCGTTGTGTCTGCGTAATTTATGTGGCACCAAGCTGAACCTCATCAAAAGGCTGCAACACTTGTTCTTGCTTAGAACAACGCAACAGGAGACGTTCGCATACACAAAAAAACAAAGACAGAGACTGGCATCGTGGCCTGGATTAGGATCTGCCTTTAGTCTGACATGGCATACAAATTATGGGCACTTGCACTTGGCGAGTAATTCCCTTGCAAGATTCCTCGTAAATATCACGTAACAGGCTTTTGGGTAACGTGTGTAACGAGCAACTGCCATGTCTGCCATGCCAGCCATGATTGATGATGAATGATTGATGCATGATTTATGTGGCTACATACACATACATATAACATCAAATTTACCTCTCTTACTCTCTACCACTCTCTCCCTCTGCGCTTTCTCTCGGCGCTTTTAACAAACAACAAAATTTAGCAAATGCAGCTAAAGGCGAATGAGCAATATGCGTTAAAGTGCCAACAGATTTCACAAAAGCTTTTTCTCCCCCCTCCCCACCCCAAAAGTACAGCTTGCAACAGCTGTGAGTGTGTATAAGTGTATGTGTGTGTGTGTGTAAGTGTGTGCACATGTGCATGTTCTGTCATGTGACGCTTCGTTAACCTGACAGCTTTTCGTTACACTCCGTAGACTCGAGTTGCTTCACACACACAAACACACACACACACATGATTGATATATAGTGGATATATATATTCTATATATCTGCTTTGTTTCATAAATGACACCAAACGTCAATTGCAGTTGACAACAACAATCCCATTTAAGTCATTTCACACTCATAATTGGCCAAAGAGCTGCCAACGTTCGATTTTAATTGCAGCTGAATCAACAAATATTGCTAGGATTTTAACCCACATTTTTGTTAAGAGTTTTTCGACAACAACAAAAAACTGCATTTCAACAAATGCAGTAAATTTAAAATCGAACAAATTGAAAAGCGTACATTAAAAGTATTTAAATATTGAACGATTTTATATTTTAATTAATGTGATTTTATTTATTTTTCAGCTGAATTTTATTACACTAAAAACTCTGATTTTAGAATGGAATAAATTTAAAGTGATTTAATATAAAAAGATTGAACAGAAAAAACCTAATTTTCTACCTACTTTTATATACTGTCGTTAACTTGTTAACTTCACTTTTTAAATCAAATAAGCTGAGCTCGAAATAAACAAAAAGTAAACTGACGGAATGAATATTGTACTTATTTTTGGTATTTTATATAATATGCTTTATTTTACATTGAAGTTCAATTTGATGTAATTAAGGCTTCAAATAATTTAACAGCACATTTTGTGAAGATAACAAAGATGATAAATGTTTATTTCAAATATTTGTAAATATGTTCTTAAGATTTAGAGATTTACCTAAGATTTACTGAGTATTTAGAGCGTGCAGTTTGTGGGTGCATTTTGTGTTATTTCTTTAAGCAATCGACTGAGTGCACATCGAGGTTGTTGGTTGCTGGCTGCTTTCAATGTTTGATGCTTTCACTCTGTGCTCAGTGCTGGGGGCTTTAAAGCAGCATCGTCATGGCAGCTTAACTCATTTCTGCACACGTCATTGATTCACGTACCTTAATCCAACTATGCACAATAATTTATTATGCACCTCGTTGCTCGGACCCTTTTTTATTCTCTGTGTTAGCTCTCGCTCTCTTCTGCACATCTTTGCTTATTTGCGGTCTCATCAATTCGTCTCAGCTAATGCAATTTATTCATTTGATTCATGCCATGCCACGTGATTGTGAATTGCGAATACTATGCGCCATGGCTAATTTCAAAATTCTAACTCGCTTTCTCTCTCTCTCTCTCTGTGTGTGTTTTGCATTTTCTATTGCGATAAGCAATTTATTCAGGTCCCCCAACAGGTTGATTAATAATGTTGCCAAGTTGAGATGAGATGAGAACACAAAGTCGAAAAGATATTGTAGGTGTATATTCATTTCTTTTTTTTTTTGAAGCGTGTTTTTGAGCCATGATCCACATGTAAATCGTGTTTGTTGAGTCCCTTAAGCATGTGCTATAATTTAAATAAATATGTGCTTAGCTTATCATTTCAACTTATGAAAGCCAAGCTAAGCTAGCTGCAAACTTGATCCTGCGCGTTGCGTTGCGTTCTGTTGAGTTAAGTAAGTTTACAAGTTTTGTGTGCGAACACACACACATACACACACGTACACACACACACATTTGGTGCTTACAAATTATCACGCATACGCCATGTGGCCATGCGATGCCTGCAGGTGACTCAACACAAGTGGGTGGCTTACTTTCGTGAGTGCCTGTGTAGCTCTGAGCGTGTTTAGAAGTGCAAAAACATCATTGCAACTGACATACTCAGAGCAAAGAAGAGCTGCTCTGAAATTGAGGCGCACTGTTGAGACTTTTACTTTAATTTAAGACTGAATCTAATTAAATACGTAATATTTACACTGCAATAATAAAAGTGCTGAGATTAAGAATAAAATATTGAAGCATGATTTTATTAAACTAACAAAGTAAATTTTAAAATAAAAATCAAAATTCTACAAAAATTGCAGATCAAACATCAAAATTCTGCAAACATTGAAGCCACTTATTTTGCAAACAGTCCTAAATCAAAACCGAATATCTACAAATTTTGTTGAGTACAATTTTACAAAAAGAATTAATTAAAGATTAATCATTCTTTAAATTCACGATTCTTATACTTATTTTTAGAATGAAAAATATAAAACATTAAATCAAGAAAGGAAATTCTTTAAGATCAAAACTTTACCACAATTACAGATTGGCCATTCTAAAAGAATATTAATTTCCTTTTTTCCAGAAATTTAAAATTATATGCGTTTTTCTAGCTTGAAATAAAATTACAATTTAAAGGAAGAATGCAAAGGTTCGAAATCTTGTTTGAACATTTTATCAGCCTTGATTTATGGTTTCGAAACCAAGAAAGTAAATAAAATTAATTCAATTAATATCAACATTTTAGATTGATATTCAAAAATATGGAAATATGTCTTAAATTGAACAAAGAATACAAAATTTTAAATCAATATCAAATAGCTTGATTTTAAAATGTTTAACATCGATGTATTGTTTAAAGATTTTATTAATTTAAACATATTGTTTCAAGCTTGTAGTAGCTCGAAAAGTTCTTCTTGTCAATCTATAATTTTATATTCGCTTCGTATATGTTGTGTTATTTATATGCCATTAACTTTTATGCTGCACTCGCCCTATATATTACGTAATATATTTGAGTCATAAAGTTCACGATTAATGCTGCACTTTGAATAATAATGTTAATTATGCCGCTCGTTAATGTCTGATGATTAATCACATGTGGCCTGTCATGAAATTCATGAATAGCTTATGCAAATGCTTAACGATTTATTATTGCATAATAGGGAGAAATGAGATGAGAGAGAGTCTTAAGGGACAAAATTCATTCGCATATTTTGTTTGTTTTAACGCGACATCAAAGGCGAGAGTGTCATGTATTTTTGTCGAGCACATTTTATCGCTTCAAGTAATGCCGAAATTCAAGCAGTTGGCAAACAATTTTGAACCACTTTGCGCTCCGTTTCATACTTGAGAGCGTGAAACTTGTCAACTCCGTGCGTGTGTGTGTGTGTGTGTGTGTGTTGCCATCTAATGGCGGTTAACACAGTTAACAGAGAGCGAGATGATAGCGATGTCAACTGCCACTGCTGCTGCATTTGAATTAACTGAAGGGGTGGCAAACGTTAATTGAAAATGATGTTTCTCTGCCTGCGGCTGCGGCTGTGGCTGTGGCTGCCACTGAACTCGAAATTGAGTCGTCACTCGATTTTGTTCTCTACGTGTGTGTGGCTGTGTGTGTGGCAAGTATTTTTGTGGCAGGCAATGCTTGGCGTCGCGTTGTGCATATTTAATGTAGCGCATCGATATGCGAAATTGGCTTTAATGTCAGTTTCAGCTTCAGCTTCCAGTCAGTCAGCTGCAGTTCAAGTCAATATTTGAGCTAAGCTCGCTCCTTCGCTCAGTGTCTGTCTGTCTGCGAATGGGCAAAATGGTATGGTGTATGTGTGTGTGTGTGGCCAAAGCGTCTCATAGCATTCAAGACGTGCCTTTAGCAAACACTTCAACTGCTTCAATAACGGCTCTTATCAGCAAAGCAAACGCAATGAAGTGCGCTTCACAGCACGAATGCAAACAGAGACGTTGTGGCAAGGAGTGCAGTAGAGTGGAGTAAAGCCGAAGGGCAATGGAATGTCGGCTTATATTCCAAGATCTAAGTTCAACTGTAGTTTGCCAAAGTCAAGTGCCAGTGAGTCGTATTTATTTTTCAGCTGAATTTTATTACACTAAAAACTCTGATTTTAAAATGGAATAAATTTAAAGTGATTTAATATAAAAAGATTGAACAGAAAAACAATATTTCCCACCTACTTTTATATACTGTCGTTAACTTGTTAACTTTTCACTTTTTAAATCAAATAAGCTGAGCTCGAAATAAACAAAAAGTAAACTGACGGAATGAATATTGTACTTATTTTTGGTATTTTATATAATGTGCTTTATTTCACATTGAAGTTCAATTTGATGTAATTAAAGCTTCAAATAATTTAAAAGCACAGTTTGTAAAGATGACAAAGATGATAAATGTTTATTTCAAATATTTGTAAATATGTACTTAAGATTTAGAGATTTACCTAAGATTTACTTAGTATTTAGAGCGTGCAGTTTGTGGGTGCATTTTGTGTTATTTCTTTAAGCAATCGACTGAGTGCACATCGAGGTTGTTGGTTGCTGGATGCTTTCAATGTTTGATGCTTTCACTCTGTGCTTAGTGCTCAGTGCTGGGGGCTTTAAAGCAGCATCGTCATGGCAGCTTAACTCATTTCTGCACACGTCATTGATTCACGTACCTTAATCCAACTATGCACAATAATTTATTATGCACCTCGTTGCTCGGACCCTTTTTTATTCTCTGTGTTAGCTCTCGCTCTCTGCACATCTTTGCTTATTTGCGGTCTCATCAATTCGTCTCAGCTAATGCAATTTATTCATTTGATTCATGCCATGCCACGTGATTGTGAATTGCGAATACTATGCGCCATGGCTAATTTCAAAATTCTAACTCGCTTTCTCTCTCTCTCTCTCTGTGTGTGTTTTGCATTTTCTATTGCGATAAGCAATTTATTCAGGTCCCCCAACAGGTTGATTAATAATGTTGCCAAGTTGAGATGAGATGAGAACACAAAGTCGAAAAGATATTGTAGGTGTATATTCATTTCTTTTTTTTTTTGAAGCGTGTTTTTGAGCCATGATCCACATGTAAATCGTGTTTGTTGAGTCCCTTAAGCATGTGCTATAATTTAAATAAATATGTGCTTAGCTTATCATTTCAACTTATGAAAGCCAAGCTAAGCTAGCTGCAAACTTGATCCTGCGCGTTGCGTTGCGTTCTGTTGAGTTAAGTAAGTTTACAAGTTTTGTGTGCGAACACACACACATACACACACGTACACACACACACATTTGGTGCTTACAAATTATCACGCATACGCCATGTGGCCATGCGATGCCTGCAGGTGACTCAACACAAGTGGGTGGCTTACTTTCGTGAGTGCCTGTGTAGCTCTGAGCGTGTTTAGAAGTGCAAAAACATCATTGCAACTGACATACTCAGAGCAAAGAAGAGCTGCTCTGAAATTGAGGCGCACTGTTGAGACTTTTACTTTAATTTAAGACTGAATCTAATTAAATACGTAATATTTACACTGCAATAATAAAAGTGCTGAGATTAAGAATAAAATATTGAAGCATGATTTTATTAAACTAACAAAGTAAATTTTAAAATAAAAATCAAAATTCTACAAAAATTGCAGATCAAACATCAAAATTCTGCAAACATTGAAGCCACTTATTTTGCAAACAGTCCTAAATCAAAACCGAATATCTACAAATTTTGTTGAGTACAATTTTACAAAAAGAATTAATTAAAGATTAATCATTCTTTAAATTCACGATTCTTATACTTATTTTTAGAATGAAAAATATAAAACATTAAATCAAGAAAGGAAATTCTTTAAGATCAAAACTTTACCACAATTACAGATTGGCCATTCTAAAAGAATATTAATTTCCTTTTTTCCAGAAATTTAAAATTATATGCGTTTTTCTAGCTTGAAATAAAATTACAATTTAAAGGAAGAATGCAAAGGTTCGAAATCTTGTTTGAACATTTTATCAGCCTTGATTTATGGTTTCGAAACCAAGAAAGTAAATAAAATTAATTCAATTAATATCAACATTTTAGATTGATATTCAAAAATATGGAAATATGTCTTAAATTGAACAAAGAATACAAAATTTTAAATCAATATCAAATAGCTTGATTTTAAAATGTTTAACATCGATGTATTGTTTAAAGATTTTATTAATTTAAACATATTGTTTCAAGCTTGTAGTAGCTCGAAAAGTTCTTCTTGTCAATCTATAATTTTATATTCGCTTCGTATATGTTGTGTTATTTATATGCCATTAACTTTTATGCTGCACTCGCCCTATATATTACGTAATATATTTGAGTCATAAAGTTCACGATTAATGCTGCACTTTGAATAATAATGTTAATTATGCCGCTCGTTAATGTCTGATGATTAATCACATGTGGCCTGTCATGAAATTCATGAATAGCTTATGCAAATGCTTAACGATTTATTATTGCATAATAGGGAGAAATGAGATGAGAGAGAGTCTTAAGGGACAAAATTCATTCGCATATTTTGTTTGTTTTAACGCGACATCAAAGGCGAGAGTGTCATGTATTTTTGTCGAGCACATTTTATCGCTTCAAGTAATGCCGAAATTCAAGCAGTTGGCAAACAATTTTGAACCACTTTGCGCTCCGTTTCATACTTGAGAGCGTGAAACTTGTCAACTCCGTGCGTGTGTGTGTGTGTGTGTGTGTGTTGCCATCTAATGGCGGTTAACACAGTTAACAGAGAGCGAGATGATAGCGATGTCAACTGCCACTGCTGCTGCATTTGAATTAACTGAAGGGGTGGCAAACGTTAATTGAAAATGATGTTTCTCTGCCTGCGGCTGCGGCTGTGGCTGTGGCTGCCACTGAACTCGAAATTGAGTCGTCACTCGATTTTGTTCTCTACGTGTGTGTGGCTGTGTGTGTGGCAAGTATTTTTGTGGCAGGCAATGCTTGGCGTCGCGTTGTGCATATTTAATGTAGCGCATCGATATGCGAAATTGGCTTTAATGTCAGTTTCAGCTTCAGCTTCCAGTCAGTCAGCTGCAGTTCAAGTCAATATTTGAGCTAAGCTCGCTCCTTCGCTCAGTGTCTGTCTGTCTGCGAATGGGCAAAATGGTATGGTGTATGTGTGTGTGTGTGGCCAAAGCGTCTCATAGCATTCAAGACGTGCCTTTAGCAAACACTTCAACTGCTTCAATAACGGCTCTTATCAGCAAAGCAAACGCAATGAAGTGCGCTTCACAGCACGAATGCAAACAGAGACGTTGTGGCAAGGAGTGCAGTAGAGTGGAGTAAAGCCGAAGGGCAATGGAATGTCGGCTTATATTCCAAGATCTAAGTTCAACTGTAGTTTGCCAAAGTCAAGTGCCAGTGAGTCGCCCAACTGGCGCCAGAGAAGCAGGCGTAATTTCTCCTCTTTCTTTCCTCCGACTCGCACCTCACTTTACACTTTAAATCAAATCAAATTCTCTGCGTAGCTCAGATTCTCTAGCCAAGGCGCTCTAGGCTGTGAATGCTCACAGTTACATTGAGAGCATATTTTGATTCAATTACTTGGCATATGTGCATTAGAGATTTGCTTCATCGCGACACAATTGCCAGGCAAATTAAGCGATGCTTCATGAGGCTGATTACGATGAGTTTATTAAGCACTTTTCAATGCCAAATTGACAATTCATGATTCTGACATTTTTCAAAACAAATTCAGTAGACAAGCATTTAATTACGCACGTGTCTGCTTTTGATAGCAAAGAATAACGCATGATATGAATTAAATCAAATCAATTATGGTGACAAATTCTTAAGCTCTTAAAGAGTGATATAGATATGCACTCATGTGTGTTGATGACGGCAAAGAAGAGAAGAAGAGTGAAGAATTAGACATGTAAAAAAGCTACCTGCTGAGTTACCCAATACACATTTTGAATATAAGCAAAGCAGTGTGGTATTATTTTTCAAAAATAACAAATTAACAAATTAAATTACCATGAATTTCCTACAATATACCAGAAGCTACATTTGGTATATTGCACTCCATTTGGAATAAAAGCGAAACAGTGTAGTTTTATTTTTCTAATATAACAAATTAATATACCGGGAAAATACTACAATATACCAAAAGGTATATTTGGTATATTGCTGTACATTTTGAATAAAAGCAAAGCAGTGCGAAAGTATTTTCAAATATAAGAAATTAATATTATATACGGAAAAAATACTACAAAATATCAAATAGTTACATTTGGTATATTGCTGCCCATTTTCAATTGAAACAGATCAGTAAAATCGTTATAATTTTTCAAATATAACAACCTAATACCGAAAATTACTAAGATGTACTTAGATGTGCCAAATGCTATATTTGGTATATTGGTATAGTAATACACTCCAAATACATACCATAGGGTACAAAAATACCAGATTTTCAAAGCTGAATTGTTTCTGCTGTGGGCGATGATCAAGAATATTCATATATACAGTTAATAGTATAAAAATATATAATATAAAATATATATAATATAAAATAAAATATTTAATTAAATTTAATTACAAAAGGTGTCGATGTTAATGATTGATAAATACAATCAGTTTCTTATAGAGCAATCTTTATTGTACTATTATTCTTATTCCATTCTGTGATAAGTCTTCGGGGCTTCATCTTGAGCCAATTGAGAAGTTCAATTTGTTGAGAAAATAAACAACTATCAATATTTGTAATAGCTTCAAGAGATGAAGAGAGCTACTTGACTGCTTTATTGTGTCCATCACACTTGAAAAGCAACAAAAACAACAACAAGTTAAATCACAACAACATAAATCAGCTCACAAGCCAAGGCAATCATTTAACATCACAATCAACTTGCCACTCCGCTGGCAATTTATTTGCAATAATCATGCGAGAAGCAACTCGAACTCTCTAACTGCAAAAATATTATTGCACTCCTTGCACATTCTTCGTGTCACCAAAAAGAAGAAAAAGTGACCGAAGAAACGCTGTCAGCTGACAGATACTTTTTCAAGTAAAACGGAGAAAAAGGCGAAATGAAGAACAAAAAACCATTAACAATTTATCTGTATAGTAAAAGACAAAAAAAAAAAAAACTCGACACTTTTCGCCAAGCGAAACGGAAGATTTTATGGTATAACATCGTCAGCAATTTGAAGCTCAAGTGCAAAAGAGGAGCGAAAACAAAAAAAGTGAAATAAATCGTTAACATAAATCAAAACACTTTCAGTTTAGCCAAAGATGCTTTTATCTTTGTGTCAAGCCATTACAAATGCACTTTGACGGTGTATATAGTATATATATACATACATTTTTTTTGTTGGTGTTTCGCTTTCATTCCTTCTT
Organism: Drosophila niveifrons; assembly: GCA_035046325.1. Classification (NCBI taxonomy): domain Eukaryota; kingdom Metazoa; phylum Arthropoda; class Insecta; order Diptera; family Drosophilidae; genus Drosophila; species Drosophila niveifrons. The sequence goes on along the minus strand of JAWNOC010000062.1, from coordinate 5,950,356 downwards.
GCTGCATGCCACGTGGCGGGATAGCGGCAGCTTATATCTTCGATTTGTCTTCTTCTTCTTACGCTTGTTATCTGTGTTGGCTTTGCCCCAAATCAATGCCAAATCACAGAAGCAGCAGCAGCAACAATACTTCGTCGCGCCCAAAGGTATGCTACAAAATACTTTTGAGCCAGCCACAAGAAGAATATCGCAAAGCGAACATCAATAAAGCAGCCATCGTCACGCCTCGGCATTATGTATCAAATAAGGAGATGGCATTTGATAAACATTATTGTACATGTCCGACAATTTTTCAACAATCGCTCGAGCGTGCCGGCATTTGATTGATCCAATGGCCATGGCCATCGAAACGTGGGCTGCTGTTTCGACTGTTTTCCTGTTCTTCCTGTTTTCATGTTTTCCGATGGGGTAATGTTGCCTTTGCTGACAATCGGTTAGCGGTATAAATGACAAAGCATTTTGTATTTGGCAGCTGTGCTGCTGCTGCTGCTGCTTCTGCAAAATTGATTGATTTTGTTGCCAAAGAAACCAAGGAAGCCAAACAGAAGAGGGAGAGAGAGGGAGGAGAGGCAACGTGTCGGATGCGACGGCTGTTGAACGCATTGACAGCTCAGCCAGCTGCTATGCGTCAGACTTTCTCACTCTCTTTTTCGCTCATCGGTTAACATTTAATTGCACTTAAAAGCGCACAAGCGTAAACTCATTTCATTCATTGACTCATTCAGTCCTTTCACGCACTCACTCACTCTCTCACTCACTCACCCATTCATTCATTCATTCACACGAAACACAAAAAATAAAAAGCCAACATCATAAATTTACAATTTTTCAACTTACATTCATTCAGTTGCCGTTGCCGTTGCTGTTGCTGTTTCTGGCTGGTTTTTCGCATATGTGAGTTGTAATTACTTCAATTGGTTATGCATTCGATGCATTCATTTGTATCGCATTTAAATGCTTTCACTCAAAGGATTGGCCATTGCATAAAATTACACGAATTTCGCCAATTTATATGTACATATGTATGTATGTCGACAACTGGAAAATATAAATAAATACATAAATATTTATTACTCGTTTAACCCACATTTTTTGTATAAAAAAGTAAATCTAATACAACGGCAAATAGTTTTGTTTGCCTAACATTCAAAAAAAATAAAATTATTGTGCTGATATATTCTAAATTGAATTCCTGTAAATATAGTTTTGGGATTTACATAGTCACTAAATAAAAGAGCTTTATGAACTCTAAAATCTAAAACGCAATAAATGAAAAAACACTTTCGGCTGAAATTCTTTTTGCATACAAAACACTTTAATTGATAAAAAAAAAATAAATATATATCAATTTGTTATTCGTTTAATTGGCATTTTATACATCTAACAGCAAAGAATAGTTTTATTATCTATTATCAAAATAAATAATTAATAAAATAAATAAATTTCTGATAAATTCTAAGACAAATGGATTTTAAAATATTATTGGAATTTATAAATCGTTTTAGTAAAAGGGAATTCGAAGCTCTTATTTGTAAAATTCAATGAAATTGAAAAAGGAATTTGTCAAAAGAACGCATTAATTAATAAACAAGTAAGAAAGCTGCAGTCGAGTGTGCTCGACTGTGAGATACCCGTTACCCATTGTGAATAAAAGCAAAATATTGCAGTATTCATTTTAAAATACACCAAATTTGTACAAAAATATACTACAAAAATAGGCCATATTTGGTATATCGATTGAGTACTATACTACATTCAAAATATTCTATAGAATGTTTATGCCTTAACTGACATCTTATATATTTTGTACTCTGTGGTAAATTTTATATGAAATTTTGATTGAATACTAATATTTTGAATTTAAATTTGAAGTACTTGTAAGCAAATGAAATGATTTTATCTAATATCGTTTGTGAATATTCATACAGTAAATAAAAGGAAGTTATTTATATTAAAACAATTGCAACATAGAATTAATGCAATAATAAAAGAAATTAATTTAGCTGCTTTGGCGTTTTAAAGCTGACTTTGTTTAGCGGAACTTGTGCATGTTTTGTCGCCATTTAAATTGCAGCCACCTATTATTTGAGTGCACATTACGCTTGGCTATGTTTTTCAATTACTCGGCCATTTAATGCAACCACATTTCACAGCCACTGACCCACCAACCAAGCCAGCAATCCAGCATTGTGAAATTGTTCCACTACACAGCAGCCTGTTAAATGCGCCACATGTGCGCCAACAATAAGATGTCGATAGATGGCGGGAGATGGAGATAGAGAGATAGATATACAAATTCGCCACACGTTTGTGGCGAAAACTGGCAACCCAATTTATTATAGACATTTCCATACAAATTTGACAGATTTGCCTGCTCCGGATTTCACTCGCCTGCCAGATACACTTCATCATTTTGGAGGGGATAAGTTGAAGAAGCGAGGCAGAGATTTCGACTCTACTGTTGGCACTTTGACCGCACAACTTCCGGGCAGCTCTCTCGCTCTCTCTCTCTCTCTCTCTCTCTTTTACTTTCGGTCAGGTCTCTTTGGTTTGTGTGTGTGTGTGTGTGTTGATTGCTTTTTCGTTGGCCTGTCGCGTGCGTGACCGACATGTAGTCGCCAGACGGGGAAAATGTTATCACTCAGCTATACGGCTATTGAATTGATTAAGCTGTCTTCTTCTTGTCTGTCTGTCTGTCTGTCTTCTTATTTCACTTCAGCAGCGCCCCGAAAAGTTTTGCGGTTCGAACGTCAGATCGTTGAACGAAATTGTAATTAGTTTTCCATACGCCCAAAAACTTTTTGAGTTTCAAACAGATGGCAAGAAAGAAAACAATTGCTGTATCAATGGCAATCATAAATTCAATCATGTGTTCAGTTTATTTGCCGCAAAAATGAATCAATTCCGAAAAGTGTTTGCATACAATTAGCCAGCTATAGTCAGCAAATAAAGTGCTCGACTAATCAATTGATTAGCTAGTTAAACAAATGAAATGAGATGCGATTCATTCTCTCATTAGAGTATGGGTTTTCAGATACAATCCATTTCGCAACTGCGCATCGATTCGCATTCGCATTCACACACTCAAATTCGCATTCGCATTTCGTATTCACTTAGCGAACCTCACATTAGGCACACTCGATTGCCATTTGCACGCACTCAACTCAAATATACATACATATGTGTATGTGTGTGTGTGTTTGGGATCGTTCAGCATATGTAAATATCAAGAAACGCCCCCGACAAAAAGGAGTCGCAATACATTTGTTATAATAAACTGGATGGAAACTGCAAAAGATGACGAGAGACGTCTCCTTGCGACCTTCATAATTCAGCGTTGCCTACTTTTCGGCGACGCTCAGTCGCCTCATATGTGTGTGTGTGTGTGTGTCTGTGTGTGTGTGTGAGTGCTTCTATTAATGAGTGACACGCCCTCTGCCTCAGTGTTGATCATAAAAACCATAATGGGCAGCCATGCGACGCGTCCATAAAATCACAGCCAGCTCCGCACATAAATACAAATGCTCGCAAACTCGCACTGCGTATGTAAATGCGCACATATGTCTCTCTCACACACATACACACACATACATACATATGTGTGTGTGTGTGTTTGTGTAACTCGCAAATAATGAGATGCCGCTCGCGTTGGAAATATGCTCCATATCCATGGCCCTTTTTTCGCTTGTTTTTTTTTTTGCTGTAGTGCAAAAGCAAAGGATTGCCCTTTTTGCACTTGTTTCAGCTCTGCTCTGCTCTCATTTTATCCGGCTGCTACTTTGAAACTTTGAAACGTGCTGGAATTTTGCGGTCCGCCCTACTAATAGAGCAACCACACTTTATTACGCATACGCCATGTGAAGTGACCGATTTCCTGTGTCTCGTGCTCGGTCTCGGTCTCGACCTTCGATTGCGCTTCACAACTCTTTTAACTTTTGCGCCAAATTGCGGCCTATTTAAAATTATGCAAAATTATGCCAACTGAAATTGAAGCCACTAAAAAGCTTTACAACTTGTACAGAAAAAAATGAGATATACTTATATTTTCTGAATTAACCCCAAAACATTGAAAATGTCTGCATAATCAAGACTTTACTTGATTCAAGTTCGAAAATGCTGCATTCTTTTCATGCTGATATAAGTTAAAACTGGGAACTACAATTTCATACAATATGGTTAAAAAATACCATACAAGCTAAGAAATATCAAATGGATAAAATGGCATTTTATTTTTATTACTTTTGATAAACATTTGTATTATTAATTTACACTTCCTTGCTTAATTCTTCTTTGTATCCCAAATTGAACAATTTTAACCCAAATGTATACTTGATTCCTTCAAGTACAATTTCTTTCAGTGTACAAACATATTTCCAGCATTTAATCTCGAAATTATGTTGTACACGTACTGCACAATTGTTTTGCATAAACGAAGCGAAACGAAAGCAAAGAAATGGAAATGGAAATGTTCTACTATCTGTGTATCTAATGTGGCCATTTCAAAAAAAGAAAGTCATTTGCTCTATTCCCTTTTTGACTTTATATTTTTATACTTTCACTCGGCCATATAATCTTTGCCATTTTAATCTCTGCCATTGCAGTTGAATGTCTGAATGTTAGCTGGCCGACAAAACTTCAACTGTCGACATTTGGGCTAATTTATTGTTTTGGCTCATTCCATTTATGAGCTTCTCTCTGTCTCTCCGTCTCTCTCTTTTACTGTCGCTTTGCGTTGCCAGCAAACTTTACCTGCCACTCAGTGTATACATCTTTTTTCTCTTCTCGTTTTACTTTTTTTATTTCGTTTCTTGTTGTTGTCTTTGAGCGCCTAGCTTTAATTTTATTTCCATGCACTTTTGTCTTTGGCCTCGGCTCCTTGGCACACATAAAGTATTATACTTTATTGCATACTTTGGGGGATATTTGCCCGCCATTAAAGCAGAGCAGATTTCAGCACTCATTTGCCATTCCATTTGCTACGTAGCTGGAAATCGTTGCGTTGCGTTGCGTTGCGTTGCGCTAAGTCGCGCATCCGCTTAAGTATAACTGTGTTTGCTTCGTGCGTCCTTTGTGGCACGCATTGCAGCTTGTGTGCATAATTGGAGGCACGAGCATAAGCTCGACTCTTTCTCTCTCTCTCTCTCTCTTTCTATTTTTCTGTTTTCGTTGTTGTTGAGCGCATCGCATATTTCTCAAAAACGTGCCAATAACACGACGCAACCGGAGGACGAGGCCAATTTGAGTTGAGTCGAGTTGTTGGGCAGCACTAAAGTGGAGGCGAAGTTTCAAAAACTTGCCACACGGCGTGTCGAATAACACTCGCAAAAACATAAAACTAACAAACTCAAAAATAAGAGCAATCAACTGAAAGAAAGGTAGGAGCCAAACTACAACAGCAGCAACAGCAACTGCAAAATCAGGCTGAAACCGAAAAGGGAAAAACGGAAAAATGCTGCACGCGCTGTGGGGAAATTGCGAAACATTTTGAAACGTGACAACGCCTTGAAAATTGCCAAACGATTGCGGAAACCAATTTGTGGCAGGTGCTACACACACACACACACGCTCGATCACAGTTTCAACTTTGAGCATTTAGAGCTGTACTACGCCCAGTTTTGAGTTTACACAGTTTTCCTATGCTCGGCCATAAAAATCACGAAGCCAAGTGCAAAAATAAAAATGCCTGCTGCAAATTGTTCTGTTTAACCAAGCCAACATGCAACACTCACTCTCACTCTCTTACAGTTTCTCGCTTTGTCTGTGGCATGCCACATTTCCGAGTGGCAAGAGCAAGGAAACGAATCCTTGGCAAGTTGATAAATTGAGCGCGTGACAAAATAATTCAAGACACGCAAAATCATAAGGGCCGGTGACCCAAATTTATGCCCAACATTTATTCATCCTCCAGCCAAATGATTTGCCACATTTTCAACTCGACATTATGCACAAAGGCAAACAGCACAAAACATCCCAGTTGTGTCACGCTTATTTGTTCTGCCAGATCAGCTCTATTTAACATATATATATGTACATATATATGTGGCTTTCTTTGTCCAGAGGGGTTTTGCCATTTATCAAAAGCGAGGCTCGGCTAATAAAGTCACTTTGACTTGGTTTTTAATTAACATTTTACGGAATTCATTGGCCTTAAAGTTATACAATGGGAACAGCATTTAGTTTAGTTATCCAACTTTAGTTTTTGCAAAGTTATTCAAACAATTGCCACAATCAAATTTATTAAGATTGCATTTTATTTCCAAAACTTCTAAGCATGCCTCAAAAAATAATGACTTTATCAAAAAGTTTAACAATTGAAGATTGCAAAAAGAGTATTAAGTTTCTCAGCATTTTTCCTCTTATTAAGCCCGAATCAAATACTTAATATGAAATTAAATATAATGCTTATACTGTACGACTCTTTACTAATGCAAAAATCCAGAAGAGAGTAGAATCACATAAAAGCAAAACCGTGCGGTAATTATTTTAAAATATACCAAAAATAAACTGCATTGTCAGTCAAAACTACTAAGACCCTTAAAAAAAACCCACGCAAAGAAGTTTCTTAAATTACTTGTACACTAGCTTTAGTCGAGTGAATAAAAGCAAAACAATGCTGTACAATTCTTGAAGTATACCTAATTAATATACTGCAAAAATTCTAAAATATAGCCAAAGGCTATATTTGGTATGTTGATATAGTAATACATTTAAAACATATTATAGACTACAAGATATACGAGATTGCGACTCAGATATTATATCTACGCACTTTTGTTTACAAAAATGTTAAACAAAAATTTTCTTTGGCTTGCAATTTACAGATCACAGCTTTACTCTGATTACGTCTCTCTCTTTCTGGCTCTTTCTCAGCTTAGTAAACAAATTGAGATTTGAATTTGTTGCTCAATAAATTACTTAGCTTAAGCAACTCGATGCTTAGGTCTTATTTATTCAACACAGAAATTGAGGAGGCCATTTGACACTCACTTAAATTGCTCTCGTCGAGCCGTGGAACGTGGCTGCTCAAGCTCAGCACACCTACTAAATATCTATACACTACTCTGCACTAAAGTCAAGGCTTAAGCTGGCTATTTATGGCCAGGTGTCTGCATCACGTGTCCCACTTTAGTTTTAGCATACACGCATAGCTAGCTTTGGGGCAGCCGCTTTTATGGCTGACATCATAAAGGTCTGTTTTGTTTGCATAGGTTTTCTTCGATTCGCTTTTGTTGTGTGTGTGTGTGTTTCTTTCGTTTCGTTTCGTTTCAGTTTTCTGAAAACAGTCTAATGATTGAAGCAAACAGCTAATCAGCAGTTTCAATTTGCCAACAATCACAAAAGAACACAACATCATCGACAACAACAATAACAACAACAACAACAGCACACGAGAGCGGCAATAAATCACTCAAAACTAACTGCAACCACGTGGCGTATGCGCAATGTTGACGTTGCTCTGCTCTCAACCGACTGCAATTACCACGGCATGGGACGACTGATGTGATACTTTGTTTCTGTTTTTTTTTTTCTCAGACCAACGGCGCCGCACAGTGTGCAGCAAGTAATTGTAAATTATTGAAATGAGAGCTTATTGAATTGAAATAGGTTAGGAATCTTTTGAGAGATCACAAATGTTATCATAAACTTAAAAAGAGAAAAAATGCAGAAACTTTTATTTAAAATGCAATGACTCATAAATAAATTGGGACTAGACTTAATGAACGGAGAATAGTTGAAAATACTTTTATGCTTTTAGATATATATCACTATCTCAGTTATCGACTACATAGGAAAATAACTCAGGAATACTTGCTCTAAAATAGTTAAAATTTTATTTAAATGAAAAAAGAAAAGAACTGAAAAGTTTTCTCTTCAATAAGCTAAGCAATTATCATTTAAAAATTTTGAAACCTTTAAAGCTTGTTTTCTAATTTCATTATGACGATTTTTTACTCAATTTCCTTGCAGCCCTTAAATGGCTTTAAAAATCTAAGAAATCGATTTACAAATTTAGTATGATAAAAATTTGTTTCTCTATTTTTGATGTGCGATCATTTTCATGCAAATTTTTAACCCAAATCCCATTCTATTCCTAAGCAGCTGCTTAATTATTATGCCTCTCTTCGAAAGATCAGTATAAAGCTAACAAAATATACCCAGCATCCGCAATTTTGTCCCACTGTGCGCGTAGCTACACACGTGTAGCCAGTGAACCATTTGACAAGGGGGCTGATGTCCTTCGCTGATGTCAGAGTTGCTTTTAGTGGCCACCACCAAAATCAGTTGAGGCCAGAAAATTTGTATGCAAACAGAGCTGACAAAGTCCCACCTTCCCCACTCTCCCCCCCCCCTCTCCATCCCACACTTGCCACTCGCATGTTCGCGAGAGTTTCGCTGTGAAGTCGCATCACAAATCTATTCTCTTTCTCTGTCTCTCTCTCTCTCTCTCTCTTCCCCGTGGGGACTGCGTCATATGTTGTTGGACAATGAAATCGCTGGGGCAAGAGAGGGGAAAGGCAGCTGCTGCTGTTGCTGCTGCGGCTGCGGCTGATGACGATGATGACAAAATATTTGCGCATAGCTAAATGACCTAGTTGGATAGAGAGGTGTGGGCGTGAAAGGGGAAGGAGAATGAGAAGAGGAGAGGAGTGGAGAGGAGAGGAGAGGAAGGCGTGATCCACACTTTCATTATTTCTTTTATTTATTTTATGCATTCACAGAAGGCGCGTCGATAAAAATTTTCCCGCTCATTAATTTTTATTGCATACTTTTTGGGGCCAGAGTGAGTGAGTGCGCATATACTATATAAGTATGTGTGTGTGTGTGTGTACAGCAATTAAGTTCAACCGCGTGTTAACAAAAACCTCAATGATTGCGGCTTTTCAAGGGTTGCCAAGTTTAATTAAATAGCTTCGCCATGCTGCGGAATGCCAAATCGACAGTTTACATAATAATTACATAGGTCCGCTCGCTCACTCGCTGCTGCTGCTGTGGCTGGTCTTGCAGCTTTCGATAATAAATTGCATTTGCTGCTTGCGGCCAGAGCTGTCACTCGATGTAACAACTAATTAACATCCAGTGGGACATTCGACTCGAAGACTCACACTCTTTTGCTCTCGGCTCTCAGCTCTCGGATCTCGCTCTTGTTCCTCTAAATGGCATGCCATTAAAAATTAATTAAACACATAAACACACTCTCACTCCCACACACACACACACACACGCACACATACATATACATACACTCAAGTGTGTAGTTCATTCCATTTAGCTGCCAATTAAGACAAAAGCCAGAGCTGACTTTCAAGGCTGGCTCTGGCAACAAATCAATTCGAAGGCCCAGCCAAAAATAAAGTGTTGAGTGAAATGTGTTTTCCTTGCACACATACACACACACACACAACTGCAGCTGTAATGTGTGTGCGTGTGTAATCCATAATTTAGACATGTCTCTAGTCACGTCTTCTGCGCATTTCACTTAATGCAACGTGCAGCATAAAAATGCACTCGCTTTTCCTTAGTCACGGTTACACACTTTACTTACATGTGTGTGTGTGTGTGTGTGTGAATGAGTAGGGGTATGCGGGTGCGTGTGTGTGTGTGTGCTGTTCATGTGAAGTTAACTTTCGCGTGGTCTGTGCATTAATTGAAACTTTGATTTCGATTTATCGTGACGCGCGACCCTTTGGGAAATTTCACTTTTAGCAACTGCGCGCGACGCTTTTGTGCAAAACTTTTCTGACAGCAAATTGCAATGGAAGTTCCTTGATGCATACAACTACTCTGTTGGTAGTTTGTAAAAGTCACACACTGTATGTAGTTATAAGTTGCACGTTTATCGACAAATTGTGCACTTGTTTAGCTTACAAAATGATACAATATTTCTTCTTTTTTTTTAACTACTCTTAAATAGCAATAAAACAAATAAAAAACGAAAGAATGCGATCAAATTGTAGATAAATTGTGTTAGTTTTAGACTTAGTTTGTACTGAATTAATAGTTAAATAGGTACATCATTAAGAAATGTGATACATTTTTCATTTGTACCTTAAAACTAAATTTAAATGGAATTAAATCAAAGGTAAAAAACGCTTAACAATAAAAAAGAATACACATTTATTGCTTATCTTAAAACTTGTGAAAATTTTCCCATTCACTTAAAAACGAAATTTATTCAATGAAATCTATATTACAAATTAAATTGCTTAAATATTAAACATTTATTTGTTAACTTCAAAGTATATTAAATTGAATTGACTAAATTCAAAATTTAATTCCAACAAAAAATTTGTTTAGCTTTATTTTATTTATTCAAAAGATTGCAATTGAAATATTAGTTTTTTTTTAAATCGAATATTAAGTAAAATAAAATTCCAAATACAATTTAAATCATTATGTATTATATTTTTCTTTTGCTTATATGGATTCTTCGCTAATGTTTAGAAATGTTTTTTGCAACTGCCTTAAAATATTAAACAAAACATTCGGCATTAGTTGACATTTCCACTATTTAAAAGCAACAAAATATGTTGTCAAAGCATATATTAAATCTCGATGATGCAAGCTATGTATTAAAACAAAAATCTAACTCATAATTAGTAAAATGAAACAATCATCTAACAATGCAACAATCGAACACTTTAATTGAATGTGTCGTATTCGTCGCATTGAAATTGTATGCGTAATTGCATTTAAAATTGCATTCGATTATCGCTTATCGTTTGGGATCAAGAGCATAATTTAAAGTAATAAACACAATTGCGATTGCATAGCGCGCTTCATTAAGCGAATTAAGTGCGATTTTGGACGTAATTTGATGTCATGCATTGATTGAAGGTCAAATGGATAAAAGGGATAAGTCAACGAATAAACATTACTTATACGCCACGGATGCCTGACGCAGTCGCAGCAATCAATTAATCAATCTGTCAATTAGTTGAATGACAGCCAGTCAGAGAGTGTGAGAGAGAGAGAGCGCCCTTAATTATGCAGCAAAAATAATGAAAGCGAGAAATCATTAGCATATTATTTGCACAAAGTGTGTGTGTGTGTGTGTGTTTGACTGGGAAAAGCAACTTGAAGGAGTACGAAAAGAAGCAAATACAATTAAATTGCAAGGGCAATAAATAAACCATGTGAACAGAAAAAAGAACGGGGCAGGACATCACCGAGAAGAAGGGGCAAACAAGACCAAAGTTTTGCATACTGACAGATGCGGCTGCTTAACGAAATATGCAAATTGCCTAAAAGTATGCCAGAGAGAGAGGCAGACAGAGGCAGAAGCAGCAACAGCAGCAGCAGAAAGAGAAATAGCAGCAGAGACAATGGCTGGTAGACGAACAAACAGCATTTCGCAATTAGTGCAACTGTCAACAAGACAGCGTCGCACAGTGGGGCAACCCAACCAACCTTGCCACTTGCCACATACTGTTTGTGGATGCCACACACATACACACTCGCTGTACATGAGGAGAACATGACCAATGCAAGGCCACAACTATAGTCTATGTCAGCCACCGTCTTCCAGTCGAGTGCCTGCCGACTACAGCTTGCTTGTCTGTCTGTCCAGTCTGCTCGCTGCTTGCTGCCTTTTGCTTGCTGCCTGCTGCCTGCTTGCATGCCTGTCAACGTCCGTCATGGGGCGTAAGTGGCACACAGTTCTGGTTCTTGTGGTTTTGCAGTCCTCATCCACTTGCAGTCGCAGTCGCAGAAGCAGCCGACGTGTCTCAGCCAGAGAGTAATAGCCGCAAAAGCTGCTTAGCCAGCACTCACTTCAACTGCCAGAATGCGATACCGCGGGCCATCACATTAATATTCCAGGTGACGACTTCCACGACTCTTCCAGTTGAGTCTTTCACGACTCTTCCAGTAGAGTCTTTCACGACTCTTCCAGTAGAGTCTTTCACGACTCTTCCAGTAGAGTCTTTCACGACTCTTCCAGTAGAGACTACTCTTCCAGTAGAAACTTCCACTACTCTTCCAGGACACTTCCAGTAGAGTCTTCCACGACACTTCCAGAAAAGTCTTCCACGACACTTCCAGGAGAGTCTTCCCCGACTCTTCCAGTGGAGTCTTTCACGACCCTTCCAGCAGAGTCTCTCACAATACTTCCAATAGATTCCTCCGCGACTTTTTCAGTAGATACTTCCGCGACTCTTCCAGGAGAGTCTTCGACCAATCTTTTAGGAGAGTCTTCCACGACTCTTTCAGAAGAGTTTTTCCCCCTTAAGAGAAAACAAAGTAATTTTTATTTAACACAAAACACAGTCATATGAGGAAATACTCATAATTAAAAAACAAACAAAAAAGCAATTTCACCAGACGAATAAATATATATAACATTTCTATGAACGGTATGAGAGACTTGCCAAGCTCCTTCTAAACAAATATTAATGTATTAAGTTTAGCTTGTTTCTTAAAATGTTTTTTTTTTTTGCCATATACGTAAAATAACTAAGATTGCAAATATGTCTTGAGAAATATTGTGTAGAATATTTGCAATTTCTTTTCATCTTGCCAAATCGTTTAGCAGCAAACAAAGCACACATAGAGGAATACTTAAAAGTTGAGAGCAAACAAATCACAAATTTCTAAAGAACAAGAAAAATAAACAAAACACAGCTGGCACATATAAAAGACCGTATGAGAGGCTCGATTAGATTTGTTTCCTGTCTCTTTGTGAATATAAAACAAAATATAATAATGAGCTATGCTCAGCTTTTGTTACTTTAAATAATTGCTTCCGAATGTCACTTTAATATTAAGTATACGCACACGAACAAAGCGAACATATTTGTATTTTTGAGATATTGTCTAGACTTTTTGCAGCTTATTTTCATCGCGCCAAAAACGTTTAGTACTTTTTATATGCTTCATAAATATGAAAGAAAGAAACAGAGACTGAGCTAGTTTCGTGTCTTGTTTGTGTGTGTGTGTGTGTTTTGTGGAACACGTGCGATTAGCACGTGATTTCATTACGAGTATGTTTTGGAATTTATTAGGCATCCCAAACAGCGGCGCATTCGCTGCTTATTTTTATGATGCCTTGTCATGATTAATTTGGCTTTATGTTTATAACAAGACGAAGAAGAAGAAGAAGAAGATGATGGAGGAGGAGAAGAAAAAAGTGCTGCATCCAAAACTTGCCATTCAACTGTTTTCTCTTGTGTCTCTTTATCTTTGCAGGTAAGCATGGCTGGCATCTCGCCATCATCATCATCAACAACATCAACAACATCAACATCATCATCAGCATCATCGTCGCATCGTCTAGGGAGGGGCGGCGGCCACGCCCCTTAGTCCATGTACAATTTCACGCTGTGTGCGCGCCCTAAAGCATTTGTGGAGCATGTAAGATATGAAAGGCAAATGAAAGCAAATAGCCAAGACCCAAAATGAGGATGAGACGATGGCGAAGACGAAGACGAAGACGAATAAGTATAAGAATAAGAACAAGACGAAGAAGCATAACAAGCGAGGAAAAGGGAATGAGAATGGAGTAGGCAAAAGACCCAAAGTAGTGAACTGATGAAAGAACAGAGAAATCTAATTGAATTTTACATGTGTGTGTGTATGTATGTTTGTCGGAGTTAAGTATACGCACAGTATGTTTAAGTATGCAAGCATGTGTGTGTGTGTGTGTGTGAATGTTTTTTACTGTATTACTGTCGCTCTGAAAAACTTTCAATTGCATTTCAATTTGAATTTCTCTGCTCACTCACTTTGTATGAACAAAAGCAAAAAAGCGGGAGATGTGAAAAGAAGCTAAAGAATGCTTCACACACACACGGCGACTACAATATACTCTGCATAAACAAAAATTGCTTGAGGAAATGCGCTCAATTTGTGGCAAGTGAAAGTTTTGACGCTTTCTACGAGGAAGCCAAATTCATTTCCAAACTAATGCAATCAGCAAAAACAAATTTGTTGTTCTTTGTCTCTAATATCCGTGATTAAAAGATAACACACACACACACACACACACACTTATGTATATGAGCAGCAAGCAGCTTCTGCTGATGTGTATACTTTGCATTTAGCCTAGTTAAAAATGTGCAGCAGGCGACAAAAAAAAAAAAGAGACAGAGATAGAGTGAAAGAGCGAGAGAGCGACAAATAAAAACAAACTCAAACTACGAAACTCAATTAAAGTGTGCAGCACATTTGGCTGCAGCTGCTGCTGCTGTTGCTAAAGCTATTTCATTATACGACAAACAAACACCACTAATGCAAACACACACATACACATACACACACACACACAGGCATCGACACACACACACACACAGAGTCACACAACATAGTTCGAAAATATTTAAAGCGCTTTTCAAATGGCTGCAGAAGGCGTGACAAAAAAAAAAAACTCGCCCCATCTCCCTCTCACTCTCTCTCTCTCTCTCTCTCTCTTGCTTAGCATTCTTTATTCGGTCATGCTCTTCCCCTTCTCCCATCTCTGTCGCACTTATAGACAATTAATGGCTTTGCAAACTTTTAACGCTTTTCACAACATATTACAAACATTTGCGCGAAAAATTCGCGACGTCCAAAGAAAATTTCACAAATGAAATTCCTGAATAAATTGCCATGGCCACGCCCACAATAACGCCCTCTAATGAATAGCTAGATAAATATCTCAAAAGCAGCAGCAAGCAGCACAATACAGACAACTGCTTATAATAGTAATCATAATAATTATGTATAATATATTAAAGTTCATAAAACGGCGCCCCAAAGCCAGACATAATTCTCTGTCTGTTTATGCTCCATCTCAATCTCCGTCTCCGTCTGTCTCGTTCTCGTTCTCCATCTGTCTAGGCTCATTATGGGTAGCTGGCACTTGATAATAGATGCTTATTATTCAAGTACGCGCCGCCAGCTGCGACTTCCAGCTGCGAATACAGGTGGCAACAACGATTCAAAGCACTTGCCAGCATTTGTTAAGTTAATAAGGCGTCCCAACAGCAGCAGCAGCAGCAACAACAAATGAAAATGAAAATGAAATACTCCAACCCCATAGGCCTCCTTCTTCTCCTCTGATGTGTGGCATGCCACAGTTGTTGCCTTCTCGCACCTCTTGCACCTGTGGCAGCTTGCTCGCTGCTCGCTGCCTTAGGCTCCACCTCGCATGTTTAGCTGAACACACAGCGAGGGAGTTGTTTGGCATTTGGAGGCTGGTTGCCTTGGGGTTGCCTAATCAACTGGCGCTTATGTATTTAACTTTGGTTTCATATTCGCCCAGCGAGCACAAGCAAATGACTCATGCTTAGTCTCCCGCGACTAGCGATGTGAGCGTGCAACACGCGTGAATTCTCCAATCAACACAAACAGAAACAGAAACAGCAACAGCAACAGAACAACACAAACAGAAGCCAACTAAATCCAATTATGCATTTTTCGCAAATAAAAACAAAAATTGTTCCAATCAAAAATAATCAAGTTTTTCTAGAGAGCCATAAAAATTGAATTTTATTTTTGCGACAAAAAACGAAACGAAATTTTATGAATGTCAGCAGCAGCGCAACTTTTTAGAAAGATCGAAATGGAACAAGTTTTTTTTTAGGCTTCTGAAAATTTGCAAAATATTTTATAGACAGCTCAAAAATTGGTTTGAAATTGAAGTGTATAAAATCATATTTTCTACAATTGGAAATTGCTTTTTCGTTATGCCAAATACGAAATGAATGTTGACCAAATCAAATTAAACCAGTTTTTCTATTCTTAACGAAAAGTATAAAATATTTTATAGACACCTGAAAAATTGCTTACAAATTTATTTCAAGTTGTTTGCTATATAACATCATATTTTCTACAATTGGAAATTGCTTTTTGTTTATGCCAAATTCAAAAAGAAAGTTGATTAATGTCAAATAGACTTGGCCAAATAAAAGAGTACAGACATCTCAAAAATTGATGCCAAATTTAATTGAAGTTGTTATCTGTATGACAAAATATATTCTACAATTTCATATTTTATTTTACGTCTAATTCAAAACGAATTTTATTGGAAGAGGGAATTAAACATGTTTTCTAAGCTTAAATGTACCTGATTTTAATTGAAGTCACGTTTACTATTTCAAATTGCAATAACTTCGCATCAAATTTCAATATGAAATTTAATCAATGTCAACATTTTGAATGGTTGAAATGAGCAAATATTTCTATGAAGAAATGGTTAATAAAAAGTTGAGATACACCTGAATATTTGTATTTAAATATAATTGAAGGCGTCAGCTATACAACATAATATTTGCTACAATTTTGAATTGCTTTTTACCAAAATGTTGAATATTTGAGAAGCACAATAAAATGTATATTCAATTGTAGTTGAACCTTTTTGAAGTTATACAAAAATGAAAGCGTAGCAAGTGAATAAATTGAAATACGCCCAGAACTCTGTCAAATGCTTGTTCGTAATTATTTAAGCCGCACATAAATTAAATTGCAACCAATTTGAGACAGCGGCAAAGCTACGAAATCCTGGCCAAGTCATAGCCTCGGAGTTAAGCCAAAAATGGTTTTGCATAGCGTTTTAATTAAAACAATTGTTTACTTATTTAAAGCAGCATTTGACTTGAGTGAATGCCATTAGTTTTTATTCCTTTGTGTTGATTTCATTTGAATAATTCGCGCAGGGCTTTAGAATAAATACACATTAAATGCAAAATAATTAAATGGCAATTGCTTTACATTTTTTCAAAATAAATATGCGGCAATTGATTTTATGTTCAATTAAATATGACAGTTTTTATTTACATTTCATATATAGCTTTTCGCTATAATAATTTACGCATTTATTTATCATTATGCAAATGAAACGAAATAAATAATGCTATGCACGGAAAATGTTGAAAATAGAAAAGTGAGGGAAAATTGAAATCACGTGGCCATCGTTGTGAATGTGATACGAAAAAAATTGCCGCAAATTTTGCGAAAAGACTTACACAAAAGTTGAGCGCATTTTCTTTTCAAAATGTGAAACTTTAAGACCAACTCTCTATGTATGGGTGTGTGAGTGTGTGTGTGTGTGTATGGCCTGAAAACAGAAATTCGCCCCCCCGTACCGAAACCCAAACTCAACACAGATGGAGGAAAACAACACTCAAGCGAACTCCAAGCCAAAGGCAACACGTGAAAGGCAAAGGCATAATTTTGCTTTTCATTTTTGCTGCGTTTAATGTGGAAACTTACTCATGTAAATGAAAAACGCAGGTGGTAAAACTTTTTGCTTAACTGAAAAGGCGGCCAAGGCACTAACACACACACACACACACACATACAGAGAAAGAGTGAAAGAGAGAGAGAGAGACTGCTGTAAATGTATTGGCACTTGTATTTACATGATATTTAGAAAACACTCAGCTTCAAGTTGAAAGACTCGTCGTCGACTCGCACATAAATTAACTTTGTTGCTTAGAGTTTCCTTAGCACAGTTTTTGTTTTTCGTATTTTTTTCTTTGTGTTTTTCCTAGTTCTTTTTGCAGATGTCTGCTTAAGGAATTGTTTTTCTATGCGCATAGCAATGCGGTGGCACATTCATTTAATTACAATCATACAATGTCTATATAGTACGTGTGTTACATATGTGCATATGTTGATTGCAATGATTTATTCCTTAGCCGCAGTCAGCTCAGCATTTCATCCCCACGAAAGATCTTGCATTAAAATTATTATGTAGTTTTTATGTAATTGGAAAACTTTTACGACTCACATCCATACAAGATACATAAAGCAAACGGTTTTTGCTCATCTGATCCTAAAGTTTATTGTATGATGCGTACGGTGCGTATACGTCATATTTACTGCTTATGAAGCAATTCGGTTTGCATGCTGCAACTTTGTTTAAATCTGCCAAACTGTATTAGAAATAGTTTGACAGTCGTTCTAAATTAGCAAATAAAAATGAAGTATGAAATATTTGATAAGCGCTTGGCAGAAAATTGTATGCACTAATCTGAATAACGAAATTGTTTTTCACTAATGATAACTGATTTGAATAATTCGAGTTGTTTAGACATTGAATTTAAATAAGTATTTTATTTCACATTTGAATAAGTCTTCAACCTGTGTGTAAACTGAATTGATATTTGTGTTTATTAATTATAAATAAGATGCATATTAAAACTGTAGTTTTTTTAGTCAAAGTATAAATTTATTTTTTACATTTTATATGAATTTTAATGAAATAAAATATAGATTGTCGATTATTAATAAGAGGTTTATTAACATTCGAACTTTTACGCATTTAAAAAAGTCTTCAATTAATAAAAGAACTAACATATTAAGATAATCCCACTCTTCCCTTTTTTCTCTATCTCTCGCTTTTTTTTCTCCCTTTCTCTTTCTCTGTAAGCTGTCTTGAAAGATTGTAAGTGTTAGTAACTGCTACATTTAAACAAAAGTTCTTTTGTCGAACTATTAATTGATTTATTTTAACTTAGACAAAAGTAATATAATAATTCCTGTGCTTTCTCTGTAATCTGTATTGAAATTAAAGATAGTTGACTTAAGGCAGAAATCTTGTTTCCAATGAACTAATTTTTCATTAAAAATAATGTAGCTCGCTCTGTGAACTATCTGCTCACATTTCATATTTATGCAAGTCGATTTTCTTTCTCTAGACACAAAATTTTTAATTTTTAATTTAAGTTTCTACTACCCAAATTAAATTATATATGTATGCATACGCAATTAATTGCCTGCTTGACCAGCTGCATAAGTAACTAAAGAGTGCCAAGCACATTGTTAGGGTATTTGTGAAATGAAAAGTTTTGACAAACTTGCGAGAGATTCCATGAATACATCTATCGCAATGGTATAATGAACGGTCTCTCGGGGTCGCTCTGTCGCCCCATATTATTTATGCTAATACAATGTTGATGCAAATACATACAAAATGTGTGTGTGAGTGTGGGTGTGTGTGTGTGTGTGTGTCGGTTTATGGCCAAGCACTTATGCAGAGATACACACATACACAGACAGACGACTGGTCATCAAATATGCATAAAAATTTGTGCTCTCTCTTCCTTCCTCTTCCTCTCTCTCTTTCATTCGCTCTTGCTATCTCGCTCTTGCTGGTTAGTTACATGTGTTATGTGGCATGTTAAACAAAGCTTAAAACTGTTGCCCAAAAACGGACTGCGGCCATATTAAAAATGTAACCAGCCGAAATGAGGAGCAAGTCTGGGTCACATCACAACACGAAAAACACAAGAGCAGAAAAAAAGGCACACACACACACACACAAAGGATGTTAGGCTGCAATCAGTGACTGCTAGACTAACAGATATCCTATTTAAAAAGGCAATAATTTCGTATTTCTATGCAGCATTCTTGTAATGTTGCTCTTTTAATATAAATAAATTACGTATACGTACGTTGATTAAATATTTTAGTTTTCTATTTGATTTTCTTATCTATAAACATGCAGCATATTCTACTGCGATTGTCTTTTTATGCGAAATTCTGCTGAAGTGGTTCACTTCACTTCACTTCTTCCAATACAAAAATATTACGTATACGTATGTTGGTCAAACAATTTTCAGTTGTAATTTCGAAAACAAGTCTTCTATTCTATTTCACCAACAGCAACGCCACTGATATTGTATTTTTCTACAACATTTTGTTAAAAGTGCTCGGCTTGTCAGCTGATAAAATTACGTATACGTAACGTTGTTTTAATATCTAAAGCAAGATTTACATTTTATTTTTCTAAATTTATACAAATAACATATTTTACTGATACTGTTAAATTATGCAAAGTTGTCTATTAAAATTGCTCCCCTCATGAGCTGGTAAAATTATGACGTATATATTACGTATACGTACGTAACGTTTTAAGATTCAAAAATAAGATTTCTATTCTATTTTCTTATATTAATACAAACAGCATATTCTACAGACTGCGTTCAATTATGCAAAGTTCTCTATTAAAATTGCTCCATTCAACAGCTGGTAAAATAAATTACGTATACGTAATATTATTGTAAGAATTCTAAGCAACCAGCAAAATTGCTTGTCGTTTAATTCAATTTAAGAACTGTTTCGATATTCGTGATATTTGTTTTTTTCAGTATTTGAATAACTAATGATAAAATGAAACCAGCAACTTCTTAGTCCCTACCTTTAATAGTTTTTATCTCGTTGCGTTATTTTCTAGTAACTAAAATCTAATCTCTAATTAGCATCCTTCGGCGACCTCATCACACCCCTTTTAGCGTGGCATTTGATGTTTGCAGGGTGTGCAAAACAATAATATGAACGGTTGTTAGAGTTTATTGCTGTTGTTCTTGTTGTTGTTTTGTGGTTGTTGCCGCTGCGTGCGCCTGCATGCTGATTTCCGTTTGCCGTTTATGAGTATGCATACACGCACAACCGCTCGGACACACACACACACACACACATACATACAGACTAGCACAGCCGCAGACACGTCAAGACACGCTTAAAGTCATGTAGCGTGAAAATATGCAGGACCATTTCTCGCATATGAAAACGCAATTTTTATGGCATACATTTTTAATAAACTCAGCAGCTCATCGATTGCCGCCGCCATCCATTGCAATGCCAAAGTTAACAAATGCACACACACACACAAGCACACACACACACATGTGTGCACATGCTCATCGATAAACATACATAAATTCGAATAAATATGCTTCAAGTGGGTCAGCTGCCGATAGCTGAATGTCTAAGGGCTGCGCTAGTCCTTGTCGACAGAGACACCTGCCAGCTGCCAGCAACGAGTTGCCAGCTGGCAGCTGCTAGTTGTTTGTTTGTGTGGCTGCCACAGCCTCTCAAACAGGGTGCAGCAACCAAGGTTAAGCAAACAGTTTACAATAATAAATTACATTTCCTTATACTCACATTATTTATTTAAAAGAAGTGATGAACGACAAGATTTTGTGAACAAACCTAAATAGAAGAAATCATCAATTAATTTTGTGGGTTCAATTTGCAACCTTCCATTTTTTGTATACAAGCAAAGATTAAATTATTTGAAGTTCATAAATTTGTTGTAGGCGCAGGAACATTAACTAAACTTTACCCAAATATTTTTAAATATTTATTATTTATTAATTCGGAGTCAGAAATATTCAAATTTGTTGAATTTCAAAAAACAATGAGGTACACTATATTAATTATTTAATTAATTCAATAATATTTTTATGGCTTACGAAATACATTTAAAATTAATACTGACTTACGACTTGTTATAATCATTTTCTCTATTGAAGTCTGCCTTATATTAAATTACTTTGAACCTGCTCTCAATAATTTTATTCTGAGTCTAATACAAATTTAAAATTTACGTTTAAAAATAACACCCTGTATTGCATAAAAAAAAAAACTTTTCCTCTTGTGCGTCTATTTATGATGCTATAATCCCACAATATATCTTTGCCAGACATCTAATATCAGCACAACAAATCAATTTAATGCGCTTTGACATTTAAATGAATAAATTATACAATGTTAAAGAGAGCCGCAACTGGTTGCCAAAAAATGAGCTGCCAGAGTCTTAAAAATTAAAGTGAGAATACTGCAATTAAAACAATAATAAAAACATACACTTATTTTGAATAAAAATAAATCTTGTAGTTAGAGCTAAAAATTACTTTGGATTTATATTCATGTTTTAAGATAAATGCAAAAATTAACAAATTCGTTCGAAAAACTACAAATTAACGAATTTATATATTTTATCGTAAAACTGAAAAAGTTAATCAAACTAAACTTAGCTCTAAGTATAGTGCTAATCCTGAGCTATAAGTATAACCTTACGTACTAAAATTGCTTCAGCTTATGTTTTTGTTTTAACTGAATTGCTGAGAATTGGCCATATTATTTTAAATTAATAATTTACTTTTGTTTCCTATTTCTTTAAACTACAAAGTTTACCATATTTTGTATCAGACAAGTTGCCCCATTTTGTTTTAATATTTTTTCATTATGTTTTTATTTTTAGACACCCTATAAATGTGAGTTATTTGCTATATTTACAGTTACAGCTATACCTTGAAAACCTTTAGAGATACTGCTGCTGTTGTATTTCGTCTGTCAATTACAATTATGGTAAATCAAGCGAACGCTGCGGGCCACAGCAAAAACAATTTTATTAAACAAAAAAAAAAACAAGTAAAAAAGCTAGAGGCGAGTGTACTCGACAGTGAGATACCCGCTACCCATTTGCAATAAAAACAAAATATTGCAGTATTTTTCTCAAAATATACCAAAATAAGAATCACAGAGACTATAGTAATTATTATATGTATATACGCGATTAAAATTACGCTAACAAATGCTGTCGACAAAAAATTAGAGCTCTATCTCTTACAGTCTCTGAATACTAGGTGTTTATACGGACAGACAGACAGACAGACAGTCAGACGGACAGACGGACATGGCTAAATCGTCTCGGCTGTTGATGCTGATTAAGAATATATATACATTATAGGGTCGGAGATGCCTCCATCTACCTGTTACATACATTTCCTGCCAGCACAAGGTTATAATACCCTTCTACCCCATGGATAGCGGGTATAAAAAAGAAGGAAAATATGTCCAAGTAGATGGAATTGATGTTGTTGTTGCTTTTCACTGTTTTTTTGGGCGTCGAATTCTCATTAATTTTGCACAGCATTTCGGCACCCAAGAATGTGACAATGTGACAGCTAACAGCAGCATTAAGCAAAAAGGGTAACAATTTCAGCACTCAGTCCTTTTACTATATTTCACCTCACATCATTTCGGATGCATGTAATTGACAGTCGATTACCATCGCACCTAAAGAGACGAAAATACTTTGAAGGTTCTCATTCAGTCCCAAATTCAACTGAGTTGTCATTGTTGCGCTGCTTGAGTTTAAGATTGTGGATTGTGTGACTGCGGTTTGCGGTTTGTGGTTGCGGTTTCGCTCGTCACTTCTATTCACATTCTTAGTGTAGCAATTGTCCTGCGTTGTCACTTTTGAAATCTCAAATTACTCAAGTCAGCACTTTGAAGATAACCGCAAGACAAAATCTAAAGCTTTGCTTAGCATATGAGTTTGTCATGCAATCCACCGCAAAAAGCTCGATGCTTGAAACTTACAACCCAACAAAAGCTTGTGGAAAACTTTCAGGAATAATTTTGTCAAGTCCTGTTTAAAAAGCGACTTGATTTGTAGAACGAAAGCTGCTAAAGTAAAGCTAAAGCTTTTAGTCAAGATACAAACTCAAAATATTAGCCCTCTACCTGGATATAAAACAGTTTGTTGTGATATATTAATATGAAAGCTTTTTTGGTGAATGCAACCAAGCAGAAAGTGTTTGAAAAGTTGCATCAATTCTGCTTTTTAAATCGAAAGGTGCAAAAAGCTAAGCTAAAACTTTTAGTCCAGATATTAACTAAAATAAACAAACAGTTGGTTGTAATCTATTAAAATTTGAAGCTTTTTTGGGAGGCACAATTAAATGGGGAGTATTTAAAAAATTACCAAAAATGTTACCTTTAACATTAGTTAAAAAGCAAGCCTTTTTTAAAAAGCGCAAATAACAAAATTGCCATAACTTTCCTTGCTAAATTTGATGCACTTATATTTGCATTCATCAATATTATGAATTTTTTTTTGTATATTCAATGTTAAAAATTTCATTTATTCAATAATAAATATTAAAAATAAATGAACATTTTAAATTTTATTTATTTAATTGTGGCAATCTAATGAATTTATTTAAAAAATACGAAAATTTATATTTAGTTGTTTACAAATCTACAATTTTTAATCAATGTATAAAATTATGTTTTTTTGTGAATAGCAATTTATTCCAAAATGTACATTTATGTACAATAGGGAATTGATGATGAATTGGTGAACAAAAGCTTGCCCATTTAAGCGAGGGGCTGTTACAAAAGCTTTGAGCGCAAAAAGCGCAATTAAAGCACTTTGCGTCAAACAGCTGATTGGCAATGCGTATGTGTATGTGTGTCCCTTTCTCACAAACGTTCGCGCCCAAAATGGCGTGTAAGTGCGTGTGTGTGTGTATGTGTGTGTATGTGTGTACGCTCGCTTGATTGTGTGTGTTGAAATGTAAACAATAACAACAAAGACGCCAACTAAAAGCGTCCCAAGTCGCTTAGCCAACGACCTCCGAACGTCGCCGCCTGTCCGCCCGGCTTGCTCGACCCACACACACACACTCACACACATACCAATAGGTATACACACACACTAAAACGCACACACACACACGCAGACGCAGATTTGCCGTTAAGCGTGTGTTTCATTCAGTTTCACTTTCAGTCGTCGCTTGACTTCCGCACGGAAGCGTTCGTTGCGTTCTCCTCTCTACTTTCTGTCTCTTCATCACACTTTAACTTTACATTTTTTTTTTGTCTTTTTGTTGTTGTTGTTATTTTTGGGTGCGCACAAGAAAACACAAAGTTCCAAAAAGAAAACAAACCGCAGCACATCAAAAAAAAAACACAAAAATAAGAAACCGAAAAAAAAACAGAAGAAAAGGAGGAAAAAAAATATTTTATAGTACATAAACAAAAACTCTACGTCTATAAGACGTGTTCGCTTTGACTTGAAAGTTTGTTCAGAAATTTCAATAAAAATGTTTCCATCGTAAAACAAAAAATACAAAAAAAAAACCAACTCGAAAAAGGTCTCGCGGGAAATAAAGCAACGAGTAACAACAACACAAAAAAAAAAAAAAACACATCGAAAAGGTGGCAAAAAAAATAAAAATGAAATAAAATAAAATATTATACGCAAAGAAGGCAAAAGGGAAAACAACAAAGCGGAAAAAAGGCGAAGAAAGAAAGGAAAATGTTCATTTCCATGCCAAAGCTGCCAAGCTGCCAAGTTTTAGTTGCTGTTGCTTTTGCTGTTGCTATTGTTGTTGTTGTTGCGCGCAATGAGAACAGCTGTTGTTGCCTTTTACTGTTATTATTATTATTGTTACCCATGCGTGTGTGTCTGCGAATGGGTGTGTGAGTGTGTGGGCGAGTGTGTGTATGCGTGTGTGTTCAAAGTTACGCCATTTATGCCGCCTTCTTTTCAAAAGTAAAACAATGAAGCAACGTACATGGCCCACAAACAAAATGAGCAACAATGGCATGTGTGTTTATATGTGTGAGTGTTGATGTGTGTGTGTGTGTGTAAGCTGCGGCTATTAGCAGCATAAATCTATAAAGACATTTTTAATTTCCGTCGAACAACAACAACAACAACAGCAACAACTGCTGTAACTAACGTCAACAACAGCAGCTGTTTGAAATGCAGCTTAGATGCTGCCTCAATTCTTTTTCCCCTTTCCCATTCACTTCAGCCCCGTCCTCTCTTTCTCTCTCTTTGTACCCCACTCGACTGTCAGACACTGCTCACACACTTTGCTCAAAAGGCACAAAGAGACAAGAACGAAACCTACAGGCGATTGTGCTTAAATGTGAGATACCCGCTTTCCATTTTCAATAAAAGCAAAACCATGCAGAAATACTATAATATAATACCAACGGCTATATTTGGTATATCGATATAGTACTACATTCAAGTAAAATATAATATTTAGAAGTGTACAAAGAATAAAAGCAAAACCATTCGGTATTATTTTTGTAATATACTAAATACTAAAAATATACTAAAGGCTATATTTGGTATACTGATATAGTACTAAATACATAAAGTCTCCACAATCCATTTTTAATAGGAGCAAAACCTTCCCTTATTATTCTTAAAGTATACCACATTAATATACCGAAGGCTATATTTGGTATATCGATATAGTACTAAATACTAACTATCAATTTTCAATAAAAACAAAACAATGTGGTATTATTCTTAAAATATACCAAATTAATATAACGATAAGAACTAAAATGTGCCGAAAGCGATTTTTGGTATATCGATATAGTATTATATTCAATACAATTCAATATGCTAAATTAATATACCAACAAAAATACTTAAAATATACCGAAAGCGATTTTATTACACTCAATACAATACAATACACTAAATCAATATTCCAAGAAAATACTAAAATATACCAAAGGCCATATTTGGTATATCTTTTTAGTACTATGTTCAATACAATATTTAATACAGAACAAAATATATGATAATGAAGATTCTGTGTACAGACAAAAGCGATGTAAACATGGCTTTATCTTTATGCTGATGCCAGCTTGTGCCTGTTACATACATTTCCTGTCCGCATAAAGTTATAATACCCTACTACGCTACGAGTAGCAGGTATAAAAAGCAAAGCAAAGCAGCAAGGCAACTGTTTTGTTTGCCTGGCCCACAAAAAACCCAAGCTAACTATTCGTCTGAAAGCCCAAATCCAAAAGCAGACCAGACGAGAGCAGGCCAGACCAAAGCGTAAACCATTCCCGCTGTCTGCCGTCTGCCGTCGGCTTCAAGCTGCTTCAAGCTGCTGCAAGACATTGTTTTCAATGCTGTAAAGGACTTGGCGCTGCCTTTGTTTGCACACAGCTTCAGGCTCAGCCTCCATATTGAGCGTGTGTACATGTCTCTGTTTCACTGTCTGTCTCAGCAACGTGTGTATGATAGTGTGTGTGTGTGTGTGTGCCTAGATATAGCCCATATATTCAATGTGGCACTGGCAGGACATTGATATACTCGCACAATGTGTATCACTTAGTGGCAGCTGCAAAAATGCATCGATTGCAGTTGAACACGATGCGGCGCCTCCTTCTACCTTCTACAATCTGCCTTCACTTCCTTCTGTCCTCCATTGGGTTCAGTATAATTTATTCGTTCATTCTTTTTCTTAAGGACACTCGCAATATTATGCCGAACAAGCGACACAAAAACAAACAAGACGCCAACTGCACAGCTCGAGCAGATACATATGTATATAGTATATATTTTATACTGTATATACACAGTTGACAGAGCACCAAAGCATCCTCAGCGTGTGCTGCAATTGCTTCATTCTGTTTTCTTATTAGAATGTTCTGTTTTCGTCTGTTCTGTTGGACGAGCAAGTTGTTCAAACTACTTATAGTTGGTAGTCTTTTTGGGCAAACTAATAAAATTAGAACAGTTTCTTATCTAACAAAGAAATATTTTCTTATTTTTAATTGGCATTTATTTAATGAATAATTATATTTGGGCTAGAGTAAAACTTTCTTTTCGTTACAAAACAAATTGTAATAAACTAAGAAAATATAAGCATATTCTCATTTTTAATTGGCATTCATTAAATGAACAGTTTTATTTAGGCTAGAGTAAAACTTTCTTTTCTCGGCTAAACAAATTTCAATAAAATATTGGCAAACTAACGAAAATTCTTATTTTTAATTGACATTCATTCAATGATCAGTTTTATTCGACCTTTTTTCTGTGCAAAACAAACAATCAAATATTGACAAGCTTATACAAATTAGAACAAAATTTTGATTCCACAAATTTGAAATTTTTATTGCCAATTTTCTTTTTTCTAATGGGCATTTACTAATTGCTCTAATGAAATGTTTTGTTGCATTAAGGCCAGTCTAAACTTCAATAAAATTGTAATAAAGTATTGACAGTTAACAAAGCGATTGTATTCATTAGATATTTTCTTATTTTTAATTGGTATTAAATTATAATATTTGCTCTAAAGAATAGTTTTCTATAGATGCGTGTAAAACTTTCTTAATAAAATTAATTTATTTAATAATAATTGAACTACAAATTTCGTTCGTTTTCATTTTTTGATGCCATTTTAATTAAGCCTTGTCTGATAAATATTTTTAAATATTCTGCATAAATACATCCAACTTAATACTAATATTTACTATCAGCTGATGAGCCATATAAAAAAAATAAATATTTATTATAGTTGATAGTCATTGAGAATATTAAATTGGAATTTTACAAATAATGTATAGTATATAGCATTAACTGATAATACAGAATAAAAAGTGCTAACGTGATATAAAACACATTAAAAATAAAGCAATCTTAGATATTTGGCTCATAATAATTGACAAGATATTGACAGAGTAACCAATTGGTAATAATTTAGTATTTGATAAAAAATTGTGCTGAAAATTAAGAAATTCCGAAAACCAACGGACTAACTTGGAAAGATTGCCAATAAAAATTTAACTCAACAAACATAGGAGAAGGTATTGACTGTAACCTATTAGTAATTTATACTTGCAAGCAAAAATTAAGGTATAAGTAAGAAAATTGCACGAAAATATCAAAACAAATTTTGGTTTATCAATTCATAATACTCATTAAAGTGTTGAGTAAGCCTTTTAGCTTTAAACTCCAACTTGAAATAATTATAAGTTCATTGTAAGGAAGGCAAAAGGAAAATAACAATTTGGTCGATTTCGTAATTAGTTGAGAGTTAAATAGTAGAAAAGCAATGTGATTGCATGTTGCATGTTGCTTAACAGCGTAGAAAGCAATTATGATTGGGCATACATTACTATAATTAATTATGCTCTGACCAAAATAAGATAACACAATGGCAAAAGCAATTTGAAGGCAAAACTTCCGTAAGTGCAGCGCGCTGAAAGTCATGCAAATTTTGTGTGTTAGTTGTGTGTAGTATCAAGTCATGCATGGCGATGAGTGGAAATTCAAATCAAAATGCCATTAATAATATCATTACGAACCCAAGAATATACATATATGTGTATGTTAAAGTGGGTCACACAATAGCGAGAAATGAGATGAAATGAGATGAATGCAAAGAAGGAAGAAGCAAGGCCTAAGGCAGTTGGTAGACAGCAGACAGAAGACAGCAGATACGCAGCACTTCTAGACTCCTTGTTGTTATAGATGCATGTTGTACACACACACACACACACATACATGCAAGCTATCAATCAAATGGCTTTCGAACAAAACTCAAGTGGTGGCCAAAACACACTTGTGTGTATCGTCGGGCCACTTTAAATGCGCCTCGTGAAGAGTAAACTTTTCTTTTGCTTTTCCTATTTGCTATATTCCTTTTTTTTTGCTCATTTTTTTTCTTGTTGTTGTGGGATTCAAACGGATTCGACCTATGCAAACACTGAGCGTCCACGCAGTGAACACTCAGCAAAACCACAACTAGAAAGGAGGCAACAACAGCGGTCAGTACAGCCTTTTGCGCACATCAATCATACGCAATGGTGTGCGAGGCAAACATTTGCATAGGCCACATGTGTGCGGGTGTGCGGGTGTGTGTGTGTGTTAACGGTAATGTGTGCAAGCCGGCGGCAGAAGCAACTGCTGCCACTTTAACACAGCCACGCATTCCTCTCTGGCTCAACTCTTTCTTCCAGCAATATGCAAATTGTAATGCGTCAAGTTTTGTGCAGCGAGCAGCAAACTGAAACTAAGTGAGAGAAGTATACATAGTAGTAGTAGTAGTAGTAGAAGTTTTGCAGTTCTGCCAGCTGCTGTTGTCTACTGTGTTTATGCTAATACGAGTACCTTGCAGCTTTGCCTTGCATACACAGCCTGCTGCCTGCTGCCTAATTCAATTTTGGCGTTTGACTAAGTCGTTTATCTGTGGCAAACACAGCGCCAAAACTTGCGAGCAAATTGAATCAGTAACCAACCAAAAACAACCAGAGTCATCCACTCCCATCATCATTATCATCATCATCCCTCCCTTAACATCATCATTAACGCTGTCATTGTCATCGCTTGATGTGTGCTTGTCTCTCTCATATGTGACGCGCAGGTTGAGCAGCAGAGTTCAGCTAAACGCTTCGTTGCGATTATGCAAATTTTCATTGGCGTATTTATTGCGTTTTGCTGTGCGTATGCATTGCCTTAAACAGCTCATTAAAAAGCCAGTTGAGTGTCGGCTAACGCGACGTATGCGCAATGTGCAGCCAATTGCTTATTGCCTGTGTGTGTAAGTATGTGTGTGTATGTGTGTGTGTTTGGTGGGAGGAGAACGGGTGATTAATGAGCTTGGCAGCTTGGCAGCTTCTTCGTCTTAACTTTGCCATAAACTAATCAACGCACACATAATCAGCAGCATCGTGAATTTGATTATCAAGGCCAACACAAAAAGCAAAAAAAAACGAAAAGAAAACATCATTAACGCGTTAACATGGTCGAAATACAAAAGCCGCATTCGGCGCTTAAGCGGCCATCGCTAAAACGTGAAACGGTTGTGGTTAACAATAGTGCGCCCACCATCAAGAAGGTAACGCTTGTGCCCAAGGATGAGGTGAGTTCTCCTTTCCCCATCTCCCATCTCTCTTTCCCTTTCCCATTCTCTGTTCAACTTTCGACGTTCAACTTGTTTGCCCTAATTACATAATTACACATTGCATAATCTTCACATCTCTTTGCGTCGCCTCGCCTCGCTTCATCTTTGTCTTTTCTTCCTTTATTTTCTTTGGGGCTTGTCGAGCAATTTGCATACATTTGTTATGCCCGTTTTCTCCCATCATTTTGTTGGCCAAAATACTCTTACTTAATTTAACATCATTTTTCTTGCTTTACACATTATTAAATCATAAATTGTCATTAGTATTTTTTTTTGATCTGTCTCTTTTTTTGTGTGTTGTTTCAACTTATGCAAAGCATCTTCTATAATCAATTTAATAATATCAAACACAAATTGCCACAATTACAAGCGCAAAAATGCACAAATAAATAGAGCACACAAATTGTGGAAAACTTTCAAAATAAATAAACAAAGCATTCTAAAAAACATCAAACATCGAAAAATAATAAATGGTATGGGCAAAAAAAAGGAAATGAAAATAATTCTACAAAAGAATTTTCATTAAACTCAGCAAAGCATATTGAATAATCAGTTTAATAATATTAAAGATTATATTATACTATACAAACAATATTAGCAAAAAAGTTTTTGGGGAAAAACAAAAACAAAAAAAAGTGAACCAAACTAAAGTCAAATCAATTAATGCAAATCATTAAATCAGTTTAATATAATTAAATTTCCCCAATATTGCATATGCTAATTACGAAAATTAATTGCAAAAAATAAATCAAAATAAATATGCAAGAAATTCTCATAAAATTCAGCAAATATCGTTCTAAACTAAAGTCTAATAAAAATGGTTTATTATCCATAAAATTCAATTAAGCTAAAGTTAAATCAATTAATGCAAATCTTCTGCTATAAAACACTTTAATATCATAAAATTGCCACCAAAAAACATATGCTAATTACCAAATTTATTAGCATTTAAATAGCGGAAAAAATGTAAAATAAATATTCAAGAAATTTGAATAAAATTCAGCTAAAATCTCTCTAAACTAAAGTCAACTAAAAATGGTTTATTATCTGCATATAAATATTCCCCCCACATTATAAGTGCTTTTTGTATTAAAATTAGGTCAAAACTTCAAGAGGAATTAATTACTACATTTTGGGAAATTGAAATTGTGTTCACAAAATATTAAGAGCGTAATTAATTGCCTGTTGGGTAGATCAAAGTATCAATACTTGAGGCATCTCTCTCACAAAAATATCTGTTTGATTGGCGTTTGGCCTTTAAACGCTCGCTTTATCAGGCAATTCAAGTGCCGTTTTATTGGGCGTATCTTTGTTTTTTTTTTCACAAAAGGAGGAGGAGGAGGTGGAAAAGGAGGTTAGAAGGGGGCGTGCACAGTTGTCCTTGAGAGGAGGAGCGTGGCAAGCGCCACAATTTTGGGACAAGTTAATTAAGTATGCAAATGTTTTTGTCTGTCTTGCTATCGCGCTTCCCTTCTCTCTATCTCTCTCTCTCTCTCTCTCTCTCGCTTTCTCTCACTTTCTCTGTGTCTGTGTTGTTCGCTTTGAGCTGAGGCCATGGTAAAAAGGATTAAGTGGAGTCCTTTTTCTAGGCTCATTTAATTGCTTTTATGCGCGGTAGATAAACAAGTGCCCGAAATATCATCTAGCATACTTTGCCACGCCCCCCATTCCCTAAGCTCACAAACGCTTAACTCTAGTTACAAGTAGCAAAAACACTTTTGTGTCTGTGTCTGTGCCTTTGTCTTTGTCTCTTGTCTCTGGTCTTTGTCTTCGTCTACGTCTACGTTTTTGTGTCTTGCTTTTGGGGCTTTGTGAGTTGTCGCAGCTCATTTGCAAAATTCATAAATAAAAGCGTGCGATAAGCAAAGTGTTGAACGACAAGAACAATACCCGGGCAAATTTACAACCCCAACGATATGCCGCATTTGAAATGGGGAATGAATTGCTGGGTATCGCTGGGACACAGATTGCACAGATTTTAAGTTTATAAATGCAAATTATAAACTGGCTGAAGGCATAACAACTTTCGATTGGCATTTCATTATGAGCGTGCCATAAATAAACTCGATTTGCCATATCGATTGCCATATCGCCAGCGACTTGGACTCCGAGCCTTGGGCCATGCTATCAGGAGCAGGCTGTCCGCTTCAACAAGATGTGGAGACGACGACGACGACGACGACGATGGCAAAAGTTAGCTAGCAAATCTTTGGGCCATAAATAAAGCCCCGGCCACTGTGGCAAACATTTTATTACCTTTTGCAAAGTTCTTTGGCACACACACACACACAGGGAATGGGGAGAGAATGAAAGGGAAGGCTGGCAGGTTGGGAAATAAATAAATAAATATAATAAAATACAAATAAAATTTATAGAGCCAAGTCAGCAGGCAAGCGGCAAATAATTGAGCAGTCGCAGCCAAATGCTTTACGAGTCTCATAATTCTTTTTTATGTTGAAATTAAATTTAATTTGTCAGCCAAAAGGTAATTGCGAAATGCTTCAACTTCTGCTCTGCGTCTCTCTCTCTCTCTCGTATCTCTTGACGGCTGTCTGCTGTCTGTCCTCATTCCCATCATCATCCTCATCATCATCATCATCGTCATCATCCATGCTTGTTGTTGTTGTTGTCGTTGTCCCATACCAATTATCCTGCTCATCCTTGTCATCGTCAGCGCGTCACATTAAAAACGCAAACTGTTTAAAACTCATTTTTGACTTGCTGGATTCAAACTTTTGCGCCAAAGTTGCCACGAAGGAAGGAAGGACACTCCCGGCACTGCGCTGATTTCCTTTTAATTATCATAATTATGCGTTGAATCGCAATTTGTGCCCAACTATGACAGCAACCAGCTCCTTCTATCTCCCTTCCGCTCTCTCTTCTCTTAATCCAATGCCAGTTTTCTCTACCCCCCACTCTCACATCACGTTGTCATTGCTAATGACAACAGACGTCGCCTCTCCATAAACCGTAAACCGAAGACCGACAATCGGCGACCGGAGACCGGAGATGGCACAACCTCAACACACACACACATTTTGGGTGTGCATTCTGTGCTCTTCTTGCTCTTGTTCTGCTTCGGTTTGCCCAATTAGACTGGCAATCGTTTAGCTCATGCGCTGCTTTCCAACCCATTAGATAACTTTTCATTTGTTTCACTTTTTTTGTTTTCCTTCATAATTTATGTGCTGACATCGCCAAACTATTTCCGAAACATTTCAAACAGCGGAAAGAGAATGCTGGGAATTCCCCACGTTTAATTGGAATTTGGATTAACCACGCAGTGGTTAATACTTAATAGATTAAACCACTATTGCTACACATTGGAAATTCGATAAATGTCGAAAAGTTTGAATTATGCAAATTCATTGATTTGCAAATAATTAAGAGATATTCCATATTAAATAGTAAATTTACGCCACATTATTTCATTTGATAAATAGCGCTTTAGAACGCTTTTAAAATACAAAAAAAAACATAATAATATGTTTTTCAATTAAGTGATGCGAAATTGGTTTATTTTTTATATTATATTATATTTATTTTAAAAGGATTTAGAACTTTATTTGCTCTGACCTTAAAATCAAGTGAGAATGTTAGATTATCCACTACCTATAACCAATGAGACCATATTCTACAAATATACTAAAATATTCCTCAAGAGTACTAAAAATTATGGCTGTCTGTATTTGGTATATTGATATACCACAAAGGTACTAAAATATACCAGTATCATAGTTTGGTATATAATACTATATTCAAATTAGAGTATATTTGATTGCGCCCAGATAAAAATTGTTAAAGTTAGTTCAAAAATTCTTTTCTATTGCATAGAGTTCCTACTGCAATCGGCAATATTTTGCACACTGTTATATAGTTTTATTCCAGCACTATATCAATGTACCAAATATAGACGTTGGTATAATTTTAGTATTTTTGTGGTATATTCCAAACTTAATACCGCACTGTTTTGCTTTTTTACAAAATGGGTATTACAGATTAATATTTATTTTGTAGATAAATAATATTCAAGAAATTCACGGCAACAAAATACAACAATAATATATTTTTAGTATTATATTCAAATAGAAACCGTAATTAATAAAATTTTTAAAAATTCAAAGCTGAGTTAAACAGCAAAAATAGTACAAAAAATCGAGTAAAAAATAAAGTAATTTATATTCAGAACTGCGAAGAGAAACAAGAGAAACGTCTCTTAATCGCTTTGCATAATGGGTAATAACTGCCAGTTTGAATATCGTAACTTACGATAATGAAATAAGGCGATTAGCGCCTGTCGACTCGGCAAAATGATGGCTTCTCGTGTTAGTTGGAAAAGAGATAAGAACAATTTATGGGCGCGATAAGAAGCTGACCAAGATGTCTACGCAGCGAACAAGAGAACAAGAGAATGGATCAATAAATAAAAGAGCGGCAATAAATTCGCACATGCAAAAAGCGAAGGCAACAAAAAAAAAACGCAAAAAAAAGTTGTGTGGGAAAACGGAAACGACGTGACGATAACGGTAACGGTAACGGTAAAACTGCGATAGTTGCCGATTACTGTTACACTCGCAGCACATCGCTGAAGGCGAAGCGTCGAACACGAATGAGAGAATGACAGAATGACTGAATGATAGTATGGATGGAATGACACTTCGCTTTGAAGTTTTCGAGTCAGCTATGACGACGCGACGTGGCTGAGTTTTAGCCTTTCATTAATAATTGCCAGGCACACACACACACACACACACACACACAGAGAGAGGAGGAGAAACTTATGTCATTATGATGGACTTGGTCCCAGATCATTTATAAACTCAACGTTTCCCCCAACCCCAAGCAACTACTCGACAGCTAGCTGGGTGTGTTAGTGTGTGTGTGTTCGACAAACTTTCTTTCATACTACACACAGACTACACTCCCCTGACTACATTCCCTGACCCTCTGCCACATCGTCGGCGCTGTCTCATCAATGTTGCAAATGATTTTGGTTGCAACAAGCCGCTTGGGGGCCATTTTGCAGCTGACCCTTGTCATCTGTTTGCTCTCTGGCTATTCTTATGGCCCTAACACTTTTTCAAACTTCCATTCCAAACTGACCACATTCGACAAACCGAAAGAGAAAGGCACAAGAACAGAGCGAGAGCAAACTACTTTTACTACTTGCAGCAAAATGTTGACAAATATTTGTGCCACACAGTCAGCAGAGCGCACTTTGCATTATTCATGGCGCGGGACTGCAACAAAAGATTAGCCAGCTAATGATTCTATTTAGCAACAAGATTCTTCTTTAACAACTTGCTGCTAAATATATAAGACACTTGATGACTTTTTAAGTGCTCTTAATTATTTTTGTTAGTTTTTTGTTTTTCCAATGTTGTGTAGAGTAATCGAGTTTATTTAGTTGAGTAGAATATTGAAATTTATTAAAAGGTTGGATAATAGATAATAATAAGAAAAATATGAGGTTTGGTCCAAATAAATAAATGTTTTTCCTATGTTGTCATAGTAATATTTTCTTCTTGCTGTACTGGTTCGATACTTAATAAAGAAACTAATTTATAAAAACAAAAAGAAAAATCGTAATATTAATAACAATAATAATAATAATAACAATAATAGAATACAAAATTTTCAAAATTAGATTCTTAACAATTATTACTATAATACATTGTTTGGAAATTTAAACTATTTTCATTAATTCTAAATAATAGAGTGTTCAAGACTATATGATATAATTTTATGTTACTCTTAAATAGATTAACGTGGCTGAAACTAAAATCGTATGAGAAACGTAATACACAATGTTCGAGAAAACTATATTTGCCAAAACGTCAGTAAATATATTAAATATTACTACTTCTTAGGTAACTAGTGAAGTAACAACGAATCTCTTTCACAATATGAGATGATTGCCAATTTGTACGTTGTCTTGACACATAACGTGAATAAAAGTTTTAAGTTTTCATCTAACTGTGGTAAAAGTTAATTTTTAAAAAGGCAGTACTCTATATTAAAATACACGAATTTTACCAAATTTCTTAGTATGCAGGAAAATTACTTTTTTTTTTTTTTGAAAGCTACCTACAAGAAATTTATTTGCCTATGCAATGTTATAAACTTGTAAACTCAAAATTCACTTAATTCAACGTAGTTATTATTATAGTTACATTTACAATTTCTTATTGCAATAAGATGCGCCAAAGCGACAAAGACCTTCAGGCTATTAACGTTGTTGTATACACAAAAAAAACACGTTGACAATAGCAAACTTTAATCAGCGATTATTAAAGTGTCGCATAGTTTGGAAACAGGCTGTATGTTCATATATATCCTGACAAAAACGTCAATTGATGGAGGTTAGGCTAGGCTCATGCTTAGGAAATATGGCCCCAAAAATAAAATGAAATTAATTGCTATGACTGTCGCACAAACACACTCACACTTATGGGTGTATGTGTGTGTGTGTGTGTGCTGTAGTCCATGGTCAGCCGGCAACAGAGGCAACCGAACGTGGCCAAAAACTTTCACCGTAGTGGACACATCATAAATTTCTCTCCCACACACACACTGGGACATAAAGAAAGCGCGGGAGAAGAAGGAGAGCTTAGTGACAACAATTGTGAATTGTGTTAGTGTGTGTGTGTGTGTGTGTGAGTGTGTGTGTGAGTGTGTGTGTTGGGCCATTGTCCACTGCCCTCCACTTATTATGAACATTGTGACTGCTGCTGCTGCTGTAGCTGCAGCTGCTGTCCATGTGCCTTCATTAGCCATTAATGCGAGTTGGCCAATAAAAAGGTGTGACAATTGTCATGGTCAACAACAGCAACAATGACAACAACTGCGAAAAATGTGCGCGTAATTTATATACGTAATGAAGGCAATTTGTGGCTGAACTTTGCGCAGTTTTCTTTCTATTCTTTTTTTGTCTGTGCGTCTGTTGTTGTTATTGCTGATGGCATTCTATTCTAATCCACATTCGGTTTTTTTTTTTTTGGGACATAACATACTGTTGGCCAGGTGCCAAGTGCAGAGCTTTGAATGCGTTTACAGCTCATTAAATGCACATTTCAAGCGGCAGACGACAGCAAAATTCCTAATGATTACTTCAATATTTGCTGCCAGAATCGATCGTCGGCTCTTTTGTCTGGCAAAATCAATTGCAACTCCCTTTTGGCCATTTCGAAGTCTGCGCTTTAAATGCTTGATTACTTTAAGTATTTTGCATATTCACATTGTGCACTTTATTAAATTCCAGCTTATGTTATTCAATTTAAATGCAATTTGACAGCAAAGCCAATTTTATCTTTGCTACTTTGTTAGTCAACTAAACTATTATGCAAATAATTTGCAGCAACTTTAGAAAATTCGTTTCATCATCTCTTTGACATACTTAGAATTTCATTTTTTTTGTTTTATGCATTTAATTTTATCATCTCTTTGACTCACTTAGAATTTCATTTATTTTTTGTTTTTTTTTTTGCTTGTTTTATGCATTTAATTTTATCATCTCTTTGACTCACTTAGAATATAATTTGTTTTTTTTTTTTTGCTTTTCATTTTATTAACTCTTTGACATACTTAGCATTTAATTCATTTTTTTACCTCATTTTAAAATGAAAATGCAATCGAAGTTAAGATTTAATTCTCACTTTAACTTATTAAGACTTTGTCAAGCTGTTCTTTTTGTAGTTATTATAAAAAAAAAATTCTTCCTTTTTTGCTATGCTTTCAATTTAATTAAAAGTTTTTCACAATTTTCAAATAATTTACTAAGCAAAAAACGTTGAAGGTCTTTGCTGTCATTGCCTAATCAATAGTTAGTATTAATTTGAATTGTAGCTAACCTTTTTAAATAAATAAAATTTTAAATTAAACATTAACCCGGATATTCTCTTAATTTGTTTTATTAATACTTATTTAAACTGTATTTGCTATTTTTAATAATTTCTCTCCTTCTTTAATTCGATTAAATATAAAGTTTGTTTTTCCTTCAATATTAATAATGAACATGAACTTAGCTATATTCTCAATTGATTTTTTCCAACATTTTTTAAACTCTTACTTTTTGTCGTTGCATTTTTCCATCCTTTCGAACACTTTAATTTTTATTTAAGGTTTTTTCGAAGTTTGTAAAATAAATTTATAAGTATTTAAGTGGAATATGAAATTCAATATTAATTTAGATTTATTGGGTATCTATGTATATGTATATGAAAATTAATTTCTTCTCTCTTTTCAATACTTTTAAAGTAAGTTAAAAAAGACATTTTAAGTTAAACATTATGTCATTAGTATTCTTAATTTAATATGTTTATTGTGGTTTTTCTTGTCGTTGCATTTTTATCTTTCTTTCCGAAACTTTTTATTTTATTTTAATATTTGTCTCAATTCAAATTATAAATGAATTCAGCTTTATTCCCAAATTAATTTATTGTCACTTTTTGTTGTCTTTATAGTCACCTTAAGATTATGGAAGTACAAAAATTCGCTAAAGAAATTTGTTTGTCAAATGAATCACTTTTCCTTTTCCTTCTTTTTATGCAGTTTTCTCTACATTTTCAAATCCAAGTCGATAATTTCTTGTAGACGTCATGCAAATGTATTTTTCTGCGGTTTTTATAGAAAAACAAAAAAAAAAAAAGACTCACAGCTTTAATTGTTATTTTCTGTGATTATTCTTTCTTCGAATTGGTTTTCATTTTCATTTCTTGCATTGTTTTTGCGAGTGTGTGTGTTTGTGTGTGTGTGTGTGTGTGTTTGTGGTAAGCGAAAATAAAGTCTTTGGTGAAAATGAAGCCGAAAGCGAAGTATCTATGGCAGCTGGATCGGCACGATATGAGAGTTTATGTGGCGGGCGGACAATTGAAATGTTGGCAAACTTATCTCGCACACGCACACAAGCCACAGACAGACCCACAGAGAGCGAGAGAGAGCATGAAAGAGAGAGAAAGCAGCTGTGCCTGAGGCATTGTAGTATACATATATAAAGCGGGCAAAAGGCAAAATCCAATTAAGTACTCAACCCACGACTTGAAAAATTAAAGACCAAATGCAACATTTGTGTTGCGAGCAAGTTTCTCAATTGTTTTCCAACTGCGATTTCCTCTGCTACCGCTTCTCTATGTGTGCGTGTGTGTGGGTGTGTGTGTGTGTGTGGTTTGAATTGTTTGTTTGGAGGAGCATAAAACGCCAAGAGGGCCAAGAGCAAGCAAGCAAGCACACTACTGACGGACTAACTGACAACAATGTGTGCTGCCTGGCATCCTTTGCCTTCGCCTCCTCCTGCTTCTCAATTCTCAAGGACATGCCGCTTGCTGCATTTGATGTTCGCATTTTTGATGCTAACCCGATGATGTTGCCAAGTACTTTTTTTGTGTGTGCAGCAGCATTCTTGTGTTTGCTGCCAACTATTTGCGATAATTGCATATTTACCTCGAGGTCCAGCTGCAACCGTGCATCGTCATCATCGTCATCATCATCATCGTCATCATCATTGTCGAACACTGCAAACAATGTCCACTTCAAGCGCATGGCTAAGAAAAGCCTTAAGGCATGAGGAATGTTGTTTGTTTATATGTTTGTTTCTTTCATTCTTTCTTTATTATGTTAAGCAACAATTTCTGCGCAAGAAGTTGCAAAACAATTAGTGAGTGCAAAACAATTTCGCACAGTGTTTCCTTTGGTCAGTGGCCAGTGAAAGCCGTAAAATGCAATCAGAATGCTTCCACAATGCGGTTGTGTCTGCATGTGAAGCGTATCTCAAAATGTCTCCTTTGAGAGTGTCCCAAGAGGGGGGAGGGGGGGAGGGAAACATATTTCATTGCTTGCCATGGCATATTTATCTAAAGACAAGCGAAACGAACTGAGTATTTTTCCAGGTGCCAGGCAGACAGACAGACAGACAGCTTAGTTAGTCGCTTGCCACATTGATTGCTTGCATGTCCACAACATATATTGAGAACATACTTGTATAATATATATATCTCACTCAATTGATGGTAATCGGGTTAAGGGTTTAGTTTGCTGCACTGACTGCAAATATAACGCTGAGCAATTAAAAAACTTTCGCGCAACTCTATAAATAATTTATTTGCTAATAAATGGTTTAGTTTCTCTGCACGTTTCGATATCTAACAGTGTTGTTTTAAAGTAATTGTTCTCGAAAAATGAAGGTATTGAAAACAAGTAAGAGAGCTGCAGTCGAGTGTGCTCGACTGTGAGATATGTGCTATCCATTTTGAATAAAAACAAACCATAACTTAAAATATACTAAGACTAATACCTCAAACCTCAAAACTACTACAAATATTCGAAAGAATAAATTTGGTATATTTTTATATATAGTACGACATTCAAAATATACCGTAGAGTACAAAATATATTAAAATATACCATTAAAGTGGGTATACATTACAAATTATTTTAATTGTTTATACCGCACTGTTTTGTTTTTCATTTCAAAAAGAGTAACGGATATCAAAGTGCAAAAGTTAAGAAACAATTGCAAATAAAATAATTAAATTCATATTAAAATAAGCTTTAAACCATTTTTAAATAAAAATAATTTAATAAAATTAAATAATCAAACATTGTTTGTTTTTTTCCCTTATTTATTGATAGCACTCTTTACAAATTGCAAACAAAATACTCTGCTGGTTTTATGTTACAATTTGTTTGATATTTATTTATTGCAATGATGATTGAGAAAAAGTTGATATGCAAAAACATTTGGTATTTAATGATACTTTAAATATAACAATCAAATGATTATATAAATTTTACAAAATTGTGTTTTCAAGCATTTTCTTAAAGCTGCCCAACATAAGTTGCATTTTTCATAGAGTTATTCATTATTAAGTCATGCTTTCTTTTGGTGGTAATAACTTTATTTACAGTTAAGATTGTTCAAAGGAATTTCAATTATCATCACATTCTAACTCGAATGATTTCAATTTACTAATCAAGCCTTATGAATTAGAGCATTATCTTCTTTCAATTTATTTGAAATAAAGAACACATGTTTAACTATACACGTATTGAAAGCATTGAACTAACCAATTCAATGAATGCTTTTAAATTAAAGTTATTTTTGCTATTCATAAATGATCAATGAGATCGATTACCAGCAGCTTACTCTGTCAATTCCTGACAGTATTAAATTCATAGTCTTTATCAGTATACTTAATACCAATCACAATAATATAGTGATATTATGAGGCATACTCGAAACTTGCAACTTAAATCGGGTCATCTGCCAGCTGAAATATAAAACATTGCCATGCTAGCTAGAGAACTTGTGAGATTAAATATTACCTTTTTTTTCTTGCAAAATTGTTGCCAGTGCAGTCATCTGAATATATTATTTACAACTGTGGAAGCACTGATTACAGAATATACCCTAGATCAGCAAGAAATATATTTCATACCAAGCTTGCGTATACTTAATATTATACAAAGTTTGCTGTAACTACAAATATTTGCTGCTTGCTGCTACAAGTATTCGACCATTAATTACAGGGCATCTTTTTGTTGAGCATGCACAAAATGGAAGCTGTTGCTTTTGCATAAAACTTTAAACATGAATTCTAATGAATTGTTAAACATGCTGCTGATGAAAATATTGCACTCCAAAAGCCAAAGCAAAAGCAAATTCAGTATTAAGTGTAATGGTTAAATAAAATAAGTTTAGCATATTCGAGTAGACGAAATGGATGCAAGTAAAGTAAAGAAGTAAAAGCTGAGCACGAGAAGACAGAGCGAAAAACTGAAATGGCGACGCAGCGGAAGCGGAAGCGGAAAGCATCCTCGTTAACTGTTGTAAGGGTTATATGGACGTAGTTAAAATTTAAGTGTGCGGGTACTAAAAAATGTTGAGTACAAAATCACATAATTTACAACTTGTGCTGCCCACAAAACCAGAGACAGCTGTAAAAATATCATCCTATTGCGAGCCAGAAAGTTGACACGCCACGCAGATATCACTTTAAATACATAAAATACATAATTTACTCGAACATAAATCGAATTAACAAATTGCAAATCTCAATTATGCGAAAATAAAGTTGAAATGCTTTTCAAGTCTATCATGCCACCTGCCATATTTTGTATGCAGGGTATTGAGAGCATAGTTTGTGTGCTACAACATTTCAGCGTATACTTAATTTCATCATCTATCAACATTGAAGTGGAGCTGCTGCTACTGCTGCTGTATGAGTCAGTGCCAGAGTTATGACTGTATATACATATGTACATAAAAAAGATTTAGTTTTAATTACAAGCGCGAATGGCCCGTGGCTGTTGCTCCATCGATGTGCTGGCCAAAAGATTTCTGTGTGTGTGTGTGCAATCATTTCAATTAGCAGTTTTGTACTTTTGCACACGCTATACAAAATCCTATTACCTAGCTTCTTCCTATCTTCCAATCTACCTTGCTTCTCCACATCGACCTCATCTCCGTCTTCGTCTCTGTCTCTGTCTTTGTCTCTATCTCCCTCTCGTTTTCGCATGCTAACGAACATGCAAGTGCATATAAATTTTTAATTCAATTTCTACACAAACACAGAGCATAAACTTGCTCTTGTTGCTGTTGTTGTTGTTACTGGGTGTGTAAGCACTTCTGGGATCAAAGCCCCAAATAAAATTCACAAAAAAATAAGTGAACGCAAATAAAAGCGAGCTTGCGCGACTACAAAATACGCTGTTTAGCGAATACTTAACAAAAAACAATTCGATGGGCATGTAAAACAATGAGCAATAGATGGCGCTTTTAGCGATTGCATATTTTTTTGCGTGCAATATGGCGGCAAGCAATTAACAACACGCTAGCAGCTGATAGATGGCGCCAGTGAACTACTTTAAGGCGAAGCTATTCATTATTTGAAGAAAT
Organism: Drosophila niveifrons; assembly: GCA_035046325.1. Lineage (NCBI taxonomy): Eukaryota > Metazoa > Arthropoda > Insecta > Diptera > Drosophilidae > Drosophila > Drosophila niveifrons. The sequence continues at coordinate 5,907,240 of JAWNOC010000062.1, read as the reverse complement.
TTAAATTAACTGGAAAGCTTGTTGTAGAAACTGTTAGGCAATACCCAATGTTTACAGGGTATCATTGTGGTGTGCTGTACTGTGAGGCACTTGAGCGTGTTCGAAGCAAATGGGCGTGGCAACACCGCAGCTGTTGGAAAGTGTCCAAGTGCCAAAGCGAATTCAGTGAGTTCTGCTAACTAAATATGCATGTAAATTGCCTGGCCCTGAACCAAAGCCCAAGTTGAGTTACTTCCAAGCCGACTGCGCTCCCTCCCTCTCTCCATCATCTCTCTCTCCCTCATGCTCTCTCTCTCTCCGGTTGCCCTCTAGCCAAAGCAGCTGCACATGTAAAATGCATTAAAATAGTTTTACTGCAGTTATGTGCACTCAGTCATGTTGTGCCAGTTGTTGTTGCATGTGTGTGTGTGTGTGTGTCTGAGTGTGTGTGTGAATTTTAGCCTTAATTTCATTGGCGTTCGCTTGTCAATTAAGCGCATCAAGGACGACGTGACGCGCCCTCCACTTCATCCCTTCCGCCTCCGCCACCGCCTCCGTCTCTGACTTCGCCTTGTTTTCGCCACACGCCTTCCACAAAATGCAATTCGAAATTCGCGCTTGATTGCGCTGAATACTGAACGCTGAATGTGGGGAAAAGTGAAAAGTGAAAGCTGCCACTGCCAGAACATCAATTGCCGGCTTTTGTCCCCCAATTTTGTTGGTGTTTTTTTTTTTTTGGCAAACTTTTGTGCCTTCCCTCGGATTTGATTGGCAATTTTATTTTAGTTCTTCACATTGTTGGCTTGTGGCATTCTTTTTGTTTTTGTGCGCTGCTCGCTTGGCAAAATCAATAGATGTTATCTCCGCAAATAAAACAAAGAGAAACTCATTAAAACGTCCTCAAGGCAACACAAGAATAAAAATGCAATTTTTCAGTTAGCTAGCGCCATAAACTACTTAGACAAACAAGTCAACAACAACAGAAGCAACAACAAAAGAGGTTAAAGCATCATTATTCTCATCTGCATTCTCCCCCCTCCCCCATCAAGAACATCAACATCATCATCATCATCAGCATCATCAATTTCAGTTCTATCAAGTCAAAGATGAAACTCATTCGTTAGACTAACGAACGTTGACAAATGGCAGCTAAATAGATGCTTATAGATACCCTTCAAGCAAACAAATGTACTGTTAAGTCAGTGTAGGGTATCTACTAGTCGGATACACTCAAGTCTTACTACGCATATTTGATTATGAACAAAATGTTCAATTACATTGAGTTGGCCCTAAGTCGAATACCAGGAATGGGTGCAGCAAAGGTCATTTGGCAAATTATGGACAATGAATGAAAATGGAAAGCAGCAAATAGAAAACAGAAAATGCTAAATGGAAAATATTGAGAATACACGCAAGCACTTTGTAGTAGCATTCTAGCTACAATCTGAGCTACATACAAGTTCCATCAAGAAGCCATTAGCACTTCGAATGCGTCGACAACCCAAATGAATCATCACACTCGTATAAATCATTAGCGGTTTTTGAAGTACGGGTAACAAATTTGCTAATAATGGCAATTAATCAACAACTTTGGAATACAAAAAAAAAAACAAGCAAATTTATTCATAGCTTTATACTATGTATGATGTGTAATGACCTTTTAAGGAATATCGAAATTAAAGTTGTTATATTAAATATACTCGTACAAGAATATTTAATTGGAAGCATAAGAATCATTATTATATACTTTAACTTTTAAAGGAATACAACTTGACGTATACTTAATGTGTGCAAAGTTACTCCAGTATGAAACGTATACTTAATATTTAATATGAATGTATACTTCTATTAATTCTTAATATTTTTTATGACTATTTTCGGGAATAAAGGAACGTATACTTAATATTTTATATGCATATTTTTAGGAATAAAAAACGTATACTCAATCAATGTTATAGCGTTTACTTATTTTCTTTAGATAGATGTATTGTTAATAAAAAAATCTTTATTTTGAACATTTTTATGAGTAAAGGAAAGTATAATAATATAAGGAATATAATATATATAATATTATACATGGGTTTTTTATTAAATACAAAACGTATACTTTATATTTTATATGCATTATTCAATAGGAGTAAAAAACGTATGCTTAATATTTAGCTGGCATATTTTTGGGCAAGCGAATAATAATACTTCAATTGCATATTTGTAGGAAGGAAGAAACATACACTTAATATTTAATATGCATATTTTTAGGAACAAAAAACGTATACTCGATCTTAATTATTGTTATTGTTATATATTTACTTATTGTCTTTAGATAGATATATTGTAAATATAAAAAATCTGTATTTTTTTTTTTGGATTTAAGGATCATATATTTAACACGCATATTCTTAGAAATATAATATATAGATTTTTGATTTTTATAAAATACAAAACGTATACTTAATATTTTATATGCATTACATATAATATGCCTATTATTGGAAAAGCAAATAATATTATAACAAATATATATTTTTAGGAAGAAACTTATACTTAATATGGAAAATTAATATATTTATGGAACAAAATGCACTTTTACAGTTCAATTATATTATTCAAAATTTGTAATTGAATATTTTGTGTGTTTTTGTGCTTTGCAGGAATTGGTGGCCATATCTCCAGAGCGACGCAATTGGCGTGGCATATTCATAGCCCTGCTGGTGATCGCCGCCGTCTTCAGCTTGATCATATTCTCGATATTTCTGCTATCGCCTGAGGATGAGGGATTGCGCATTCGGGGTCGACGAATGCTGCCGAGCGACATTCTCAGCAAAAGTTTGCAGTGGAAGCCCTTCAACGGCACCTGGAGCAATGGTAAAACATGCGTTGCCAACACAAATCCAAATTGAAAATAATTGTTAACGTTTGCAGATCACGAACTGGTTTATCGCGATCCAACGGGCGGCCTATCGATACTCAATATGGCCGATTATACGACGCGCATTCTTATGACCAATTCCACATTTGTAAGTTAAATGCTCGAATTAAAATAAAACAGTTTATAGCTTTGCTCTCTCTCCTTAGCGCCAATTGAATGCGGAATCATTTCTGGTGGCGCCAGATCAAAAATACGTCTTGCTGCAATCGGACAGCAATGCCGAAGGTTCAAGGTAAGCAGCTGTCTTTACATTCCATACAGAACTCCAACACTTCGTTTCTCGGCTTTACACAGACACCACGTTTATGAGGTGCAAACGGCCAACACATTCCCCTTGGGACCAACGGAGAACATTGCCGAGGCGCCGCGTCTGCAGCACGTTGTCTGGGCACCGATCAATCCGCCACCACCGCCGTCGACGCCTTCGACGGCTGGCCAAGCACCGTCCACAACGACGATGACGCCGCTGCCCAGCGGCAGCATCATCCTCAATAGTCTGGCTGGCGCTGCAGCTGGCGGTGCTGGCAAATCGCCGCCCACAACCAGCGCCACAGGGAGTGGCAGTGAGCACGGCAGTCAGGCGAATGCTGGCACAAATGGTGGCGCCTCAAAGGGTGCCTACTCTCTCAATCAGGCCATCGCATTTGTGCATCACAACGACATCTATTACAAGCCAAAGGTGCAGGGCGAACTTGTCTGTCGCATCACACAGACGGGCGCAGCGGGTCTCTTCTACAATGGTGTTCCGGATTGGACCTACGAGAATGTGCCGGAGCTGGAGAGCCGAAGAAGCAGCATTGCTTTCTCGCCGGACAGTCATTTTCTTGCCTTCTTGAGTTTCAACGATAGCGAAGTCAACGAATACAAGTGAGTTGTCTGTTTTGAGGGGCTACAGGGTATCACATTTTTCAATAAACACATTTAAGTGCTATTGAAATACTTCTAAAGTAAGCACACGCTTTACCTAAAGCTATAATTAACTCATTTTGCACTACAGGGTATCTGCTAGTCGATCACATTTAAAAAAAAAGGTATTTGAGTGAAGTTTAAATACTTCTGAAGTAAGCACACGCTTTACCCCAAGCTATAATTAACTCTTTTCGCACTACAAGGTATCTGCTAGTCGATCACATTTAAAGCATTTTAAAAAACATATTTGAGTGCAATTGAAATACTTCTAAAGTAAATACACGCTTTACCCCAAGCTATAATTAACTCTTTTCGCACTACAAGGTATCTGATAGTCGATCACATTTAAAAAAAAAACATATTTGAGTGCAGTTAAAATACCTTAAAAGTTAGTACACGCTCTTCCCTTAGCTATAATTAACTCATTTCGCACTACAGGGTATCTGCTAGTCGATCACATTTTTCAAAAAACACATTTGAGTGCAGTTGAAATACTTCCAAAGTAAATACACGCTCTTCCTTAAGCTATAATTAACTCGTTTTGCACTACAGGGTACCCACCAGTCAATCACATTCCATATTTACACTTTTGAGTAAAATTGAAATGGTTCTGAAGAAAACATCCACTCTTCCACAAGCTATACAAAACTTTAGAATGCAGTTAGAGTATCTTCGATGAAACCAGTTATAAACTCATTTCGCACTACAGGGTATCTTCTAGTCAATCATATTCCAAAAAAAAACAAGTTTTAGTGTAATATTTTAGAATATATATCGTAAATAGCAAAAGCTCTACAGAAGTCAAAGAAGATGTTACTTTCTTTTTAATTAAAAACGAACTTCTAGTGGAGCAAAATTCACTCAGATTGAAGTCGACAATAACTTTTAATTTTTGCCCAATGAGTAAATATCATACACGACCTTAAAGTCATAGTAAAGGGTCTATGCAAGTCCATAGAGCTGTGGTTACTTTTACAAAGTTGTACAGCTATTAACTCAGAATCTCTCTCTCTGTTAACCCAATAGATACACCTGGATGGGCGATGACATCAAGTACCCGGCGGTGCTGAGTCAACGCTACCCCAAGGCTGGCGCACGTAATCCCAACGTGACGGTGAACGTGGTCAATCTGGCGGTGACCAAATACATGTTCCCCACACAAATCAAACTGCCCGCCGAGCTGGGCAATGGCAGCTATGTGGGCGGCTTAACCTGGGCCTCGCCCATCGATCTGTCGGTGACGGTAACAAATCGGGATCAGACCAAAGCGACAACGGTGATCTGTCGGGCGCCGCACTTTCACTGTCAGGTGGTGCACACCGAGGTGACCATCAACGATGGCTGGGTGCTGCCTGCCGAGCGACCCATATTCTCGGCTCGGATCGCTGCCCAGCTGCGCAGTGCCGGCGTTCTGCGTCCGGATGCCGATGGCGGCGGAGGCGCAGCGACGTTTGCGGATAGCCAGGCGAATGTGACGAATGGTCAGACGACATACGAGATCTCCAACGGCGGGTATCTGCTCAAGCGATTGCCTGTGCGCGACGGCGAGCATGGACACTATCGTCATGTGGTGTTCATCTCTTCGCTGGATCGACGTCCGGTGCCCTTGACCATGGGTCGGTTTGAGGTCACTGAAATTGTGGGCTGGGATGAGGGACATGAGATTGTTTACTTTATGGCTGCTCCTGAGAAGCGGCCGGGCGAACGGCACCTCTACAAGATCAGCCTTAAACTAAACGTCACCGAATCAAATCGCACGTACATCACATCGACGCAACCCACTTGCCTCACCTGCGACAACACCGAGGCCACCTATCGCCTGCATCGGGCACGCAGCACCAATGCCGCCGAATGGCAACGTGGCGAACGCTGGGAGGACATTGTGGCGCGTCTGGAGCCCGACGATTGCATCTACGATATACCCAAGAATTGTCTGTACAATCGTGTGCAATTCAGTCGCGACTATAGCTACTATGTGCAGGAGTGTCTGGGACCCGAGGCGCCTAGCGTTTATCTCATCGAGACGGCCAGCAATGACAAGATCTTTGTGCTCAATGCTGGGGATGTGCTGCGGCATCGTCTCTCCCAGCTAGCGATTCCACAGATGCGCACTTTCAGTGTGGAGATTCGGCATGGATTCCATGCCCAAGTGCGGCTCTTTTTGCCGCCCGGCATGCGCGAGGAGGAGGAGGTCGCCTTTCCCCTGGTGCTGCATGTGTAAGTACTCAGCGAGCCTTTCCATTATTAATGCTAGCCCTAGCTTAAGGTTTAATTTCCAGAACGTTTGGTTTGAGACTTGGCTCGCTTCAAAAGTTTAGTTTGCAACCTTAGCTAAAAATTTCCTAAGCAGAGCTTTAACGGTTTTAATATTAAATGCGTTTATTATTTTTTCGGTGATCAAATTTTAATATTTTTAAATTTGTATACATTTCCTAATCATGTCTTAAAGATGGTTTAGAATTCGTTTCTTATGGTTTTGTAATTAATTTTTAGAAAATATTAATTTAACAGCCTTATCTAATCGAATTGGGAATGTTACTTTTTTTATTATTCATTGCTTGAGTAGTAAAGGTCTAAGAGAAAATTTCAGCTATGATAATTAATATATCTAATACGTATACTTAATTTTGTGTATATAAGTTGTTGAATTTTGAACATTAATTGATTAAATTGTTTTATGAACCAAATCTTTTAGTATTCCCTTGATTCGAGTCTGTTTCGGTTTGTGATCTATTTGAAAGGTTCGGTTTCTTAATAAAACTAAATTTCAAATCGATTCGGTTCTTAAACCTTTTTGTCAGATTCATTACAAATGAATAAGAAGAAAAACACTTTCCTAGGTTTTCAATTAGACATTAATATTTTAATACAATTATGCACTTCCATTGATACAGCGACGCCTCGCCGGGTTCGCAGCTGGTGACGGAGCGTTTCCAGGTGGATTGGAACTGGTATTTGTGCAGTCAACGCAGCTTTATTGTGGCTCAGATCGATGGGCGAGGCAGCGGCTATCAAGGCGAACTATTGCGCACTCAAGTGCATGGCAAACTCGGCACCGTTGAGGTCGAAGATCAGCTGGGCGTGCTCACGTAAGCGATGCTCCCATTAAGGTCCCATATATTTGTTATATCATAAACAAAATCTATTTTGTTTTTGACAGTTATTTGCGCGATAATCTCAAGTTTATTGATCCGCTGCGCATCTGCGCCTTTGGCTGGGGCTATGGCGGCTATGCGTCCGCCATGATGCTCATCGATGACTCGCAGCAGGTGCTGCAATGTGCCGTCTCGATTAATCCCATTGTCAGCTTTGGCTATCACTGTGAGTAGCTTGAGAGCACTTGGTATCTGATCTTCTATAATCACTTCTCTCACTCGTTGTAGACTCGTTCTTCACGGAGCGATATATACCGCTGAAGGGCGACTATTTGCGGGCGCTACAGGAGGCAGATCTCACAATGAAGGCGGGCAACATCAAGGGACGCAATCTGATGCTGATGCACGGCACGGCGGATACGCTGGTGCATCAGGAGCATACGCTGATGCTGGTGCGCGCCCTTGTCGATCAGCAGGTGAAGTTCCGGCATCAAGTGTATCCGGATGAGGATCATGCGATTACCAGATCGCTGAGTCATGTGTACAAGACAATGGAATGGTATTTCGATGAATGCTTTGGACCCGTCGATGACAACGAGTGGGATCCCACGGGTCTATTTGTGTTTAAACAATAATTAAGACCCCCCTACGATCCTTATGACGAGGATCCGTTGGCCAATCAGCTCATCGACATTGACATCGATCCCGGTGATCGTCACAATCAAACGACATCAATCATTGGCACTGCAACCGCCACAACAACGGCGCTATCCGCACTCGATGAACTGGACAACAGCCTCCAGGCATTGGATCTCATGACGTCATCGGCAATGACACTAAGCAAGGTCTCCAATAAGCTGTGCAATTACAGCAGCAAGCGAAAGCTGCAGCAGACGGAGACAACGCTGGCCAAAAAGATGCGCATCCTTCAGCATTAGAATGTACGTTTTTAAGTGTGTGTGTGTGTTTGAGTGTGTGAATGGCAAAACGTGTGCATTTCGGTGTGAATATGTAGAATGCATGCAAAAGTGTGACTGTGGCTTTAAGTTATTCGTTCACTTTTTTGTTGGTATTTTTTTTAAAAAGGTATTTTCTGAATGTGCGTGTGAAAGCTAGAAAGAAAGAGAGAAAGAGAGAGATGATAATGGGAGGTGCGTTCTATAGGCCAGCAAAGCGAATGTTTATAGCGCAACAACAAAAGCAAGGTGATTCATTTATGCGACTGATTATTAACATATTGTATATTGAAACCAAAAACATACAAGGATCAACACAAATGCTGCTTGTCATGGGTTTTGGAATCGTAGGGGAAACACAAAACGTAAATGTTTCGAAACAAGAAACATTAACCACAACACAACAACAACAACAACAAATGTCACAAACAATGATAGTATAATTATAATTATTATAATAATTAAGGTACAGTATGGGTACTTGTGTATTTCGTTTATGCCTCATATATAATTGTTATGGAAATAATTTAATTTATATACTATGTGTACGAGTATGTGTGTATGTATGTGTTCTGTGTTATAGATTTGTTTAGATCGATATTAATAATATAATACTATTATGCGTAACTGCATACATACATTGCATATATAGTTATGTACACACATAAATATATATACATATATACCACATACATATAAATTTGACTGAGCCGACTTTTTTTTGTATATATTAATAATTAAAATTTTAAAACACAAACACACTCCAATTCTCATTTATGTCCAATTACAACAGAAATACAAATCATTTTTCGGCAAGCCGAATATTAAATACCCTTGCGCAGCATATGATTACCTAAATAAGAAGAGATAATATTCTTATGAATTTTATCTGCCATGGTAAACAAAAAAAACTCGTGCATAATGTTTTAAATAGAATGCTAGCAACAATTTAAGTGTAGCCAAAAAAAAACTATCATAAAAATAGCAATAGACATTAAAAACAAAAAATGAAAACATTTAATAACTAACTAAACTGAAATGCTTGAAAATATAACAATAAAAAAGCAAAAACCAAATATAAATTGATGAGATTGTTCAGCAGCCACAGACATAAAACTTAGAAACCTTCCAAATGATTATTAATCATCATAATCATGATCAACGTTCGTTTGCAGCTTCAAAAGTCTGGCAACGCCAGAGCAACATAAATCGGACGTTGCGTTTGAAAATTCACATGAATGTTAGGGCCAAACTCGATTGAAATAGAATTTGATTGATTGAAATAGAATTTGTGCCACACAGAAAAGCCAAAAGAAACCCTTGCAAAAACACAAAATAAAAGAACCAGAGAAAATAAATTGATTGGAATCTGTCCAACCGGGACATCTACCTACTAATTAACCCGAGTAGTGTTTTCCAAAGTATAACAGTACATTATATATAGTTATTAATTGTTGTGGCCCAAGCCAAAAAAAAGAAAAAATACGAATCGAAAAATAAATGAAAATTATGAGATCGGTATGTGTGCTATAGAGGAAACCCCCACTTCAAAAACAATGGGGATAAAACTTTTTTTTTAGGTTTTTTTACATTAACTTTAACTAATTACGATACGAGTGTGCATGTGAAAATTGAAGTAAGTGACAACCAAAATGAAATTAATAAATACAAAAGAATGCATACTATAAATAAGTGTTAAATGTTGCGTCAATAATGCCCTAAGAAGTGGCAAATTTTTATTGTAGAGTAACTGTGCGGCTGGTTTTGAAATTCCAGAAAACAATAAGTAACTCTGAAACCAAAAAATATATATAGATACATACATATATATAAATAAAACAAAATCCCAAAATATTAAAAAACAAAAACAAAAAATAGTCAAGCTTTAAATGTTGTACACGGCTGATGCAGATGCAAAACATGAGAAAGATAATTGATATCCTAACTAAAAACAAAACTAAGAACTTATAAACGAAGTCAAAGAACAGCTCTAATTGTTGAGCCTGCAGCTCTTAATAAATGTTAAACTAAACTATAAAAACAAAACGAGATGAGGGATTACAAAATCGAAATACATATTTATAAATGTAATGTTTAAAACAAAATCTAATAACAAACAAAAAACTATATACATAGCATTTTATGTGTGTATGTTATGTGCATACAGCAACGATATATATGTATATATATGTATATCTGCATGTGCTAAATGTAACAGAACAATGATGAGATATATGTATATGTGTATGTATCCAAGTTATATTCATGCATACATATTCATAGGAACATACTATGACATAATTCAAACACGACCGAAATATAACAACCATTAAATAAGTACGGTACGTATTTCATGTATTTTCAACTGAAAGAAACCAACATATAGAACAAAACAAAACAGAATAAAATTTAATAATAAATGCTTATGAACGAAACTCATTATTTCCATAAAGTACAAACTAACTGAATTTTAGTTGCCACTTTAAAAGAAACACCAATAAATGCCCAAACCCTTAAAAAAAAAAAACGAAAAGACCAAATAGAGCACAACTGGACACATTTTATGTTGTCATTTGAAAATGACACACCCAACGAAGTTATTTGGTTTCAAGACACTAGACACTTTTGAATAAACAAACACAACAAACAGCAACAACAATAAATACAGAACTAAATACCGAACAAATTGAAACCTGATTCAAATACACACATAATACAGATGTGCTTACATTGAATTTCAGAAATCTAATAAGTATACCAATAATAAATAAACACTACAACAAACAAAAACAACAACAACAGCTAATAATTTAAGAAAATCGAAACAATAAATAAACATGAAATTTTTGTGTGTATGCAAAACAAATAAAAAGTTCCTTCTTTCCTTTTATAAAAGTAAGTATACGTTTAGTATGCCAGTCAAACAGTTTTAAATTCGAATCGCAAGCTTTTTATCGATAATTAGGGCAATCGATAACCAAACGCGGCTGAGCTACAGGCGAGCAGAGAATGCCATAAAATTATTTATACCAAATGTTATGTTTTACACAAAAAAAAATCAAGTGCAGGCCCTATTAAAAAAGAGACGATTTTGTATAATTTTCTAAAATGAATTTAGTATATTTCCAGAATATATTAGTTACCTTTTGTAAATATACTCGCGACTCTTTATTGCATTTAATAAAACGATTTATTTATATTATTATTTAAGCAACAAAAGTCTAATCAGATTAAAATGAGAATTTGTAAGCAATCGTAAACGTTGTCCGTCATAAAAATAAAAAGATACTAACAAGTTCGGAATGAAGTGTGGCCAGCTGACAATTGGGTGGTGGTGTATCTTGGTACATTTTGCATCGCTAATTAGTATTTTTGGGTAATAAAGTTGCGGTCACGCTGATATCTAGTACTGCGTAGCCGTCGCGTGTTCGTATTGCAATTTTTGCTAGCGTTTTTTTTTTTATTTAAAAAACGCAAGTAAATCGAAACCTTAAGACGCTGTATAAGTAGCGTATTGATTGTGTGAGCCAGCAACTGTCAAAACAAATTCAACAATTTGTACTTGCACACGGTAAATGAAAAGAAAAAGCGAATAAATTTCTCGAAAGAACTAATTTGTGAGTTGAGTGCGTGTGAGTGGCTGTGTGTGTGCGTGTGTGTATGTGTACGCATGTAGTAGGCTGGCTGGCTGGCTGACTGCATGGGTGTGTGTGTGTGCGTGTATGTGTATGTGCATAAAAAGGCATAGCAACCAGACAAGCGGACGTTTCCCAAGCAATGAAAGTGAACGAGACGAGACCACTCTAAATTGTGCTTATAAGGACTGCCACAAAATATAGTCGTTGTTGCAAGCGCAACAACAGTTCTCGCCATACATGACAAATGCGTTTTTCGGCGGGTTTGCATTATTTTCAATTTTTTTTGTACAGCGATACAACGGGAAGCGAAAACTAGAGAACAGAAAATGAAAAAAAAAACTGATAATCGCATTGAATCTTCATTATAGAGCGAAGCACATGTGTGCATGTGTAGATGTGTATGTGTATGTATATTTGTACAAGTATTGTGCTAAACTTGAAATTGAACGCAAACGCAACGAGAACAAAACTAGTCAAGGTAAAGAAAAAAAATGTGTGTGAAAAATTCCAACGGAATTACGCGAGATATAAATCAGAGGCAACGCATGAAAACAGCTAAATCAGACTCTCATTTTTTCTCATATCCATGTGTGTGTGTGACGTCGATTGCGTTCTGCTCTAATGTGTGTGTATGTATGTGTGAATTACGTTCTGCGTCTCTGTATTGGTAGTTGTATTTTTGGGCGGGGGCAAAGTGGGTGGCTCTTGATATGTGGGGGCAATTTGTAGTACTACGAAATGCATAAAAAAAAGTGCCAAGTACGAATAAGTCGACAATATAACCTTTCGAGTAATCTTCACAGATTTTTCGCTGTGGGTTATCGTGAAACTAATTAACTATAATTGCTCATTGAAATTGCAGTTATAATTCAAAATTTTCGTCTCGACTCACAAATTGCTGAAGGCAGTTGCATAAATTCATTGTTTACATGCTCGTTTCTTCCGTTGTTGTCGCGTTGCGCAGTGCTGTAAAACGATTTTAGATTAGGTGGCAACGCCGACCTATATATCTCAGCTGCTTGTGCTCTCGGCAAACAAAATCAGCCATTGGACGAATGTTTTATAAATCGCCGGGGTTAAAAATGTTATGTGTGTTTGCATTTATTACATATATCAATTTGAAATAACTACAATTTATTCGACAATGTAACAAGATATGATTTAGTAGTGTCAAATGATTTCTGAAACGACTCCAAGCATTTGAATTTTAAGTGTGCAACAATCGATTGTTTTTCTTTTTTTTTTGCTTATCGATATAGTTCCGATGCTGTTGTCGATAGACACATCCCTGTATGCGGCAACACTAAAAAGTGCTAAAGTGGAGCAAAGTCAGTAGCTGCTTCTACAAAAGTGCAGGGCGAGTGGGAGCGAGACAGAGTGAGCGAGTACAACGATTTAAACAAATCGTAAGCGAATATATTGTATAATATATGTACAAATATTGCACATACAAATTTGTGTTGTGCAGCAACAGTCGCCTAAGCATAGACTGTCGTGTTTTTCCATTGTAGGTGCGTGTGTGAGTCGTGTGATATGTGTATCGTGTTCTCTCTGTGTGTCTCCGTCTCTCCGAAGCCGAAAGTGTTAATTTGCCAAATTCTGTGCATGTGCATATGTGAGCGTGTGTGTATTTATATGCATTTGTGTATGTGCAATACTGCTCTTGATGCTGTAGCCAAATTTCTTTTGGTAAATATAAAAAAAACAGTCGCGTTAATTTCATATAATTTCAGTTCTAATTTTTCGATTACAACTGTTTAAGTGTGTGCGTGCGTGCGTGCAATTGGTTAATTGTTTAACGAAACTAACGCACAATAAGAGGTTTTTGCATAATCGACAGTGCTCGAGTACTCGAGTGCTTTCCTACTTTTTGCCTATTCTCCGTCTACATGTGCGCGCTATATTTGCATTGCCCGCGCTCTTTTTCTCTCTCTCTCTCTATGCTTCTCGCTCGCACTGCTGCCGCCGGCACCCACGCCACAAGCCACCTGTACGCCCTTGCGCGCACACACGCAACTGGCTTACATATACACACTCACACACATGCAGTACCACGATGTGATTTGCGGTAGTCTCGTGAGCACTGCTGCTGCTTTACTTTGCCAATGCGATAACGAAAACATATTTACACATACAGAGAGAGAGACGAATGCATACATTGCTGTGCCGTCGTCGTCTATATGTATTTTATTGTCTTCTTTGGCCCATTTGGCTCTGCTTCTTGATTATTTCGGCTATTGCTAAGCACGAAAAAACCCAAAAAAAAAATACAGCGAAGAAAATTAAATTGAGTATTTTGCAGTTGCTACTAAAGGCGGCGCCGCCGGCGGCATTGTTGTTGCTTTCCCTCTCTTGCAGTCTTTACGCTTCAGCTGCATTTGGCGCCGACTGCATTTGTTGGACGCCGGCGGCGATTTTCTATTTGTAGAAAAATAGCGCATAATTTGTAATGCCATTGTTGGCGCTTTCCATTTAGTAAACTGCACTTTTGATAACACATGCGATCGTTAGAGCTGCAAATCCACACACAAACATATGTGCATATTTATTTATGCTTGTATTTGACATGGTACAATGAGATCCCGCATTCCTGACGTCACGACACGATCAGTCATATATGGTCGATCTCTCTTTGCTTTTCTACTTTTTTTTTTGTTTTACATCGTGTTTTCGTAGATGCACAGCAAGAGAAATACCAAGAGAGGGAGAGTTAGTTGTCATTGCAGTTTTGTATCACACAGGTGGCAACGCTGCACAGCAAGCAAATGTGCAGAGAGCTTTAAGCTAGTGTTGACTCAAAGCTCAACACAAGCTTTCGCTACGCCTGCTGCAATAGTAATGTTTAATAATGTGTATGTCTGTGTGTTTCCATCTATATTTCCATTACAGTTGGCCTTGTCAAGCATTTCATTATTGTCGCGCGCGCGCTGAGCTGCCGACAACAAAACAACTGAAAAATACAAAATAAAACGGAAAGAAAGAAAAAGTGAGTATATTTGTGAGAAACATCAATAGAAATTAGACGGACACGCTTTGCTCAGCTGCCCCACAGGCAACACAGCAGCAGCAACAACAACAACAACAACACGCAGCGCATTGCAATCCCCGCCAATGCTGCGACCGAGCAACACCTGCAGCTGGAGCTGGAATTAGCCACAAACAAATTGCATTAGCTAGCAGTTAGTCAAAGAGTCTCTCGTTGATAACATCGCAGCTCAGCAGGAAAAGTCGGCGTCATCGCATTGAACAACACAAGCAAAAATTTGAAAAAAAAAGTCCTCTAAAAGGGAAAAAACGAAAGCAAGAGACACAAAGGGGGAAGAGAGACAGTGAGAAGCGGAGAGTCAGTGTGACCAGGTGACCAGGAGAGAGGGAGAGGCGTTTTCGCTGTGAGCAGCACATAAACAAATCGCCCATTTGAATGGATCCCTGTGTTGGCTGGTTTCAGGAGGAACAGGAGGGACCAGCGTTGCGCACATGGTTAAAGATTTGGGAGACGAATGCCCAGGAAATGGGTGCACTTCTCGAGCAGCAGCTACAGCAGAATAACAACAATAACAACAGCAACAACAACGGCAGCAACAACAACGGCAGCAGCAACAACAGCAACAGCAACGCTGGTGGTCAACAGGTGGTGGGCACAAGCAATACAAATACTAGGCTGCTAAGCAACGGTCCTACAGTCAGCCTGCGTGATCCCGACTCATTACAAATTCTTCTTCAGCAGTTTAACGGTACAGCGGCATCGCGTCACGGCAACAATACCAACAACACGAACGGAGGCAAGAGCTCAAGCAACACATCTATCGATTCCACATCGAACAACGACAATAACTCCTCCTCCTCGCCAGTGAGCAGCAGTAGCAGCAGCAACAGCAGCAGCGGCAACGTCAACAATACAGCAGCAACAAGCAGCACAACAGCAGGCAACGGGACATCGCCGACATCGGTAACATCAACAGTTGCCGCTGCAACAGGAGCGACCACAGTGACCACATCATCAGCAGGAGCAGCGGCAACAGCTGCTGCAAACAGCACAACGACGCCGCCAGGTAGCGATAGCAACAGCAATAGCAACAGCAGTAGTAGCAGCAGCAGCAGCAGTAGCAACAGTAGTAGCAATAACAACAGCAACAACACGACCACCGGCAACAGCAACAGCAGCAACAACAACAGCGGCGTCGGCAGCGGCGCCATCAACAATTTCGTAGTGAATCCCGCGTCCAAAATGCCGCTGCACGAGCGAGCCAACACCTATTACAATCCATCGCGCAGGAAACGTGTGGTGGACAACAAATCGAGCACACTCAATTTGAATAAGCACGCCGAAATGATTGCCAAATACGGCGGTTGTCCGTGGCGAAAGCGCGACTTCATCTACGGCGAGGGCATCATTGGACTGCACGAGGAGATCGAGCATTTCTATCAGTATGTGCTGCCCACGGCCTGCGAGCATGCCATACGCAATGAGGTGGTCAAACGCATCGAGGCCGTTGTCCATTCCATCTGGCCCCAGGCGGTTGTCGAGATATTTGGCTCCTTTCGCACCGGCCTCTTTCTGCCCACCTCAGACATTGATCTCGTTGTGCTAGGTAACAAAAAAAGAAAACCAAAAACCGCAAGTGAATCTCCCAATTGATTTCAGTAGTAGTAGCTTAAGTTATTATTACGTTAGAAGTAGAGAGTAGATTGAGATAATTCCGTTTTCTAATATAGTTAAGAGAGAACATTTATGCAATAGTAAAACATGAAATTGATATTGTATTACACAATAGTTAGAAGGTTTTGTATAGATCTGCGAGTGTAGTTTTCATTTAAAGCTATAGATTTATAAAAACACAGATATATTAGATACTACTGTATGCTGAAATCAATCGGAGTTTCGTTTGAAAACTTATGTTAAACCCATTGACTAAACTTATTTCTTTTTACCGTTCTCTAGGCCTGTGGGAAAAGCTGCCGTTGCGCACACTGGAATTCGAGCTTGTGTCGCGCGGCATCGCCGAGGCGTGCACGGTGCGTGTGCTGGATAAGGCATCGGTGCCGATCATCAAGCTAACGGATCGCGAGACACAGGTGAAGGTCGACATATCGTTCAATATGCAATCGGGCGTACAGTCCGCGGAGTTGATTAAGAAATTCAAACGCGATTATCCGGTGCTGGGCAAACTGGTGTTGGTGCTCAAGCAGTTTCTGCTGCTACGTGATCTCAACGAGGTGTTCACCGGCGGCATCTCGTCGTACTCACTGATCCTCATGTGCATCAGTTTCCTGCAATTGCATCCGCGCGGCATCTTCCACGACAAAACGAATTTGGGCGTGCTGCTGCTCGAATTCTTTGAGCTCTATGGCCGGCGATTCAATTACATTCGCATTGGCATCTCCATTAAGAATGGCGGCCGCTATATGGCGAAAGATGATCTGCAACGTGACATGGTCGATGGCCATAGGCCATCGCTGCTATGCATCGAGGATCCCCTAACGCCTGGCAATGACATCGGACGCAGCAGTTACGGTGCCCTCCATGTCAAGCAGGCCTTCCAATGCGCCTATCGTGACCTTACCCGGGCCGTCAATCCGCTCAATCTTTGGGACACCGATCCGAGTACCCATTCCATATTAGGTGAGTGTTTGTGTGTGCGGGACATGTGATAATCGAGCAAATAACTTAGAACAAAACGATGCAGTTTTTTAGTGAGTTCATAATACGAATGTTTTTTTTTTTTTATAGTCTTAGGCGATGCAAGAAGTTTAGCTATTAAAGTTGAGAGTATAAATGTTAAAGAATAGTCAAAGAGAGAAAACATGATTCAATTTACTTACAATAATGTTAGTATTATAGTATAGTGATTTTTGTTTATATGATTATACAAATGTTTTGCTTTTATTATAGTATTGTTGGTTTATTTTATTGTTTGTGCAACGTCTCATTAATTGTTTGCGGTTTCCCATTAATGCAAGCTGTTTCTCAATGTTTATTGTGTGCAGAAATCCGTGCTTGGTATCGCGGGGCCAATAAAAAGAAGAAAGTACTTCAAATTAAATGTTATTGTACGGAAAAAAGAACAGTACATACAAATTACGATTATGTATAGCTGGCAGAAAACAATGAAAAATTTAGTATAGATCATGATTGTGTCCAGTCTATTTTATTAGGTTAAACACAAATGATTATATCCGCTTCCTGATTTATGTGCATGTAATACGAAACAGTTGAGATTAGTTTCGACACAGTCGAGCAGACTCGATCGACGTTTAAAAATACATTTATATATACAGATGCGCAGTTGTGTTTATATATAGAGCACACAAGTGTATAAATAGATGGTAGTGTGTGTGTAAATATTGGCAGGAAAGTCGAGACTGCATCGTGTATTGTTGTGTCTATTCTGGGAAGAAAAGCCTATTTATGGCAAATGAAATAACACAAATATTGATATTAATTTGGTTTGGTTTTTATGTATGCGGGTGTGACGTTGTTTATTATATCTAATGGATGATTATAGGTCGGATAATACACATCACCGATGACGTCATCGACTATCGCGAATGGATACGCGAGAACTTTGAGCATCTGGCTGTCGTGGATGCAGCACCGCTGCCCGCCGCTGCTGCCGCCGCCGCCGCAGCTGCAGCGTACACAAATGGCGGCGCCAAATATGTGATCATGCCCTCCGGTGCCGTTGTGCATCAGATATATCATCCGCATGCGGTGCTGCAGCCGCACGCCATCGCCCAGCCATATCATACGGCTGCAGCTGCAGCGGCAGCGGCGGCAGCACAAGCAGCGGCGGCGGCAGCGGTTGCTGCACAACACCAACAGCAGCAGCAGCAGCAACAACACCAGCAGCAACAGCAGCAGCAGCATCAACAACAGTTGCAGCCACAGTCGCAGGCTCAATCGCAGCTGGCCATTGGCAATTTGACGAATCTGAGCGCATTGCGTCATCGGCGGGGCAGCACCTCGTCGGGCGATGATTCCGAGGACAGCAAAGATGGTTGCGATGCCGATCGTGACACGACGACGACAACGACGACGCAGCAGATTGTCGAGGTCATTGACATCACATCGTCGCCCCCAAATGGACTGGAGAATGTGACCACAACAGCCATTGTGCCCATGCCCATTGTGGTGGCCAACAGCAGCAGCAGTAGCAACAACAACAACATCAGTGTTGGGGGCGGCGGCGGCGGCAATGGAAGCAGCAGCAGCAGCAACAGCTCGTCCACGGGCTCGTCGGTAATGCACACACCCACACGCATAGATACATGATGAATGGCTGCCGGCCTCATGCAGCTGCAGCAGCAGCACATGCAGATGCAGTTGCAGCAGCAGCAGCCGCATCAGCAGCAGCAGCAGCTGGCCGCCGGCTGTGCCATGCTGGCCGCAATTGCTCCACAAGCAACAAATGCAACGCAACAGTTGCGTAAAAACAACAGCAACAACAAGAGCAACCACAATAACAGCAACCATGTTGTTGCAGTAGCAGCAGCAAATGCGGCCAGCATGCCACCAGCCAAGCCACAGCAGGCTCAGCCAAGCCAACATACATGTATATCTTCTTCACAACTACTACAACAGCCAGACATGGATCATCACCACCACCACCACCACCAGCAGCAACAACTTGGTGAACTTCCCCCCGCGGATGCAGTGGACAACGAGGCGACAGCGGCACCGACGACGACAACAACATCAGCAGCAGCAACCTCACCCACGGCCTACCACGTCAGCAGCAGCTCAAGCAGCAGCAGCAGCAGAACCTATGGCCAGCATCATCACCAGCAACAGCAACAGGGAGGTCAACAGCGAAGTCACACCAATTCCTATTATCGCCAGCAGTTCTATGTGCCACCGCCAATGCAACAGCAGCAACAGCAATTGAACAAGTCCATGTCCAATCCACAGCAGACCAACTACAATGGCCATCATCAGCAGCAACAGCAGCAACAACAACAACAGCAGCAGCAGCAGCGACCACAGCATTTGCGACTCTCGAGCAGCAATAGTAGTAACAACAATGCTGGCAACAACAGCAGCACCAACAGTGGCGGAAGCTATCACCATCATCATCATCACCATCAGCAACAACAGCAACAGCAGCAGCAACAACATCATCACCATCAGCAGCAGCAGCAGCAACTCCATCATCATCAGCAGCAGCAACAGCGGCGACATTATCAGCAGCAATCAAGCTCATCGAAAGCGGTAGGTTCGCCCACAGTGTCATCCACAACGTGCACAGCAGCGGCAACAGCTGCAACGGCGGCTGCATCAACATCGAGTAGCAACAGCCATAGTAGCCACCACAGTAGTCACAGTCACAGTCATAGCCACAGTCATAGTCATAGCCACAGCCATAGCCATAGCCGATTGCCGTCAATGCGTGAGACACTGGTTAGTTCACCCTCTTCAATATCAATCATTTCCATATCGTCTGAATCCTCAGTTGGCAGCTCAAGCTCATCCTCATCCCGTTCATCGCGCTCCGGCTCTGGTGGAGAGTCCACCGACTCGGCTGCCGGGCAATTGGTTGCGTCTGACGATCGCTGAAGAATACAATATCATGCAGCACAAGAGATGGCGCTATGATTATTAATACTACTAGATGAGCGATTCGTTTCGATTTGAATGCAAGCGAGACCAGACTTTCAACATAGATTTGCGAGTGAAAGAGAAGAAGAGCAAGAGATATAGCTATCTAGCTAGTGAACAAGAGACGACCAAAGTAAGCAATAGTAGAAGATAGGCAAGAGTCGTATTACAATTTTATTTATTTTTAACCCTTTTTTTTTATATATATGAATCGAAAACAATACACGTATACGATTACTCAAGTTATATGCACTGAGAATGCATGTTAGGAGATTGGAATATCTTGTGAAACATCGAAGGTAATCACATATGATTTCTGGAATGAAATCGCGCTTATTCCTATTTCAAGCGATTGTGTCAAGAACAAGAAAAACGCGAAGATGAAACAAGAGTTCTCCATTCCCAATTTGCTGCATTAGCGCCCACCACCAATCGTAACAACTATATCAAGACACGTTTAGATATCCATTTTAAATTGCAAACTCTATAGAGACTCATAATATCATATTTTAATTGTACATCTTTAAATATTTATATACTTGATTTCAATTAGTAAATTGCAGTTTATTCAAATTTTGTAATAAATTTACGCTCGATTATATATACGATATATTAGAATATTTGCATGACGACATGAAAACGATGGCACTTTCTGTCTCACTCTGCTCTCTTTCTCTTCTTTACTAAAGAAAGTAGTGCCCATTAACAGGAGCAAGCTGTTGCTGTCTCGCTTGCGCCCACATCCATAAGCATTAAGGTATATAAATATTGTAAAATTTCGTACACTTTTCCCTACAATTGCTACTAGTTGCTCTATTTCATTTTGTTTCTAAAATGAATATGAAATAAAACACAGCAGAGATAAAAACTTCATCTACTATATACTATTAAAAATCTGAAAAGCAAACAAAAAAAAAATATATATATATATATACAATTAAGAAAATACATTGTAGTAGTCAGCTAAGTTATAATGTGAGCGAAATGTGAAGTACGAAGTTAAGTATATGAAATAGTTATATTAATATAATATACAATATTTAATTAGGGCAAAACACAAGTGAAAACAAAAATCAACACACACACATTAACAAAAACGAGTTTGTAAAGAAAATTGTATAATTGTAAGATTGCAAATAGTTTTTTTTTTTTCGTTTTTTTTCTAGATGTTTAAACAATGGAATTCTATTAACTATTATTATAAACAATTTAGTCTGCTGCTTATAGTTTAAGTACAACACACAGATACATACAATTATATATATACATGCATATATATATATATATAAATTAACAAAAACTAATAGTTGTAAAAATTGAGCTAAATTGCGTGCGCAATTCTCACGCTAATATTATTAAGTGAAATTGCGCGGCAACAAAAAAAAAAGAAGCATCAAAAACACAGTTTGAAAAGAGTCAGAAAGGAAATCGCCTGAAATTCTCGAAAACGAAAATAATTGTATAGAAGAAAACAATTTACACACACGTACACAATTTTGCTTTTAATTGATCAAAGTTTAGAGCATTATTATTAATATATATATACACATATATATATTTATATATATATATATTCCCATGGATAAGCCTAGCTCTTAATGTTTAACGATAAGCTGCTTCTTTTATTCGGGCCACAAAACTGTTTTAATTAATATCCTATCCTCATTGAAATATCCCAATACTACTTCTGTACTATTACTATTATGATTATTACCATTACTATTATTATGATTATACATATTATTATTATTCTTATCATTACGATTATATTTAAAAACAATGTGCACCTAAAAAAAACCGACAGAAAATAGCAACAAAAAATCGATTGTACAAACACATTGTCGTCGTTTCTCCCCTCAAGACGATAATGTGTTTAAAAAGCAAACAAAAAAAAAACTAAAAAAAACGAGAAACTAAAAAAAAAACAGAACCGACAAACCAAAAACAAAAAAAAAAACGGTGTAAAATTATTCATTATCACGTACATATATACATATATATGTATATATGCAATTCCTGCCATTTATTAGTGTACATACACGCATACATCTATACGTAGTTATAGACAAACATCTATAGAGATATCTATTTAATTTCGTCTTATGGCCACCCCCCTTCCCCCCTGTTCCACCACCCCCAACATCATTCTCTACACGTTAACTTTAATGTACTGCCATTTTGAGAGAGGTTTTTAAAACAAACAAACAAACAAAAAAGAAATAAGAAAAAAGAACTACAACATTTAGACTTTGTACATGTATAACATTTAGGCTGTTCTTCTTTCCAATTTAAGTGACAAGAAACCAAAACAACAACTACAAAAAAAAAAACTTAAGAATTGCATTATGTATAAGAGAAACGAATTGTGTGCATGCACCTTCCCCCCCGCCCCGCCCCACTTCCACAACACACGCTCCACGTTGTTCCTTTGGAATCCTCTTTAGCGCGCTCCAGCACAATCATTTCTTGATAGTCTCTTTCGATAGCAGCTGAAAGCTTTTGACTTTCACAGCTGCTTTGAAGCCCACCTTACACACACACACACACAGACATCAACACACTTATAGAAAGAGTCGCACGCACACATACACACACACACATACTGAACACAGCTGCAGAAGGCGAATGGTGAGAAAGAAAGTCGAAAGCGAAGAAAGAGAAAGAACGAGTAACAAATAAGAATTATTAAATTTATGCACTCTGTTGAATATTTATATATATAAATGTAGTTAATAAATATGAACTAATTATAATAAATACGCATACAAACATAGTACATTACACATACACATACATGTGTGTGCGTGCGTGCGCGATAAAAAGTTAGGTTAGGTTTAAGCATTAAGACTTTTGACGAAAACACACGATGCAAACAATTTACTAAACATATTGAAAATATACATATAGTATATGCCTGTGTATGTGTATGTTAATAGCACTCACTCACACACACACACATACACACTCAGAGAGAAACGCGTAGACGATAGTTGATGATTAATATTTAATATTAGTGTTGAGGTTATGTCGTAACTTTTTCAATATCCGATCACTGTTTGCCTAGCCAAGTAAGCTGTAACTTGTAACGTGAAACTAATTCAAATATGTTTTTTGTTTTCTTGTTTTTCATTTGATAATCAATTTTGTATTGTTTTTTTTTTGCTTTTTTTTTTAATATGTATATCAGTGTATTTATATCGGCTAAAGCGATTGTTGTTGTTTAAAAACCGATCTAACGCGAACATAATGCATATGAGATATGATATATATATATATATTTAAGTATATGTATGTCGAAACCTATATAGTTATATATATTTAAATATATAATGTATGTACCATTTGCATAACGTAAACGTAACGTAAAGTAAATCGTAAATCAACTGATGTATAATGTATACTTAGCAAATTCGATGCGTAAGCCGGTCAATAACGATAATGATAACGATAACTATAATGATATTGATATTTGATGAATGACGGAAGACGATGAAAAGCTGTTGCCGAAGATGCGCTGCAAATGCAAAACCGAGGCAACAGCTCCCAATAAATGCCGTGTCTCCCACGCACGCAAAAAAAAAACAAAAAAAAAAAGAAAATCGAAATACTTCCTTTTTTCCTACCACTTGATGTAGGTGAACTTAAAGGTCTTGGGATCGCTGGCCTCACAAATGTACTGCATTAGGATCTTGCAGTTGGCATCATTGATCAATTCCCGAGTGCCAAACATGTGGACGCAGTTCTCGTTGCCCCCATAATTGTCGGGCATCTGCTTGGGTCCATTCCAGGGGGCATAGGTCATGGGACGACCCGTGGATAGCCAGTAGAAAGCGCCTTCGGTGCCCAGATCGTTGCCCGATATCCAAAAGTAATCGTTATTCTTGAAGCCCTTCGTTTTGATGTACTTGACCAGCGCCTCCATCTCCGGCTTGTCCTCAATTGAGGCCAAGTGGGCGTTCATCATGCGGCAGGCGCCCGCCGCCTGAAACCAGTTCACCTTGTTCATCGGCTCGATGTAGTAATAGTTGTCGCCAATGCGTATAAACGGAGTCGTATCAATGTCCGACGGAATTCCTGCAATCCATTGTCCATTATCATCGATACCAAGCCAATCTTGATGCACAACTCACCATTGTAGACCTCTGTGCGATAGTTAGTGAATATGTTGACATCCGGCAGATAGCCAAATGCGGATGGCATCAGGCAACAGCCGAGCAGTAGTATAGCAAACTGTTCGCTCTGGGGATGCATTTCGATGGGCTCTAACCTCGTGGGCAGACTGACTTTGGTTTTTATGCACAATGGCAGGCAATGCAAATTCTTTCAATCTTGAAATTGCGACCAGCAGCTGTTTGTGCACAAGAACAACTGCATAAGCAGCTCAATTAAACAATATCAACTCCTAGAAATTTTTGAAGTAATTCAATATAAAGCATTGTGAGTAATAGTAAAGAATTATAAAAGAATTGGCTAGTTACTTTCTCATTATTGAGAATTTAAAAATGGCGCCTACGAAATGCTGCTCAGCAATCGATAATTGTTGTATTCGAGTGCGCACCTAAAAGTAGGCAACAGAAATTTACGCAATTTGAATAGACGCCTACCACATTTTAATAGACAAACGTATTTCGAGCACCTAAAAGTAGGCAACAAAATTTTGTGTGACATTGCCAAAAGCAACGCGCGTTAAATTCAAATCAACATTTTATTAGGCAACATTAACATTTTAAAATGTATTTGCAATGCTCGTAAATTCGTCAATAAAACTCAAATTATATATGTTTTAAGTACTTGCTAAGACAGTCGGGACAAGACAAGAAAAGAGATGAATGTGAGCTTATGACGAACAGAATATATTATGACTAAGCTTTCTAATTCGCTGAAATTCCCATGCAGAGGGGGGAATTCACGCATCAGTCATTCATGCGCAAATCGAAAGTCGGCTGTTGGGGACCCACCTCGGCTTTCGGCCACACAATGCTCTCGATCCAATCCAGATAGCTGGAGACGCGCGTATAAATGCTCGGCGGTCCGCTGGCACAGCCTTGGCCCAACGATGTGATTCCCACCACAAACCATTGATTCTTGCTGTGCATGAGCAGGGGTCCGCCTGAGTCACCCTGGCAGGTGTCGCCCACCCCTCTGAGATCACCGGCACACACTTGACTGAGTGCCAAGCCTTGCGGCAAATCCTCCAGCTGATAATGTGGCTGACATTGCTGTTGTGTCACATGCTGCAGCGACACCTTGAGCAGTTGCTTCGACGACAGTCCCGCAAACTGGATCTGACCATAGCCAATGGCAGTGAGTTCATCCGTCGGCAACTCCGGACTCTGCCACAGACACACAATGGTGCGTGATGAGGGTTGTGTGGCGTCCAGTTCGAGCAGCGCAATATCATTGTAGGCGCCGG
The DNA here is from genome assembly GCA_035046325.1 of Drosophila niveifrons. Classification (NCBI taxonomy): domain Eukaryota; kingdom Metazoa; phylum Arthropoda; class Insecta; order Diptera; family Drosophilidae; genus Drosophila; species Drosophila niveifrons. Next base: position 5,881,725 of record JAWNOC010000062.1, on the reverse strand, counting down.
TATCCGTGTAATCGGGATGGGTGAAGACGCGTCGTATGGCATGATTCTCGCCCATGCTGTCGGTGAGATTCTCGCCACCCAGACGCACCGTCGCCGGCAGCTGTCCGCCAAAGTTGATGCAGTGCGCTGCCGTCAACACAAACGTGGGTGCAATAAGTGTGCCGCCACAACGATAAAGGATGCTGCCATCGAAGTTCGCCTGCCACCCCAAGGCGGCCATGTACGGGAATTCGCCGTATTTGGCTGGTCTGCCGCCCACGATGGAAATGCCAAAGATTTTTGAATCCTCGCAAGCTATACATACAACAAAAAAAAAAGGGAAATTTCAGCAAGAGTTCAATATATAGTACAACTAATTCACTAAGCACCTTGTTCGCTTGATCGCAGTTGTGGCTCTGGTTCAGGCTCCGGTTGTATGGTAGGCGTAGTGGGCGTGGTGCTGTTGTTGTCATGCAGATCGCAGCACACAAACTGATCGTACTTCACAAAGTAGCAGGTTTTGGGCAACACACTTTGCTCGTGCCAGCGTCGCAGGGCAGCGGGACAATCCTCGAGCAGTTTGCAATTGCCCGGCACACGTTGCTGCTCATCTGTGAAGCAATCATCGAAGGATTCCTTGGGGAAAATGATCCCACGCTGCGACAGTGGTTTAATTGCTGCATTAGCGACTGCAATAACCAAAAAAAATATAGGGGAAGAGGGAAATTTCTTTCATTGAAATAAGGGGAACAAAAGTGAAATTTGCATTGTTGTTATTTTATTCACCTGCAGCTTTTGCTTGTGTGCCCAGCAACAACAATAAGCATGTCAACAGTAATGCATTTATCATTTTATGCGTTTTCTTTCCCACTTTTTCTTTTCCTTTCTTTTCTTTTTTTTTTTTTGATTTGGCTTTCTCGACGTCCCGCTTAGTTGCAAGCTCGACTTCTAAATGCGATCTGCGATTTTGTGTGGCTGCCACTGAGGTTGGCATGCGCTTGAGCCTCGCATAAAATACACAAAAAACAACAAAAAAAAAACACAAATACACAACAATCGAAACCAGCCAGGCAACTTCAAAGATCATGTATAGCGTTTGGACTTTTTTTAATTGACATCTCAAACAGTCGCGGTATCTTTTCCATTTTGGCAGGGGGAATTCTCAATGACGACAGCACGTGCTCTCGGGCAAAGGTACACCGAACTGTGACCGGTTTCGCGATTACTGTTCCTCATTTTTACTTGCGTTATTTTTTGTTTTGCTCCACAAGCAATTGATTTATATTTGCTCATCTTCGATAAAATGCTGTGTTGTTATTACGCGCCATTTGTTATTTGCGCAAGCTTAACAGCGTGTGCCATTGGCGCCATCTGGTGAGAGTCTCTGTAAATTTGTTGAATAACAGCTGTTTCTAGCAGCATCGATAAGTGCGAATTTTAGGCGCGCTATTCAAACTGTTTATTTAACTAATTTGCTGCGGTTACACATGTTTGTAAGTTGACTACTAAAACAAACTATTAATTAAGTAGTTAATGCTAAAATTAAAACAAAGCTTTTATACCGAAACAAGTAAAACATGTGCAAAATAACAGAAAGTATCGTAACACAGTAGTATCGATTCAATCATGCAGTGTGACCCTACATTATAATATATTTTTGGTATGTTTTGAACTTGAGCTTGCGGCCACGCTGCGTAGCATTCGACAATTCAGTTGAAATTAGTTCTTTGAATGCACCGGACGCATTGAAAGCACGAGCTTTGTGTTGTATTTAAAATCGCCCTTATTTGGCCGGCATTTTACGCGCGCTCTGTATTTACAATTTTCTGCAAGCGACGCGTGCAACAGGACGTAAACAAATCGCAACGGTAAAAAGAGTTACAAGACTGAATGTGAAATTAAAAATAGACGCGCGTTTGTGCGTAATTCAATACGGCGTACACACAACTTTAAAACGTTCTGTTCTGTTTCAGAGTAGTCTGTGTTTTTTTTTTTTTTTTTTGGTGTTGTTGTTGTTGCTTGTGTTTTGTTTTTAGTGCAATATTCCAAGTGTACGCGAATTTACATACACACAAACATTCGTGCACACACACACACACACACACACACACACACAGGCTGAATAATTGTTCCAATTTGAATGGGAATATCGCGCTAACGCTGAAGGTGAACCAGCTGCTCGTTTAGCTGGTTTTGGGTTCAACTTGTAGCTTGTTTGTTGTTTATTGTTTTCAAATTCAAGTGCAACCCTTTTGTTTGAAAATGACGTCATGGCCAACTGATCGTCATCATTGTGAACATCATCATCATCATAATTAGCACGCGCGCTTCCTCATTCGATTTCGATGTTAGATGAATCATCAGCTAACAACGATCGCTGCATTTCAATCGGTATTTTGGCAAATTTATCGAAAATCGACAGTTATTGTATGTATGTAACATTCTCGAAGTGACTTTCGATGACGTCAACTTCGATATCAATTATTAAATACGTTAGTCATGAGCACGTAAATTGAAAGTATGACTTACTACGTGTATTTGTATATAGTTACAAGCATTGTTTCCGTCACATTAACAAACAATAACACAAACAACAACAACAACAGCAGCAACAACAATCGATTTGTGAAGCGCAGCCGCCGCAGTTCGCTGCTTGCGCTTATCAGCTGATAATGAGAAATTGTTCAAGGCAGCAGCTTTGATAAGATAAGATACAAATATGTGTAGATACAGATACAGATACACGCGTATCGTGGCAATGTGCCAAAAACTTTGTTGCCATTTTTTTTTTTTTTTTTGTTTTTTTTTCATTGTGATGATTTGTGAGGAAAAAAACTCATTCTTTTGTCAAAGGATTTGATTTGTATTTGACAAGTTGTCAGTTTTGTTTGTTCAAATTTTAGAGCAACATCAAACGGATTTAATCGAAGTACAAATTAGACCAGTTACAGCAAACGAAACAAAGTAAACACAAAAACCGGTTGCAAAAATCACAACAACAACAACAACAATAATAAGCAGTAGCAACAGGTGAGTTCAATGTTACTACATTTTGTTTTTTTTTGCTCTCTACTGTTTCGTGTGTGTGGGAGGAGATTGAACAGGTGCTTTGTAGAGGGAAGGAGGGAAGCTATGAAGAGAGGGGGAGGGGGGGAGGGGTCACCCACTAACAGCTGTACTTTCACCAAAAACCAGCAAGCAATCGAAAAAAAAAACTATTTATAGCGACAAGTACGATTTTAAGTCATGCATGTTCCAAGCACTGAAAACGCCACGAAATCGCCATCATTCCACTTTTAAATAATTTCCCCAAATAATTATACTTTTTATAACAAAAATCGATCTAGCAATACATTTCGTTGTTATTCCATTAACATACAGAAACATACAAATTGAAAGACTTTTAAGCTAGAATTTCTACGCACCAAAACTTACTAATAAAAGCTTAAAAAATTATAGTTATTATTATATTATGATATCATAATACAGAGAAATAGAATTAGTTTTTTTGTCTCTATCAATTCAGCTTGTGATTATGAAAACTCATAAAAAATATTTGCTTATTTTCCTAAAGCATATAAAATAAAAATAAAATATACCAAAAAAGGCCGCAAATTAGAATTTTTCGAATATTCTAGAAATTTCTAGAAATTAAGATTAAAGTTATTGAATAGCCAAGAACTGGTTTGTTTAGTTTCATTTAAAATTTCGTATGAAATAAAATTATAAATATATTATATTTTACTAATAATTTAAAAATATTTATTAATCGAATTTTTGTTTAAATTAATAGTAATAGTATTTATTTATTATCAAAAAATTGTTTAGAAATTCGAATTTTTGCTTGCTCTAATTTGCGAGTGTCTACTGTAGTATCCGAAATGCAAATCAAGTAAATAGTATGAATATGTATTAAATAAAGTGCTTGAAATACGAACTCAGAAACTGAAACAAGTAACGAGGAGTCTTTATCGAAATATATTTCCGCTCTAATTTTGTTGTGATTATTTCTAGTGTGCATTTAACACTATTTCATACATTTTAATATACTATATAGTAGATATATCGGTGCGTGTGCGTGACCTGCATTTGAAATGCGTCATTCATTTTGGGATTTGGATAAGTTTTAACGCCGCCATCGAAAAAAATGATGTACGCGAATTTCCATAGAGAGTTGAGTTCACAATTCCAGCCGAAATGCGCTGCATGATCTCATTTTTCGGCAGGCAGTTTCGACAAAAACCAAAACAACAACAGCAACAACGACGTCGAGAGCAATTCAAAAAAAAAAAAAACAGAAGAAAATAATAAATGAAAACAAATCTTTGCTTGTTTAGCACAATTTTCGATATACTATCGCCTCTCGACAGGCATAAACTTTTCAGTTTTATTCGCCCCCCCAAAAATTCACTGGAAATAATCAGAGAGTCATTCATATAGATTTTCAAATGTTGACAAGCTACAGTATACTTCTACTCTTGAGCAGCTTTTCAACTTAATCGGTAGCTTAATTTTAAAGCTTTATTTTGTGCAACTTCTTTCTAAAGTTGTGTCATCAATGGAACTAGAGGATTAAAGCTCTTTGATGAGAGATTTATGGACTTGCAAACTGCTTAATTTGTTAATCGTGTGTTAGACACTAATGAGATTTATGCCATCAGCGATCGCTATAAATAATTAATGCACTTTTCTTAGTCAAAAAACGAAATGAGAATATAATGTGACAATGGCGAGGCTATTCAACCGGAAAGAAACGAAAGAGTTGTAAACTGAGTAGTGTAATAAAGTCAAATAGTTGTGACCATGAAGCAGATCAAGTGCAGCACAAAAGAAATGGGGCAAAGAAAGTGAATGGAAGACGGAAGATAAGCAGCAATTAAATAGAATACAAATTAAAGGTAATCTAAGATTGTTAAGCCACATCAAAAGCAAAGCGCACCGACAACAGGAAATGTTCTCTTTTCCTTTTCACTCTCTGACAATTTATATTTGTGGCATATACAATATTTTTGGGTAATTATCTTTTCGCATATGAAATTACACTAGATGGTGATGTGTGAGTTCTTTGTCGTCGACACCTTTTGGGAAAATGAATTTTACTGCTAATATTTTTTTTTTCTTTTTTTTTGCTGTGCGGTTCATTCAACTTGAGAGGCCGCATCGTCGAATCCCGTTGGCTGTGCTTTAAAAATAATTTCAACTGTACATTTTGCTTGCCTTGGTGTGTTCTGGCTTTCGTTTTCCCTCCACTTTTTCACGCTCATATTGTGTATGTGTAACATATATTTTTTGAATTTTACATGTCGAATATTGCGTGGGAGGAGAAGGGGGAGGGGGGAGGGGGGGAAGTGCGTGTGCCGCAATTGCTGTAAATTGATATGAAATTATGTGCGTGTGTGTGTGTGTTTTTAACCTCATTTGCATGGCGACAATCAAATGCAATTTGAGATTAGCAGGCCATCGAGCTTGATAGGTTGCTGACTCTCTGCTCTCTGCTCTCTGGACGTGGGGGATGTGGATGTGGAAGTGGAGCGAAGGGCGGCAAAAATGTTTACACCATGTGTGATGTGTCGTAAAATGCACATAATAATGTTCATAACATTCGAGAGATTTCGCAAAGATATAGTCTATTTTTTTTTTAAAGTGTAAGTTATTTAAGAAATATTTTTGTTTTGAAAATATTGCATATTTACTACCGTTCTTAGTTGCTTTGATTGATAATCTTGTATGTTTTGTACTCTATGGTATATTTCGAATGTAGTATATTTTTGTGTTTTGCGGTATATCATTTTGGTTTATTGTGATAATAGTACCGCAGTTTCGACTGTAGCTTTTTTATTTGTTTTATTTTATTGTATTTTTTTTGTAGCGTTAAACAAATGACAATCTTTTGATTTGTAGAAATACAACTAATAATAATACAAATAAATACCTTACACAGTATTTATAAAATCTATAATTCATTTTTTTGTTACAAAGATTCAAATTGAAACAATTGAAGGCAAAATCTAAATTATGAGTTTTTCTTAATCTTAAATTTTATGAATCTAGAATTTTTATAGAATTTTGATCATAACTTGAGAATTTAATCTTGATTCAAGATTAGATTCTTTTTTTCTGCGTAGAAAAATCATTAAGCAATATATATGCAATAAGTTTTTTTATTTTAAAAATTAATTCATAACAAACATGCACAAAATATCCTTGATTTTTTCGCAATCAATTCTGAAACATGTCAAACTTTGATAAATTTATAAATATTACACATTATTCTTATTACATTTTTAAAAGCTTGGCATGTTTAAGAATTGATTGCAAAAAATAATGGAGAACGTATTGCAAAATATTTTGTTTTACATTTTTTTTTAAACTAATTTCAAAAATATACTTTTGTTTATGAAATACTGAAATGCGAAAATGATTAACATGTATGTACATTTGCATAGGGAAAAGGGGGAAAACCTTATTAAGTATTCCTCGAACTTCAGCTGCAAACAAAGTGTAGCTCAAACTATGAAACTTTGAAAGATTTTTTTTATCAAAGTTGGCTTTCTCCTTGCTTTGCATTCATTTGTTATGCTTGATTCGCTTCGCAATGGGCGAGTGGCCACATCCATCCATATAAAGTGGGTCAAATAATGACCCGCTAATCAGGCTGCAACAAAAAGAGAAAAAAAAAACTGCTCGGGTTGAAAATGACAAGAAAAATCCCTTATTCACTTTGTGTGTGGGGTTGGTTGCCATGGCAGGTAGTTGAGGCCAGCTAAACGGGGGAGGGGGAGAAAGAGAGACTCCCCATTTTCGGCCCAGTTTTTGTGTTGTGGTCATAAAACTGTCAGGCCGACCATTTGCCAAGTCGTCTAACGTCTGATTTATGGAGCAGAGACCCCCAGAGAAAAAAAAAAGAAAACGAAGAATGAAGAACGCATCGCATGCATTGCAACCATAGACAAAGTGCAGACTGTGTTGGGCAACCGCAGTTATAACTATAGATCTATGTGTATTATATAGCATTATAATGGCTAATTTGGCAGCCCAAGAAATTGAGACGGTTTGTCTTTCACAAAATTTCAAATACCCTACGAAAAGTGAGTTGAATCATTATAATTAATAATAATAATTAAATTAATAAATAATAATTAAATTAATAAATAATAAATAATTAATTAATAGCACAAGTTTTAAACATTTTATTGCTAAAGAATTGCATTATAACAAGATCTGAACATTCACATATTATACATATTAATATTCATATATTTTTTATTATAAATTTATGATATCCTGTGCAAAAGAAGCTCAAGTTTTAAATATTATATTGCTAAAAAAAAATCCCATTATAACAAGATCTGAACTTTTACATATTATATATATTAATATTCATATTTTTTTTATAAATATATCAGGAAAAGAAATGAAAAGTAGACAAAAATAGCAGATTAAAATCGATTAAATATAACATTTCTACTTAACTTTTATAACGTAAACAAAATAAGTGATTTATATATATAAAAAAAATAATTTTCGAAATATTTCGAAAACAGAAAAATACAGTATTATTCATAAAATATATCAGTTTAATATACCACAAAAATATACTGAAAGCTATATTTGGTTTTTTACCTTATGGCTGATGAGTAAAATAAAACACATTTAGTATTTTGCATTTCATTTTTGTTTAATTCTGCAAAAGAGCTCAAATATATGATATATATATATATATTAAGATGTGGTTTAAGTTCGAAAATAACCCTAAATACTATATACTTGATTATATTTAAAAAAAAAAGTTTTTTAAACTTCAAATATGAAATAATTAATGACATTTTAAGCACGTATATCAAGACTTCAATCTTGAAACTTTTGAATTGTAATTAGCGAATAATTGCGTTCAAGTACTTTAAAATAAACTGTGATATTACATCTTGATACACAACACGACACAACACATAATTTATTGTATAAGGTAGAAACAATTTCAATGTCTATTCTGGCTGATTAGATTGGTTGTCAGGCGATTAAAGAGCCGAGTTCTGCGAACTATTTATACAATTGTGTTATTTATATATAGTTACGTGTCAATACGAAATCAACTAATCTAATCTCTAATATTTATTTTGCTAGGGTATCTGGCAGTCGAGTTCAGCTCGGTTGCAACAAAGCATTGCGTGTAAATTGAGGGGGTGTTTTCTATGGCTATTAAAGAGAGGGGGGGTTAAGAGAAGGGTGAGGGCGTCTTGCTTGCAATTGCCTTTTAAGTGAACAACTCCCCACGCAAAGTGTGTCAAATAGGCCTCAAATGGATTTTCCCTTTGACTGCATTGCAGTTGTCGCAGTTTTATTGATCCAAACACACACACAAACAAACATAATTGCCCCACTGTGCAGATGATGACGCATTCATTTGTGAGGAAACACAAAAATGTTACTGCAATCGATGGCATACAATTGTCCAGAACCCAAAAGAACACCAATAACATCATCATCATCATCATTAGCATCATTCTTCAACCGATCTGTCGCCCACTCGAGTTTATTTTCTAGTCGGCGCCAAAAAAAATTTATGAATAAAACAAAACAAGCTGGCAACGTAGAATATTTCCAACTCAATTTGGCAAAATGAAAAAAACAACAACAAAAAAGCTAAAGCAAAATGTTCTAGGCTAGCATAAAAAAACAAAAAAAAAAAAGAAGAGAAGAAAAAAAAACCCAGAATAAAGAACTAAATTGAGAGGTGTCTGACGAAAGATCTACTACAAATATTTGCTAGATTGCTCAAGCATCCATCCTAAGATGATTTTAACAGAGACCAGAAATCAGCTATCTAGACAGACTGTCTCTCGAAATCTCTTGACGCGAAACCATTAAGATATGAGAGATATAAATGTTACGAAAGCGCATCCAACAAATTACTGAAATAATAATTAACATACGCTCATGACTCATGGCTCATGGAAATGTGTTTATTTGTACACCTTAGAATAGCTAGACTACATTTGAATTTGATTTTGGGATTTTTGTGAATGCAATTTGAAAATTTATGATGATTTTGGCTCTCGACTTTTCATTAGACGCTGTGACCCTGGAGTCAACTACAAATTAGGTTTCGTATTTATTATTTAATAACCTATACAATATTGTTTTACTTTGTGTTTCATTTTTACCACAAATCGCTTTAAAAGTAATTGTGAATCAATTACAAATTAGGTTTAGTATTTATTATTTAATAACCTATACAATTTTGTATTTCGATGTTTTTCATATTTACTACAAAGAAAACACTTAAAAAGTAATGCTGAGAAGTAATAATAAGTTGTTCTTTATGCCTTTTATTTAGTATTATTTGTAGTGTTTAGTATTTTATTCATTGCCATTTTGTATTTCTATATTGTTCATTTGTACTACTAGAGAAGACCTTAACAAGTAATACTCAATTTCACTAAATAGGTTTTAATACATGCTTTATCAGAATGTTTTTCAGTATTTTTTGTAGAGTTTAGTATTTTATTCATTTATATTTTGTATTTCTATGTTGTTCATTTCTACTACTAGGGAATACCTTAACAAGTAATGCTAAATTTTACTAAATAGTTTTTAATACATACTTTATCAGTATGTTTTTTAGTATTTTTTAAAGTATTTAGTATTTCAATTCTATTCTTCATTTCAATGTTGCTGACTTGTACACAAGAAAAGAACTTAACACGCAAAACTAAATTTGATTAAATAATTGTTTTTTAAGATTTTATATTTATTATTATTATTTATGGTAGTCTTTACTTTTTTAATTACATTTACTATTTTGTATTTCAATATATGTGGTTAATTTTTTCTGCTAGGAAATACCTTAAAAACAATTACAAATTTGTATTAAATTGTTTTTAAAATCGTCATTTAACAATCCATGAAATGTAATCTCTATATTATTTTTGAGCTAATTAGTTTGCTTTCGGTTTCTTTTTGGAGCTCATCTTGCGACTATAATTCAAGAAACAATATCACTATATTTAACTATGATTTATGAGCTCATTTATAGCTGTCATTCTTATAAATAAATCACACAGTGCGCAGTTAAATTAGTTCAATTTCATGAACCTTACCTTTAGTATAATAATTGTAACTGTAACTGAACACCTCGTTAACAAAACGTCGACAATTTATAACTATTGTATCATCACTTGACAATGTAAAAAAGTGACTGGCAAATAGGGGAAGGGGGAAGAGCGGGGTGCGGGGAGTGTAGACTAGACCTTCAGTTAACGATCTTTGTTTTTGCCAAATTGCCCGTGAACTTTGACTTTGTGTGAATCAGAAATGTGTGTGTGTGTGTGTGATTGTCAAATGGGAAATCTAGCTTGTTGAATTTGCACATTGGCGTCGCACTCTTGGGTCATGTTTTCATTTCAGTTAATTGAATCATCATTCAAAGTGCCGCCGCCTTCATTCCCTGCCCCTGCCCCTTCTTTTCCTGCTCTTTCGTTTCTACTGATCGTGAGCGTATGCAAATGAATATTATATATGTATGCATGTATATAAAATAGTTTGCCACCTTAAAAATCAAGTTTTCAATTCCATTTACGTATGTCGACCCTCGGCGGCATTTAGTCAGCGGCCCATCAATAGAGATTTCGACGCATTAATAGAACTCTGAAGAGCTGGCAAAGATAAAATAAAGCTGATCACATCACGTCAAGAGCTCCTTAACTATGATGACGACAACGCTCCAATTGTTTGTTGACTTACTCATTTCGTTATTTATCTATCATTCGAGTTGTTCGTTTTCTTGTTTTTTTTTTGCGCAAAATTTGAATCAGCAACACACACACAAAAACAAGTTGTGAATATTTTGTGCTGCGATTCGAGTAGTCAAAGATATTGTGAATATATAGTGGAATATATAAATGAATGATTTTTGAATACGAGTTGCTGTACAGAAGTACTTTAGTTTAGAAAATTGAATAAAATAATGGAAATTGTATGATATATCCATGAAAGTGATCTGTAAAGTGAGCATTTAGTGGAATATATGAATGATATTTGAATAAAAGTTGCTGTACAGAAGTACTTTAATTTCGAAAATGAAATAACAGAAAGGAATATGTAGTTTAAAAATATGAATATCTATAAAGTACAAAAGTACTTTAATTTAATAAAGAAATAATTGTATTGCTCAACTGCTTTTTAATCACTCAGACAAATATAGAAATAAAGCAAGTCTTTGTTCAAGTATCAAGTATATAATAATAGCCTTTAGTTTTGATAAAAACAAAGTGTAGAATAATGAGACAAGGAGGAAAGAACTTATTATAAGAAAGAAAACGTACGTTATTTGTGATCCAATTAAAAGTCGATTTTACTTTTAGTTTAACTGCAATTTTCGGTGGGAAATTGTCATAAACTTTTTGAAACTGAGTGAGTCGAATTTTAATATGCAATTCAAGGCGATAACTTTAATGTTTGTAACCGAAATAATCGCCACTTTTGAATGCCACAAAAGTGGATAACAAAATGTGAACTTTTTGTGTTTTATCAACAATTTAAATTACCCGCATTTTAGATATGCGTGTAGCGTTTTTTTTTATTTTTTTTTGTGTGTTGACTTTGGCACAATGAGTAAAGTGTTCCAGAATTGTTCAGTTTGAGCGAAACGCCGCTAGAGATATTAAGGCGAAACAAAATGAATAACAATTTGAAATTGTTTATAAACAAACAAATTGACTTCAAGTATTCGGCGAACGAAAATTCCAAAAATTAAAATGAAGCAAATAATAAGAGGGGAAAAAAACAATAAAAACCGTTTGTTGGTCTGTTTTTGTTTTTTTTGCTTTTGCTCTGAGCATAACCTTGCAACCAGGCGGCAAGTGGCAAGGCAGACGACAATGAGCAGCCGAAATAAACAATATATACATATACATATATTGTCCGGGTCCCAATGTAAAGATGTATTTTTAGAGAGAGGGAAAGATACGTTTTGCAGCTGAAAGTTGGGCATGTGGCAAGCATTGGCGGCGGAAACTGCAAAGAGGCCGCCGCAACGTTGCTTGCCACTTGCTCAATCAGCCAGATGTGTGCCGGAAAAAGACAGAGTAAGAGAGAGAGAGAGAGAGTGAGAGGGAAACTGACCACCCACACAACATATTGCAACAGTCGATCAACTTGTAGCTTGTGTCTTCCTCTTCTCTCTTATCGTCACTTTTGTTTGCATGCCAACAACAACGATAACAACAACAACAACAAGCTCAACTATGACTGTTAATTACCCATAAAAAGTTCAATCGAGCGTTTGGCTTTCCCCCTTCCATTTGACCCCTCTCCGCTTCTGATGCATGCAACGCGACACGAACGTGACTCATTTGTTGTCCAAGCGAAAATACATCACATACTTACTTGCGATTACATTGTTCCAATATATACTATATATAGTATTTAGTATGTGTCTACAAATCGCGTTCACATTTCAGTTTTTTTGTGTCACGTTCGCCTTCCCCTCAAGTTTGCTTTGCGTTGCGGCTAATTACTTTAAACAAATTAACTGAAATGATGCGGCAATTAGTTGCCTTTATTTTGCCAACAATAAAAACGCGGCCTGGGAACATCGTTCTCAAGTTCAACCAGCCCCAAAAAGTGCTTTGTACTTACTTTACTTACCTCACTTTAAGGTCGTCCTCATTTTTATCATGATCTTTTATTGATCGTGAAGTGAAGTGGGGAAGTGTGAAAACATGGAACAGCTTAAAACATGGCTTAGTTTTATTATTTAATTACTTTATTTACACTCCCTTTCGAAATTTGATTTGATTACATTTATATTTATATATTCGCATTGTAATTCGCAGTTCTAGTTTTATATTTAGAATAGCTACGCTCTTTATTGAGTTCTATTTAGGTAGAAACATTGGTACATATAATTATAACTACAGTTGTTATGATAACTGAAAATTTTATAACGATCGGATAAAAGTTGTCGAAGAAATACTTTTGAATGATTGAAAATACCAACTGTAATCGGGTCTTACCTGCTTTGGTTAACAATATGGTATATTTTGAACTCTATGGCATTTGGAATGTAGTGCTACATCAATATAAGAAATTACAATATGGTATATTTCTTATATTTTGAATGAAGTGCTATATTGATATAACAAATATATTTGGCTAACAATATGGTATATTTTGGACTCTATGGTATATTTGAAATGAGGTGTTATTTCAATATACTAAATATAGTTGGTTGACAATATGGCATATTTTGAATGAAGTACTATATCAATATACCAAATACAGTATTCAGTACATTGTTAGTATTTTTGTGGTATTGTGGCTTTTATAAAAAATAGGTAGCAAACACATTCGAATCAAACTTTCTTACTTGTTTTTGTATTATATTTTAAATTGCTTTTGATTTAAATGTAAATTTCAATTTGACACTTTTTATTAAATCTAATTTCATTTCGATTTCAAATTACATTTGTAAGTTATTCTTGCTTCCAACAAGCACTAGTTAAGTTGCTTCAAATGTTTAAGTAACAATTTCGAAATTTGTATTTCATTTGATTTTACTTTAAATTGACAGTTCTATATTTTATTGTTAAATTACTTTAAATATTTGTATCATTTAAACGTTGCATTCCATGTAAGTAAAGATGTTTGAAATGTAAATTTGCTAATACAGTTTCACTTATTTTCTTACATTTAGTTTCAATTTACATTTGTAAATATTAAGTTAGATAAAGTATATCTCAATTTACATTTTCACGCCTTGCTTATTTTGTTTTGTAATAATCCCATAGCTGTCTTAGCTGTCCCGATAGCTGAGAAATAACGCTATGTGCTTCAGGGTCATGCCCTTTAATCGATTGTTAAGTTAAGTTCAAGTTTCGTACAGTTTTGCACAACCGCATAACAGTTTCTGCGATTTGTTTTTCACTTCGACTTTTCCGCTGGCCAGATCGGCGCCTACGAACAACAGCAAAAGCAACAGGTAACCGCAAGTAATAGGCGTCGTTATCTGTGTATATGGGTGTGAGTGTGTGTGAGAGTGTGTGTGTGTGTGTGTCTATGTATCTGTCTGTGTGTGTCTGTTGTGGTTTTTGGCTTTTAGTGTTGGTTTGGTGCTGCCTTTGGCCTCCATCGCCCACCGTTTTTGCCCAGAACCCGCAGCAATATGTTGCAAATAACACAATTTTCATGCTTTTTGTGGAGACTGTGTGGGCTGTGGGGCTGTGGGCGTGGCAGTTACAAGATACCAAAACACAGTCGAAGATGCAAGGCACTTGAAATGATGGACTTCAAGTTATGCTGTGCATTAATACAGCACTTGAAATTGGTGAAGAAATAATGGAAATTTCAGCAATACAATTATAAGCTAGAATCCAAAGGAAAAATACTGAAATAAAATACCAAATAATAAATCTACTTTTTATGGTCTAAAAATGAACTAGCATGTAGATAAAATGTATTATAAAAAGTTTACATTATACAATACGTTTTCATGCCAGTCAAATAATTATATTCAAAATTAAAGTTATATAATTATAGATCGCACGCTTATAAGCAAGAATCAAAGGGCGTAATATTAAAGTAATATGGCAATTTCGACCTAAAATTGAAACAAGCTAGAAAGTTACATTCAAAAGTGAGTCTCGACTGTGAGACACACGCTACCGATTTGAATACAAGCAAAACAACACTGTATTATTCTAAAAATATACCTAATTAATATTCGTCAAAAGCACTAAAATATACCAAAGGTCTTATTTGGTATATTGACGTAGTAATACTACATTAAAAATACAATCATTGAGTACAAAATATAACACATTGTCAGCTGAAGTAATTAGGACCCTTAATAAGGAAGCGTTTTATGCAAACTTCTGTATGTTAAATACTTTTCCTTTTACTCTATGGGTAGCTTTTATAAAAATAATGATGCATTCAAAGAAAAGTAAAAGTAAAGTAGAATAAAAGGCTAACATCGTAGTTAAAAGAGTTGTACATATTGAAATTTCTTGATAGATAATTGCAATGTAAACTGTTGCCGATATTTGGAACGCCCAAGCACATGGTGTTAACAGGGTATAGCCAGCGGAAGTCTGCCCCCGCACCGCCCCCCTCTGTTCGACTGCACTGCCAAATATGAAATGTAATGGGTCGCCGCTTAGACAGCACGTGACTCTCTCCAGTTCCAACTTCAACTCAAACTCCAACTCCAACTCGAAAGCCAGCTCTGGCGACTTGCAATGCGCTCACCCATAACTCCTCAACACGTAAAATGTTATTGTTGTTGTTGTCATCCCCTTTACGTGAGCAGTGGAAGAAGGGAAGGGGAGGGGTGGGGTAGAAGTTAGTGGTATTAGCGTTACGCATGGCCAAGCAGTTGGCATTGGAATTTCCATTATCCATTTCAATTTGATTACGAACGAAGACAACGCCCCAACAAAAACAGCAGAGCAGAGATCAGCAAACTGCATACAGTGGCTTATGAAATTCTTGGCTCGCCCTGCTCCACTACTTGCCCTTACAACAACAACCTTAACAACCTTAACAAATTAAGCATTTCTTATAAGGTGCTCTAGATGTTCAATGTTCATCTTCAGTGGCACAGCGGAAGTTAAGAAATGCATTCGATGCTTCGCTGGGTTAAGGGCGCGGCGTTGACTTCTTCTTGTCCAGTCACTGTCAAACTGTGCACAGTTTCTTTTTGCTCGTTTAATTGAAATTGCAGACGGCAAATAATTTCCGGCCATGAAATTCGAGTGCACCCTTCTTTTTTGTTTTGTTTTTATACTTTTCGAATTGAGTTATTGTTTCACATTGCTGCTCGCCAGGGGAGATGCTCTTTAATCTAATTAAGTGGGCTGAGTTTTTGGTTCTGATGACGAGCTTGAGGATTATGATGGCGATGACGATGACGTTGACGCTGATGATGATTGTGTCCCCTGCGTGTTGTTAGCTTATGAACTGCTGCAACATTATTTCCACATTCTGTTGCGAATTTTTCAAGTGTTGTGTCATCTATAAGTACGATACGACACTAGGATAGAATTTGCAAATTAAATGTTTGCTTTGCTACCGCAAATTATTCTCCTAAGAATCCCTAAAACGAGGTCATGAATACCAAAGTTGTGCAAATTTCTTTTGTTTACAACTTTTTGTGCAATTTTGCGGAATAACTTTAATAAAGTTTAGTGGATTTAAACAGTTTATCATGTTTTATTATTAGTTTCTATAGTTTTGTAATATGCTTTACATTGAACATTGATAAGAAACAAAGAAATAAAGTGTTTTTTAATAGAACGATTAGTCAATTGTGGCAATTTATTTTTATATTTATATCATTTTATAATAATTATTATTTTGATCTCCAGCAAATACTTGGAAATGTGATTAATAGCGCTCTTTGTGATATATATTTTATCATATATATATTATATTAATCACATTTCCAAGAATTTACTCTAGATCAAAATAATAAATAATGTAAAAACTCTCTTAAGCTGAAACTTTGTTCTGTTTTATAATCTCCAAACTATCAAATACTATATGTAGTATAAAGTATATTCTATAATATAGAATATATGGCATATAGTATAGAAGATATATTTAATTTATAGACAAACTTTCTTAAGCGATAATCTTACGAACATAACTTAAACGACTTTTCTCGTTTATAATCCGCAAACTATTAAATACAATATATAGTATATATAATATACTAAAATATATAGTATACATAATATATTACTACTGACTTTCATTGAATAACCTTGTTTTGTTTTTAATGAAAATCCCAAATGCTTTTCTATTTGCCAATTGTGAAAAGTTTTCCCGTCATTTAATTAAGCAGCCAAAGCAACGATTGTGCTGCTTATTAATGTCGTTATGCAAATTAGCATGGAATTCATTAAAATTTTGTTTTTAATTACATTTTGCCGCAGTTGAGGACGCAACAGTTTTTCGTAGTTCAAATTTGGTGTGTTTTGAAATTTTTGTAGTGCAGTGCAGAATTTTTAAAGTTGAAAGCTTTTTAGCTGTTGTTTCGAGTCATTTGCCTTGGGGGCTGCTTCCGGGTTGCATCCCTCTGCAATGTCCTTCTTCTGTTTACCATATGCAAATGCCAAGTGAAGTCAAGCAACCCCGTTTTTGTGGCTGACTGACCTCTGACCTCCCTCACCTCCCTCGTCTAAACGAGTTCAAAAACCTTTTGGTTGACATTTGGGCCGAAAGACGACGCTGACTTTAATTGCAGGAAAGGCGCGCGTTTAGGGTTGTCACCTCCCCTTTGCAAAGCGGCAAATGAGTGAGGAAAAGGGGAATGGGGGAAGAGAAAGGTAAGGGAAAGGGGAAGTGGGGGGTTGGCAAGTAATGTTAGCTGTATCTGTTGCAACGTCACGAAATTCTTATCGATTTTCTTGGCATATTTTTTTGTTTGTTTGTTTTCTTTTTGTTGTTTTGGTGGCAGAAGCAAGTCACTGGGTCGCTGCTGCAGGTGGTGGCATGTGGCACGGGGCACGAGATAGCAGGAGGCGCTTGGAATTTATGACACCAATTATTTATGAATTCGAAATTTGTTTGGCGCGTTGCCACACAGACATAGAGACAGACGGACAGACAGACAGACAGGTCGGGGGCAAGTAACAGACACTTGGATCGGATATGAAACGTGAATGCGAAAAGGGAAAAGGAAAAGTGGAAAAGCATTTGCTAAAAATAAGCATGTTGTTGTCTTTCCCTTTGCAGGCAGAAACACACAAAAAATAAAAGCGAAAACAACACGCCTGGGCTAACTCAAGGCCGCTCCACAGAGTGAAGTATAACGCGACGAATATAGCTGAAATATAGCTTTTGGAGCGCGCAAGCAAATCGGGAATTATGTCAGGGCGCAGAAGTCAGACACAGATGGCGCCACCGCCGCCGCCTCCCAAGCCAAACAAGGCACAGGCAACGGCAACGAATGGCAACGGTGCTCTGCCGAATGGCACCGCCAACAACAACAGCAGTTACAACAGCAATAATAAAAGTGTCGCAGTCACAACGTCAACAGCGGAACGCAGCGAAAGCCAAAGCCAGAGCCAGAACAGCAACGCTCCCCAGAGGAGTCAGACACCGCCACGGACAGAGCAGGTCGTGATGACGCCAAGGGGCAAAACCGCCAACAGCACCGTCATTCTCATCGAACGGAAGCTCGTCGATCAGATCAATGATCGCGTCCATGTCGCCGGCGGCGATCACACTGGCATCATCATCAACAAGGACACCATCGCCGGTCAGAAGAGCGCCAGCAAGGCGGCGGCCCTTTCCCTCGAGTTCCGCGTCTTTCTCGTCAGCGCCAATACGGGCAAACATTCGCAGGAGTCGCGCACGTTGCGCTTCTGGTTCCGCGATTGGCTCACCAACGATGAGAAGCAGGCTCACATTGCCCAGGACTTCTTCAAGGAGCTCGTCAGTCCGCAGGACTTTCCCAGAGGTGAGTCCAAATTGTTATCTCTCTCCACAATTTCGCCAAGTCAGCAAAAATATACATTACAAAAAGTATATTTATTGACTTCAGCTGAGAAATCTTACGAAATGTAATATATCTAAAACTTGATTACTGTTAAATGCGCAATTATATAGACGATTTAACGATTTCTCCACAATTTCGCCAACTTTAAACTTCTCCGAGCGAATATTGTTTTCTATTCACAATTTCGCCAAGTCTGAAAACGAATTTCTAAGCGAAAAAAAGCTATTTAAAAAAATTATTGATTTCAGTTGAGAAATCTTTCCCAAATTAAATATACGTATAAATTTATTACTGTTAAATGCGTAATTATATAGACGATTTATGGTTTTCTCTACAATTTCGCCAACTTTAAACTTCTCTGAGTGAATATTCTTTTCTCTACAATTTCGAAAAGTCTGAAAACGAAATTCTCAGCAAAATTTTTTCATAAAAAAGTATAAATTGAACAAAAATAATGAAATACTGATTTCAGCTAAAAAACTTGAGAAAATCTATAAATTACTGTATAGGCTTATTACTGTTAAATAGTAATTATATAGACGAAATTTCGTTTTCTTTACAATTTCACCAATTTTAAATTTCTCTTCAAAAATTATAATTGGAAAGATTGCATGATAAAGTTTAAGAAGAACTTATTAAATTCTAAATGGATTTTTATAATTTAAAAAAATAACGTATTTAATTAATTTTCTTTGCAATTTCGCCAGCCCTTTATTGGTTTATATGCAAAAATAAAAAGTATAATTGGTTTGACATTGGAAAAGTTTTGAATAAAGTCAATTTTTAAAAGGCAATTACGAACCCAACTAAATTACAAAATCTTTGAATTAAATGTTGGAATTCTGATATCGAAGATGAGTACAAAACCGTCAAATTTAATGTTAGAATTCTGAAAACGAAGAGCTGAAATCGTTTTCTCTACAATTACGCCAATATTCAATTTCTTTCGAAATAACAATATTTCAATCATTTGTATTTTATTTTCATAAATTCAAAAGAAATTGAAATCGATGGCGAAAAATTTATTAAGTTCATTTATATGTATATTATTTATTACGTTTATTTATATAAAAGTTTAGGTATATACATAAAATTCGTATTCTTGACTTGACGATCTCATTTACCAAAAAAAAAAAACGATTTCTCAAGCAAGACTTGCGATAAAGCAAAGAAATATGTATGTAGAGTGCCCATGTTATTTACACATGCACTTTTACAGATTATGTTGGCTTTATCAAGAAGATAATGAAGCTGCTGCAGCACGGTTACGCCGAGATACAGTCCATTGAGATCGAGCTGCGCATTCTGGAGGAGACATCAGCGCCACCGTCACGTCCGCGTAAGTATTTATCTAAGTGTTTCAATATCTATCTGAATCTTTCTCTCTCTCTTTGTCTATCTCTTATATTTTCTGACTGAATCTGAAATTGAATCTGGCAAACTCTTTCTTCTATATTCATATATGTATTTTGTGGTGATTTGTGTATGTTGTGGATGTTTGTAGCTCGCGATGGCTACATCATCTATTGCTATGGCGACTGCAATCGCAAGTTCGAGGAGGCGCTCTTGGCCCAGAAGAAAACAGGTGATGGCGACAATCTGATGAAGGCCATTTGGCTGGACATGTACACTGATCAGCTGAGCGCCCGACGCAAATGAATCTACTCACATACTACATATATATAGCTAACGCCTAACTTCACAACATCCGCCTCCGCCTCGCCTCGCCTCCTTTCCTCCTCGTCAACTCTAAAAAAAAAAATACATTATTGTACTTACACTCAAACTGGAATCTCTTGTTGATGATACCCTGTTGTGTTTTGCCACCGTTGCGTTTTGTGGTTGTTCTCAGTTATCTGTTCTGTTTTTTATTTGGTTGTTTGTTGTTACGTTTGACTACTAATGCAATGCACGCACCTCTCGTCTCTTAACTTGTTTGTTTCTTGGCATTAAAAAAGAAAGTGAAGAAAATGATGAATGCACCGAGTTTTCGTACAAACAAAAAAAAAAAACCAAAAAATGTTTCGAAATATGCAAGAATAAAAACAAAAATCGATATTAATTAACTAAAATTAGAAATTTGGGAGGGAAAATGCCTTTAACTTAGTTTCATGCTTCAAATGATGTGCTTAACCATGTCCAGTTGCTCTCAAACTGCGAAGTAATTTCAGCGGCTGTCAAACTGTGTTACTAAGCTTTTTCTTTAGAAGTGCTGTCAGCTCTTTGTATTAAATATATTGTACGTCGCATCAGTGGCTACTAAACTAAAGTGCTTGCCAAACTGTAAGTTGCCTTTAAACTGTTGCTAAGCATTGATTTTTGCCCCTCGTCGCTTAACCCCCTAAGGACTTCGATATCTATTAACCCTTACTACACATGCAGTGGCTGTCAAACTGTTGTTTGGAGGACATTGGCATCTGTGTGATGCTCACCCCCCGCACTCCTCCATGTGTGTGCAGACAAGGAGACGACAGTGAAGTGCTCAATTTGTCTGCTGGCTGGAAGCTGCAATTAAGTAAAAGCTGCTTGAGTTTTGAAAATGCAGCCCCAAGTGTCGTTGTCGTTGTTGATGTTGTTGTTGTTGTTGTTGTTGCTAACCATCATCTCTACTAATCTGCGCCCAGCTGCAGCTGCAACTGCCACTCCGCCAACCGCCCCAGCCCCGCCTTTGCCCATGCGATAACATGCGATGTCAAGTCAAGTGCTTAATTAGATTTTGCATTGCATTTTATTCACAGTCTCGCTGGAGGAATCACAATTCGAATCTCCGCCATTAACACAAGAGAAGGTGCTGGAACTCATCGAGCAGGCCTATCCCAATCCTGTTTCTCCCGAGGATTTGGCCAAGTAAGTGCCATATATCACAATCTCTAATACATTCACCATTAATCTATATATCTATCTAGGGACTATGGCTGGAGTGAACAGGATGTGCTGCTGGTCATACAATCGCTGCAGGAGCGCGGCCTCATTAAGCTGATGGAGTACAATGCGTACACGCGCATTGTTTACGAGGACAAGGAGATCAAGGTGGTCAAACAGATGCCGACGATAGCATCGAATAAGCAGCCCACCATTGCCATCATAACCGCGCAGTATTGCGAGAAATTGGCCGTCGATGCCATGTTGGAGAACAAGGAGACGTTTGTCCGTTATACCACAGTCGGTAGGTGGCGCCACATGCTAGCAAAAGTGCCAGAGCAATTAGCGAAACTCCAAAAAAAAAACGAAATCTCGCGATTACGCTAACACAAAATTTTGATTTAGAGAACTACGTCACAGTCTCTTTTTAAATACTGATCTCTCTCTCTCTCTCTCTCTCTCTTTTTCTCTCTCGTTCTCTTGTTGCTCTCTCTCTCTTGCCCGAAACGAATGTTGAATGCATTTTGCATAATTTGTTTTGTTTTGAATGCCAAATCCGCCCCCCCGTCCACGCCCCCCGCTACACACATCGAATACACGTACACACATAAATGCTCGAAATTATATAATTAATCGAAATTAATCAATTCCTATCCCATCGAATGCTACACGAACAAACAAAAAAAAAAACAATATATATATATATACGTCCACATATATATATATATATATACATTTATATATATAACAGATTCCGATCCCAATCTAACGAACTCACTCAGAAAATCCAAAAAGAAAGGCCGATTTGGTAAGCACCCGAAAAAGTCGTCTAAAAATTTTACATAGACTCACATTTTAGACATACTACCAACACCTCGTATTCGTATTCGTATTGTCATGTCAATTACATAAACTATTCAATGCCAGGGTCAAGTTCACATGCATTTAAGCGACGAGCTTCGCTATAAGATTTAAAACTATCTTTAAAGCAGTTTTAGAGTGGCTGTACAGTTTGAAAGCAGCTGCACTTTACTTGCGCGTACGTTAAATTCATGCAAAAAAGTAGGAGTTTAGTTGAAAGTAAACAAATATAAAATAATAATAAGTAAACTTTGAATTAAAAAAAGATAATTCGGTATAATATATCAAACTATCTTTCTAGCAGTTTTAGAGTGACTGTACAATTTGAAAGCAGCTGCACTTTACATGCGTGTATGTTAAATTCATGCTAAAAGAAGTTAAATTTGGAGTAAACACAAAAAAAAAAACAAAATAAATAATCTTTAAATAAAAAAATCTAAATCGCTACACGATCTCAAACTATCATTAAAGCAGTTTTAGAGTGGCTGTACAGTTTGAAAGCAGCTGCACTTTACATATGCGTGTGATACAATCGTGCTAAAAACAAAGAATTTAGTTTGGAAAAAAAAATTTGGCATTTAAAAATAAAATCGAAATATATACATTATATATAATAGTTATAAAGGAATAAGAAAAAAAGACAATTAAAGTTAATTAAATGGAAACTTTCGCTCTCAAAACTTGTGAGTTATCTAGAGATAACGTTAATGCCATCGACTGCTATTAAATGCTATAGAACTACTATAAAAGACAATTTAGGCCATTTATTTTGGTGACTATCAGCTTAATGTTCCTGCTTGGGAAGCGGGGCAAAAGCAATTGCAATGATTGTGAACTTGGCCTTTGGTTTTATGTTTTGGTTGGATTCTTTTGTTTTATACCATTTTATTACCATTCTATTGTGAATTCGTCGCAATTTGTGTTGTAAGCGTAAAGGTGCTTTTGTTGTGAATATTGTTTATATTGTTGTGTTTGTTGTTGTTATTCTTTTTGTTGTTGTTGTCATGGGCCATACACATGTACGATAATTAAAGTTTGATTGTCGTCGTCACGCACACAATTCCACCAAAAAAAACTCTCACAGACACCCAAGGGAAAAGGGCAGTTACAACAGCACACACACACACACACACACTTCGATACACACACACCAAGCCACGTGTATATAGTCATCTTGGCCATGGGATGATCACAGCCAAATTGTTGTCGTAGTCACAAACTAATCTCAACCAATTTTTTTTTTTTTTTTTATATTTCTTCCCTGCCGCCCACAGGCGAATCAAATGTTTATACCTTGGGCAACATTGGAGCACATCGAATTGTGAGCACAAAACTGCCATCGGTGGGCAGCACACGGGAGGCGATGACAGCGACTGGCAATACCACAACCCGACTCCTGGGCACATTCCAAAAGGTCGACTATGTCTTCATTGTGGGCGTGGCCGGCGGTGTGCCTCACTACACTGATTACAAGAAGCATGTGCGACTGGGCGACGTTGTCATTTCGTATGTTGACAAACAGCGTGCACTAATCAACAGGTGAGTCTTCAATGCAAATGGATTTCGTATTGGAACTGAATGAATTGTTTGTGTTGTGCAGCAAGGAGAAACCCTATGTCTATGTGTACAAGAGTGGAGAGGATGTCAAGACCTATTTCCCCATCAACGATTCGCTGCAACAGATTGCCGAGAGTCTGCAGGCGAATATGGAAGTGAAGCGACCCTGGGAGAGATATTTGAATGATGCCCAGCAAACGCTCGCCCAGCGAACGGAAAGTGACTTTGGTCGTCCCGATGCCAAGACGGACAAACTCTTCATGAACATTGGCAACAACGAGGTCATCGAGGTGGCCCATCCGATAGCCGCCGATGAGGTTGATGGCATCACACGACCGCGCCTGCATTTGGGACCCATTGGCTCGGGACGTGATCTCGTTCGCAGCGATGATTTGCGCACACAGTTTGCCCGCAAATTCGGTCTGCTCGCCACGGATGTGGAGATGAGCAGTGTCCTCGACAGCATCATTGGCAATTGTCGCGAGAGTTTCATACTGATCAAGGGCATTTCGGATTACAAGGACGGCATGTCGACGCGCAAATGGCAGAATTATGCCTCACTCTCCGCCGCTGCTGTTGTCAAATCTGTCATCTGTGGCATGGATGCGCCGACCAATGTTTAAATGCTACCCAAAAAACTAAAAAAAAAACTATAAGAAAAAGGAAAAAAAAAAACAACTTTCCAAAACTCCACTTTCAATTCAGCGCATTTAGCTATGATTTTAATTTTACCACTCTAGTTTGTTTTTTTTTTTTATTATTTTATAAATTGATGGATTCGATGATTTTCTCTTCTGTATTCTGTACGTCGTTATTAACCAAAAGTGAGAAACCTCCAGAAGATGGTGGAGCCTGCAAGTAGACCAAAATGTATGCGTTGTCCTAATACATACATACGAACTAATCCCATATGTATTGAATAATTTCTTGTTATTTATTTGTTATGCTTTTGTACTACATACCTACCATACAAATATATATAATATATATACACATACATTTACACAACATGTATGACACAGGCACATGACGTATATACCTAATATAAAGATGTATATACTTAAATACATATATACCTTATAATAAAAATTAAAAGGCATTTTTCTGATTTTCAGTGTTCGCACGATTTCCCTGCGAAATTCAAATTTCGAGCCGATATAATTTAAACTTTCTAACAAATAAATCGATATACTCGATAGCAGGTTATCGAGCCAATTGAATGGTTAACATGCTGTTAGGCGTTAACAGCTCTCTGTTAAGTTGTATTTAACTGCCTTTGCGTTTGAATTAAATGAGACGTTAAAGCAAGCCAAGCAATATATTTATTAAAGGGTAACTTTGGTAACTTATACTTATACATAATACTAGTAGTACACCTACTGCATTAGTTGCGGGAGAAGGTATTTGGCATAATTCTCGATGGCGGTTCGGGCACGAGCGCTGAGCTCCTCATCTTCGGCCTCGCAGAATTCGAGCAATTTTCCCAGAAACATCTCAAGGAGCGGTGGACGTAAGGAGACCAACGAGACATCCACATTGAAGAGGTGATTAAGTGCCGTAATCACCGTGATCTGCGATTTAACGCAATTAATCCTCATCAACATCACAATAAATGGCTTAAATACCTCAAATTGAATGGCTATCTCAAGAATTTGTATCTTTGTGGCCGTAAATATAGTGGCGGCAACCACATCAATGGCCGAAGCATAATACTTGGAATTCACATTACGAATAATGTCGCGTATTACGCGATAGACGTCTGTATTCATCACAATCTGAACTGCTCTCTCAGTTGTAAATATGAGGCAATTGAGTAACTCGAGAATTGGAATTCCCTCAATGTGGAGCTGTGTCCTCAATAAATGACACAACCAATTCACTACACCAGCATCCAGGATTGCATTGGCATATTTAGCTTTTTGTTTGGCAATCAAAGTCAGTATATTCAGTGTTGATCGAAGGTAGGAATGACTACGATTCAGCGCCCTAACCAAACGCTTCGCACCATCTCCGGCAATGAATGCATCCAGCAAATCAGCGTTCGTCACAATGATCTCTTCAAGGACGAGGCAGGCATCGCGGATCACCGACCCGATCGGGCTGTCGATCATGGTAACGATAATCGACAAAAATGGATGCAATGTTATTGATTCGCGGCTGTAGCGAACCAATCGTAATACCAATTCCGACAAGTAGATTTGAATCACGTCCACCGGGTCTTTGGACATTATGCGCAACACAACGTCAGCCACATTATGCTGGTAAAAGATCTGACGAGCCATCGCCGAACTTTTGGCTATATTGCCCAGTATCCGAGCAGCTCTCACAACCAATTGCCAAGCATTCGAGTGGAGCATGTTGATGACCACCACCATGACGTCCTTATGGGACAGCAAACTTAGTACTTGCTGCCAGGTTCCGGCTGCCAGAGCCGACAATGTTTGGGCAGCCAATCTCTTCAATTTCAATCTGTGTGTATATTAATGTAGTAATATAAGGGAAATGCCAAACTTATGCATGTGTACGTACTTTGTGTCGTTACGCAGAACTTGAACGCATCGCGGAATAATCAAATGCCCAATAACAATATCTATGACATTTTCTTTGGGATATTTGTTCAATTCAATAAAGCCTTTGATCTGATTTTTCTCTTGGTTGCAATCCATAAGGCCTAATATTTCTTGTATTGGCTTATGATTTATAGATTTCGAATCTTTCAAATCCTTGATTAGTACGAATTTCTCTTCGTCTTGGTTTTCCATGATTGCTGTAGAGAAATGCAACGCCATTTATGTTAATTGTTGTAATAGATAGTTCTTAATGCTTACATTTAATCAATTATCAACACAATTGACTGCGGTTGGCGTTGGTCACTATGCTTCCTTTGGCAAAAACCACACTAAAAATACAACAAAAAAAACGGAAATGGCATTTGAATTACCAGCTCATATGTGGAACCGGTACTAATTGTGCGCCCAGCATCAACTTCAACTATCGATACTTTATGCCATCGCAGACACAAAATTATATTTAAAAAATGTTCTCTGTTTCATAAAAAAATGTGTTTTAGTCTTTTGTACATATTTTTTAAAAGTAACAGTTGAAAATGGACGAAATTTACATCGTCATATTGACGATTATTTGAGTGCAAGCATATCGATACTGTTAAAGTACGATAGCGCTGTGAGGCAGCAGCCGATGTGGCGAAATAATCGCCGCTACTCTGTTAAAGTTCGAATGTTAACGCTAGCTTGCAGCTTATCAGCGCTTACCAATCGACAGACTGAATCAGTCGACGAATTCTGTGATAGACGCCGGTTGTTCATTTTGAGTTCTGTCGCGGTTGCCATTTGCAATTTTCAATAAAACACGTGCATACGTGCTGTGCGACAAATTCGCAAACTTACGGGCAATTTACATTCATTCACGCACATTTCCAAAACAAAACATAGACGAGCTTGACAACGAAACGTAAGTGGTGTGAAACTGATACCATTTATCAATGTTATTCTTGTTTGCTCCCATTTTTTTGACTTGTCGTCTTGTCTGCGGACATTTAATTGTAACTGTATAATGTTATGATAAATTTATTAAATTCGGCGCAGAAAGTTGGCTCGTTTATTGGATCTGTGGCATTAGTATTGAGCGTGTAGGCTCACCTATACATGCATGACTGTCTGGGACACACACGTGTATGTGCAAGTGTGTGTGCTTAAATGAACCGGTCTTAAGTTCAAGACGAATGCTGTACGCACATTTTTCAAAAAGTATTTCCATACGTACTTTACACACACACTAACACACAGACAGAATATTTCTGTGGAAACATGTGTGCAGTTATTCTCCCAGTTGTTTTGCTACGTAGTTGGTTTATTACTTGCAATTGCATTTTACTTTTCTACCCTTTCTTTCAATGCATTATTTCTTATCTCTCGCTCCCCTTTTGCCTTATTGATGTTTTTGCTCGCCTTGCTCCTTAAGGTTTATTAAAGTCGATTGTCACTTGCTGGTCTTTGGAGTAAAGACTTCTTTGACTTCTCTTGTATGATAGCATAGCAAAGAAACTAGCTCCAAAAAGGAGTATTCATATTACAAGATATCGGTGATAAGCGACAAATTAAAAATGTATTCCAGTTGAACTCCTATTAAAAACATATGTATGTGTGTGTGCGTCGTTCCACTTGGAGCTGAACTCCAACAAGTTGCTGAGCAACATTATGTGAGCTTATGCCTCTCTTTCACTAAAGGTTTTTCTTTTCTTTGAATCTGTGTAATTTGTAAAAGAATCTTTGACTGTATCTACGGTATACCCTATCATTTTTTAGACAATTATTTTTATTTATATTTTAATTTTTTTTTGTATTCATTTTGAATTAATAATAAAACTCAATTAAATACCATCAATTTATTTATAGTAATGATTGACGAAGATGTTTCCAATAGATATGTTAGGGATCTTCATTTTCTGCAGTTGTACTTTCTTATCAGTTGTTTGAGTCGGCATTCAAGTTCGATTTATTTATTTGGTTGCGATACGACAGAAAATGCTGATAAAAAATGTTTCTCTTGAAGGGCCGATCGTGGTGGAAGAGTCTAAGAAAAAGACGCCACGTATTGATAAATAAAAGTAATTATTTATTTTTATAAAACGACAGACCGTTGAATATCAATTTTCTTCATTGACTATCGTGGGAATTGCCTCGTAGTCTGTTTGATCAACTGATGTATACAATTTTAAAAATTTGTTTATTCAATTTGGTTGTACGTAAATTAAATGAAAGGCTAACAAGACAAGTAGTTGTCAAAATAAGAAAATTAGATAAATTATTTATTATTATTATTTATTTCTTTATTGTAAAGAGATTATGGGCAGCTCTCTTTTTAGACTATGCGATTCAACTGCTTGCTGCTCACATAGCTGATTGCTATGACACTCAGTGCTGTTGAAACGACTATTATCTGCAAACATACTTGCTATGGTGTGTCGCAAAGACCATTTACAAAGCTGATTGCTATGATGCCAAAACTGTACGTTATCGGCAAAGCTGCTTGTTATGTCACACCATGTTGTTTAAACATAAAGTCATCAGCAAAGATGTTTGCTAAGAGTATTTAATTAAATTGCAATAACATAATGTGTGCTCCTCTCTGCAGGCAAAATGTCGACACCAAATTGTTATCTTGTGCTCGAGGATGGCACCATAATGCCGGGCTGCTCGTTCGGTGCCAAAAGCACGCCCACAAGCGGCGAAGTCGTCTTCCAAACCGGCATGGTTGGCTACACGGAGGCGCTAACAGATCGCTCATACAGCTCACAGATTTTGGTGTTGACCTATCCCCTGATTGGCAACTATGGTGTACCCAATGTCAAGGAACTGGACGCATATGGACTGCCTGAGCATTTCGAGTGGTTCGAGGGTGCAGTGCAGGCGGCTGGCCTCGTTGTGGGCGAGATTTGTGAGACACCGTCGCATTGGCGCTCCCACCAGACGCTCTCACAGTGGCTGGCCGAGCACAATGTGCCCGGCATCAGTGGCATCGATACGCGTGCGCTGACCAAAAAGCTGCGCGAACAGGGAAGTCTACTGGGACGTATTGTTTTCGAGGCGCCAACGCTGCCCTTGGCTCTGCCCTTCGAGGATCCCAATCAACGCAATTTGGCCAAAGAGTGTGCCGTCAAGGAGCCCATGCTCTACAAATCACTGCAGCCAACTGGAGTGCGGATTGCTGTGCTGGATTGCGGTCTCAAACTGAATCAATTGCGTTGCCTGCTGCAACGGGGAGCCTCGGTGCAACTGTTGCCCTGGAGCAGTGAACTGCAAGCGGACGACTATGATGCACTGTTCCTGTGCAATGGTCCCGGTGATCCGAGCAGCTGTAAACCGATTGTGGAGCAAGTGCAGCGTGTGCTGCAGGCGGGCAACAAGCCCATCTTTGGCATCTGTCTGGGACATCAGTTGCTTGCCACGGCTATCGGTTGCGACACCTTCAAGATGAAGTACGGCAATCGTGGCCACAATCTGCCGTGTTTGCATCGTGCCAGCGGACGTTGTTTGCTCACCTCGCAGAATCACGGCTATGCTGTGGATCTGGCCAAGCTGCCCAGCGATTGGGAGGAGCTCTTTGTGAATGCCAACGATGCCACCAACGAGGGCATTGTGCACCGCACTAAACCATATTTCTCAGTGCAATTCCATCCCGAGCATCATGCCGGACCGCAGGACACGGAATTCCTGTTCGATGTCTTCATCGATGTGATACGCCAGCCACAGTTCACGGTGCCGCAACTGATCGAACGACGTCTGAGCGCTCTGCGCCCCAGTCCACAGCCGCAGCGGCCACGCAAGGTGCTCATTTTGGGCTCAGGTGGCCTCTCAATTGGTCAGGCCGGAGAATTTGATTATTCGGGATCGCAGGCGATTAAAGCAATGCGTGAATGCAATATACAAACTGTGCTGATCAATCCCAACATTGCCACCGTTCAGACCTCCAAGGGCATGGCAGATAAATGTTATTTCCTGCCCCTCACACCCTTCTATGTGGAGCAGGTGATTAAATCGGAACGACCCAACGGTGTGTTGCTCACCTTTGGCGGCCAGACGGCGCTCAATTGTGGCGTCGAATTGGAACGCGCCGGCATCTTTGCCAAGTACAATGTGCGCATTCTGGGCACACCCATACAGTCCATCATTGAGACGGAGGATCGCAAACTTTTTGCTCAGCGTGTGAACGAGATTGGCGAACAAGTAGCACCCTCGGAGGCTGTCTACACGGTGGCCGAGGCCCTGGAGGCAGCTCGACACTTGGGCTATCCAGTAATGGCGCGTGCTGCCTTCTCGCTGGGCGGTCTTGGCTCTGGGTTTGCCAACAACGAGCAGGAACTGGAGACACTGGCACAACAGGCGCTGGCGCATTCCAGCCAATTGATTGTGGACAAGTCCCTGAAGGGTTGGAAGGAGGTGGAGTACGAGGTGGTGCGTGATGCCTACGACAATTGCATCACCGTTTGCAACATGGAGAACTTTGATCCCTTGGGCATTCACACGGGCGAAAGTATTGTGGTGGCTCCCTCGCAAACACTCTCGGATCGCGAATATCAAATGCTGCGCAGCACCGCACTCAAGGTGATCCGACACTTTGGCGTTGTCGGCGAGTGCAACATTCAGTATGCATTGTGTCCACACTCGGAGCAGTATTACATCATTGAGGTGAATGCGCGTTTGTCGCGCAGCTCGGCGCTGGCCAGCAAGGCGACGGGTTATCCCCTGGCCTATGTGGCCGCCAAGTTGGCACTGGGCGAACCCTTGCCCGAGATACGCAACTCGGTGACGGGCAATACGACCGCATGCTTTGAGCCCAGCTTGGATTATTGTGTGGTCAAAATACCGCGCTGGGATTTGGCGAAATTCGTGCGCGTGAGCAAACACATTGGCAGCTCCATGAAGAGTGTCGGCGAGGTGATGGCCATCGGACGCAGCTTTGAGGAAGCCTTCCAGAAGGCACTGCGCATGGTCGATGGCGATGTGCAAGGCTTCGATCCTTACCTCTCCCCGGTGGACAAGGAACAGCTGTCCGAGCCAACGGATCGGCGTCCCTTCGTGCTGGCCGCTGCCCTCAAGGCGGGCATGTGCATCGAGGAGTTGCATGAGTTGACCAAAATCGATCGTTGGTTCCTGCATAAGTTGCAGCACATCATCGAATTCTATGGCCAGCTGGAGACGGCGGGCAATCAATTGACACCACAGCTGCTGTTGAGTGCCAAGCGTATGGGATTTGCGGACAAACAGATTGCCATGGCCACCAAGAGCACCGAGTTGGCGGTGCGACAGCAACGTCTGGAGCAGAACATACGGCCATTTGTCAAACAGATCGATACGGTGGCCGGCGAATGGCCGGCGAGCACCAATTATTTGTACAACACGTACAATGCAGCCGAGCACGATGTGGAGTTTCCGGGTTCGCACACCATTGTCGTCGGCTCGGGTGTCTATCGCATTGGGTCGTCGGTGGAGTTCGATTGGTGTGCCGTGGGTTGTTTGCGCGAACTGCGACGTCTAAAGAAGTCAACGATTATGATCAATTACAATCCGGAGACGGTGTCCACCGACTACGATATGTGCGATCGCTTGTACTTTGAGGAAATTAGCTTTGAAGTGGTCATGGATATCTATGAGCTGGAACGTTCTGATGGCATTATACTCTCGATGGGTGGCCAATTGCCGAACAACATTGCCATGGATCTGCATCGACAGCAGGCCAAGGTGTTGGGCACATCGCCGGAGTCGATTGATTGTGCCGAGAATCGTTTCAAATTCTCGCGCATGCTTGATCGCAAGGGCATTTTACAGCCACAGTGGAAGGAGCTGACCAACCTCCAGTCGGCCATTGACTTTTGCCAGGAGGTCGGCTATCCGTGCCTGGTGCGTCCATCCTATGTGCTCTCCGGTGCCGCAATGAATGTGGCGTATTCAGATCAGGACCTCGAGACGTATTTAAATGCGGCCTCCGAAGTGAGCCGTGAACATCCGGTGGTCATATCCAAGTTTTTGACTGAGGCCAAAGAGATCGATGTGGACGCTGTGGCCGCTGATGGGCAAATCCTTTGCATGGCTGTCTCCGAGCACGTGGAAAATGCCGGTGTGCATTCGGGTGATGCCACATTGGTCACACCACCGCAGGATCTCAATGCCGAGACTCTGGAGGCCATCAAGCGCATCACACGCGATCTGGCCAGTGTGCTGGATGTGACGGGACCCTTCAATATGCAACTTATTGCCAAAAACAACGAGCTGCGTGTCATCGAGTGCAATGTGCGTGTCTCGCGCTCTTTCCCCTTTGTGTCCAAGACGCTGGATCACGATTTCGTGGCAACTGCAACGCGTGCCATTGTCGGCATGGATGTGGAACCTCTGGATGTATTGCATGGCGTTGGTAAAGTGGGTGTCAAGGTGCCACAATTCAGTTTCTCGCGTCTCGCGGGCGCCGATGTCCAATTGGGCGTCGAGATGGCTTCCACCGGTGAGGTGGCCTGCTTTGGCGACAATCGCTATGAGGCATACTTGAAGGCCATGATGTCCACAGGCTTTCAAATACCCAAGAATGCCATACTGCTCTCCATTGGCAGCTTTAAGGTGAGTTTGTATTACTCTTTTTACTTTTGCACTTCTCGGTAATTAAGCTATGCAACTTTTAGCACAAAATGGAGCTGCTGTCGTCGATACGCGACCTGGCCAAGATGGGCTACAAGCTATATGCTTCCATGGGCACCGGAGACTTTTATGCGGAGCATGGCGTTGATGTGAGTAGAGAAGCAATATTTGTATTTATTTTGAATTATTCGATGGGGTATTATTTCATTATTTGAAGATCTTGGTGCTTACGTACCGGGTAAACTCGGGGATAACAAAGCTATTGTTGATAACATTTGTCCAGACAGCAGCTAGACAACACGGGCTTATCTTGTGTGTAGATAAAGATAAAAGACCTTTTATACAATTGGTTGCTTTTTATTCAAAACTAAGACAATGATTGACGTGGAGTGCCAATTGGACTCTGCACAAACTGTCAACGCTGATTTCTGTCTGATTGATTGATTCTATTTGCTTATGTGATAGATAAACATTATTTAGTATAATATATTGCTAATACATTAAGTACAGAAAACACATAAAGTTAATTATACTTGTGATTAGAAGCTAAGTCATTAATTTGAGGCGGAGTTTCAAATGGATTCTCTACAAACTCTGTGCACATTCTTTCAACTGATAAGCATTGTTTGTTGCTAACTAAAAATACAGCAAAGTAAAGCTAATTACATGTTAGGTGGGTGTATTTTAAATTGTGTTGAGAAGCAAAGCTATAACAATGTTTAATGTGCAGCAATTGATGCTCTATAAACTGTCTACTTCTCTAATTGATTTCACTACACTTCTATACGATAGATAAAAACCAATTAGTAAAATATATTTTGCTAACTTTAAAGTACCGAAAGTTATTTTTAGAAAGTGTCGATAAGAAAGCTGAGACAGTGATTAACGTGGAATGTCACAATGATTGATTGATTGATATAATGATTCCTAATTGAAGGCGCTCTTCAGCTTCTGTGTGTGTCGCTTGAGCAAGTCCCGCAGCTCAAGCTGTTGCACCAGCTGCTCCGTCTTGGAGCCGATGGTCTGCAGTGCCGCCGGTGGCTCAAGTTGCATGCGCTGCAGCAGAGTCTCCAGCTTCTGCACCGCTGTTGCAGGGCCACCTGATGTTGCCTCGCTACCCGCTGCTGAATCAACAGCTGCTGCAGCCGTTGGTGGTGGAGTGGAAGGTGGCGCTGTTGTGGTGTTGGTGCTGGGTGGGGACAACGTGGAATGCACTTCAGCCGTGTGCAATTGCACCACATGCTCCACAAACTTGGGGGCAGCTCCACCACAGAAGCTCTCTCGCGGACTCTCGTTGAGAAGGATGCGCTCCAGTTGACTAGCGGCCTGGCAAATTGCCTGGGCATAATGCTGCTGAGCGTGCTGTGAGCAGCCCAGCTGCTGATAGAGGCGACTCAAGCGCTGCGTCTGTGCCAAGTACAGCTGGCCATGCTGCGCATTGCGGTACTCGGTGGCCTTGGCCAGCATGGCCAGCTGATGATCGAGCAGCTGCTCGAGCAGATTGGTGCGTCGCAGTATCTCGACGCCATCGTTGAGCTGCGGCGTTGTTGCACCGCCGGCGGCGGCTGATGTGGAGCTATCACTTGACGCTTGCGAGACGTGCGACATACGCGGCACAAACAGCGGCATCTCCTGGGTGAGGGATGCGTCCGAGTTGCGATGCTGCTCGGCCAGCTGCAGCTGCTGGGCGCGCAGCAGTTGCGTCTTGCGTCGCAGCTTGCCACGTGTGCGCTCCTGATGCTGTCGCATGCCCAGCAAACCCTGCGCGGCGCTCGGTGTTTCCTCCTCCACCTCCTCTGCCAGCTGCTCCGCAGTCGCACCTGCTTGCTGCTCTGCGCAAGTGGGCAGCGTTTGTCGCATGAACTTCGCCTTGCTGCGCAGCTGCAAATAATCCGTGGCCACAAGCGTCTCCAGCAGCTGGGCATAATTGAGCTTGGGATAAAAGTCGGCGGCATGTTGCAGTTGCCGCAGCGCCTGCAGCACATGGACCAGCGGCTGCTCCGCAATGCCGGCCATGATGGCGCGCAGCTCCATCAGCGCATCCTCGGGCACATGCTCGAACAGATTGCGACGCTCGATGAAGTAATGCGAGAGCTGTTTCTTGGCCAAACAGTCGGCAAAGCTGCGCACAAAACGCACCAGCTGCTCACCCAGAAACTCCTCAGACCAATGACTGTTGTCACTGTTGTTGTCCCGTTCGCATTGCCAGAAGAGATGCGTGCGCAGCTGCTCCACAATGTGTCCCATGGCCTGGCACTTGTCGTTCACACAGCTGCGCACCACGATCTTCAGCACCAGCAGCAGCTTCAGTTGCATGCGCGTCAACTGCCGCTCCAGAAACTGTTCCGCCTGCGGGAATATGATGCGCCACTCTAGCTCCCGAAAGGGATTCCGTGCACGCTTCGGTGCATAGCCCACGGGCACCACATGATAGCCAAACGATTGAATGCGTTTCCTCATCTGCACCGTGGGCCATGCACTCGACTCTCCACCGCGTTGTCGCAAATTGAACTCGAAGGCGCAGTCCGGCCAACCGTGTGGCACATGAATGGCGGGCACCAGCTCCTCGCTGCTGGTGTATATGCTGCAGCCACGATAGCTGGCTGTGGCCAACTGCTCCATGCCAATGTCCAGCTGCTGGGCCAGCTGTTGGCGCAACAGTTGACCGAAGTAGTGCATGAAACGCTGAGAGCTAAGATAGCATTGCTGGAGCAGCGCCCGACGACGCAGCTGCTCCACGCGACACTGACGCAGCACCTGAACCGTCTCGTAGCCACTGCGATCAACGCTGCTGTCCTGCAGCTCCGGTTCGCTATCACTGGACTCCAGTTCATCCTCGTCGTCGCTCTGCTCCAGCCAAGCGGGCAAACAGCTGCCCAGCCGACAGACGCATTCCTCGGGCAGCACATTTCGCTGCAACAGCAGATGTCCTTCCAGTTGCAGCTCGGCTAATGAACGCTGCGTGTTCAGCCGTGCTATATACACATGATCATAATCACCCTCATCCCAACTGGTTCGCCCTGAGCCAGCCACGCCCACTCCGGTGCTGTAGCCACTGCTGCTGGCATCCGTGTAGATGCCTTCGTTATCAACCGCCGTAGTCGTTGGTATTGAATCACCTTCGCTGGTCGCGCTGCTCGGACTGCGCGGCTTGTGGGGCGCGGGTTCGCGCAGCTTGAGCCGCACATAGCCCATCCAACGGGCCTGCTCCAGCAGCTGCACGTACTGCATGCGACACGGCGTTGTGCTGTAATAGTCCGTCTCCAGCAGCACCTTGCACAGCGCCGCTATCGAGTCGTAGTTGGCGTCGTTCGGACGAGCGACGTCTACGTTCTCGAATACCACGTAGGTGAGCGGCTTTTGCAGCGGTTCAGCGGACGCTGCGTTGTGGTTTTGTACCTGACTTCGTTGGGTGGCATCGCTGTAGGGGAAATGAAAAAGAGAAGGGGTTTAGTGAACCGGTTCGGGAATGCTAAGTTATGTACTTTAAAAAGAATTAGTTGGTAAAGAAATACCAATAAATTGAACCACTGAAATGCGTGTGAACCGTTATAGAAGGGGAAAGTTAAGTGAACCGCTTTCTAAAAAGCGATGCATTTGGTAAAGCAACGAAATATAAACTGAAGCAATAAAATAAATCTAAACTTGTTCGATGTGATAGTCCATAAGTGTAGAAAAATAATGTGAGGAGTATTTAGCATTGGGTTGTAAACCTGTTGAAGTGATTTGTAAACTATCATTATAGAATTGAGCTCTCGTTTAGGAATGAGGCATACGTCAGAACAGAATTAGTGTTTAAACTAAACTTTGTTGATTGGATTAAACCTTGAAAAAACCTGCGAAGAGTGCTGGGAACTATTTAGAATAATAATGTTAGTCAGTGGAACAGTAAATAGCCAAACAGGAAAACCTAGAAATTCCTAAACCGAAGGAGTATTTAGGATTGGTTTCTAAACCTGTTCAATATAGAGTTTAGCTATGGCTTAGGAGTGAAGGCAGACCTTGAAATTTCTAAAGCGAACCGGTTCTAAAGGAGTATTTAGGATTGGTTTTGTAAACCTGTTGAAGTGATTTGTAAACAGTCATTATAGAAATTAGATCTTGTTTAAGATTTAATTATACGTCTGAACAAAACTAGCGCTAAAGCTTAACTTTGTTGATTGGGTTAATCCTTAACAAAACTTTCTAAGAGTGCTAGAAAGATAATGTTAGTCAGTGGAACAGTAAGTAAGTTAACTGGAAGACTTAGAAGTTCTTAAAGCGAACCGGTTCTTAAAGCCGAGATTTGTTGATTGGATTAATCCTTTGCCAAATGTTGCTAAGAGTGCTTGGCATAATTTGGATATATATAAAGGGAATGGAATGCAACTTACTTGGGCTTAAAAAGCAAGCGCTTCGCCACCGCCGCATCGATGGCGTTGGCATGGAGCAAACTGTGCTCCGAGAGCGTTTGAGCGCAAGCGCGTTGCTTGGCCAGCAGCTGCTCATCGATGGCGGCCAGCTCGTGCTCGAAGTGGCCAAAGAACTGCATTCCCAGAAGCAGCTGATTGAGAAGAAACGTGTGCAGCTGCCGCTCCAGCTGCTGACGAGTGCGCAACTCAATCTGCCGCTGCTGCTCCTCGCGCTGTTGCTCCAGACTGCGTGCGTAGAGGGCGCTGATGCATTCGGTGGCGGTGCTGCCGTTGCTGCCACCGCGCAGACGCATCTGTGGCGCCACGCTGCTGCTGCCCGATCCATGGCTGTGGCTGCGACGCAAGCTGCCGTTGGCGGTGCCCAGCTGATGACGTCGCTTGCGTGCATTGCGCTTCTGGAGCTTGGCCAGCTGCCGTTGTCGCTTCTCCTCTCGGCGACGGCGTCGTTGCTGAGCACGTCCTCCTAATGCAGGGGGCGCCTCGGCTGCCTTCAGCTGCTGCAGCGGATTGGTCAGAGCCTTGTTGTTGTTGTCCTGCTGCTTGGAGCAGGGACAACCCATCTCAAAAAAAAAAACCACGTAGATGTTGCTGTTTGAAGTGCGCGAATGCGGTTGCGGCTGCTGTTGCGATCGTGCCTCCTTCTGGCCAACTGATATCGATCACAATGATCGAATGTCATTTTCTTGCCATTGTCGTTGTCACTGATCTTATCAACAACACTGCGATGCGATGGGAGACAAGTGTTGATTCTTTCTATACTTCCGACTATCATCAGCAGAGAGGGAGAGACAGCCACAAATAACGTTATCAGCGATCGATCGTGTAAACACTACAATGTGAAGAAAAAGTCCCATAGAGCAGCTATGCACAGTGGTTCACAACTCTCAATTCCACAATTCAAATTTTTTGGATATTAATATTACTTTATAATTATTTTTGACTCATAGTATACATTTTATTTGCATTGTTATATTTCTAAATAGTTATTTCACTACATATTATTTGTTATCTATACCTAATTCTTATGTAACTTTTTATTTTCTGTAAACATTTTTATTATTTTATTATTTATTTCATATTCATTATTAATTCTTTGCTGAATGTTATTATTTAGATATTAATATAATTTTATATTTATTTTATTTATTTATTATTGGAATTTTTTTTTATTTTTATTATATATCTAAATAATTTTTTTTTTAATTTCATATTATTAATTTTGAATTTTATGTAATATTTCCGATTGTTGTTTAAGTTGTTTAATATGCGTTGATAAATTTTATTTAAATGATTTCTGTAAAAATGATTTTCATTTTAGTATTTATTTAATTTTTTTTTTTGTAAATTAAGTAAATTAAATTAAATATAGTACAATAATATATGGTTATTTATCATAGTTTATATAGTTTAATATTAATTACTTAGACAAACAATTAAGAATAATTATGAGTTCGTTTAAGTATATCAATTTTAGTGCAATTTCATAAATACTTGTAATCAATTTCATCTCAAATCACAATCGATTTAACCACTGTACATGCGTAACCTATGTCGCTTTCTCCATTAATGGAATTACTCAAGTTCTTATTGATGTTATTGTCCAAATAGATGTACAATATAAAATGATGTAGGCCCGTAAAATGCGATAGCCTAGTGTGGACTCTGCACAAATATTTGCCAATTTCTACTAGTTCACTGTGCTGTTGGGCTTGGCCTTGTTCTCGATGTCGAACTTTACAGATATCAGCAATAATTGTGAACTAATGCCAATTTGATGTTATCCTTTTGCAGGTCGAATCCGTGCAGTGGACATTCGATAAGACAACGCCTGATGATATCAACGGGGAGCTGCGACATCTAGCCGAGTTTTTGGCCAACAAACAGTTTGATTTGGTTATCAATCTGCCTATGCGAGGCGGAGGAGTGCGTAGGTAAGATGCGACCGCTAGATACCCTCTAATCTAATAGCTTATTATACGAGGTGACGGTGGTGTTTATTATCTTATCGTTTTCAAATTTGTAGTACTTTTTTTTTTTTTGTTGAGGAAATTCCCGAAATAGTATAGTAAATATTGTGCGGGAACTTAATAAATGAATTCATTGTTTATTATTTATCTAATCTTCATAAATTTGTAGATTTTTGAAAGATTGTGGAACAAGTTTTACTATTGAAGTGACTTGGATTTAATTAAATGACTCTTTGTTTATTATCCGATCGTAAGCTATTTTAAGATTAAAAGATTACTCATTGTGTGTCCTGCTGGTATTAATATTAGATTGTTATTTAATCTTTGTAGTAATAATATCAAGTAAACAATTACACATTATTACTTATCGATTACCTTTTTCATTCCTTTCTCTTCCCTTTGCTACGCTGCAGAGTCTCTTCCTTTATGACCCATGGCTATCGCACCCGCCGCCTGGCCGTTGACTACTCCATACCGCTGGTGACGGACGTCAAGTGCACCAAGTTGCTGGTGGAATCGATGCGCGTGACTGGCCGCAATCCGGGCATGAAGACGCACACCGACTGCATGACCTCGCGTCGCATTGTGAAGCTGCCCGGCTTCATCGATGTGCACGTGCATCTGCGTGAACCGGGCGCCACACACAAGGAGGACTTTGCCAGCGGCACGGCAGCCGCTCTGGCCGGTGGCGTTACCATGGTCTGTGCCATGCCCAATACGAATCCCTCGATTGTCGATCGCGACACCTTCAATCAGTTCCGTGAGCTGGCGCGTCTCGGAGCCCGTTGCGACTATGCACTGTATGTAGGTGCCTCGGACACCAACTGGGAGCATGTGCATGAGCTGGCCACCCAGGCGTGTGGCCTAAAGATGTATCTGAACGATACGTTTGGCACCCTGCGCCTCAGCGATATGGCCGCCTGGCAGCGACATCTTTCGCGCTGGCCCAAGCGGGCGCCCATCGTTTGTCATGCCGAGCGCCAGAGCACGGCGGCGGTCATACTGCTCGCCCATCTGCTGGAGCGTCCCGTGCACATCTGTCATGTGGCGCGCAAGGAGGAGATCCAGCTGATACGCGCCGCCAAGGAGAAAGGCATACGTGTGACATGTGAGGTTTGTCCGCATCATTTGTTCCTCAGCACCAAGGACGTGGAGCGTTTGGGCGCTGGGATGGCGGAGGTGCGTCCACTCTTGTGTTCACCCGAGGATCAGGAGGCACTCTGGGAGCACATGGAATACATTGATGTGTTTGCCACCGATCATGCTCCGCACACGCTCGAGGAGAAGCAATCGGAACGTCCACCACCGGGTTTCCCCGGTCTGGAGACCATACTGCCGCTGCTGCTGCAGGCGGTGCACGAGGGTCGTCTGACCATGGAGGATATCAAGCGCAAGTTCTATCGCAATCCGCGCAACATCTTCAATTTGCCCGAGCAGCCGCAAACGTATGTGGAAATTGATCTCGATGAGGAGTGGACGATCAGCAACAGCGAGCTTAAGACCAAGGCACGCTGGACGCCCTTCAATGGCACCAAGGTTAAGGGTCGCGTCCATCGTGTTGTCCTACGCGGTGAGGTCGCCTTTATCGATGGCCAGGTGCTCGTTCAGCCCGGGTACGGTCAGAATGTGCGTGCCAAGCTGTCGTTGCCGCAAAAATCGGAGACGGAGGGCAGCAGCGATCTGCCAAGCGACACTGATGCCAACGACACGTTCGCCCGTCTGCTGACAGAAGGTGGCGTTGCCAATCGCTCCAGCACCGTGCACTTTGAGGATGAGGCAAGCACTTCGCCAGCAGCGGGCAGCTTTTTGCGTCCGGTGTCACCATCGCCACGCTTGCGCCTCGATTCATCAAGCAATACCACGCTCAAGGAGTATTTGCAGAAGAACTCACCGAATCCGGTGGCCCATTGTCTGGTGGGCAAGCATGTCATCTCGGTGGACATGTTTGGCAAGGAGCACTTGAATGACATTTTCAATTTGGCGCAGCTGCTGAAGTCGCGTGTCACCAAGGATCGCCCCGTGGATGATTTGCTGCGTGGCAAGATCATGGCCAGCATCTTTTATGAGGTGAGCACTCGCACTCAGTGCAGCTTTGGCGCGGCAATGCAGCGACTGGGCGGACATGTGATCAACATGGATCAGGTGACGTCGTCGGTGAAGAAGGGCGAAACGCTCGAGGACAGCATCAAGGTGATGGCCAGCTATGCGGATGTCTTGGTCTTGCGTCATCCCGAACCAGGTGCAGTTGCTGTAAGTAGTTGCTTTCTATTGCCTTGCTTGCAAGCTAATTGTCTTCTTAACTATTCTAGCGCGCTGCTTCGTTCTCGCGCAAGCCGCTCATCAATGCCGGCGATGGTGTAGGCGAGCATCCCACACAAGCGCTACTGGATGTCTTCACCATACGCGAGGAGATTGGTACTGTCAATGGCCTGACCATCACCATGGTGGGTGACTTGAAGAACGGGCGCACTGTGCACTCACTGGCCCGCCTGCTGACGCTCTACAATGTGACGCTGCAGTATGTGGCGCCACCTGGTCTGGGCATGCCCGAGGCCATTATGCGGTATCTGGATCAACGTGGTGTACATCAGCGCACCTTCGATAGCATAGAGCAGGCGCTACCCAGCACCGATGTGCTCTACATGACACGCATACAGCGCGAACGCTTCCAGACTGAGGAAGAATACAAGCGCGTAAGTGAAATTGAAATTACGATACGTTACAAAACCGACGATAA
Organism: Drosophila niveifrons; assembly: GCA_035046325.1. Lineage (NCBI taxonomy): Eukaryota > Metazoa > Arthropoda > Insecta > Diptera > Drosophilidae > Drosophila > Drosophila niveifrons. The sequence goes on along the minus strand of JAWNOC010000062.1, from coordinate 5,839,696 downwards.
CTTATCGATTATTTGCAGTGCTGTGGCCACTTTATTGTCACGCCAAAGCTAATGACTCGTGCCAATAAGCGTACAATTGTCCTGCACCCCTTGCCGCGTGTCGAGGAGATTAGCCGTGACTTTGACTCGGATCCACGTGCCGCCTACTTCCGGCAGGCCGAGTATGGCATGTACATTCGCATGGCTTTGTTGGCCATGGTTGTTGGCTGCCGCAGCACCGCTCTCTGAGCGAATTACTATACTTTTTTTTATATATTTTTTTTCTACAATTTTCTACATTTTGTATGTACTATGTGATAGGTATAAATATACAAACGCCAACAGCGCGTTGACATAATTAATTTAGTGGTGTATTCAAAACAAACGCGATTACAATGACCGCAGCGTTATCGTGTATCGATCAACATATCAAAATACTTGCTCCTCAAGTATTGAGACTGCTCCACACACAGCATCGCAAACAGCTAGAGTTCCACAAGTTGGCAGCCCGACGCACATTTTTGATGCTTATCGTTAAAATTTTAACCGAATTTTTCCTGCTGCAAAGAAAAGTGAAATATCAAGTGCAAAATTATAAAATGCAAGTGCCAAGCAAGTGAAGTGAACTCATCAATTTTATATAAAACTTACTGGTAAGTGAAAAACATTGATAATATTATTTTGCAGCTGCAACTCAAATGAGAAAACATACACTGCACTCACTCATATAAATTTATATACAATGATTACTTTCGAGTAGCATAGATATGTATATATATGTATGTATATAGATATGTATATATGTGCTAAAAAACAAAAAAAAAAACGAATATACATTTTACTTAATTCTCTAAGTGGCAATGGCGGTGGTGGCCACCACCATCACAGCGTCAGTCTCATGTGTTCACAAACATCACGTGCATGCATTTTTTCCCTCATTCACAAATCGCTATTAATTCAACAATTGCCAGTTGTCCGATTAATCAATTGCTTCAATAACGTTCCACAATAATCGCTGTGGATTGCTGTTGTTGTTGCGCATCCTTAGCATCGTCACCCAAGTTGAGTGTGCTCTCAGCGAATGCGGCATTCAAATTGCCCGCCAACTGTGGCTGCGACACTTCGACACTTGTCATGGCCACAGCGCCAGACAAGATCCTATTGTTATTTTCCTGCTGCTGTTGTTGTTTCTTGCTGTGGATGGGAATGCAACATGCATTAGTTGCAAATTGTAAAGTGTGTGTTTTGGGATTCTCACTTACGTTTTGTGCTTGCGACAGGCAACCATGGAAACGAGCACTGCCAGTATTATAATGGCTGCTAATAGGCCTGACAAACCTGCCACCATGGTCATCATGGCGTGTGGTTCTCCATCGGAGGTCACCTTAGTAACTGCGAGACAGATAGAGAGAGAGAGAGAGAGAGAGAGGGAGGGGAAAAACTGTAGTATGTGAAAGTGTTTAGTGTGTGCTCCAGTTTGAGTTTGTTGTTGTTATTTTTTGCGTATGCCCCGAAGGCCTGACTCATGATGCGTTCGACTACTCGCAGTCTAGTCGAAACACGCTGTCGAAGTCGCAGTCGCCGTCGCAGTCAAAGCGTGTGTCTCATGGCCAATACGAGTTGTCGACTGGCGTTGAACTTCAACTGGTTAATAATCGGTCGGCTTTTTATTTTTTGTATTTTGGTGTGAATGCCGGCAAGTGGCTGAGCCCAGCAGCCACCTTTCCCCCGAACTGTTGACAGACGGGGGAGGAACAACGCAACAACCCACACTTTAGACTTTAAAACGCACTTCCGCCACACAGAGAGACTTTCTATGCCGGAAGCTATAGACTTGTTGACTTACTTGAGTCCTCGACAACAAAGCGTTTGCTGTTGGGCGACACCGAAGCCTGCATAAAACTCTCCAGCTCCATTGCAAAGTGCTGTCGTCGTTGCAGTTGCTTTGATCTGTTGCAATACAAACATAAAATCGAAATAAAAGGCCATGAAATACTCTGTGTATAATAACTCTAATAGTTTATCTATGTAAAATTGATTGAAAATGAAGCCGAGTTGCAGCAAGTTTAGCGCCACGGCCACGCTCGACTTCATCCGATTGTTGTTGGCCAATCTCTTGCTGCAACTGCCGCCCTTCCACCTCTCCAAAAAAAAACAAAAAATTGTGGGTCAGTTGTTGCTCTTGTAATTTGTAAAGGACAAGAGAGAGCACGAGAGAGAGAAAAACTCTAAGCAGCTTGCGGTAATTAATTAATTTGCCTCAGCGCATTAAACTCGCCTCTGTTATCAGCTCAGACACAATGAATTTCGAGTTTCATTTCGCTGCTTTGATTTGATTTGCTGTGATTTCATTTAATTTGTTGTTGTTCAATTATTTGCCTGTTGTTATTGTTATTGTGGGCAAACTGCGGCTGTCACTTGATTTATTTGGCTTTAATTAATTTTTGATTTAATTGTTAATTGCTTGTATGCGTACGCATTAAATAATGCCGTGAAAGTCCAGTTGACTTTTTTCTCTTGATCATGATCTGTCTGTCCGCTGCTACACTCTGCTACACAGACAGCTTGTTCTTGCTATAATTAATGTTGTTTATATGTGGTATATATTTTGAATACTCAATCAAGCAGTGAACGATATGTTAATCTTGAAACTGAATATTCGACTGAATTTCGATTTTTTTTAAAAGCTTATATCGTATATATCACGTGTGCATTAATTGCCCAAGAGCCAAGAGCCACTTAACCAGTTTCGGCGATGAGACCGCAACACGTGCTCAGCTCTCTTCAATGAAAGATCAAATTTAAGTTTAAAAGCGTTTTTTTTTTTTGGTTGTTGAAACTGTCTATCAACGAAAAAAAAAACTGTGTGTGTTTCCATGTGGAGAAATTTGATTTAGATCTCAGTGATCAATCTTAAAAAAGCGACGTAAAATACATGACTTAGTAACAATATAGCTCAAGTTTTTTGCTTCTTTAGTAAGCAAAAAAGACATGCAATCTATTTTGTGTACAGAATTGATTTACTTGCTTGTCGGGGCTGTCCTGCTTTAGGGGGATTTCACTGTAGCTGGGGGATGCGGAACCCAAAAGAGAACTTTACCAGTTCATGAACATGAACAGAATTATTAACAAATGTTGTTGGTTAAAACGACACGCGCTCTGTTTTGTTGATCTGTGTAGAGTGTTTTATGGTATTTGCATGATTCGCATTTAAATAAAATAACTATCGAAATGCTATATTATAAACTTTAAACACACACACATCGTGATATGAGGGAAACTCATGCGACTCGAATCTACATAGAACATGATGATCGCCAGCTAATCAGAGAGAATGGCGGGAATGGTGAATGAAACTAGCTATCGAAATCGGGAATGGGAACGGGAATGGGAATGGGAATCGCTTCGTTTCGTTTCGGTCTAGAGAACTGTTCGATGGGATGGTTGGGGCACGTCTCTCTCTATGTAGAGGGGATTATGACATCTCGTTTGCTGGAGAAATGCGAACACGAGCACTCTGAGCACTTATCATGATGAGACTTTTTTGTTTGCTGTGCTTTGGCATTATTATTTATAGTTTAAGTTTAATTTATTTAATTTTCGTTGTGGTTTGTGCGATTTGCAAGTTAATTGCACAAATTAATAGTTATAAATAACTAACTGGGAGTGGGAAGTGCGAAGTGGCAAGTGAAAACTGGAAGTGGAAGTGGAAGCACTACATATACATACTATATAGAAAATAAAATACCATATATATATATATATGGTCACATGCCTTCAATTTGTGCGATTTGCAATACAAATGACACGCGCCCATTCAAATGTAACACAAATCAAAGCTCTCTAAGAGACGATTAACTGTTAGAAATATGATATAATTGTAGATAGGCCGTATAAAAAGCAATAATATCAACTTGTGCAACATCATCGAGACAACTTCAAACAAATCTAAAATATATAATTTTTTTTTTTATCAGTATTGCTCTTTCTTTTGATTTAAAAGATTTCTTCTAATCTAAAATGGGAATTTTGTTAAAAATAGTTTATTGATAGGCCATGATGAGTACTATTTGGAGTATATGGAGATAAGAAATTTTGCTAGTCATATATTATTAATAAAACATTTCATTAGCACAGAAATCGGAAGTTACATTTTCTGTACATTTTCGTAACTTTGAATATACTAGTATATATTTTAAAGACATTCTACGACTTTCGCAATAAGTAATGATAAATGAAAGAAACACATAAATTACTGCGCACATTTCATGAAAATGAATTTACGAGCACGAATTTTTTAAGATGGAATTTTGAATTTAGAAATTTTGCTGAGTATTCTTAAATGAATGTTTCTTTTTTACGAAATTTCATGAGCAGCAGGCAGACAGATTACAGGGTATGGATGCTTGGCATATTCACATTTTGTGATCGCAATTTGGCAATTCTTTACTTCCTGAGTTGCACAATTGTTTCGATTCAGTTTCGCGGTTCTAAGCTGATGCTTGAACAACAACAACAACAACGACAAACACTTGACCAATTGACCAACTAACACACAAAAACTCTATTGATTTTTGCTACTCACAAGCACAAGTTTTTCCGCCCAAAAAATTGTGTGTGTGTGTGTGTTTAGATCTCTTGACTTGACTTGAGCTTGGGCTTTGATCTTTTATATTTTTATATTTTTTTTTTTTACTTTTTTTGAATTGGAAACTGTGAACTGACGTCGGCGACACTCAGCGTACTACTAATGCGGTATACGTAAAGCCAAAACGTAACTTTCGATTGCGCCAAAAGCGAACACGACGTCGACGACGGCAACGGCAAAGGCGACGCTGTTGTAGACGTCGACGTTGCAGCTCAGAAGAGACGGCAGCAGCAACAACATCAACAACAACAACAATAAGAGTAGTAATCGAATGCGAGGGAATCGGAGAATCGCAATTGGAGGCAGTCTTGCTTCGCTTTGCTGTGCGCACTCAAGTTGAGCAGCTCTCGGCTTTTGGGCTATTAGCTCGAAATTTAGTTACACACTTTTCAACAATATCGATTGCGTTTCGCAATACTCGATTTTCGATTCGAGTTTAATAATGATGGGTGGCAAGCTCTGGCTGGAAAGCGATGCCCAGCTTCAATGTCAAGGCAAAGACAACAAGTAGCTCTAGCTCTAGCTTTGGCTCTCTTGCCACATTGCCACATTGTCACTGCCACTGCCGCCACTCACATTACTCATACGCCCGAGGTATCATCAACATCATCATCAGCCAAACAATGCGAACCCGGAACGAAGAAGCATAGAGCAGGAACCGAAATTCCATTTCCATCCATCTTTTATTTTTCATGTTAAGTGTTTAGTTGTTTTGTTGTCGTATCTCACTGCCTCGCCCTGTGTTCAACAGTTGTTTTTCGTAGCGCCCCTCAAGTGGGTTCTTTTTGCCTGTTTTCCCAGACAAAAGTGCCATTGGCATGAATCACTACTGAAACCATGTTTGCAGCTGCATCCTCAACAAACATTTCACACTAATTTCATACCTATTGCAGTTTTGCGATTAATGCTAATCTGTGCATTATTAGTAATAGAATTTTTGGTGTTGTTCTATTTTTATTCATGCTTTATTTCTTTGCAAATTCCATTAATTCTCTTTTTTACAGAACTCAGTCTTCGCTGACTACAAATATTCGTATAAACGATGGTAATTTATCGTTGTCTTTATTAGTTGTATATTGTACTATATATATCACTCGACCTTTAACATGTTTCAAAACAAAAATACATATATTTATCTTTTTCTGCTGTTACAACTAAAATTCATGTTAGTCATGGTTGTTTTGCTTCAAAAGTATCTGTATTTGTCTATATAGTGTAGACAATATGTATCTGTGTTTTTGACGTCTCAGCACTTATAGATAAACAAGAAATGTTTACATTTCAAAATAAAAGCAATTAAAATTACACTTGACACTTTACGAGTACCAATATTATTACTTGCCATTCAATGTTTACATAGAACACGAGTTAGAAAGTGAATTTTCAATACAAAAAAAAAAGAAAATACCAAATGTAAATAAACAACAGGCTATTTGCCATATGGTAGAATTCTCCACGTTAATTACATAATTTTCCAAATGTAAACACAACTATTGTTCAATGAAAAGAATATATGGAGAGTCATCGATAACAATAATTTCATTTTCATTCATTTTATTAATTATTATTTGATGTTATGATCTCTGAGAAAAGTTTTCCATTACAAATAGATTGATTTCTTTGTTGCAATCGTAGAAGATTAGAAATTTTCACAGTGTAGTTGAACCCATTAAAATAATATTTGTACTATCATATACATATATATCTGGTCTATGACGTCCAAGACGATTCTTTTATTTTATTTGACTTTAGCGCATGTTCGCTTAGATCGTATCTAAAGTTTACGCAAATGCGTAGTACGCGCACTCGGCATATACAAGATAGATCTGTTATTGTGCCAGATACAACTACATTATACCATTTGTCATATACACTTATTAGCTGTCGAGAGATATGAATTTAAATTCATCACTATTGTAAAGTGATCTGATTAACGTAGTATTTATTCCCACTAGAAAATATTTCCCTTTCGATGATAGTTGTAAAAGTGGAGCATTTTAATACAAATCTGGTTTCTAAGGGAATTACAACGATCTCAGTTAGTAATATAGATTTGCATATGTTTATTTTTTACTCTCTGAGTTTTCTAATTGTTCTGTATATGTTGTAATTGCAAATGCTTTTTTATTGCTATAGAAAATTTGCACATACATGAAACGACGAGATTGTTATTTTCATGTGAGCCACTGCACTCGGATTGTTGTGAATATTAATGCCGAAAGCAATTTGTAAAATATGTATATTGAATTGGAAAATACAATGAAAACACTTGAGGAATCTGTCGCGAATTTGTCTCGTTTTTTTGCCTCATGCGAACACTGAAAACTGCCGCGTTCGAAAGGCAAAAGGCACCGGCCCCAAATGGGAGGCCGTAGAATAAACACAGAAAATTCGGATAAATGCCATATACATATATACATACGTATGTTTGTTTTCTTTATAAATAACTAAAGAGTAGAAACGACTATGTATCGTCGACATTCGTATATGCAGATGTGGGAATGTTTAAATACGTCTGTGTTTGTTTATTTGGCGTCATTACAACAAAAGAGAAACGGCGATAAACCCACCTTCCCCTCCTCCCAAAAAACAAAAACAAAAAGAAATGCTGCAAATATTTAGCTTAATTAATCATATATTTTTTTTTTCGGTTCAGCTAAAAACAAACTATTTAAGTTTATTGTTTACACTTTCGTGACGAAATGTGTGTTCGAATGCTAATTATGCCATTACTATTTGCCTGTTTTTTTTTTTTGTTGTTGCTCGCTCAGACAGCCTGAATCAAGGTGTGTTTTAATTGCTTGCTAATTAATTAAAAATGCTCTTACTATTTTAACATGGCTAATTTAATTCATTCATTCGAATTTCGTTTCCCTATTCGACCCAATTTGTGCGCAGTGTGACCTTAAGAATTATCGTTGGAGCAGGACTTATGCGCAGTGTGGCTGCACCGCTGTTATCGATAACGATAAATGCGCTTTGGTTCCGCATAGCAGCAGACAAAACAGCTGCGCATGCGCCGTTAGTCGTGACGTCACATGGCACGTGCAAAAATCGTGACTGAATTGGCAAATTGGCAGCGCCAGCTGCTTGGCGCATCAGTAACACTAATAGTATATCGTGAGTATGTGTTGCGCTGATGTTAAATAAATAAATATGCATGTATGTATGCACATATGGAAATGCAACGGTTTCAATTGTTACAACATTCTGAAGCGACTGCGTTTTTCTGTTGTTGTTGTTGTTGTTTTTTTTGCTCAGCCGTTTCGCTTAGCTGCCTGCGTTGACGTCAACAGCCTGTTTGGATTTTGTGTTGCACTAGCGGCCAACGACAACGACAACAACAACAATAATAATTGATTTTGATAACAGCCAAGTTAATTTTATTGTCAAAAAGCTTGCCGCCCACGAACAGATAGACAGACACCGACAGAGAGTAACACTCTCCTCCCCCTTGTTTGTGTGTGTGTGTGTGATTGTCCACACCTACAAAAAATTCAAATTGCCGTTGCGGCTGATAAATTACACTAATCGTTCCGATGCCGTCGGGCAGCGCTTTGACAGTCGTTTTGTTGTTGCTGTATTTAATCCGACTCCGTCGCTAGCTGTCTCGCTTCCTCTCCGCACGATCTCGAAAGCTCCACCAACTGTAAAGTGAAGCTTAAGTGCCGTTATTGAAATGCGAGCGATTACATACACAATACATCTACAATTTGTGTGTGTGTGTGTGTCGCTCTCTATGAAGAAATTGATGAGTCGCTTCCTGTGGGAGGAGAAGGAGGAGGCGGCAGCGAAATGTTGTCGGTAATTTTCCAAAATCGTCAATTGCAAAACGACAACAAAGTCATTGCAGCTACCGTGTCTGTGATAAGTTATCGCCTACCTAATTGTTATATGTAGCTATAGCTATAAATGATGCAATTTTCATACTCCACTTCATACAAAACTTCTGCCACGATCCCGAAAAGTATGCTAGCATTTTTTATTAGTACCTACAGAGTAAAATTAATCAAATGGTTAAGTGATGCAATTTACATTATAGGAAAGATTTCCATTTTCAGATTTTTACTAGTTTCAGTTAAATTGAAGCTGATTATCTGGGATAAAATTACAAAAAAAGTCACACTAGTGCTTTGTAATTAATACAGGTAAAGTTACGACTTCACTTGTTTAAATAAATCTCATTAATTACTCACAAATTTATAAATAATTTATATAAAAGAGATGAAAAGTTGAATATTTTAGTCATCATTTTATTCGCATAGAATTTCAAATTCGAAAACTATTCTTTAATGCCAGCAGATGATGGAAGTGCTTCGGTGCTTAAATCAATGTTAATCCCAAAAGTTATCAGCATAATATTTCGATCATCGAAATCTGAATTTTGGAGTTCTTTACATTGCAATTAATTGGAAGTGTTGGTCGCATTAACGTTGCCCTTTTTGTTCCTATTGTATCCGAAGTATCCCCACCATGATAAAGGTCTTGCCTCACTATCCACAGCATCCAATGTGGCTGCAGCCTGAACTGGACTAAGGTTGCTTCTCATGCTGCCGTGAACATTGTCAGCCACAGCGACATTCATTGGTTGCCCAGACTCTTTCTTGACCACAGCCATAGTCATGTTGTTGTTGTTGTTGATGATGTTTGTAGTCTGAATTGAGGCATTTGATTGCCGCGGCGTTGGAGCCAAACTGCCTCGAGGCGTGGCAATCGCATTGTTGCGCCTGCGATCGCCGCCGCCAAACAATTTGCTCAGATACGGCATGCACATGGTCCAGAATTTTGTATAAATTTGGAAGAGATCGAAACGAAACAAAACGAAAAGGTTATATGGAAATGTTATTAGTTTTCAACTGATTCCCAATGTCTAGAATCTGAGCATTGGACCAGAGGCTACTGTGTGGGAAACTGTTAGGCAAGGCAGCTCTTAAAGAATCGCCAGTCACGCACATTGGGGCAAGATATTTCATTTTTTTATTTAAGTAAATTAAATGCTCTTGAAATTTGAATACAATTTTCATTAGATAAAACTTATTTAGTACATTAAATTGAATGCTCATGAAATTTTACTTTAAAACAAGTAAGAAAGCTACTGTCAAGTGTGCTCGACTGTGAGGTAACCGCTACCCATTTTTCAATAAAACCATATTCTACTTATATACCACATAATTCCGCTTACATACTAAAGTATTTTAATGCTATTTTTAGTTTATCGATATTCTACTACACTCAAAACATACCATATCGAATTGTTAGTCAAAGCAACTAAGACTCGATTATTTAAGGCGTTTTTTGCCATACAATTGTATTTCTTAAATAACTTCTAAAATTTTTATCTGATCGCAACCAAATTCAGGTTACTGTATGTACCAAAAACCGTGACTCTAGCTTCAAAATTACGTAAAATTACGGAAGTGGACGGCAAAAATTCGAAACAAACTTTATCTTTAGCTCATATAATCTCTGAGATCCAGTGTTTCATACGAACAGACGGACAGACAGACAGACAATCATGGCTATATCGTCTCGGCTGTTGACGAGAATATATATACTTTATGTGGGCAAAGATACCTCCTTGTGTCTGTTATATACAATTTCGGCAGTCGTATAGAGGGTAAAACAAAATATATTCATTATTTAAGTATTAAGTATTGCTAATGTGAAATTGTTAAACAATTTCCTTACTAAAAATATATTTTATATTTTAAATATAGACGTTTTATAATAATGATGAAATAGCTGACATTTTTTGTGTTGTTTTTTTACATCTTAAATATCGAATTAAATTTGGGAATAAATCGAAAAAAGAAACTCGATTTAATTTACAAATTTTTTGGATTTATTATGCTAATTATTATGCAATATTCAAACCGAGTGAGTTAAATGCACTCCATTTAAAATATTGAATTTTGAGGCATTAAATCCAAAAATAAAACTCGATTGTAAAAATATTTATTTCCTCGGTAATAACCATAAAACAGGGTTTAATATTAAAAAGGCATTTATTTAAAAAATGACCTCGACATTCCATTCCAAATATATGTTTGTTTAAAAATAACAAACTAACGATTATTTGTGGTCCCTGATTTCAACATCGATTCTAAGAAGAAGAAGCACTGTGCGCAGTTGAAGCCGCTTGGGGTGAACCTCTATAATCTATTAATAGACGTGTTGCATCCGCAGATGCCACAGATGTTGCATGCAGCAGGCAGCTAGGCTGCTGTTAGGGCAGTCTCTGGCACTGCTCTTCTTAGTATATAATGAACAGGCCAACGATCAGGAACATGCCAAACTTTGGAGCGCGCAACATGAGTCAACCATTGGGCATCAAAGTGTGTTGCTGCCGCGTCTTTACGTGCATCAACTTTGGATTCGTTTTCTCCCGCGGCGGACTACTGAAGCTAATGCAACTAGGTGTGGCGACATTGATCGAAGGATTGCTTATAGAATTCGGTGTGCCATATGCAAACTCCATTGGACAGGCGTTGACCAGTTTTCTGGCCACAACCGGACACTGTTTCACCACAACTGGCATCTTGTTACTCTGCTATTGCTTTTCGGACAAATCCTATTCCCTCATAAGACAGTCGCTCTTTGTAAGTACGCCTTGAATTGTAATCGATTGGGGGTTTTCAATTGCTTCACATTTCCTAGGAGACGCTCTTCAATGCGCTGGCCTGTTTCATGTACTTCAGCTCCGCCAGCTACATGGGATTCGCCTGCATTGTTTGGCTACATCCGCAGTTTCTCATACGTCCCGGCTTCTGGGCTTATCCAGCCATGACAGCCGCCTACGTAAGTGACCCTTGAATTTGTCCCTTTTTTATACCCGAATATTAATCTATTTATTTCTATGACAGTACATGGGATTTTTTGCAGGCTTTTTGCATGCAACCGATGCGTTTCTGGCCTTTAAACACTACAGAGGAGGTCGCTAGATCGGATTTAAAAAATATATATACATATATAACGGATATTCTACAATGTAAGTGGACAACATTCTATTATTGAAACAAAAGATAAGTTCGAACAAAGCACAAATTGCATTCGCTTTGTTTTGACTCAAAAGTACAGTGCTCTCTCGATAAGCAGTATTTGTGAAATACAGTAAACTGTATTAATTGCCGCAAAGTGTTTTGGGTAACAAAGTTGAACTAAATTTCAAAGATTTGTAAATGAAAATGGCCAAATAAAAGTAAAACAATTTAACACTTATTAAAAGGAGACAGACTGATTCATTGAAAAAAGAGAGAGAGTCTGAAAAGAAATGTGTTCTTAAAGACTGTAAATTGATGGTAGAACATTCAGCATTATTGTATTGTTTGTAGTTTGTATTTAAGCAACGTTAGGCACGGTAAAAATGTGTAATAATGTAAAAATAAAAAAATCAAAATAATTACATGTACATACTTAAGGCACCATTAGTGTGAGATTTACAATAAAAGCATTTAAAGTATAAGATAAATAAATATGTATATATATATAAATGGACTGGTTGGACTACGCTGTTACTCCTGTTCCTCTCCTATCTATGACATTTTATTGGCAGCTTTGAATTTCCTATGGAAAATGAAATTAAAGAATCAAAAACAAAATCAAACAATGATGCAGTTGAAACTCACTTCAGCTGCTTGAGAGCCTGGCTCGTCTCAAAGTCCGCCTTGAGAAGTCCGATGCGCACCCAGCGCGGTCGCTCATGGATCACCTTGTGTATGAGGAATTTGAGACCCAGCAGCAGATGCTCGAAGATGACAAACGACAAATCGGGTATGGAAGGCAACCAGTGCGAAAAGAATTGTCTGAAAAGGAAACCAAACCGAATAAATATGGAAATAAGAAAGAAGCGAAGCGTTGTTACTCACTTGACATTGGGCTGGAGGAAGAGGAGGCCACAGTTGCTCAACAACGACATGACCGAGAGCAGCTCAAAGGCCAGCTGCCAGGCACCTATGTTCTTCGCTCTTCGCGCAAACGGTCGCTTAAAGATGTTGCACAGCTTAAACATATCGATGTGGACGGCAAACACATTGTTGATCAGTGCACCGATCGCAGCGAATGGCGCCACAGCCGCAAAGAGCACCACATAACCGAACTGGATGCATACCTGCAGATAGTCTTCGTATGTGGAATGATAGGCATCCAGACCAGACTCGTAGAACGATTGCTCGTAGCGTGGCTTGTTCGTGATGGTGCGCAACTTCTCGGGATCGACTTCCTGGTGGCGATACTTGGCGTACTTTTGACGCAGCACCGCCATCAGGGGAATGCCAATTTCCTGGGCAATGCAGAGCAATTGAAAGATGAGCAACTGCATCATTAGCTGATACTTGAGCTGCTTGAGATCCTGCAGCACAAACGCGATATAGAATTGCGAAAAGAAATTGTTGACAATCTCGAAGAGCATCAGCTTATTGACACGATGCCGTTCATACTGCGATCGTGTGCGATGATTCTCCAGATTGGTGAGGAATGTGGCAAGCTTCTCGTAGGCCCACGAGAAGATCGCTATCAGCACCGATTGCACAATGACCGGCACATACAACAGCCACGAATCGGCACCAAAATCGGCCAGCACTTCGGCCTCGATCTGGAACTGATAGAGAGCAAACCAGGCGGCGGCCACAACGCAGCCCAAGACAACCGGATACGAAATGCAATACATTTGCAGGTACGTGTAGCGCATGGGATAATGCAACGTCATCTTGCCCGTGATGGGATCTGGCTTCAATTGTCCTGTATACGCGGCACGCGGCTTGTCCAAGCTGCTCATCTCGATGGTGCCCCAACGATACGAGTATCCAGCGCACTTGCGTTTCCACAGCTCCAAAAAGATCTACAAAATGAAATTCTCTTTACAACTATATTAAAGAAAAGTGTTGCAAACAACTCACTGTGGTCCAGACCACATAGAAGCTGCAGACCAGCGACAGATTGAGATCCAGCAGAGATTGAAGTATACCAAAGATGGCTGGGAACACCAACGCCTTGGTGTAGAACTCAATAAAGCCAAAGTAGAGACCGATGCCAGAGCCAAAATAGTTGCGTATCTCTTCAATGGGCAGCTTGGTGCGTTTGAGATTCAGATTAAAGCGATCCAGATACAGCTAGCAAAGTGATATATATAGATATAGACACAGACATATCAATTTACATAAGATTGCTTACAATATCGTGCAGTGGAAACATGTCCTCGATGTAACCCTTCTGTATGTAGGATCTAATGGGCGGCTCGACCACATCTTTGATCAGCACGGGCGTCTCGCAATAGTGCAGAATCTCAGCCTTCGTCATGCCCGGCAGCAGAAAGTCAGCGACGCATCCGTGATTGAACTTTTGTATGCTGCCCGTGGTCGTCATCTTCTCCAGCTCGGCGGCATCAGCCAGCCGGAGCAGCGTATCCAGCGTAGCTGATAGATACAAATACTTTTCGGTTTTGCTGCAATCATGAAAGTAAACAATTAATACTTGAAGATTTCAAATGCTTATGCTACAAAGATTGTTGCAGATATAAATAACGATTTCAGCACGATCATTTGGGAGAACATCATTATAAAAATAATCTCAAATTTTAATTAAAAACAGATTTACAAATCGATTAAAACATCAAAAAGTGTGAAAAGATCTAAAATTGCTTATGCTATTAAGTTTGTTGCAGAAATAATGATTTTAAAACGATCTTTTGGGGGAAGTTAATAAAATCTAAAATTTTAATTATATATATACATAATGAACGATTTGGGGTGAAGCATAAAAAAGTCTTAATAGAAAAAGTCTAAAATTTCGAATATCCGAATTGATGCGATAAATTTTCTATCTTTATTGAAAGACAAAACTTGAATTGCTGAAAGATGTAATAACTGAAGGGATTTTAAAATCTAAATTTCAGTTTATAAATTACAGAGTTCCAAGTCTATGGGACGTAAAAAAGAGAAAAACACTTTTGCTACCCTAAAAACGTTAGGCTAATGAATAAACCGGGTATCGGAAAGTCAAGTTGTTCATTACCTGACGAAATCCAGCGTCGTTTGTATGCCAAACTCCTGTATGATCTTCTCCACATCCTGGCAATGGCGCAGCTTGGCCTTCTCCGTAAATATGATGACTATGTACGTCTGTAATAAGTATTTGAATCATGTACATATCTATAGATATATGTATATGTATTATAAAAGTACACAACTATTTGACATTGCCCTTGCGTGGTGCATCTTTTATGAAATTCTAAACTAACCTTGTCGAGCGTATCCGCTTCATCGTCGTCGGCGTCGTCGATGGTGCCATATTGGGATCGCTGTCGCTGCAGTGCCTCAAGCTTTAAGCTTCGCTGGCGACGAAACAGTTGATTTTCAATAATGTTTCTGGTGCGTGGACCTGGACAAGAATCAGAATCGGAATCAGAGAATTGCCGAGAATGTATGTATGTATGCTTATGTATTGTATATGATCCATAAATGTTTGTGTATGTGTTAGTTAGTTATGTACTCACTCTTGGCATCTTCAGACATTATTTATGAATCGTCGTCGCTGTCTGCTTTGCCGCTGCAAATGCGAATAACAATGACAGAATTTTGCCATAGCGTCGAATAAGTGTGTCTACTTTCCTACACACATACATACATACGTATACACATATGGATGTGTATGTATGGGTGTGTGTGCATGTGAACACAACATATGCCTGAGAGCAAGTGTGTAATAGTATGGGTGGCTGTATAATTATTAAGTTTACCCCAATGCCAGCAATAACAACAGCAACAACAAGAACAACAACAACAACAACAACAACAACAATATTTAATAACGCCAAAACAAAAATTTGAAAACGTGGCCAGTAGCGGGGACGTCGCTGCCAGAGATCGCGGCTATTTTAGCATTTCTCTGGTTATTGCCGGTTTGTTTTTGGTGTTGTTCTTGTGAAACACGCACACACATGCACACATATCTGTCTGCATGTACGTATGTATGTGTTTACGCTAGAGCACGCATGTAACTATGTTTGTATGTGCATGTTGAGTCACCAATCATCTGTTCTGGCGACATTAACCCGAAGTCATAGCAAACAGCTGTTGACTGCTGCTTTTCTTATTGTTGTTATTCATTGTGTGCGTGTGTATTCCATGGAAAGTACAACAAATACTTGCCATAGCCCGGAGCAGCCTGCGTAGCAGCGTGTAACTCCATTGTTATCGATTTAAATGACCAGCTAGCCTAGCACAATGTAATTAGCAACGCGAATGGGCAGTTAACATGTTGTGTTAGGCAGTTAACATTGCTATGTTAACTTGCTGTTGTGCTCAATGGAAACTGTTGCTTTGATTTGTAACAAATTTGAAAATATATTTGATATCTATAGCATTTACAAACATTATATATATATGTATAAAGAATGGAAACATAATAATTTCAAGCTAATACATTTATGTGAACGACGCGGACAAAAAATTAGTGTATATATTATTATTAGAGTAGTATGTAAAATAAAAGAAATGTAAACAGAGGCCCTTAACAGTTTCTGTTATTTCTACTTCCAAATCACAGTTACATTTGTATCCTTTTCGATATCCTTCTCGATGGTGCACGGCGAGAGGCCAGTTTTGCAGCAGATCTCATCGAAACTAATGAGACCCGTGTACATCTTCTGGCGACCCGACGGCACCGAACCCGTAAACACCGGATATTTGTGTATGCAGCGTATGAACTTGTGTTGCAGCCCAAAGATGACCATTTTACGCTCATCGATATTATGATGTTGGGGACACAAACGCTGGCAAATGGCACGCAGTGTGACGCCGTGCGTCATCGAGGCATAGAACTGAAAGATGCGCTGCACACTCGGCAGCAATTTATCCGGTTGCAGGGCCACGTATTTGCGGCACGCGTTGCTTAAGGCGGCACTCTGGATGAGGTGCTTGAGGTTTTGCGTCATGTACACATTGCTATACTTTAGAATGGGCAGCAGCTGCACAACGCCATAGTAGACTAAATTCTGGATGCATGACTTGACCAAATCCGTTTCCACATCCGCCTCAGCTGCAATGCGCGCCACATGATTGATCCCATTGATGTACGGTAAAATCTGTTGTAAAGTGATTGTGTTATCGATATCGATATGTTAGATAGGTGCATTCTGTATCTCTCTCTCTCTCTCACTCTTTCTTACTTGTTGTGTGGTCAAATCCCAGTTTTCAAGCGGTGTATCCCTTAAATTAGCCAACAACAACGGCACCATGTGATCCTTGACCGATGGCGGATCCGGTTTATGCATGACAATCTTCAAATATATGGTGTTGTCGCCCTCCACAATCGTGGCGACTTTACGCTCATTCAAATCTCGCAACACTGTCTGAAAAATGTTCTGCAGTCGCACTTTGTCATCCTCGCGGGACAGAAAACACGACTCCTCCTCCATCATGATGAGGTATTCGGATAGCTTCTTCACCACCGGCTCATATTGCACGGAACGTGCCCGCGAATCGCACACAAAGCACAGATTGAAGAGGAACGCGTTGCGGGCGTATTTCTGCTGATCTTGGATGCCAACAGGATATCCAACGATCTTCACATCCATCGCATTGACAGTAAGAATGCAACGTTGCAGATGCTGCTTGGGTATGATGTACACATTGATGGCATCGAACACTTCTTTCGATATGTAATTATCCGGCACCTGCAAATGTTCAATCAATCAGCATCAATCATAAATGATGTACAAGTGTAGCATACCTGGCAGCTGATTTTACAGCCAGCTGTGGCATGGAATTCGCTGAGAAAGATGCAGCGTATCTTGCCCTCGGTGCTCCCGCCGTGTCCAGTGTGACCGTGCCCATGTCCGTGTCCGTGACCATGTCCGTACCCGGTGGCATTTTCATTTGCGTGCGAGTGCATGCCGTTATCAGTTATCTGTTATCAGTTGATACCTACTATCACCTTGGCATCTTCTTGCACATCTCTTTCAAGCAGAGCTACTCCACAATTGGCAGCAATATGGTTACCATTCAATATTCATGTACTACAAAAGATTATGCAAAAGGGTAAATGCGCTCTCTCGCCTTGCTCTTACTCTCTCTGCGCACCACGTCACAATTTTTACCTTTACCTGCGATTGTTTATGTAGTGCAAGCTAATTATATTGTCACGCACAGAGATAACTTTTTGACAGTTTAATGACATTGTTCCTAGCAAGCCTACTTTATTTGCTATCGTTAGCTTTATCATATTTCTAACCACGTCTCATATTGTTGTTTTAGTCATCCTCTCTTCTCTCTGTTGGGAACGTCAAATTTTGAATTTGCTTTGGAACTGATCTTTACTTTACGCAGAACTAGTTCCAAGTTTGTATTGGAGCAACAGAAAAATTTGAACATTTTTTACAGGCTATGCAACTCAATACCAAAGAGCTTTCAACACTGTTTAAGCTTAAGCGCTAACTAATTTTTGAATATTTTAGTCCAAAGTGGTCGCAGTTCAACCCAAGTGCTAAATGGTTTAATAATATTTTGCAAGTGTAAAATATACTTTCTCAAATACAGAATTCTCTGATAGTGTGCCCAGCTTTGAGTTGTACATTAAATTTTAGTATATACTATCGGCGTTAAAACGTATATTTTAGAAATTTTGTCTGTTCACACCCCGGCACAGGTGTTAAAACAGCTTTAATTAGGAAAGCTCTCATTTTAAAGAAACATAAAGTCACTTTGCCAAGTAAGTCTTAGTTTGCACAGCTTAAAATTTTTAAACAAATAAATAAGTAAAGAAGCCATGACCAACGAGAGTAGCACAAATGTCGCCGACCGGCTTAAATTGGGGCCGCGTGAGAATGTCACTTATCCCATAGTGATGAAGTATTGCGGCCATTGCACGATGCCCATTGAGGTAAGAGAGAGTGAGAGAGAAAGAGTGCGAAAATTGTGCACATTTTTTGTGCAGAGGTTTTCCTCTTGTTTGTTGTCCGCTTAAACTGATAAGCGGTTGGTTGACAGTACTGCGAATACTATCCGGAATACGACAAATGCAAGGATTGGTTGGAGCGTAATCTGCCAGATGACTTCGAGCGTCTGAAAATCGAAGAAGAGCAGGCGGCCGCCGATGGCACAGACGATGACAAGAAGCGACAGAAGCGTGGCGGTAAGGGACTGCTACGTGTAAAGAAGAAGGAGGATGTGCCAAAGCGCATCTGTGTCTCACGTGCCGCCCGTGGCAAAAAGAAGTCCGTTACCGTTGTCACCGGCCTCAGCACTTTTGGTACGCAATAGTTTAGAATTTAATGCCACAATTGCAAATAAATATTTGTTGCGTTGCAGATATTGATCTCAAAGTGGCTGCCAAGTTCTTTGGCACCAAGTTCGCCTGCGGCTCGTCGGTGACTGGTGACGATGAGATCGTCATACAGGGCGATGTTAAGGATGAGCTCTTCGATGTCATTCCCGAGAAATGGGCAGAAATCGATGAGGATGTCATTGAGGATTTGGGCGATCAAAAGCGTTAACTTGAACCGAAACTGATGATGAAATGCAAATGACACGAAAATGAAAGTCAGCCATCCACGGATCATTTCAATGTGCTTACAAAATGTTCTTATTTTATACGCAAATTACATCAAAATAGTGAATGAATTAAGCTATTAGTTATCACTGTGTGGCAGCTGCCTCGTCTACTGGTGTTGTTTCCACAGTTTCAACTGTTTCGTCTGTTGTGGTTGCTGATGCAGTCGCTGCTGTTGGCTGAGTTGTCGCACTTGCTGCTGTTGGCTGAGTTGTCGCGCTTGCTGCTGTTGGCTGAGTTGTCGCGCTTGCTGCTGCTGCAGTTTCTGTGGTTGCCGTTTGTTCCGTGTTGCCAGCCTGGAAGTGTTTGTGCGTCAACTGAATTATGGCCTCGTTTTGCTCGTCCGTGAGCGGCTCTTTGTTGTCATCGATAAGCTAAAAAAGCAACAAATTCAATTAAGATGTGCAATTGGAGCTGTTTAATCTCGTCGCTCACTAGTTGAGTATGGAGTGCGCTGATTGGGGGATCGTTGACCATTTGTAGCACCTCGTGCGGCTTCAGTTTATACGTGGCCAAGTCGCGCAGGTAATTGGTAATGGATTCACGTGTTTGTGTCTTGCAAGGCGACTCCTCCAGGTACTGCAGTGCCTACTCGATTACAGTAAATAATTATTTAGATTGTCATCATTCATTATTTCATGTATTTACCTCGTAGGTAACTGTGGCCAAGTTGCGCATGCCAAATTTCTTTTTAGTGCTCTTGATCTTTAACAGAATCTGCATTACCTCCATGTTGGTGATGTACGAGTATGTTTCGTTTACCCTGTAGTATACTTTAATGTTAACATAATAATTACTATGCTATTGTTTATATGAACTCACGTTTCCATTGTTTTCCTAGTATTATTTTGAGCCCAAACAATATGTAAACATGCTAACTGCAACGAGTACCAGCAACTGCATGAAGTATCGATAGGCGAGAGCGAGTACTTCCCGCGCACTAACATTGATAAGTTATCGGGTACAAACAATTTTCAGCAAGGAAAAGGTAATTCTAAACGCATAATTTTTTTTTTAACTTATTAATTATTAATAAATTTTAATGACAAAGATACCATTTCTTCGCCCAGCCGTGTATTATAAAATAATCAAGTAGGCTCTTTGAAACGAATTTCCTATTCGATATTAAACACAAAGTGCAGAACATCGATAGTTCTATCGGTTTTTTTTTCCATCTCCAGTGTGCTTACTGAAATTGAAATTACCAGTTTCTGTTTTTCGTGTTTCCCATTTTGTTTGTTTTGATTTAGTGTGTTTCCAAATTTTTAATAATAATAATGGGAATCGCTGTTGCAGATAAAGCCACAGCCGGCGACCTAGCCGCCGAGATGAAGGCGCTAAAGGCGCGTCAACGCGGCATCCTCAAACGGCGCTCATCACAATTCAGCAACGGCCATTTGCAGAACAGTTGGAACATTTGCACTGATATACAGCGTCAGTGGCTGCGTCGTCGACCGCGTCGTCTATTTCAAGGGGTCAAGCGCACGACGAGAACTGGCGCAAAGAGCCAACAATCCGATTTGAAGCAGAGTGGCTGGAGATTCTTCTGGTACACTTTGTTGCCGCTTCTCGCGGTCTTGTGCATCAGCTGCGGCATAACCATGTGGCAGAATGGAGATGCTGTTTCCAAATTCATGCAGCGCTATTCAACACAATACCAGGACATAGTCCACAACAAGCTCAACTACTGTGATCGCTCTAGGCCATTGCATGACATTTTTAAGGAGATTCGTGCAAATGTGCTCAATCAGGACTTGGCGATAAATCAACTGGAACAAGTATTTGCCAATCAAAGCTCAATACAATCGATTGCATTGATTGGTTCATCGGGAGTGGGCAAAACGTTGACACTACGCCTGTTGCTGGAGCTGTACCCATGGGCGGAGAATGTGCAGAGTTTGGCGTGGAATGATTTCGATGTGATTGATGATGAAAACACACGCAAGGAAGCCGTGGAGGACATGCTGCACAATCTGGTACACTGCGGTCGCAATCTGTTGGTTATCGACAATCTGACACCCTTGGACAAGGATTATGTGGAGGCCATCAATGCCATGCTTGCAACTCGCTCTGACGTGGCCTTTGATAGCGGCGACAGCAAAAATCATACGGATCTGAAGCATTTGACAATTGTCTATGTCTTCAATCTGAATCGTCTCGTCGACGATGAGCTTTATGATTTGCAGCGGAAGGCAGTGATGCAATTGCCCGAAACAACGGTAATCAACTATCGCGAGTTCAATCAGGATGATGTGGAAGAGTGCATGCGTCATGAGGCCAAAGTATTGGGCATGCGTGTGGACGACAAGTATGCAAAGGAGATTTTACTCTCTTCTGATCCCAAGGTCTCTGGCTGCAAGACAGTGCGCTCAAAGGTTCTTATGTATGGCGAAGTGGAGACAGATAATGATGCGGCCACTGAGATGCCAAATCTCTTGGCAATTAAGAATAATTAAACCAAAGACACATCCATTTTGGCGTACGGACTAGTGGAAAGACATTTCAATTTCCTTATAACATAGTACTTATAAATAAGGAAGTAGCACAACTATGACAAATTTAAGACATTTTAAGCTGAAATACTATATACACCTAGCTATAGATACCAACTAATATTTAGTTAGTTCAATTGAGATTAGTTGCTAAGTACACAATTTGACTGACAATGAAATTTAGCAGACTTTAAATAGCATTTAATGTGTATCTATTCAATAGACTCAAACCTCTTTGTGACATAACTCTTAAGACAATAAACAGTTTGAAAAATGGGCAAACGAACAAAATATATAAAACAAGAATATAATTTGTGTGGCGCAACGATTTTCTGCACAAGCTGCTTAATAGCGCCATCTAGTGTTTCTAGTAGCAATGATGACTTTAACGCTAATCCTAAAAGTATGCAATAAAATATTTGCGTGTTGCAGTATTGTTATTATTTTAGAAAAACGATCCTAGCTCGGCCATATCCTGACGGATTTAGATCGGATTTGTTGCAATCGATTCGTGGGAACGAAATCTATCAATTTGCACCAAACAAACTAGGGGTTATCTAAGAATCCAACACTTGCAATTTTCACGTCCGAGGGCCAAAGAAAAAATACAAAATTTACAAAATACAGGATAACTCGAAAACTGCAAGGACGATCGGGACGAAAATTGGTAGGATAATAGTCCTTACCAATACACTTCGATTGGCACAGGACTTGCAAGGATCAGACAGGATATGGCTAAGATATAAGCTATTTTCTATTAATAAAAAAATCCTTATTACTTAGGTCCTGTCAGGATAATCGTTATGTTTGGTACGCCAATCGATTTGTATTTCTTAGACCTATCATTCTGCCAAAGGACATCGCGATCGTCCATAAAATGACCGAGATACGGCGGATTTTCTCAATTTTTGAGCATTTTTCTATACCTCCCCCTTGAAAAAATTTGAGTCAAATTTTTTAGAAATATTTTCAAAGTCTTTGAATGCCAATCGATAGTCCTGATTACCCCGATTATATAAATGTATGTCCTTGCCAGATCCTTATGAAATTGTCCGAGTTATTGATAAAATAAGTAACTTTGTTTATAGAAACAAGCATTTTGCGTTTGTATTGCATACTTTTAGGGGCACACAAAGAAAGCACTTGAGCTAAATTAAAATCAGGCATAGCTTGGCCATATTCTGCCGCATTTTCAAAGGACATATATTGGAAGGATCGTAGAGACTTTTTCTAACGATTTGCATCAAAAACATATTCTAAGAATCCAATAATTCGAATGCTTTGTAACTTGAGAACTGCGAAGGCGATTTGAATGTTTACTTCGTCTCAGGATTCGTAATGAGTAGATTGGATACAGCCGAAAAATATTTACTGTTTTTTATAAACAGAAAACTATAACATGGCTATTTGCAGGACTTTGTTCCTTTTTGGTATAATAATCATTGTATATAGATTGGAACTAGCTTTATGCCAAAGACCATTACAAGCTTCCTTCGAATATCCGAGATAGGGTGAATTCTGGAAATTTTGGGCCATTTTTAAAAATATTTCAAACTATTTTTTATGGATTTGTTTTAAATCCTTGAATACCTATTGATAGTTCAGATTGTAAAAAGGTGTGTCCTTGCCAGGTCCTTCTGAATTTGCACTAGTTATAAATTAGAAACGAATCCCCTTTTTCATATTCTTTCACATTTTCAAAGAACGCATATGTCTATAATCGCAAGGACTAACTCTACCGTCAACTCTATGGCATCTTCAGGGTAAATCAAAATACTTAAATGGAATTTACTATATAATTATATTAAATTATTAATCTTGCATTAATATACACAGTGTTTTTTTTTTGTTTTTTTGTCAATTTTCTTTAGAAAACTTTTTGTTTACTTCTTTGGTTAAATACTTGAAATCCTTGATTGTCCTTTGATTGTGTGAACCCAAAAATGCATGTCCTTTTAAAATCTATTCAGATCCATTGTCACTTTATGGCTGCAACAAATATAAAATTAAATTGTTGATAAAATGTAAAAGCAATTGCTGTCGTCGCATGCAGACGTGTATTTATTGTGCTCCGGGAAAAAAAAATATTCAATAAAATCACATAAGTGCAGTGACTGGTTTAAAAAAATAACAATAACGCGAAAAGACGCTCTTTGCGATGAAATCGCAAACGTTTATATTGATTAATTAATTAATTAATATAAATCATAACAATTAAAACTATAACTAATCAACCTCGATTACAATGAGTCAAAACGACATTCGTGCACAACGTTACCGTGAGCAAGACGAGAGACGGCTCTCACAACAAAGAAACAACGCGTACTTCTCTTTTAAAGCGACCGAAAATAATGCAAGCTCTGATCAAGTGCGGTCAATTACCCCCAACTCGACCGAATTTTTAAACGTAGAGAGCAATAGAGCGCGCTCATGCTCTCCCTCGCTACCATCGATGTCTCTGCAGCCTAAGAGCGCAGTAACCAGCACCGCAATTTCGCTGACAACGTCAACCGTAACAACAACAACAACCGCAACTATATCGACAGCGCGTTTAACGACATCATCAGCTAGCAGCGCAAACATTACTACGTCTGTCGCTGCGCTGCCCGAAAAACAGAACAAAAACAATGAAAATATTAAGCCGGCTGTGCAGACTGGTATGGATCGCTACATTCAAATTAAAAGGAAGATGAGCCCTCTAAATTCTCAACGAAAAATAACCCGTGGCAATGCTAGCCTAGCTGCAATAGAAACGGACATGAACTCGAACCGATTCAAAATCTTGGCAGACGCCTCTGACGTTGAGGCGGCCGAACCTACTGAAGTCGAGAAAAGGAAGCCAAAGCCTCCGCCTATTTATATTCGAGAAAAAAGTTCCAATATTCTCGTCAACAAAATTATTGAACTTATTGGCAAGGATAACTTCCACATAATACCCCTTATAAAGGGCAACATTCACGAAACAAAAGTTCAAATGAAGTCTGAAGACAATTACAGAGTATTATCGAAATATCTTACCGATAATAAAAAGAACTTTTACACGTATCAGCTTAAAAGCAGCAAGGGCTTGCAAGTCGTACTTAAGGGTATAGAATCTGAAGTAACGCCTGCAGAGATAACAAAGGCACTACAAGAGAAGGGATTTAGCGCAAAGACAGTCTTCAATATCCTTAACAGGGATAGAAAGCCGCAGCCACTCTTTAAGGTTGAGCTCGAGCCAGAAAATAAGCCCCTGAAGAAATACGAAGTGCACCCTATATATAATCTTCAATTCCTGCTGCACCGCCGAATTACAGTTGAGGAACCGCACAAACGCAATGGTCCGGTACAATGTGCGAACTGCCAAGAATATGGTCACACAAGGTCATACTGTAAACTGCGGCCGGTGTGTGTAGTTTGTGGAGAGCTTCATGACTCCGCACAGTGCCCAGCAAGCAAAGATGACTCCAACTCGAAAAAGTGCGGCAACTGTGGTGGCAATCACACTGCTAACTATAGAGGTTGCCCAGTTTATAAGAATCTGAAAAGCCGCATCCATCAAAAAGGAATTACCGCCCGAACCCAAAATATAACATTAAAAGCCTCCAGATCAAACCCTGAAGTCTTCTTCTCGACTGCAGCCAGATCCTCACTAGGACCTATTAACTCTGACAAAAGTGTGACATACGCAAGCGCTTTAAAATCAGGACCGGCTATCCCTGCCTCAAAAAGTTCATTTCTGCAATCAGCATACCAAGAATCGAACATGGCTCAGCAACACCAATCGCCGGAGCAGCCAAAAAGCAACTTCGAAGCTATGATATGCAGCTTACAACAAAGCCTAACAGAATTTATGTCATTTATGCGCACAACTATGCAAGATTTAATGCGAAACCAAAATCTATTGATTCAAATGCTGGTTTCACAACAATCCAAATAATGACTCCCCTACGGATCTCTACGTGGAACGCTAACGGCGTTTCACAGCATAAACTTGAGTTAGCTCAATTCCTACTCGACAATCAAATCGACGTAATGCTGCTTTCAGAAACACACCTTACAAACAAATACAATTTTTATCTACGAGGATATACTTTCTACGGAACAAATCATCCAGACGGTAAAGCACATGGTGGGACTGGAATTCTAATCAGAAGCCGTATTAGGCACTACTATCATAACCAATTTGCTAAAAACTACCTACAGGCCACATCTATAAATATAAAACTAAATACTGGCAACCAACTTACACTTGCCGCCGTATACTGCCCCCCGCGCTTCACTATAGCTGAAGATGAGTTTATGCAGTTTTTCAACTCACTAGGAGACCACTTCATAGCAGCAGGAGACTACAATGCCAAGCACACACACTGGGGATCTCGTCTCGTGACTCCAAAAGGAAAGCAGCTCTACAATGCCATTATCAATGCCAAGAACAAGCTCGACTATGTTTCTCCTGGCACACCAACATACTGGCCGGCAGACCCAAAGAAACTGCCCGATTTAATAGACTTTGCGATTACCAAAAACATTCCAAAAAATCTGATAAGCGCCGAATGCCTTTCGGATCTTTCATCTGACCACTCGCCTATACTGTTTATTCTACACCGGCATCCAGGAACATTGGAACAATCACTAAAATTGACCTCACAGAACACCAATTGGATTAAGTACAGAAAGTATATTAGCTCACACATTGAGCTAAGTCCCCATCTCAACAATGAAGACGACGTAGACAACTTTGTTAATTCACTGGAGTCTGTACTTGTCTCTGCAGCCCAAGCTTCAACACCTCAAACCATAAATACACAAAGCAATCGAAAGAAGACAAATCTACAAATCGAGCAGCTCGTCCTTGAAAAGCGACGCTTACGTCGAGAGTGGCAATTCCACAGATCGCCATCTGCTAAGCAACGTTTAAGACATGCCTCTCGTGAACTTACTAAAGCTCTACAGCAAGAAGAAGCATATGTCCAACGCCACTACATAGAGCAATTGTGTACTTCTAGTACGAAAAACTCACTATGGAGAGCTCACCCTACTCTGAGCTCACCGAAAGAAACCGTGATGCCTATTAGAAATCCCACAGGGGGCTGGGCGCGTAGTGATGCAGACAGAGCCAGCACGTTTGCCAACCACCTTAAAAATGTATTCCAACCAAATCCTGCCACGAGTGCGTTTACTCTCCCGACTCTCTCTAACGAGCCTCAGCTTCAACGTGAGCCAATCGAATTTCGCCCAAATGAAATCGTTAGCATCATCAAAAATCAACTGAATCCGAAAAAATCCCCGGGCTGCGACCTCATAACTCCCAAAATGATCATCGAGCTCCCATATTGCGCCGTTTGCACTATCACCCAGCTCTTCAATGCCATTGCAAAACTTGGTTACTTTCCAGTGAGATGGAAAAAGTCAATTATAATAATGATAGCAAAGCCGGGAAAAGACCACACAATCCCCACGTCGTATAGACCTATAAGCCTACTCTCATGCTTATCTAAACTCTTTGAAAAATGCGTTTTGATTCGGATAAACACATACCTAAGACTCCAGGAAGGAATCCCCTCACATCAATTTGGGTTTCGTGAAAAGCACGGAACAATTGAGCAGGTCAACCGGATAACATCAGAAATTCGGAACGCGTTCGAAAAACGAGAGTACTGTACTGCCATATTTTTAGATGTCTCTCAAGCATTTGACAGAGTCTGGCTAGAAGGTCTAATGTACAAGATCAAGACAATGCTCCCCAGCAACACCCATAAACTTTTAGAGTCTTACCTTTACGACAGAAAATTTGTTGTGAGATGCAACACTGCTATATCTGATGACTTCACTGTTGGAGCTGGAGTTCCTCAAGGCAGTGTGCTAGGGCCAACACTATACGTCCTCTACACAGCAGACATCCCGACAGGCACACGAATTACAACATCTACGTTTGCTGATGATACAGCTATTCTTAGCCGCTCAAAATGCCCGAGGCAAGCTACTGCGCAGCTAGCTCTTCATATAATCGATGTTGAAAAATGGCTATCAGATTGGCGAATTAGAGTGAACGAACAAAAATGCAAGCACGTTACATTCACCCTGAACAGGCAGAACTGTCCGCCGCTAACATTAAACAACACTCTACTCCCGCAAGCAAACGAAGTGACATATCTAGGAGTACACCTCGACAGAAGACTCACATGGCGCCGGCACATCGAAGCCAAAAGAACACACCTAAAGCTTAAAGCCAGCAGCCTTCACTGGCTTATCAACGCTCGGTCTCCCCTTAGCCTTGAATATAAAGTCCTGCTGTATAACTCGGTACTAAAACCTATATGGATGTACGGCTCCCAACTATGGGGGAACGCCAGCAATAGTAATATTGACATAGTCCAGCGAGCTCAGTCGAAGATCTTGAGAACCATCACCGGGGCACCGTGGTACGTTCGCACCGAAAACATACAACGCGACTTAAACATCCTACCAGTCAAAGAAGTGATCGCAGAACAGAAGGAAAAGTACTTTACCAAGCTACTGTTGCACCCTAACCACCTGGCGAGAGGTCTAACAAGGTTGAGCAACCAATCACGTCTTCGTCGTAATGACTTACCTACCCAGCGACCGACTTGAGGGACGCGCAACCAGAATGCAGTTTTAACACACTGTTAGCTAAATTTTAATGTTAAGATTCGTAAACTTATTGTTAGTCTCAAAATTTAGAAGAAGATTCAATAAATAAAAGCAAAGTAATAATAAAAAAAAAAAAAAAAAAAAAAAATGTAAAAGAAAAAAATTAGTTTTTAAACTTAACAGAAAATAAATAAAAATAAGCTTTAGTTAAGTTTTTTAATCAAAAGCTGTATTACTTTCATTCTATTTATATGTCAATTTGTTATTGTTTTAATAAAATTGTAAGATTACAAAGTAACGGGTCTAATACAATCATAATGACTATATCTTCTACTTGGGATATGTCAACCTTGAGCATTGATAGAACAAGATACAAGTAGTTGAAAAGTTTCTAATCTAATAACTTGGACTACTGCGGCATATAAAGATTGAACGGTTTAGCTGTGCGACTAGCCAATACTCTATAGCTAAGATGTGTGTTCCCTTTTTATACCCGCTACCCATAGGGTAGAAGGGTATTATAACTTTGTGCCGGCAGGAAATGTATGTAACAGGTAGAAGGAGGCATCTCCGACCCTATAAAGTATATATATTCTTGATCAGCGTCAACAGCCTAGACGATCTAGCCATATCCCACTGTCTGACAGTCTGTCCGTCTTTCCCTATGAAACACTGGATCTCAGAGACTGTAAGCGATAGAGTTAGTTTTCGACAGCATTTGTTATGTTTGGACGCAGATCAAGCTTATTTCAAATTTTTGGTTGCGATCAGATACAAATTATGGAAGTTATTAAAGAAATATTTTAGATAGGGCAAAAACGCC
Source organism: Drosophila niveifrons (assembly GCA_035046325.1). NCBI lineage: Eukaryota > Metazoa > Arthropoda > Insecta > Diptera > Drosophilidae > Drosophila > Drosophila niveifrons. The sequence continues at coordinate 5,810,616 of JAWNOC010000062.1, read as the reverse complement.
TTCTTACTTGTTGAAGCTCTATTTGAGTTCCCATAAAATCAAAACTGAAAATGTTTGCAGAGTTGTCTGCGAAGAGATGCAAAGTGCAGACGCCACGCGCTGAGCTGTTGGTGCCAACATTTATTGGGGGCCCCCTTCCATACACTAGCCGAGCTTATCGCAGGCGAGCGGGCGTGTGGCCCAAATAGTGTTTGCTTTCAGCCAAAAATAAAAACACGAACGAAATTTAGGAACGGTACGCCGAACACGCCGTTTGCCATGGCCCACAATTGCTGTGTCACGCCGCTTCATCGCTTGAAGGTCAAGTACGCCAATGTGTTGCTATACATATCATATACTATATATATACGATTAACTCTATATACAGTTGTGTGTCCCGCAGGCGACGCAGAGACGCGTGTTAAATGCGAAGTGATCGATATAGAGATGCGACAACACATGCGTATTGCATCGCAACTAACGTAAACTGTTTCACATTGAGCGATCCGCTTTGCTTCCGGCCGGAGGAGGAGGATGGCCTCGTTGTTGCCTACGCTGCTGGCATGCCGAGCGGGACATCGATTTGATCGCTTTTGGGTGCCAAAGCAGTTGTTTATACATACATTCATGTATGTGTGGAATTGCAATCAGCATGGCAATTATTAAGTACAAGTTAATCGAGCTTGCCAATTAGACGGCGATAAATCAACGAAACGTCTCTATTCAATGGCTAATTGTTGTTGTTGCACAATTAGTCCAAACTATGGACTATAAATTAGCGCATCTGCTGTGCAGTTGCAGCATCTCTATTCAAATGGCAGCGCTGTTGAATCTGTTGACGCTGCTCTCGCTGCTGCTTGCCACCGAAGTGAGTCCTTGAATCAATCTATCTCTATCTATATCTATCTTCTCTTCTATTTCTCCTTTAGCAATCCGTCAACTACAACATCGTGGCGGATGAGAAAATGCTGATCTTGCCGTGTAGCAAAGAGGATGATCGTGGCAATGCGGCACTCTCCGATCTGGTGGACGTAACCGATCTGCAGCTGATACTCGACAAGGACCTTGAGACATTCCACATCAGTTGCGATATGAGGATCAAACAACTGCCCAAGGGACCCATCAAAATGCAGGTGGACGTCTATCGTTGGGAGCGTGGACAGTGGTCGCCCACAGTTATCGCCCTGAAGCGGGATGATGTCTGCCGATCGCTGACAGATCCCTTTGAGATATGGCATCTATTCATTATCACGCAGATACCCAGAAGTCAGCGCACCTGTCCACCAAGGCCAGGAGTAAGTTAGAGACTATTCAACAATGCTTGCACTTTTTATAATATCTCACTTTTTCAGATAGTTTACAACTTGCGGAATATCACGAATCGCATGACACTGAAGAATATGCCACGCTGGGATATTGAAGGTGATCTCAAGGCCGTGGTGCATTTTACAGTTGGCTCAAAGACTATTTGTGCTCTTTTCTTTGTTACACTCACAATTGTATAAATTCGGAACACATAGTATAGTAGTTGAATGGGTAGACATCATTTGTAGGCAAGTCTGTTCTTGAAAATGTTTGCTCTGCTTTTACGATCTGTATTCTACCTAAATACTTCTATCTAAATGAATTGTAAATAAACAAGATTTCGTACAGCAACACCAAAAGAAAAATGTCGCGTAATTTGCAGCCAAAGTTCTCTCATCTCATTTTTAACTCATCTTTTGTTGAAGTGATAAGCAAAATACTCGTAATCCCCCAGCAAAGTAACGCTCTGCTCCCGTAATCCCCATTTGCTATTTGCCAACCGGCTCAAAGTCAAAAAGCGCCACACACAATTTCAGCAAATTGTGTTAACTCTGATGAAAAACTGAACTCATTCTTATTTGGCCGTTGGCGCGTGATGGCAAAAGTAACCCGCTGAATTTATGATCCCATCTCCTCCCATTTATTTACCATATTCCCCTTCCCCTTCCCCTACAAGAGCCGCGATCCTCTGACACATCGTCTCTGTGCTATCTAGCTGAATCTCACGTGGTGGCGAATTTCATTGCCCCCGTTTGCTCAACAACTGCAACACAATTAAAATACTACATATTGAATGTAAGGCACACTTCATGCCATGCCAGCATTAAATAAGCAGTTTACTTTAAGCTACTATTTGCTAGGCATACTTCGCGAAAAATCTACAAAAGTCATTCCTACTCATTTATATTCCCATTCCCATTTCTTTAACTCTATCAACAATAATATGCATTTTTTCTTAATTTTAAATCAATTTCATTTTTAGAAATATCTTGATTAAATAAATACATTTGTTTCCTTTTGATTTGTTTTCTTTTAAAATGAAATATTTTCTAAAAACATAACTATCTAGTTTATTGAACTGTACTGCTTAAAGAACCCACATAAGTCTGTCAACAATAATTAAAATATTTAATTTAAACAATCTAGAACTTGGCTAGAGTTTATGCTCTTAATAATTGTAAATCAAATTAATTTTTAGAAATACTTTGCACAAATATTGTTCCTTAATTTTCAAAACTTTTCATTTCATTTTAAAATCAAAATATTTTAAGACATATTTATTGAATTGCCTCTCTTAAAACATAACTATCTAGTTTATTGAACTCCATATTATAAGCCCAAAATGATTAATGCCAAATTATTTTGCATCTTTTGTCTCAATTTAAAAACTGAAATTAATGTATAAATTTAATTGAATGTTTAGAAATCTAATTATGTTAAGAGTAAGTTCTTTAAAAACGCTAATAACTAAATTATTGAAATATGCTGTTTTTCCGGAATTATAATTATTAAATTAATTTGCATCTTTTGTTTCACAATTGTAAACTGTAACTGCAAGTTTTTCTACTCTAGAAATTCAACTGTCTAGATTCTTGAAATATATATTACTATCCCCAAATTATAATAAGAAAATAATGTTGTATGCATATATCATATATACATATAAAGGGAAATATTTTAGAAATGTGTGGAAAAAATAATATGTTTTGCTTTAAGAGCTGAATTTGATTTTATTTATTTATATTATGTATTTATTGGCTTACTAAATAAATTATAATTTTCTAAAGTATTATGGCTTCTCTAAATTTTTCATACATTTTCCATTATATATTTCGCTAAAAGCATATGCTAATTTTCGATTTTATTAAATATAATATTATCATTTTTTTGTCGATATGACTCTTACCCGTTATCCAGCTAAATAATATCTCTTCTTTTTTAGCGATTATTCTTTTTGAATAATATTTAATGCCTGTTTATTCCATTTGTTTTTCTCACTCTCCATATCATCTGAAAGTGCATCAAAACAGAGGTTTATATATAGGGCTTAGGGGATGCAACTAGCTACTTGAATTACGAATAGGCAAACGTAATTATTTAACTTCGATAAGCGAGTTATGTGTGTTGTTTATTTGGTCAAATATGTATTCGTGAACGAACTAAATATGTACAATAATATATAGGAAAGAGAATGAATGTAAGAAAAGTAAAGCATTTGTCGCATTTGCTGTTTCATAATTTCATAAATTAAGTAAGTAAATAGTTGCCGCTAAAAGTTAACTCACAGCAAATAATGAATTCTTTATATAGTAAACACACACATACACCTCGTATATAAATATTAATAAATCTACGCGTTGTGCTTGGAGTATTTTTTCATGACCGTTTTTTTTTTGCTGCTGCTTACGTGACATTTTATATCTTTACACTTAATATTTAACACAATTTAACTAAAAAGGCAAATAAGCCGTTAAACAAGAGTTAACCAAATCATCATCATCATTATGATGATTATCATTAGTTTTGCAATTGAGATTTGCTTTTGACTTGTGGGAGACACTTTGTGCTTAGACAACATTAATTTCCATGATTCCGCAATAATCAAGTGGGATGATTTCATTCCAAGAGGTTTATTAAACTTTATCACATCACCACATCATCATCATTATCTTCAACGCCATCATCATTACCAGCAGATTGCAATTATTCAGAGAATATCATCTTAACAATAATATATTTATTGTATTTTCTCTGGCAGCAACCTGGCAATGTCATTAAGCAGCCTATAAACGTTGACTATTTTTAAAAACTCTTTAAGAACTATAATTTGCAATTTTATGGGAGAATTCAGAGAGAATTCAGAATTCCCACTTGAAGCGGGAAATGGTGTTTAGAATGCTGTTGTAAATGTTTGTAGAGGAAATGTTTGCTTTAATACTTAATTTCGCACATTTGCCTAATAATAATATGCTGTTTGCCGCTATTGTTATTAGCTTTCAATGATTTTATGTTCATTTTAATGTCATATTAATATTTTCTAATCTCGAAATCTTTTGCAAGCTTGTCTAATAATATCTTAAAAAGCTGCTATTAAAGCAAAGAAATTTAGTGGACAATCTGGTATGGAATATTTTAAGCATATTAATTTATTAATATACCAAATATAGTCTTTGACATATTTTTTTTATATTAATATGGTATATTTTTAGAATAATACCACACTATTTTGCTTTTATCGAAGATGAATACCGTGCTTTCATACTCGTTTTTTATATCTCTTAATGCGTTTATTTATTTTTATTTGTAAATAGTATTTATGTTTTATATTATGTACTCTAGGGAATATATTGAACATAATAGCATATCGATATACCAATTATAGTCATCGGTATGATTTTAAGTTATGATTGGATGCAAATTGAAAAAGTTATATAAGAGACACTTTCGTATGTTAGTTGTTTTTTCTAACAATCTGGTATATTTATTTAATGGTATATTTTGAATAAATTTTAATACACCAAATACACCCTTTGACATATTTTAGGTATTTTCTGTGGTATATTTTGTATACTTTAAAACAAATACTGCACTGTTTTGCTTTTATTCAATATGGGTAGCTGCAGCTTTCAAACTCTTTTACACATTTGTTTAATAATATGTTTAAGAGCTGCTGTTATTAAAGTGAAGTTCAATGATTTTTAATGTAATTTTAATTTACCCTAAACTCTAAAACTTTTCCCCACAAAGTCTTGAAAATAAGCTGCTATAAATTAAGTTTTACTAGATGATGAAATTTTCTAATGAGTGTTAATAATAATATACATATATATGAGTTGCTTGATGTCAGACGGCTTCCGCATTGGAAACTGGATCAAAGCGGGTTAAGGTGGATTGAACTGAAATAAGAAAATGTTTAATTTATGCGCTGTAATTCTGCTGCAAAGGGAGAGTTGTTGAATCGAGTTTCAAATGGGGTTGGATTATGTAAATCGCTTTTATAGTCGAAGTCGATGGGGCAGTTAACACCTTGTTAAGCAATTGGCGTTTAGTTAATCTGTATTCAATAAACGCGCAATTGTCGTCAGTGGAAGGTGTAATATTCAAAATAACTAGCATATTATCGACTTTGGATTTGAATACGAGTATAAACGATAAACGTGCTTGCACAGCTGACAGATCGAAGCCAGAGCAAAGTGGATGCAAATATGCACAGTTTACATATGTGGTATTAAAAAACAAAGAAAAGAAAAATACAATATGGCAAACTAATAATAGAGAGAGAGATACGCGAGAGAGATAGTTGAAGTTGTTGCAGTGTTTACATCATAAATACTTATTAACTGCCGCGAATGTCTAAGTTGTCGTACTTATTTGCTGACGCTGACCAAGCTACGCTTCCAACTGGTCGTGACCTGTTATTTGCCAACTGAGCTTGAGATACAATAGCTGCGACTACATTTACTATATATGTATGTATACTACAAAGTATAGTTAAGCATATATAATATGTTATAATCGCCTTGTCGAGCCCTTGCGTGCACCACATTCAGTTGTTGTTCCCATGCATCTACGTGTCGTATACGTAATGTGCATTGTGTGTGCACAGGATACGGAATTGCACTAACTGTGACATGGTGACATTTGGGTGCGAGACTGAAAAGATCTCTCTGTGTGTGTGTGTGTGTGACAATGTCAATGTCAGCAGCGCACACTTTTCCCAGGGCGCTTCCTTTGTTGCGCTCGCTTTGTATATCACTCATACGTCACGTTGGCCCTGCCAGCGTAAATTGCACGAATTAGGCGTCTTATTTATCGCATTTATATAACAATAAGCGGACAGACGACAATTGTTACGAAATGCAAATAGTCAACAACAATAACAAGAAGAACGAAGTGAGAGAGTTACAGATACAAAATGTGTTTCCTTTTTGGTTGCCATTGCAATTTGTCAAGCTTGTCAAAACACGCTGTTCGCAATGTAACAACAATGAAATCGGCAACAAAATACAACAAAATACAACACAACAATGCAAAAGCAAATTAAGAAATAAATTAATAAGAGCAAGAATTTCATATAAACGAAACAAAACAACAAAAAAAAAAAACAAAAAAAAGGTTGTCGCACCCCAAGAAGCTCTCTCGCTCTCTTCTTCTCTTGTTTCCTCCTCTGATGACTTTCATTTCATTTGATTAAATACAGAACAGCATTTAATCAAATAACGAGCAAACGATCGACGAATGGCGAATGACGAAGGGTGAAGAGGAAAAGGAAATGTCAATGAAAAGTGCAAACAAAACAGAACGTTTCATTCATTTTGCCCTCTCTTGCGCATTGCTCTGCAAACATTAAATAAATACAAATACGAAAAAAAAAAAACAAATTAAATATATTAAATTAATTAAATAAATAAATAGCAGGCCAAGGCATGAAAATTTCTGTTCAGGAACAAACAGATAAATAACACATTTTATTGCGCAAAACGACAAACAAAGCAAAGAAAATAAAAAGTGAGCAAAGACAACACGCAAATGGAGAGTTAGGCTCTACTCTTCCCCCCCCACCAACACCCCCTCTTCTCCTTTCCCTTGGGTTGACCAAGATGATGGCCAAACGAAATTCACACATTTTGCACATTCCGAAATGAAACGAAATGAAATATTTTTGTATCACGTGACCGTGACTCTGTTCCGCCTCGTTGCAGCTGAGGCGGGGAAAAGTTGGAAGAAGTAGAGGGGGGAGGAGAATTAAATAAATAGAAACGAAGCAACTAAATGTCTTTATTATTAGCTTAAACTATTTTCAATTAGTTGCATTGCAATTTATGCAATAATTGTTTAGATTAACTCGCAAATGCATGCAATATTTTGAGAACAAGTCGAAGGTTCCCCCAGTTCTCGGTTTTCAACTCCCAATTCCCAGTTCGCAGTTCTCAGTCTCAGTTTCCCCGTTTCGAGTTCCAGTTAGTCTCTCTCTCTCTTTAGCTAATTGCCCATCTATTAGAGCTATGCGAATTTGTGACTCGATTTGATTGTTATATCATCATTATCATCATCATCATCATCGTCATTTAAATGCATTCGCTGTGAATCGGAAATGGGTTACACAATATTATATTATTTATTATCGCATTCAAACAGTTTTGATAAGCCACGATAGCGCTGAGACATTGAGTGCTGCACTTGCAATAAAATTCTATTCCAGAATATTAAAAAATATATAAAATGATAGTCAAATTATTAATTGAAATTGATTGAATGCAATTAATTAGTTAGGTAAATAATCTACAACTATTGTTTTCAAACTCTTTATGGCATGGTTATTTATCTTGGTTTATATATTTTTCAAAGTCAAAAATGTATCAAAAGCAATTTTCTTTAATAGAAGAAAAATAGAAGAAGAAGAAATAGAAGAAAATATTTCAGCGAATTTAAAACTAGATTAAACTTTTTGTTACTCTGATTTTAGACTATTTAAGGTTTCAATATTTATCCTGTTCTTGTAGTTTATATATTTTATTAAGTCAAAAAAGGCGCAGAACAAAGTTTCTTTTATTAAAATCGTAGAAAACTTTAAACTTGTTCACACTTTTTGTTTGCTGTCTATGTTAATTACTCCAAATTCTTTTATTGATTTTAGACTATTAGTGGTTCGATTATAGAGTCTTTTCTTATTGATTATGCTTATTTATTTTATTAAGTTAAGAATGCCTCAGAACAAATTTGTTTCTAATAAAATTGCAGAAAATTTAAAGCTTCTTTATGATAAGTTTAAACTGATGTCTATGCAAGCTACTCTAAATTTATTTTATTTAACAATAATAGCTGCAATATTTATGAATCGTGAAAATTTGATTTAAGTATTTAAGAAATACTTTTGTATGGACAAATCTGGTATATTTGTGTACTCTATGGTATATTTCAAATGTAATACTATATAAATATACCAAATGTTGACTTTGGCATATTTTAGTATTTTTCGGTATATTAATTTGGTATATTTGAAGCGATATTGTGCTAGTTTTGCTTTCATTAAAAATTGATAGCGGGTATCCCACAGTCGAGCACACTCAACATTAGCTTTCTTAATTGTTTATTAATATTTTTAAAATTCATATTCTTTTGTATTCATCAATTAGGCTGCTGTCTATGTTTTGTATATAATTTCGAAATTAATATTCTTTTGAATTCTTCATTAAGTCTGCAGTCTATGAAAGTGAATTTAATATTATATTATTGTCAAATTAGAGTTCATTGTATTCGTCACAAAATGTCACATCGAATTTTAGCATCAAAAGTTGACTTGATAATATGTTAGAACTCTTGTTCTCTCTGCTGCGGAGGTTATGCTTGGTGCACAGATCTCTCATGGATATTCGCTAATACTGTGAATAAGTATTATTTCATATCTGTTTGTTGTTTTGTGAATTTGCGAGACAAAGTCACGGAACGAACGACAGAGAAGAGAGTTGAAGGCGAAGTCGAATCCGATTGAGGGAAGCATAAAGCATAAGAATTGAAGTGATGCTTTTGCTGTTGTCGTTTCGTTATTTAATTATCAACTTGTTAAGAGCTCGTTTCGTTAATTAATATTTGTCAATAATTTAAATAATTTGATAGCGCATCGAGTGCCATCGAAAGCATTTCAAGCGCAATGACAATTTAATTGCGAACGGTAAACGCTCGTTTTTTTTCTTTATTTTGCGTCATTTCCGTTGCAATCAATTGATTGGAATGATCTGCAAATAGTTGCGGAATTTCGCATTTGACTTGAAGTGAACTCTATAATGACACCGAAACCGCAAAAATTAAGAAAAAAAAAAACACAATAATATTAACATTTTGCAATTATCTCGAATCTTTTAGTGGCAACATTTTATTATACTATTGTCGACAACATTCTTGCAAAATAACTCTCTTGGGCATCTTCAATGTCATCAACTGTGTGTTCGATCGAACCGAATGTTCGAACGCAACATGTTCGAACGCAGCTCGAGCTTGAAAGCGTTCGATCGGTCGTATACGCTATGTGTGTTGTTTGTTGTCTTTGTACATAGAAAGTCGTAAGTTAGTTCTACACAATTAGCACATTCTTGACGCAGCAAAGTAAAAACACTTCAATGAACCTTGGATCAGTGCGTCAATTGAAGGTTTGCTTAGTTTTTGGCAATAACTAAATAGTCTGTTTATCCCAACCAAAGTTTGTTTGTCTGTTTGTTTGTTGTGAGCTAGTTAGTTATTATAATATTGCACTTGGGTAATAATTGGGGCGGCAAATTACTTAACTCTCCTTTAATTGCATATTAATTAATCGCTCAAAACTTTCCAGACGCTCAAATACCAAACTAAATATGCCATTTTTCGCACGCAAATACGATTAATATATGTTATGTCTGTACATATATTTACAAAAAGGAAAAATATACCACCGAAAAAAAAACGAATTAAAACATACGAGTATCAAAGCGAAGCGAAGACGACGTTGTTGCTCAACCCAATAAAACTCCACCCCCCCCCCCCCCCCCCCCCCCCCCCTTTGGATGTCGAGCAATAATGAGCAATAAATCCATAAAGAGTAAACAAGCAACTGGCATGAAAAGGCCATAAAATGTTAAACAAACGCCAAGAGACGCCAAGAAGTCAATTTGCGGGCACTTGTCGAGCCCCGAAGTCCGTGTCCCAGGTCTCTCAGTCTGAGTCTGAGTCTGACTCTCAGATCCCATTTGCCGCTATTCTCTCCCCCGCACACTTCCACAATTTCCCCATTTCTCGATTCCCGCATTCCTCGAGCCCCGAAAACCCAAGATCACACCAGACACAACCAGTTGAGTGAAGCAAATGATCAAAAGCAAACGATCATCATTCCACATCGTAAAATCAATTTGCTGCTGTGTACACAAACTTTTATGGCGCACTGTACGCGTAAACGTTTCGCTAATCAATTGGGCAAATGTGACATTTTAAAGGGGTTTTTTTTCTTCTCTGTTTTGTTTGTTGTTGTTACGATTTTTGTGTGTTGTTGCGGTCCGTTTGCTTTTTGCGCCTTCCAGTTACCTGATAATGATCACCATGCTCGTCATGCTCTTCGCAATGATGATAATAATGATGTTGATGACGTCGATTGCAGCAGCAAATTGACTTTAACACCTTCGATTCGATTTGATTCGATTCGATTGATTCACCTCCAGATATGCAACAATATCTTGAAATCACTTTTTGTTTACCTTCTTGCCTGTGAATTTTTTGAACACTTATCTTAAGAATTAAAGAATATCCAAATCTATAGTTTTTTTTAAAGTTTTTTCTTTTCTATAATTAATTTTTCCTCTTCATATCTATAACATCTACAAGTTTATTAATCTCTAATCATGTCTTCTTCTTATAACTATGCCCTTCTCTTAAAAACTTAAAGATTTTCAAAATTGAAGCGCTTTAAATTCGACTAAAATGTTTTCTTTTTATTTTTCTTATTCTTATTACTTTCTATTTATACTGATATTTCTATGTGTCTCTTTTTCATGCCAATCTTTTCTCTTAAAGCTTATTTATCTCTCTGTTTATATACAAATTTCTTATGGTCTGCTTCTCATTATTTTAATTTCACCTGTTATGAAGTTTAATAATCTTCAACTTTTCCTAGTCTCCTTCTGAATATCACATTAAAATTTAAAGCGTATTAAACACTATTCATCACTTTTCTTTGTCACTCTTTCATATTTACATGCATAAAGTTTATTAATCTTTGTTTATCCACAAATTTCAATTTATTTAGAAATTTCTAAGTGTCTTTCTTTCATTGTCAATCCTTTCCCTCAACTATTTCCAAATCAGCCAAATTAATCTCTCTTCATATACAAAATTTTAAAAGTCTGCTTCTTATTATTTTATTGCTATCTAAAAACATCTTTAAATTTCTATCCTCTATTCAGCTTTATAATTTTTCATCTCTTCATCAATCCTTCTTCTTAACATCTTCAACATCTCAAAAATGAAACTAATAATATCTCTATTCATTTACAAATTTCTTAAAGTTTCCTTGCCATTATCAATGCTTCCTTATTGATATCAGTTTAAGTATCTTGCTCCCTAACTGTTGTCGTCTCGTGGCATTTTTTTTTTATCATATCTATTGTGGCATTCAAGTTTGATTGTGCTCAGTTTCATCTGCTTTATCGATGATCGTGCGACATATAGGAAACTTTTGGTTCAATTACATTTTGATAAACATTTGCGACGAGTTGCATTTTTTTCTTTTGATGTTATTTATTTAACGCAAGTATTTATTATCATTTTTTGCGGTCACGAGTTTGCATCACACACACACACACAGAGAGAGAGAGAGAGAGAGAAACAGACACAACCTGTGCAACAACAAACCGACGTCATTAGTCAAAAGAGACAAACAAACAAACACAACACAAAAGAGATAAAAACAAAATCGAAAGCAACGAAGTTGAGATACACTTTCAAACTCTTTTTTTTAAGCATGTTTAGTTTTTTTGTTGTTGTTGTTATATAAAATGAAGAAAGACTCCCTCTATATCTTTGTAACTGTAAAAACTAGAATCATGCAATTAAGTAGTTCTATTTTATGCAAAATATACAGAAATTTAGCCAGTTTAAATTGCGTATAGTTGAAAATGAAAATAGCATGCGCATTCGAAGCTTGATTATGACATTTAGAAATGCACGATAAGGAAATCTGATATACATATAATATATGCTATGTAGGCTAGTGGCGCGGTCTGGAAATTCGAAACTGGTTCATGTTCCAGTTCCACTATAAAACACAAAAAAAAAAAAAAAAACAAAATCACAAATTATAAATAGTTCCTCTAATGTGAAACTGGTTTCACGAAATGTGATGCTTAATGATGCCACCGTAGATGCATATTTAAGGAGTTAAGATTAACTATAAATACACATTACGCAGCACGTTGTATGTGAAAGGAAAACGAGCCAAGACAAACAGAGCTGCTAAATGAACTTGTATGCCCGCTTTAATGATGAACTTGTGAGAGTATTTTAAACAAAAAACACACACAAAAAACAACAATTGAGCTGAAACTTTTCTCGATTTGATAAGTAATCGAACAATAAAATATTGATCAATGATTAGCTGATGTAGACGCATAAATGTAAATAGAGTTAATTAATTAATGTGCGCGTCAAATGGAGCGGAACCCAAAACTAAAGACCATGCCCGGCTACTGCAAGAAGTCATCGAAGTTGTTGTTGTTGCTGTTGTTGTTGCTGCTGCTGCGCGATGGGCTTTGGCTCAGTGGCGTTGTTGATGTCGTTGTTGATGTCGTTGCCGCTGTACTGGAACTGGAACTGGTATTGGCTCTGTACCGGTTCACCTTGTAAATCAACGCCACATACTAAAAATACCAGTGATCGAGTGTTGTTGCTGTTGTTGTTTGCAGTTGATTGTTGGCTGTTGGTTGTTGGCTGTTGGCAGTCGGCAGACTTGGCCAACATGAGCCAAACTTCAGAGCTGTGGCCCGTGAACCGCTTCTAATGGCAGTTTAAATAGTCAAAAATTCGAGTAGTTTTTTCGCCATTTTGTTTGCCATTTTCTTGTTTTATGTCTTGTCGCAGTCGCAGTCGCTGTCGACGTCGCAGTCGCAGTCGCTGCTTCAGCTTCAGCTGCTGCGGCTGCTTACTGATTGTTTATGTTTTTATGTCGAGTTCTTCGAACTCTGCGCTGAAGTTCAAATATTTTTTGTTGACGAAATTTACCAGCCTGGCCTAATCATGCGAACATCTGAACGATAACACAATATGTACGTATATATATTTATGTGTATGGCAAGAGCAAGAGGTAGGCCAACAGACAGACGGAGAGACAAAGAGACATCGAGACACTTGGAGATTCAAGCGGCGATTTCATTGCGTTTGCCATTGCGGAAGCTTTATTTATTTATGTCTTTTTTTTTGCTTTTGTTTTTGTTGGTTTTGAGGCTCGAGTTTGTTGGCCATTGCCCGCTGACCGATTTGTTGGCCGGGTTTTTGGCAGCCAAGCAGATGTGTCTGCAAATTAAAATTCGCTCGTTCGTCATTTCGCAAGAAATCTATACAAAATATTTTGCGCACAACAACATCTTTGTGTGTGTGTGTGTGTGTGTGTAGAACCGGCTAAAATAAATGGACAATGTCTCTTCAAAAAGTTTTGCTCTATGGCTTTGCCGGATTTCAGGGTTGAAAAAGTTTTTTGACTCCCAGCAGGCAGTTCCTGATTGTCAAATCACAAATAATTCATTCAGAGAAAAAAAAAGACAACACGAAAAACAAAACAAAACGTTGTTGAAATGCCAGCGACAGATCTGTAAGTGGATTCCAATTAGAACAGCGTTTCGTTCATTTCGTTCTCAACTGAACTTTGCTAGTTCGCTCCGTTCACAACGGAACGAACCGGCTGGCCTTGAGCTTTTGTGCAGCAGCAGCAGCGTTTTCTGCATTGAACCTGTTACAAATATATTGTCCACAATCCATTCCAAGCATTCCATAGCCGCCGCACCTCGCTTTCCATTTCTATGGCATTTCCATTCGCAAAACTCCCTTCTAGAGTGGACCAAACTCAGTCTGAGTCTCTCTCTCTTTCTTACTCACACATCTGGGGGTAATTGTTCCAGGCTTCAGTGAAACATTGTTGGCAATCACTTGCATAGTTGTTGTACATAGTGTTAATTGGCAATTGGAATTCATTGGCTACACAAATACCGAACAATTCTTAGCTCACCCTTCACTATATTATATAGCGAGCTTTTTGTTCGCCACCTGGACACAACAATTACAGCCAAACAACAACAACAACAATAACGAAAACTCATGTGTGACATGTCAGCTCTTCATGCTGCGACAAATCCGGTTAGATCTTTCAGTTTTTATAACACACATATATATATAGTCAATATATAATTGCAATTCAATTCGATGAATGTCAGCATCAACTATCTATAGTTAGAGCTACTAGAACGAGATCACGTTTGGCTTCCCTTGCTTCATAAATCACATATGTATCTTTCATTGGAATAGATTGTTGGTTAGATTAAGATGTTGTGTGTACTATAGACGAAGTCGTCGCCGTGCCTTGTCATTAAATAACAACAGAATAAAATAAAAAACATATTCACAGAATCTATGGGATAAATATCAGAGACGTAGATTCCAATGAAACACGAAACAAAAAAAAAACAATAACCAGCTCTTATCATTGCTAATCGATAGTATTTTCATGTAATCGATGAGCTGCAGAAAATTCAAAAGATTTCCTGTAATATTAACAGTTTTTTTTTTGTCATTTTTAATACAACTTGCAACTCGATAGTAAATTCTCAAAATTCCTTATTGTATTAATTATCGATAGTAAAAACAATCGATTGTCAGTTCAATTTATTCAAATGACATTATTATGCCGACATCCAATGCAATTCTATCACGCTCTGCACTTGTAATTCGCAAATGGTTCAAGCACGTAATTGGAATTTGGATTGCCTGAAATTGACTTTGGGAAAATACTTGACTTAATTCGATTGCTGCCTTTTTTCTATGTTGTTGTTGTTGTGCCACAATACGCAGAAGCCAACTAATTAGTTGGCAAATGTTTACACATTTGATATTTTCTATTATTTAATATACTCATACTCATTCGATTAATTAGAGATAGCAAAATATAATGATACCCATGCACTTAATTGGGGTTTACCCAATTGAATCACTTGGTTCTAGCCTCAGGCGAGAAACCCTTGAAGAGACCTTTTTCAATATATCAATGACGGACATTATTTTAATTGAATCGAATTAATCAAAATTATCTATCCATGCGTCGTATTTCTCTATTAAAGTTCATTTTTGACAACGAATTTTTGTGCTATTTTTAGAGACTGTCAATCAATAGAATCGAAACAATTACTTCAGCTTCGTCATGTCTCTTTCACAGTATTAATAGACTTATCGATGTGTAGTGATAATGTAAATTAATTACTATCGAAGTAGTGTTTCTTTTTCAATCAAGATTATCTATGAAAGTACTTGAAATATTAATAAACTATCGATAGTATATATTTAATTTAAGTGAATTACTTTCGTAGAAGTGCTTTCTTTTAATTAAGATTATTAGAAAGTACTTAAGTAAACTATCGATAGTAGGGTATTGTAAAGTTCAGCTCTGTCAGTTACTTTCTATTGTAAATGACTCGCAAAGTGCAAATAAAATGCATGCTTCGATTATCATTTTCCCCCTTTGCGCTGGGTGATGATTGATGATTGATACCTTCGAGAACGATGTGTATCAGGTATGTGGTTATATCGGAGTGTCGTAACTTGGTACCACGATAACCCTTGCACGTGAAAGAGAAACCCTTTTATTCTCTCATTTTACATTCATCGATCAGAGCAATTGTTATACGAGAAACTATTATTTATTATTTACATATGTGTGTATTTTGTGTGCTGTGTTGTGCTTAATCAATAATTATCATTCGTTGGGGCTAGACATGTAATTAAGTCCGTTGATTTGTTAAATCTAGCATGAATTTGTTAATGAACATTGGCTATGCCATCATTAGCATTCGATATCAATTCCGATTGTCATCTCCCTGTATAGCATTACCATACCATACCATACTATATGTGTATGCTGATATTTCGTGCTAAATTTAGACGCGCTTCGAAAATTGTTGTTATTGAAAAATATTTCTGTATTTAACATGCTTGTACAAATAAAGCACATTTCATTTACCTTAATTAGGCATATCGCTTTATTTATCTCATATTTAATTTTTCGTTTTTATTGAGCGCTTTTTAATCACTTGATCGAGGTATAATACCCTTTACACGCGCCGACTTAGTCACGAATATGTCTCGCTTGGGTATTTCCAACAAGATTTTGCATGCCATTCGCATTGATCGGGATAATCAGGTGGCTCTCGATTACATAAAAGTCTTTCGGTTCTAGCTATCGTAGTAGGTCTGTAGGTCATTTTGCATTCGTGTTTTGTTTTTTTTCTTTGTTTTATGTAATAGTTGTCGAGGAATTTTTATCTTGACATTGCTTACATTGTTTGTGAGAAGTGCATTAATGATTACTATAATATTTCGATTTGCATAAAATATTCATTTTCTAAAATATATAAATGATAAAGTAATAAACACTTTGTTGCAAAACTATGCGACAGAAGAATTTAATTAAATTATTCAATTAAAGAACTTTAAATTCAATGACTAGCAGCTCAAGTTTAAAAAGATTTTTGTACACATCAAATGCTAAAGTATTTAAGATAATCTCTCTGAAGGCCTCTAGCTCTGTTTTGGCTGCACTTTGTTCTAAAGAACTTAATTTAATAACTTAATTTAAGCAGCACTTTGAGTCCCAGAATTCAGTTCTAACTTATAAAAACTGTTTATAATTTAAGCGTATAATTTGAAGTTTATTATAGAAAAACTTTAAATTGCTTTCTTTAGATTCGTTTTTATCAGTTTTTATACAACTTTCTGCCTGCAGGAAATTTATGTAATACGACCCATGAAGTATATATATATTCTTGATCAGCGTCTGTCTGTCTGTCTGTCCGTCTGACCGTATGAACACCTAGATCTCAAAGACTTTAAGAGATAGAACTATAATTGTTTTTCGACAGCATTTGTTATGTTTGCATGCAGATTAAATTTCTTTCAAATTTTTGCCACGCCCACTTCCGCCCACGCAAATCGACAAAAATTGAATAACAAGTGAAATTTTAAAACTAGAGTCATTAATTTGGTATATACAGTAAGACCTATAGTCTTTGTGATTACCGAAAAATGGATTGCGATCTGATAAAAATGGCCGAAGTTATTAAAGAAATAATTTTGTATGGGCAAAAACGCCTCTTTACTAGAGGTCTTAGTTGTTTTGTCTGACAATCTAGTATATTTTGCACTCTTTAGTATATCTTGAATGTAGTACAATATCAATATACCAAATATACCATTTGACATTTTTTCTTTTTAGTATTTTGCGTCATATTTATTTGGCATATTAACGAAGTCAACTTTTGCTTTTTTACTTAATTCTTCTTTCATTTTATTAGTTGATATAATTGATTTTTTAATATTTTTTTGTTTATACAATATTATTCATGATTGCTTGCAAACTTCTACTTAACTATTTTGCATCGTTAGCTTTGTTTTTAAGATTTAAATTCTTCCCATTATGCATTCCTATAAATAGCATCTTTTAGCTCAATGTTTTCCAGGAAATCGGAGCTGCCAGCTTGTGGTTGGCGACTGGCGTTGCAAGCGGCAGCTGTTAAAGATTGTTAACCTGTTAACTTGTCCAACTGCAACTGGCTTTTGGACTTGCCCGTGGACGGTGTGTGTGTGTTGTCCTTGGCCTTCACACACATTTCGAATGCAGCTAAATAAAAACTGAACTGAACTGGTCTCTGGGTCAGGGATTCTGATTGGGGATTGGGGACTGGGGACTGCTTTAGAGTGGGTCAGAGATTGGCCCTCAGCTGTCCTCTGGTTCAGTAATTGCCTTGTGCAAGTTTTTTTTGGGCAGACATTGTTTCATTGTTGCTCCCGTTAATAATACGATTGTCGTTGCCGTTGTTGTTGTTGTTGTTGTACGTGCTGGGCAGCCGCGAGTTAACTTGGCTTTGCTTTTGTTGTAATTTATTGACTCGGATGCTACGTGAGTGTTATTGAAAATGGTCATTTTGTTCATGTTGCTGCTGTTCTCAGTGTTGTTGCTATTGTGGGCACCTCTACCTCCACCCATATTGTTATTATTATTATGCTCTCTCTCTCGCTCTCTAGCTGTCTGTGAGTGTTTGTTAATTTAATTTATTCAAACATTGAACTTTTATTTGCTTTCAAGTGAGCCAAAGGCTGCCACGAGCAAAGTGCGCCATGAAGACGCGAGGCGGTGGCGGTGACGGGGGTGGGGGCGAGGGGAGTTGCCGATTGGGGCGTGGCACAAACAGAAACCAACGGTTGTTGCTATTGCTGTCATTTTGTCGTTTTTTGTATTTTCTACGATTATTATGATTATGCTATTTTGTGTGTGTTTTTTTTTATGATTAAAATATTTTTGTTTTATAGTTTTATGCAAAATCTCAAGGAAAATTTACAGAACACTTTGCATGCGCATAAACAACAAACACAATGAACACACATAAATATGAGCATCAACAACAGAAATAAACAAACAAAATGACAACAGATCGATGATATCGAATTTGTTAAATGATCGAATGGCAATCGGGCAATAAAAGCGAGCAAACAATGCACAATCGGAACAGCAAAATGTATAACTGTATTATCAAGAAGCAGCAGCAGAAGCTGAAGCAAAATAAGAGGAAGCAGAAGTCGAAGTTGAAGTCGAAGTCGATGTCGAATTCGAAGAAGCTAAAACCCTACTGCAATAATTACAATAATAATAATAACAAGGTTAACAAAACGATTTCTATGGGGTTTTTTGTTTTGTTGTTTTGCGTTCGAAATTGTTTTTGTTTTTTTTTTTTTGTTTTGGGTGCGGCAACCGTTATAAAGTATTTACATTTATAAGCTCATCCCATCCATACACAAGTCGCAGAGCAGTGAAACGCCCAATGCGATAACGATAAACTACAACGATCGATAAAATTACTTTCTGTAATTGATTTTGCACAAGCGGAAGTCATTTTTTTTTGTGTAAACTGCCAATCAAAGAAATGCTTTCTTTGCATACCACAAATGAAATCTCTGAATGTGTAAAATTTAATACGAATTCGATAATAAAAATATAAATTATCGATAAACAAAAACTAATAAAACATTATAAATATTTAAGCTTACTAAAACAAATCTTAAACTAAAACTTAAATAAAGATTTATTCACTTATTTATTTAATAAATATATATTTTATTTATTATTATTCTTTTCTATATAAAAGTAATAAGCGCTAACCATTTTAAAATTTGAATAAATAAAAATTAAACTTACGTAAATATTAATTTAAATTTACCGAAATAAATCTTCATTAAGAAAAACACAATATTTCTCTTAATTAAGTTGAGAGTAGTAAATCTTACTTCATTTATTATTACTTTCTTAAAAGACGATTAAAAATAAAACGATCTACTTTTCGAAGTAAGAAATAAAGACATATTAAACTAAATATTTAAAAAAATGTACTCAAATATGTAATACTTTTTATACAAATTATAATTTTAAACTTAGAATATTTAAAACACAAAATTGCTCTTAATTAAGTTGAAAGTTATTAAAGTTACTTCATTTATTATTACTTGAATAAATACAAATTAAAACGATATAGTTTTCCATTTAATTATTATAAACTAATTTAACTAAGAATTTATTAAAAAAAGAAAACAATATTGTAGAAAATAAAACTATCTATATTTACAAATTATAATTGAACAAATTATTTTCCGTTTTATAGAAAACTAATAAAATAAGCTTAATGTAATAGTATTTAAATGCTCAACTAGTTGTACTAATATTTATAATAATTTGTTAAATATACAATTAACGAAGCATTGCATGTCAACCGTATATAAATAATTCGCAAGATATTGATAACTATAGTCCGCAGACCTTTAACTTGATTTAAATATTTAGACCTTACTTCAAGTTAGAAGTTTTAAATGATAAATAGAATTTTCATTGAACTGTTTTTATAATAATGATACAATAAATCACATATTATATTGTGTGTACACTGTACATATATAATTACATCACTATATGCTGAATGTAGAACTCTTGTTAAAGCGCGCACACCGGGTCGTATACTTCATATTGATATTATCTAACAATTGTCAGCAAATTCAGTGAAGGTTCAACAACTAGAGCTACCCGTAATACACATTCGCACGTGAAACAGAATTCTCATTTGTCGTTGTGTCAATATGTGTCGATGTGTGTCGATGTGACGATATGACGCAGGTGAGTTATAACTTTCGCATTGTGTTTTGTGAACGGCCTTCAATGCTGGTCTAGAGCAAGCGAGACAGATCGATCAGCATAACAGTATTCCCATCTCACTCTTCTCGCCAGTCGATGGCGATAACAAAGCCCGCATATTCGGTAGATCATAATTTAGAATACATAGAGATCAAAGCGAGATCTCTCTTGAAAAACGATCGTCAAATAAAACACGCTATAAAAAAAAATAAACTAACAACTTGTGCGTCGAATTTTATTTGTTCGTTGGTTCGTTGGTAGGGGGAATTTTTTTTGTCTTTATTTCTTCTTCGTATTTTATTTATTTAGACTGTTTGTTGTCTGGCATTTTGATGAATTGACATCGCTTACACCAAATTGTCTATGCTTCTTTTTGAGATATGAGATATCGCGATAAGATGCGATCGATGTGATCGATGGAAACTTGTTTCGTTAGACAAGCCTCCCGACTTCCAGACAGTGATCAGTGATCAGTGATCAGGAGCATCGTTTCCGATAACCTTGCTCAAAGCAAACATCGTCTTTGTCCCAACTTCCAGTCAGTGATCAGTGATCAGTTATCAGTGATCAGTGATTAGTGGATCAGTGATCAGTGATCAGTAATCAGTGATCAGGAGCATCGTTTCCGATAACCTTGCTCAAAGCAAACATCGTCTGGCAATACAGTTCAATACGTGTCTTTGTCCCGACTTCCAGTCAGTGATCAGTGATTGGTGGATCAGTGATCAGTGATCAGTTATCAGTGATCAGTTATCACTGGAAGTCGGGAGGCTTGTCTAACGAAACAAGTTTCCATCGATCAGTGATCAGTGATCAGTGCCAGGAGTCTCTGACTCAATGGGGCGAAACCGCAGACACCAAACGCAAAACCACAAAAGTGACTTGTCGTGCAACGATCATGTCCAAATTTTTGTGTTTATTTTTTTTTTATTTGTAACAAAAGCCTTTCGCAATTGGCACAAACCAAAAAAAAGATGCCAGATGCGAGTGTTTTTTTTTTTTTTGGCGGTTGTCGTTGTCGATTCATTGATTAACGATAATTAAACAATTCCGCTTCACATCGCTAATGGCATTTGGTTGAGGCAGATCTTGAATGGAACTCAATACATGGATGGAGGATTGTGGTTTTGTGTTTTTTTTTGTCAGGGAGTTGGCACTTAGCGTGCCAACGCTAATGCCCTCTAATAGAGCACGAATACAAAGTGATATTAATTGAAACATGCAAACATTGACCAAAATTAATAGATAAATAACAAATAATAAATTGAGGGGCAAATCCAGCAACGATGACGATGATGACGATCTCGAACTCGATCGCGATCTGTTTAGGAAGGCTATGCAAAGTCTGGCTCTGAATCTCTCTAAAAGTCTGGCGAAATTTTACCTGAGTCCCCAACTCCCGCTCCCGCTCCCGCTTCCTCTCTCGCTCATTCATGATTGGCATTCAATAGTCGCACAATTGGCACTCGCAATCAAATATAGAATTTATCAATTAGACAGACGCGCTTTTCACAGCACACAGCACAGCAGCTGCAACCTCTCGAACATTTCCTATTGCAAAATGCTGTTAATTGCAATTTACATTAAGTGGAAACTTTTCGAGCAATAAAAAAAAACAGCAACAACAAACAACAAACTCGCAAAAAAAAACTAATAATAATAATATAATGTAAAAAAACACAAACAACAAGTGTTATGATATGTATGTATGTTTAATGATAGCTGTTCAATTAGATACCCTGTTAAGTTAATATTTTCCATTTCATTAGCTGCATTTGAATTGTGAGGATGTTTAGCCATGTTATTGTGGAGCATCATCGTTTCCGATAACCTTGTTCAAAGCAAACATCGTCTGGCAATAGAGTTCAATATGTGTCTTTGGAAAGAGGAAATCTCAGCTTTGCACTTACAATTAGTTCAGTGAATGAAACAATTTCAATACGAAAATGTGGTTTGAAGATAGCTAATTGAGTTCAATACTCGAAAAAATCATTAAATACCTAGCTTCAAAGATTTGCAGTAAATATTGAAGTTGATATTATTATTGAGTTCATTATAGGTGGAGGGTAAACATTTTAATTTTAAATTACCTTGATAATTTATAGTTTTCAAATATCAGAAATAAAAAGTTTTCATTACTTCTAAATTTCATTTTACAGTATTTAATTGTTCATAATTTAATTTTATTAAATATAAAAAGTTGTTAAACTTACAAATTGATATGAAAAGTATTCTTAAAATTATATATTCTATACTATTAATAAATTAATATTTAATAAGAAGTAAATAAATAATTAAAAATAAATACTTTAGAATAGCTCAAATAATTGGTGTTTATTGAAAAGAAAACGCTTTAAAAGTACACTTTCATTATAAGTGACTTTTTAGCTAATAAAATAATTTCACCATACCTGACTTAATAATTTATAGTTCAAAATAAAATTATATTTGGCATGTATAAAAAATCCTTAAAATACTTTTGATAAATAGAGAATTTTTTGCAAAGAGACTCACTTTTAAGTATGTTTAAAAAATTATACAAATACTGTTAATAATTTAAGTATTTCTGTAATAAAAGGCTTACTTTTATGTATGTTCAAATAATTATAAAACAACTGTTAAAAATGTAAATGTAAATCAAGGTTAAAAGACTCGCTATTTAATACGTTAAAATAATTATTGAAATGCCAATAAGGAATAGAGAAATTATTGTACTAATGAAAGGCTATTTGATATGTGAAAGTAATCATTACAATATAGAAAATAAGTAGAAATTTTCTAGTATCAAAAAATCGCTTCATACTAATGTATGAAAGATAAAAATTAATGATAAAAATACTGTTAATAATTTAAGAATTTCTAATATAAAACGCTCTCTTTTTAGTATGTATAAATAATGGAAAAATACTTTTAATTATTTAAGAAAGTATCTTTTTATAATGAATAAATAATGAAAAAAAAATACTGTTTATAAGTAAAGATTTACTATGTATAAATAATGATGAAAATACTGTTAATAATTTAATAAAACCTAGTACAAAACACTCTCTCTTTTTTATGTATAAATAATGGAAAAAATGCTGTTAATGACTTAAAATTTTCTAATGTTAAATACATGCTTTCTAATATGTATAAATAATGAAAAAATAATGATGATGGTTCCTTTAAATCGTTTAACAATATCTAGTATAATACACTCTCTTTTTTTAGTATGTATAAATAATAAAAAAATACTATTAATAACTTAAGGATTTCTTATAGAAAAGATATGCAATTTTATATATTAAAATAAATGTGAAAACACTGTTAATCGTTTAATAATATCTGGCATAAAACACTCTCTTTTTATTACGTATAAATAATGGAAAACAAATGCAGTTAATAACTGAAAATTTTTAATGATGAAAGTACTGGTAATATCTGTAATATCTGGTATAAAATTTTAACGTATAATGATTAAACTATTTAAAAATTGCATAATAACATTTTAAATAAATGTATTTTCCTTATGGAAAAATTGTAATTACATATCAAATGGAATATGTAAGCCTAATAGTTGTCATTCAAAGCCCACTTGAAATACAAGGAAATAGTAAATATTCTACAATAGAATATTCTAACTACTAAACAGCGATATACTCCACTAAAATGTGTGCAGATGCTGGGTATGAATAAAGAAAACAGTTTTCACATAGCGCGCAAATAATTGAGAGAGTGGGCAAAGGGCGTGGCAAAGAAGGGGGGTAAAGAGGGAGGGGGGAGGTAGGTAGCGACTCGTGTGGCCTCCCGCGACTTATGTTTAATTTGTTGCAAAAATATTTGTATTTATATGTATGTATATATATATTTTTCATACACTTACCGTTCGTTTAATACACATTTAAATATCTGCCAGAGACCAGAGACTCTAACGTTAAGTACTACAACAAAAGCGTTCCGTGCTCCGTTCGAGTTTTTGAAGCAGCTGTGCTAATTTTCCCGCCATTGTTTGGCCGAGAACTTAGGGAAAACTGTAGACGACGAATCCAATTGTTGCGCAAATAAATAAATATGTAAATAAAAAACAAAACGCCAAACAATATAATAATAATACATAATAATAACAATATTTGCCGTTTGAATTGTACGCTTAGAAAGAGCTACGTCAATTTGCTGTTGCCGTTGCTGTTGCTGTTGCTTTTGCTGTTATGGCGTGTGGCTTTGGGGCTCTGTTGATTCCCCGAGAAGGTCGCACAAGTAGCCACCCGATAATTGGGGGATTGAGACTGGAGACGAGTACTCACAACACTCATCACCAGATCATCATCATCATCATCGTCATCGTCAGCCACAAAGCGAATTAATTGTTTGCCCAGTCTTATTTGGCTTTTATTGCATTCACAGCAGAATAAGCAGCGGTATTATTGATCTTACAATTAATTAACTTAATCATTTCACAATCTTGTGCTTTGCCGACTCAATGCAATTTATTGCAATTTCTAAAAGAAAATATTTCAACATTTGTTCGTCTTTGTGTTTTTCCCCGCTTTTACAACACTCATTCTTAGTGTTGCGTAATGCTAAACTAATTGCGCATGATTCATTCGAGAAATATTCTATTATTCAAGACCTTGCTCTTAACTTTTGTTCTTGTTCTTGTTCTTGTTTTTTTCTCTTCTCCCTAATTGTTCAATCGTTTTGTGTGTGATTCAAAAAATATGCGAAAGAACGTCAAAAAATCAATTCGAACAGGTACAATCAAAAGCGGTTTTTTTTTTGGTTTTTGTTTTCGTTAATGGATAATTACAATTAAGTATACGAGTGTCTGCAATTAAACTTGTTTATCGAACAATCTAATTAATTCTCTGCCTTTGCAAAGTTCTCAAAAAAAACAAAACAAAATTCAATTGTCTATGTTGAAATTTTTGTTGATTTAAGAATCTTAAAAGTGAACTAAGCCTAGCCTAAAAAACATAAAACAAAGAGTGGCAAACAACATAAAATGCATTTTAAAATTTAAATTTTAAGTACTAAAAGTTTCTCAAAACAAAAATTATAATAAAAGTTTCTGCAATTAAACTTGTTAATCGATCAATCGAATTAAATCTTTATTCAATTATCTATACTGTATTTTTTGCGCATTTTGTTTAATCAATAATCTCAAAATTTAAGCCTAGCCTAATCTAAAAATCCAACAACATTCAGCTATTAAAAATACAAAGTGCGGTTAGCAACACTCAAAGTTTCTTTTGAAAAAAAAAAAATAAATAAATAAATAAAAATACGAATATTTCTTATGTATAATTTGAATGGATAACACAATTAATATTATGCGATTAGAGTATATGGAATTCAGCTTGTTTATTGTTTATTAAATTCTTAGCCTTCAAAAACTTCTCATTATAAAATTCTCATTTTAAAATTCATGCCGTATTTTTTTGTGTTTAATCAAAAATCTGAAAACTAATCTAAAAATCATTAAAATACTGTTAATAAATAGAGAACTTCTAGTAAAAGCCTCATTGTAGTAGTATATATAAATAATTATTAAAATACTGTTAATAATTAAAGGATTTCTAGTATAAAAGACTCGCTAATTAGTATGTAAAATGATTAAAATAATAATAAATAATATGAATATATGAATAATGATATATAAAAATAATATGAAAAATGATTAAAATCTTTTAAAATGCATAATCAAATTTGAAATAAATGCGATTGAGCAATATGAAAGAAGCGTATTCAAATAATATAAATATTTATTTTATGGAAGAATTTTAGCTTCAGATAAAATAGAAATAAATATGCTTTATAGTTGTCACCCACAGTCCACAAAGCTGAGCCTAATCTAAAAATCCAAAAGCATTCATATGAAATGATTAATTGCCATTTAAAATAATTTTTTTAAAAGCACAGAAAATTTCTTGGAAATATATAATAAAATTTTCTCAAATAATACGAAGCCTTTTTCTGTTTAACCAAACATCTTAAAATTGACTTAAAAATCATTTAAATACTGTTTATAAATAGAAAATTTCTAGAATAAGACTCGTTTTATAGTAAGTATAAATAATGATTAAAATACTGTTAATATATATGTACGTATGTACAAATACAAAATGATTAAAATAAAATATCACTATAAAGATGGAGCAGATGATTATAAAAATAATAAATCAAAATAAAAATGGGTGAAAAATCTATTAAGTTCTCTTCATATCCTTACTAATTGAGTTGAGTTCAAAACTAAAATAAATCGACAATTATTACTGCAAATTGTTGAACAGAATATTCCTATGAAAATGATATAATCAGTTTAACAATGTTATCTACTGCTTTATCCGGCTAAGGTTCTTATATATAGTTTACAAAGCTTTCAAGTGAAAATGAATTAAGTTCGAGAAATTAAAACGGCTCAGAGTCGTCTACTGATTGTGGAATGTTTAATGGGCTGCATTTGCAGTCTCTGGATGCTTTCACAAAAATGCAATATAATTGAATTTATGCCGTTTATTTAATTGAATGGCAACGTTTGCAATGAAACTGAGAATAAACGATGCCATAAAACAGGAGTAAAGAAGTGTGATGATCAAAAGATCCTTCTTCAGATGAAAAATGTTTACAGCGTTGCACGCGACGTATGCGCAATATTTTGGTGGCCTCTGTCCATCACAGCCAAATGGCAACTGACCGTTGGCAATTGGGGACTTTGCCATCAGCAACCACACCCAAAAGAATGTCGCGCCTTGCCCACAACAACAATCTTTTGTTTTCGGTTCGGTTCGTTGCCAATTCGCCGCCTCTCGAGTTTTCAGTTTTCAGCGTCGTTTTTTTGTATTCGTTTTTTGTTTTTCGAGTTTGTTGCCGCGTTTTTAAGCGACGCTTTTTATGAGCCAACAATAAGATTTTTTCTGTTTATTATTATAATTTTTTTCTCTTTTTTTTTTGCGCGCGCGTTTTTTTGCGCAAGGCCGTTGGTGGCTCGTTTAGCTTGATCGTAAAAAATTAAAATAATGTTGTTGTTATTGTTATTGTTAATGCTGTTGTTGTAGTTGTTGTTATAGCTGTTATTGTTGTTGCTGTTGTTGTCAATTTTTGCACTGACTGTTGCGCGAGCCTTTTCTGTACCCAGTTGGCCCAGTTGATTGCATTTTATGGTTGCTCATTCTGGGCAATCACGTCTCATTAGTCCCCGGATTCGAACTCGAACTCAAGCTCAAACTCGAACTCAAAATCGAATCCCAATCTAAAATCGAATCCGATTTCGATTCCAAACCCGGCCCAGACCCAACCAAAAAGCCTTTGGGTCTGTCACATTACGTTTTAATGCAAACAACCTATCAATGGCGAAAGAGAACTTTCAAAGAAAGTAAATATATATTTGTGAAGTGTAAATTGTAGTTACACACAAGTCACAAACAATGTAGTAATATATCAATATACAACAAATTTTTTAACTGCGTTCAAACATAAGAAATGCTGTCCAAAAAATTATACCTCTATCTTTTATAGTCTTTGAGATCTAGGTGTCCATAAGGACAGACGGACAGACAGACAGACGGACATGGCTAGATCCTCTCAACTGTTGACGCTGATCAAGAATATATGTATATACTCTATAAGGTCGGAGTTGCCTGCTTCTATATGTTACCTAGATTTCCTAGATGTACAAAGTTATAATAATTTTCTATTCTATGTGTAGCAGATTCGAAAAATACAAAATATTTTTAAATGAATGGAATAAATGATAGTAGTTAATTAAGGTACAAATGTCAGACTTCAGTAAACCAACTTTTTTTTACCTCTAATAAATTAAATAAACTAAAATAAACACTAATTTTAGTTGAAATAAAGTCCAAATGAAGCAGCCAAAATGTTTAATAAAAATAGTTGTTCACAAATATTAATCTAAATTATACTTAAATTATAATTCAATTCTATATATATTTTAATTAAAAGTATTTAACTTCTGTACTACAATATTTTACTATTCTGTAGCATGAAATTATCATTTAATTCAATCCTTTGGCAATTTTGAAATTGTAAAATTATGTAAATATTATTCAATTTAATATGACAATTTAATTTAATATTATTATACTTTTATGCAATTTAATATGACTTATTAATAATCGAGCTAAAACGTAATGATTTTGAAATTCTGTTCAGTAAGCTGGTACCTTTAATTCAAATAAAACAAACCTATTAATCTTTTACTGCATTTTATAGTCTAAATATGAATAAAAAACGCCGTTAAATTGCAATAGAATTTAAGCAAAGTTTAGATTTTCGGATCTAAACTTCTGTACAAATAAAAATTGATTGGCGAATTTTGTAATTGACAATCACAATTATGATTTCAAGCCACAATATTGCGCAACTCGAACTTATCGGACATCAAGAATTTCATGTGAATCGATTGAATTATGCAATTGCAAAAAAAGTAAGCGAAAGGATCGAAGGTCATTCAAGTATTTCTTTCAGATTCTTTGTTGAGCAAGCTAATCGATCAGGAGAACGATCCCGAATTAATCCCGATCCGGTTCGGTTTTGATTTCGGTAGCAAAATGTCAAACCGCAAAAACCACAAACAAAAAAAAATAAAAACAACGAAAATTGTATTGGAATTTATGCAGTTGTTGTTGTTGTTGTTATTGTTGTTTTCAGTTTGCTGTTCACATTTTTGTTTTATGCTTGAATCAACAAGTCCCGAAATGCAATTGTTGTGTTGTGTTGCTGAACAAAAGCTAGGTTAATGCACGTCCTTGACCATCATAGCGAAAAAAAAACATAAACAATCAGACAAACAAACAAACGAATGAGAAAACAAAGAAAAGCATAAAGCAGCAAGAAAAATAAACAAACGGCAACAACAGCAGAATTGGTAATAAACAAATGCGATGTGGAAATTTGTGCATTTCGTATGCAAGTGCACACAACGCACAACGCACAACAACAACAATCAGGCCAAGCGGTGGCATGCAGCTTAAGATTTATTTATAGACACTGCACTGGCTTTTAACCTCCATTTGGAACACGCTGCGTATGAGTTACGCCAATTGCCGATCGTTACAAATGAACGCTGTTTCAGTTTCAGCTTTGCTTTTTGGCTTTTTTGTTTTTTTGCCAACAAATTAAGCGATCGATAGCTTTGGCTTCTTTGGGCGCGTCCAAAAAAAAAAAAGAAAAAAATGCACATGCACATTTTATTTTGTGTGTCGATCGCAGCAGCCTCTTTGTCAGTGCTGTGGCCAAGCTTGATCTTTAGCACCCCAGCACATTGAGAAAAGACGCTTAAATCACTGACCAACAGACAGACAGAGAGAGAGAGAGAGAGGTGTTATCGTTGTTAGTTGTGGCTTAAAGTCAACTTGAAGTCAAGTCAAGTCAAGTCGCGTCGCTTAATGTCGAAGTCGATGTCGATTCAAGCGATTCTAGTTTGAACTGGCCGAAAGCAGTTTGAAGCTGCCACAAAAGCCACACAGTCAGACAACCGCGCTTTGCCGGTTTTCAAATGGGGGCTTGTTGGTGTCAAGCTCTTGCTCTTGCTGCTGCTGTTGCTGTTGTGGAGTGCTGTGGTGGCGATGGCGATGGCGATGGCGCTATCCCAGCTTGTCATAGTTTGGTACTACAGCAATTGAAAGATTGATGGCTCTAATTCTATTGACTAATGATTCAAAGCGGGGCCGACGCCTCAACGCTGCCCCCCCCTTCCACCCGCTTCAAACAGCTGATTCGAGCTAAGCGATAGCGATAGTTAGAAACGAACCTGCTGCTGTTGCTGCCTCGTCAACGGATTCTTGGCGACGCCAACGCGCGTTTGCCTTTTACCGTTGCTTTTGGCTCCACACACACACACAACATGACTTCATGGGTAGGGCCACAAAATACGAACTCGCCTCAAGTCGAGTCGAGTCGAGTGCTTTTGCTCTGCTTTAAATTTAACTAAAGCGAACATATATACATATATACATAGGTAGAAATAGGCCATCGATAACAGCAACAGCAGCCAAAGAAATGCCAAAAGCAACATAAATAACTCCAAGAAAAAAGAGATCACAACAAAACAAACTTACAGCTGACTCTCGTATTTTCTATGCACGCCAATCAGATCATCGTTCATCTCGTTCTCTGCGATTAAAGCCATTTTCAGTTGCACTTCTTAAACACTCTTTGAGCGCCTTCTTTTCACTCTCTTGTTGCGCTGAAAACAAAAAAAAAGACACAAAGAAATTTGAATATTCAAATATATAATTTAATTTGATAACATAATTGTTGTACTCTCTATTATTTGTAAAATATACCAAATTTATATTGTGCAACAATATTGAAATATACCAAAAACCCTTTAATTGGTATTTTTATATGTACTACATTCAAAAAATAGCAAAGAGTGATTCATAAAATAAACTTGGGTTTTGTTTTGAATAAAAGTAATTTGTATTATTCTTAAAACATATCAAATTTATATTCCGCAAAAATATTGAAATATACCAAAAACTATACTTGTTATTAGTGAAAAACACAAAGAAATTACAAATTCAAATATATATAATTTTATTTGAAAACATAGTTCATGAAGTAAACTAAGTTTTTGTACTCTAAATAAAAGTTTTCAATAAAAGTAAGACAATGTTGTATTAATCCTAAAATGTAACAAATTTATATTCCACAAAAATATTAAACTATGTATACCAAAAAACTATATTGATACTTTAATATAGTACTACTTTAAAAAAAATATCATAGAGTCATTCAAAAAATAATCTTAGGTTTTTTAAGACAAAGTTGTAGTCTTCTTAAAATGTACCAAATTTATATTCAGTAATTATATTGAAATATACCAAAAACTATTTTTGGTATTGTAATAAAGTGCTACATTTAAAATATACCTTTTACCATAGACTATAAAAATACCAAAATGTCAGATAAAGCAAAAAAAAAAAGAATTTCTTAAAAAACTCCCACAAATTTTATCTGATCGCAATCAAATTTTCATGTGAATAATCCAAATATATATGTATATACATACTTGTATTAACATTTTTTGAAAGTTAATTAATTTACAAGTATAAAAAAAAAAATAAAACTGGTTAAATAAATACAATTTTTTATATTATTGGTACTCTAAATGAACGGTTCTTGATACTAAAATAAAAGTTTCAGGTATAATAAAATAATAATTAAATTATTAATATAAATAAGAATAAAATGTTAAACGCAATTCACAAAATAATCTTCTTTACATTCGTTCGACTTCCAATAAAAGTAGAATGGAATAATGTCTTTTGTTTAAGAATTCAACTAGCATCAAATTAAAATTTAATTCTTTATATGATATAATATAATTTCATTATTTAATTATTAAGCTCTTTTCTAAAGATTCTAAAGATACAGATTTTTACTTTTTATTTTGAATTCCTAAACACACAACCAGCTGAAACCAGAAATAACCATCATAATTTTATTATTTAATTAAATCAATAAATAAAAGCGACACAATTGCTGTTAATTTGTGTTAAAGTGCTTTAATATATTCGCCAACAAATAGACTGTTAATAGCATTATTAAGTGTTTAATGGATTAGATATGTTAATTCCTGTAATAGCTGCAGTCATGCAGCTATTTTCACTCTTTGCCTCGACTTGTATAAATGATAATTGCATTTCGTTAATGTGCAAATGACAAAGATAAGCACAAAATGCATCTCATATTGTGAACTACAACTCATTGTACAAAATTAAACCGTTTGAAATGCGCAGAGTTGACTCGAGTCCTGCCATAAATGACGTCTTATACAGTTATAAGAGTTGTAACAACTCGGTACTTGAATTTCTCAGAGTAATGTGCCGAGTTAAGTCAAGTACTGCGCCTTATACTTGTATAAGAGTTAAAGCTATTCATAACTTGTATGCTTGTAAAAGAAAGAGGACAGTTAATAATGAGCTCTTATACTCTTAAGCAAGTTGTATTGAATTTAAGGGAACGTGACAAAATCCTCTGCAGTTCTAAGAGTTAGACAAATGAACTCATATATTTTATGAAATTAAGCCAAGTCTTGTGACTACATTGTCTAATACTTGTATAAGAGTTGCAATTACTGCAAATGAAGTATCTTTCACAGTAAGAACTGCTGTTACCAATGAGGTCTTATACTCCTAAACGAGTTTAGAATTTAAGGAAACTTGACAAATTCCATAAAAATTTCTTATGAGCATATAAGAGTTAGACAAATGAACTCGTATCTTATATGCAATTGAGCAAAGTCTTGTTAGTACATTGTCTTATACTTGTATAAGAGATGCAATTGCTTAAAATGACATAATTTTCACAGTTCTTATACGAGTATAAGAATAAGGCATGTGTAGCTCAATAATAATGAAGTCTTATACATATAGAGAAGTATCAATTACTAAGCACTTGGGGAAACTAGACCTCTGTAGTTCTTATACACGTATAAGAGCTAGGCAAGTAAAGTAATGTTTTGCTTGCAGAGTCATGTAACTATATTATACAATACTTGTATAAGAGTTGCAATTGCTTAAAATGGCATATTTTCTACAGTTCTTATACACAAAAAAGAATCAGTCAAATGTAGCTCAATAATATTGGCGTCTTATACTAAGCACTTAGGGAAACTCGACCGACTCCTCTGCAGTTCTTATACACGTATAAGACTCAGGCAAGTAAAGTCATGTTTTAGTTTGCAGAGTCTTGTTACTACATTATCCAATACTTGTATAACAGTTGCAATTGCTTAAAATGACATATCTTCTACAGTTCTTATACGCAAATGGGAATCGGTCAAATGTAGCTCAATAATATTGGCGTCTTATACTGAGCACTTAGGGAAACTCGACTGACTCCTCCGCAGTTCTTATGCACGTATACGAGTTGAGCTTACAAAGTCGATTACAGTCTTATATTTGTATAAGTGCTGCAATTACTCGAAACCTGTATACTCCACAGTTCATAGGCAGCGTTTTGTTTGCTGCTTCTAATAATCTATTTCAATCTTATACTCGGTCAAAGTAACAACTAGTCAGCACTTAAGGAACAATTGACTCCTCCACGTATAAGAGTTCGGCAAGTAAAGTCATGTTTTGTATAAGAGCTGCATTTACTCACAACATATGTAAGCAAGTGAAGCAATGCTTTGTTTGCAGAATTTTGCAGGCTGCCTATTATGACGTTCTATAGCAATTAGTCAGCACTTAAGGAAATTCGACTCAATCCTTCGTATAAGAGTCAGGCAAGCAGGCAACCAGAAATGCAACTCGTGGCTGTGGCGTGAACTTGTCTGCCTTCCAATTCACACATTTTTCGATGATCATTTTCGATTTCATATCTTTTTTTTTTTGGTCTCTTTGTTTTTGCGCAGCTTTTCTATGGATTTTCATTGGTGGGAGGAAGGGTAAGGAGGAGTAGAGGGCGCAGCCGCTATGAACCAACATTTTCCGGCATGCAGCGGTTGCCCCCTTGATCACTCTGCCTCTTGACTTCGATCTTGGGCAAGTGTTAATTGGTTAGCGTTCAACTCGCATCTGGAGATCTGCGGATCGAATCTTGATGCTGTTTTCTGGTTCTCGGCGACGTCGTTGTCGTTGTCGTTTTGTTTTTTTTTTTATTAATTGATTCGATTATGGGAGGAGACTGTGGTGGCGAGTGGCGAGTGTTTATTAATAATATTAATAACAACAACAGCATTAACAATAATAATAATATTTTGCAATGATAATGATTTTGATGTTCCCCTCTTTCTTAGCTGCTGGGCGGGTGAATCATCATCAAACAACATTTCAAATCGAAATGAAAACAAGATGATGAAGCAATTGTTGAAATTCGTATTCCTATTCGTATTTATTCATTTTAATTGGAGAGGCTGTAAAACAGTGAAACACAAAAAAAGAACACAGAACAAGGCGACACATTTCCATGGAAAAGCCAAGTCAGCTCTTTGATTACAAGTGTGTGTGTGTGCGTAACTGTATTCAACACGCATTTGCATTTAGAGCTGTCGCAAAGTCAACAAACAGCGCCAACTTCTTCTTCTTCACTCGCTCACTCAATGTAAACTGAGCTGACTGATAGTGAAGAGCAGAAGCAGGGCATTGAGAGAGGGAGGGGGGAAGGTAGAGGTGGGTGGGTGGAACACAGTCGCATCGCATGGCGTTAAAGTTGACAGTACAGCTATCAGCCATACAAACACACACCTATACACACCTATACACACATAGAGAGTCGCATGCTAACAGTGAACTTGAAAAGGTTATTAAAAATTCAAGTGCGGTAGTTGGGTGCTAAGGTAAACAGACTGCGGCGACAACTTGCCGACTGCCGACTGCTAACTGCTGTTTGACGACTGCGCAGTCGCTGTCGACTATCTAGATATATATATACTATATACCTATGTATATTTGTCTACATAATATAGCAGTGCTTAGAGCTCAGTTGACCCATATTGTCATCGTGGATTTGCCATAACAATGATTTATGTGTGCCTAAGTTTATGCTGCCTTCTCATTAGACACTCAAATGCCAAAGATTATCGACTTGCGCATACCCTGTAAAGCACAGCCAAAGAGAACAACTTAATATCATCTCTGTTTTGGCGCCTAAGCGTATGCAACATATTTTGTACGTTCCCCATTTTTATTAATCATCTTTTTTGTAGTGCATGAAATTTAGTGAAATTGTTGTATTATTAGATTACTCATTGAAATAAGAAAAGCACATCTAATTTCCTACTTAAATACGACGTAAAATTTCTATATTTGGAATATGTGCTACTGTAACACTTCTATATAACTTATACTAGAGTAAAATTGTAACTAATCGTGAAAAGAGAAAATATTTACACTTAAAAATATATTGTATAACAAATTTAATTAGTTTAACTTGAAAATGACTGAGGACTCCCACAAAATAGTAATATTTCAATTTTTAAATATAGTTCAATCCTAATCTTCTCAAGAATTTAAACTAATGTGCCAAATATAACTACTTACGTGCCTACTAAAATACATATATTGTGGAGAAAATTAACAACTTTTTCTATAAAATTAAGACCGACGGCGAACTTAATAGTATATGATTAGTTTTGAAGTATTTATAAGTTAAGCTTTAAACTAAAATATAAAATAAAACTACATAATGTAAAAAAAGTTAGTTCAATAAAATAAAATTTATAACAAGATAATATTATCAATAATGTTTAGAAACGTTTTTCAAATCAATATAATAACAATAAATAAGCACTTTAAATATTTTATATTTTTATAAATTAGTATATTGATTTTAAATACAAAAAAAACATCAAACATTAAAGAAAATTTCCTTAAAATACAAAATATTTTCAAAATAAACTATAAAAGCAATAGTAGTGCCTTTTAAAAAGTAAATTTGCTATAAACATTTAGCTACTTATAAAAGCAATTAATCAATTTACAGGGTATTTGTGCAGTTCAGTTCACTGTTGACTGTTAAAAGTAGCGGAAATTTGCAAGCAATTGCGGCGCTCGTAAAATGATTTGCATTTGCTGCTTGAGCCGAAATTGTAGCGCAGAGCTAATTGTAGCGCAACGCGTTATAACAGATAGAAAAGATATATGTATGTACACATGCATATACATATATCAGTGTCTAACATCTAGTATAAGATACTTAACAGTAGCTGCTAGCTGTGGTTAGTCAGCTGCTACTACAACTACAACTACTACTACTAATGATAGCCAGGTGCAAGCAGAAGGTTTACTCTCTTGTCATCGTTACATTATTATTGTCGATATGATTAATGCGACGCTCGATGATAGACTATACTATACACACACACACGTATAAGTGTGTAGTATATGTATGTGTGTGTATGTGTGCTTGCATTGAACAAGTTGCATCACAGCGAGTTCGAGTTCGAGTTGGAGTTCGATGAAAGGAGTTGCAAAGTGCATGCGTGTCTTTCTTTCTCTCTTTCTCTTTCTCCCTCTCTCTGTGTGTGTGTGTGCTAGTCACGTGATCCGGCAAAGAGCGGCTGCTGGGGCGGCTTGGGGCAGATTTGTGCAGATTTTTCGCATTTGAATTGGAAAAGGCCGTTCATAAATTGAATCGCGCCATCCGCGTCTTATAAATAAATTAACAATTAATAGACTCACTTGTTGTAAAACTGCAGCAGTAAGTGTGTTTTTGTTGTGTATTGACTGTTGATGATAATGATGATGATGATGATAATGATGAGAATGATGATGATAATGATGATGATGATGGTAATGATGATGATGCTGATGACGCAAAGGACAAGTCTGGGCATGCGTATAAGACTAGCGTATAAGACTGACCCTGAGCCAAATGTTTTGGCATGTTTGGCATGCAAGAGCAAGTATAAGAGCTTCGTCTAAGCGCCAAAGAACCTTCAATACTCAACTATAAATAGCCAAAAATAAATGAAAAGGAAATGAATTGCAAGAAAGAGCAAGAATTTGACGGAGAATGTGAATGTGAATGGGAGAAAAGAGAAATGTGCTCGCCACATAAATAGCTCAGCTTGTTGTTGTTGTTGTTGTTGCTGTTTTATAAGAGTGACATTTGGGCGGCAATTAACAAAGCGTAATAATAAATGAATGCAAAGACAAATGTGCGGATATCAGCCGCATGTTATAGACAGTTGTATACAGCTTACACATAGCCATAGATATATATATAGAGAGAGAGAGGCAGATGAAGATAAAGAAATACTAGACTCTCTCATGACGTTTGTGGCCGATGACGATGATGGCGATCACTAAAAAGATGACGAAAACCCAAATCTCAAGCCGCAACCGAAACCGAAACCGAAACTGCGACGTCGTTCATTAAAAGCCAACAAATAAATAAATAATTAATAAATTAACAAACAAAAAAAAAACACACTCAAATGATAAAATAGCTAGTTGTGTGTGTGTGTGTGTGTTTGTTTTTTTTTTTCAGCTATTTCTCTTGTTCATTATTTATTTTTTATATATTATTCTCTGTCATTGTGATTGTTGCTGTTGTTGTTGTTGTTGTAGATGATTATTGTATGTTGTGGCTTGTTTGGTGTGCGGCTTTTTTGTCTTCTCGTTTGTTTGCTGCCTTCTTTTTGGTTTTTGGACAGCATTAAACAATTGACGCAGTCGCTGACAGTGACACATAAAAGCGTAGAGAATAAATCGAGAGAGAAAGGGAGAGGGAGGGGGCAACTCTGATAAGTTATGAATCGCAGCATGCAAATGATTTTTCATTAACAGCAATTATTATCAATTATTGCATTAAGAGACGCTAAACGACAACGGCGACGTCGCTGCCAACGCACACACACAAACACAGATCGAGATTGAGCAAGGAGCTTACACACACACACACACACATATACACAGTCGCGCAGTCGCGCTTACAAAGGGAGGCGTGGCTCAGAAACAATTTCTAATGAAAGTTGAAAAGCGCCGCTCGTGTGATTGGCTGAGCTTGCAAACTCCACCCCCCCTCTTGCCACCACCAAAACACCCGCTTCGAACCAAGACAGCATCGAGCAAGTTTGAAGCGAGTTCGAAGCGGCAACCGATGCTGCGCTGTCGCTGTCGCTGCCGCCGTCGACGTCGACGCTCACCCACACAAGACGTAGGCCAGAGCTAGCGCACCGAAAAAAAATAACAGCTTGCGATCCGCAGCTTGCTCGCTCTCCCGCTCTCACTCTCGCAGCCGCTGGCGTCAACGCCGACAGCGCAGTTGACGCCGACGGCGTGCAAACAGGATCTGAGCGTATATTACGTAGCGGCTGGCTTTAAGCCAACATCATTCCCAAGCCGAACGCCAACAACAGCTGCCGTCTCTCCACAGACAGACGAACAAAAAAAAAAAAATAATACGCTCTACACTCACACCGTCACGATCAGCCGCAGCGATCAACGATCTACGATAACGAGCAGCTGTTTTGGGCCCGTTGTTGTCAGCAGCAGTGTCAGTTATCTGGCCGCATCTCGCATCTCGCAAATTTCCATCAGTCGCCGCCGTTGACGTCTCAGCCGCAGCCGCAGCAGCAACTTCTCCCAGCTTCAGCGCCCCCGCAAAGGCAACAAGTGCAAAAGTGAAGTGAACTCCAAAGACACGAGTGCGCGAAAATACGAACACGACATTGTCGACTTCGTTCGTAACTCTCGCTCTCTCTCTCTGCCTGTCTCTGCCAACTCTCTCGGGTCGCATTCGGCTTTGAGTTCGTGTCGTCGCTTTGCCTTCGTGTTTGGCTCGCGCGCCGCTTCACTCGCATTGTAAATTACTTGCAAAGTTAAATTTAGTCTCGGCTTTTAATACCGTTTTAGTGCGTTTTCGAGTTGGTCGTGTTTTTTGTTACCAACAAACCAAAAAAAAATAAAAAACTAAAATAAAATAAAATAATTGCAAAATTCCAAAAGCATAAAATAATAATTAAATACTACAAATTTTTTAATGAAACAATAATTTCAACAAAACCAACTACACAAACATTCTGTGTGCTAAAACTCTAACAATTTTTGTCAACGAACCTAATTTTTTTGCGGTTTTATTTTTTTTGTAATTTGATTTGAATTGGGCGCGACCTGCACAATAAATAAAATAAAAATAAAACTCTATTTTATTTCGATTCCTCAAATTGGAAATTAAACGGAAATGTAAGCTACTCGCCCCCGCCAAACCCGAGCCTCGCTTCCTGTAAATTAAGAACAGTTTTTTTATGATCGTCGCTTGATCGTCGTAATTACATAACTCTCAATCGCAAGTACAAAATACGCAAAATTCAACAAAATAAAATAAGACAATCAAAATTTCAACCAAAAAAAGAAATAAATTAAACTTTATTTGAAGCGAACAAAATAATATCGTAAACAATTAAAGCAACAATCACAAAGCCAATCGAGACGGAAGTGTTTTTTTTTTGTTGTTGTTTTTGGTACAAAGCGGCGCATCCTGTTTGAGCTTTTCACACACTCACACAGCGACGCACATAAATCCGAACTCTCATACACACACACACACGCAGAAGTAACTGGCTGGCTCTCTTTGCGTATAAGAGTTGTGATCACGGTAAGTAAGAAACATATGAAATTGTTGTAATGTTTTCTCGAAGAGTATTTGTCTGTCTGAAGGATTAGCAGAGTAGATGGATAGAGAGTAGATTGATGATGATGATGATGATGGCAGCTAGCCAGTATAAGAACGCGGCTAGTATAAGAGTGGCACTAGCAGCGACAGCAACAGCGACAGTGCAAGTGAAACCAAGCACACACAGAAATAACAATAATAAACAAATATTGCAATGTGCAATGTGCACAGTGTGTTTTAGTAACAGAAACCATAAATAACGTGTCTCAGCCAACACAAGTATACTATTATCAAACAGTTCTAATGAAAACAGTAAAACACAAAAACAAAAACAAAAAAAGAAAACAAGAAAATAGAAAAACCCCCTCAGAGTTTGGGCAACAGCTGAAAAAGGTTTCGTTCGTTCTCTCGCTCTCTCTCTCTCTCTCTGTCGCTCTCTCAATGTGCAGCTAAGCTCGTAAAATAAAATGCAAAAAAAAAAAGGAAAAACGATAAATAAGTAAATAAGTTCGAGGCATTGCCTAACTCAACTACAAAAAGAGAAAGAAAAACAAGAGTAAATAAATATTGATGATTTGTATTTTTTAAGTTTTTTTTTTTCTGTGACTCAAAAAAAGAGCGTCGCAGCAATTGACAAGAAGATGTTTCGATGCCGGTTTTGGCAGGCTAGTGTCGGTTCAGTAAACAAAAGTGTGTGTGTGTGTGTGGCGACTTTAATTGTTTTGCAATTAACAAAACGACTGAGACGAAGACGAAGACAGACTACCGATTGCCTTACCCCACTCCCCACTCCCCCTCCCCCCCATCTCCCATCGACCAATACCAAATGTGGCCATGTGACGTTCGCCTCGTATCTCTGATGGATACGTTTGGCATGCGCATTGCATGAGGTGTCGTCTCGTTATTTAAGCGATCAACGCACATGCGCCGCTTTTCAATGCCCAGCCACCGCCCAGCGAACACCTCCCCTCCCCCTCCCCCTCTAGTTGTATTTTTTGCACTCCTAGCAAATCAGCATAGAAAACTTTCACTGATGACGACGACGTTCCCCACTTTGACTTGTGCACACAGTTTTCAGTTTCAATCTTTTATTCGCATAACTTCGATATAATTTAAGTTACAAAACGGATTTCCGCCACTGCAAATTATCCACTTCCAAGGCAATTTGCATAAATGCTGTAACGATAACAAATCAACACACACAAAAAACAAAAAGTTCTAATTAAATGTTACAACTGCGAACAGCAGCAGCAGCAACAGCAGCATCAACAGCAACAATAAGAAACAAACAAAAAATTAATTAGCATTTTTTGGAGAGCGACAAAAAGGTGAGAAAATGATTTCTACTTGAATGGCGACGATAGCGATAAAGACGTAGACTAGAGACAAGAGGAAAGAGGCAAGAGGCAAGTCAAGTGCCCACTTGAGTGGAAAATCAATGTACTTCCGTAAAATCGGCAAACACAGATACAGATACAGCAACAGATACTCAGATACAGCTACAGATACAATGCGAAGATACTAAACTGCACTTTAGTTGCTGTTGCTGTTGTTGTTGCTGATTTCGTTCATAAATAATCATAATACAATTTTGTAGTAGAAACCGCATGGCATTAAAATCAGTTAACTAACTAATTCCACAATTTGAATAACACTCAGAACAAATCGTTCAAATTAATGCGAATACGCGATCTCAAGTTCCTTATGCATTTCTCTCTAGCCTTATATAACCAGATTCGCTATTCAGTTTTTGGCAAGTTATGGCCCATTAAATCGTTATTAGATCAGTTTATTGCCATGTCACATAATATTCAATAAAATATTTCAGTTACTAATTTGCGTGCTAGTTGAAACGCAAATATTTGTTAATTTTATTGCAAAAATGCATTGCCTTAAATAACAGGCAATTATTCGTTTTAGTATTTCAATTTATTAATTGCACAAATTATATGATAAATGCCATATTATTTGTATTGCCCCCAGCTTAATAATCGATATTTTGACCCATTTTCCATCACACTTTTCACAACGTTTTACTACCTATAATATTTTCTATATTTATTTCATTTTGTTGCCGTAGTTTTTTTTTTTTTGGTGTGTGCCGCTGACACATCTGTCAAATAAATTGCAAAATTTTAATTATATATTATTTTTGCAATCATTTTGCTTTGCTAATAAATAATTGAAAAGGAGAAAACAGTTTCGATTTACTGTGGAAATTGCCCTTGACACTGTTTTCAAGAATTTTCAGTGTTGTATAACACCACGAGCAACTGAGCGTGCTCGACCTCTAGATACTATTATATTATGATTTCTTTTTTTATATTTTGGCAAAACAGTTTTAATTTTCTATGGAAATAGCGATCGCAAGCCTTTGACACGGCTTCAAATGATGCGTTGATGCGTTCAGTGTTGTGAAACGCACCGCTTTTGGCAATTAAGCGTGCTCGACTGCCAGTTACGCCGTGTCAACTATAAAATTATGATATATCACTTATATATATCCGAAAATGTGAAAATAGCGATCGCAAGCCTTTGACACGGCTTCAAATGATGCGTTGAGAATGTTCAGTGTTGTGTAACGCCGCGCTGTTGGCAATTAAGCGTGCTCGACTGCCAGATACGCTATTCCAACTATTAAAAGTATAGTTTTTCTCTTATATATATTCGCTATTTAAAGTGTTTAATTAATATTTCGATTATTTTCCACATTTTTATTTTTTTGGCAGTGTGCTGGGTTTAATTTTATGGTCATTTATATAATTTATTATATGGCATGCATTTACTTATGCATTCAGTTTTTACATAAGTCGCAGCCTGTTTTCGATGCATTCCCATTTTTTGTTGCTGTTGCTGTTTTTATTTTATTTTATTTTTTTTGTGGCCGCTTCCTTTGATTTCTCGGCTCACAAAAAAAACAAAAAACTTTCGCCCTTTTCGTCTGTAATAAGCTTTTGTTGCTTTTATTGTTTGTTGTTTGCCTGTTTGTTATTAATTTTTTGTTGTTGCTGTTTTTTTTTGTTTCGTGCACATTTTGCGCAATTTCTTGACTGCGCTCCTTTCCACAAATCTCGCTGCAGATGACGTGTTTTATTTTTTTTGCTGTTGCTGCTGTTGTAAAGTGTTGATAATAATTTCAGTGTCTCTCTCGTCTCGTCTCGGTTGTTGTGTTTTTTATCACAGCGATCGTTAGCACAAGTCAGCCCCTCCACCCCCTACACTCACCCCTAGTCATCATTGTCGTTGGCTGCTGGTGATGAGCAGAGAGTTGGCAGATTGACATTATTACTCATACGCCCCATGTGCTGCTGCGTTGGTTTGTCTTGTGTGCGTCTGTTGTACGGCAGGTGCCAAACAATCGCACAAATATTTGGACACGCCTGTTAATACAATTTGCAAATAATTTATGTGCACTTGAAATTAACAAGAGGCAACAAGCGGAGGCAACAACAACAGCAACAAACTGGAGCGAGCCGGCAGACTTTTTTTTTTTTTTTTTGGTCTGCTGTCGACTTCTTTTGTGCTATGTTATATAGTATGCTATGCGTTATCACTTCATTAAGAGTCGATATGTCAGCCGCAGCGAAAAAAACACGCCTTGAAAATGATGTTGCTGTTTGCTGTTGATGATCAACTCACAACTCGATTGGAACATGAACAATAGATAGACAACGTCTTGCATATTTAAGAAAGAGGAGAAAAAGAAATCATATAGACACTCAATTTGCATGTCTAAAATTGATGGCTAATCAGCTCGATAATCAGACTACCAACAACAACAAGACTAATGATGAGCAGGTTCCTCTGTGAAATTTATTGTTGTTGTTGTTGTTTAGAGAGTGCAAGTGCAAGTTGGAAACCTTGATTTCATATGAATCATTCTACACACAGGCAGAAAAAAAAAACTGAAAACAAAATAAAGCTGTTGTTTAGTGTGTACACTAAACAACATTGCAGCCATGTTAAGATTGCATAAGCCACAAAAAAACAAAAAACAAACAACAAATACAAATCGAATCCAACAACAATAAAACATCCAACAACAGCAGCCCTGATCGCAAACTTGTTTTCATTTTGTATTTTGTATTTCGCTTTTTCGTTTTTCGTTTTTCTTTCGCTGTAAACGAAATGAATATTAATAATAATAAAAAGGCAAAAGTTTAAAATGCGACGACCTTAGAATGTTTTTGTTTTCGATTTTTCGTTTTTGTTTTTTTTGTTTTTTTCGGGGCTTTTTCAAGGCACAAGCGGAAAAACGCAGCTTGGTAAATTTCCATGGGAAAAACTTGGACTTTGTTTGGCTTTCACTTGACGAAACGACGCGACGATGATGATGACGATGATGATGATCTTTTTTGTTTGTTTGTGGCTGCTCTCGGTGTGTTGATGATGTTGTTGATGTTCTTGATAAAGCAACAACAACAACAACAGCAACAACATTAACATGAAACGCATTTATGGCCAAACGTTTATTGTTATTTATAGCCAAATAATTGCTGATAAGCGAGAGCAAGAGACGATGACGAAGAACCTCTCATGACTCTCATGTCCAAAGCTGCCAACTTGCCACGTTGATGAGCCACCAGATCATTTTGCACCCAAAAAAATACAAAAAAAAAAAACAAAATACAAAAGAA
Organism: Drosophila niveifrons; assembly: GCA_035046325.1. NCBI lineage: Eukaryota > Metazoa > Arthropoda > Insecta > Diptera > Drosophilidae > Drosophila > Drosophila niveifrons. The sequence goes on along the minus strand of JAWNOC010000062.1, from coordinate 5,766,675 downwards.
ACGCAGCCCCATCCCCAGATAAGATTTAGCGATTTCACAACAGATGAGCTATAGCTAACAGATACAGTTACACTTTGAGATACAGATACAGATACGGATACGGATACTGAAAACTAGCAAATTCTGCGTGTCAACTGTTTATTTATAATATATATCGCATATATATTCTCAGACTTCTTATGTTTGCTTATTCGCATGATAATGCGCACGAATCCTGAGTCATGCCAAACTGACAACTTCAAGTGCTCCAAATACTACAAAACATGATGAACAGATCACGAAAAGTACTTTTGCCAAAAATAGGTGTGAAATAGGTGGGCAAGCATAATGCTTATAATTAATAAATATACATATTATCGATCGCTATCGATAGTAATGCAAATAAATAACTAGCTTTATTTTTTATGATTTTTGTGGTACTTGTTGCCTTGATTGACAAGTGATATAAACAAATTGATTAGAAATCTTCAATACGCGTAATCAATAACTACATGTTATCGGTTACTATCGATAGTAAGGAAACCCGTTAACTAGCTTTACATCTAAGAAATTTATTAATTCTGTGGTACTTTTTGACAATTGATATAAAAATAGATTTAATAAAAGCTGAGTAGAGACCTTCAATATGCATAATCAAAAACTAAATGTTATCGAATCTTATCGATAGTAATGTGAATTGGTAAAATAGCTTTATTTCAATGATTTTTGTAGTACTACTTACTTAGTACCTTCAATGGACAAGTGATATACAAAATTGATTTAATAAAAGTTGAGTAGAGCTCTTCAATACACATAATTAATAACTACATGCTATCGATTATTATCGATAGTAATGAAAACAGTTAACTAGCTTTACATCTATGAGTTTTATGATTTCTGTGTTGCTTATTGACAATTGACATAAAAAATAGATTCAATGAAAGTTAATTCAATACTCATAATCAATAACTGCACGTTATCGATAAATTTCGATAGTAATGCAATTATTAATGTAGCTTTATTTCAATGATTTTGTAGTACTTATCTCTTTTATTGATTTCATTAGAGTTGAGTAGAGCTCTTCAAATCGCATAATTACTAACTACCTGCTATCGATTGTTATCGATAGTACGGCAATCAGTTAACTGGCATTACATCTATGAGTTTCATGATTTCTGTGTTACTACTCATTGCTTTGATTGACAAGCGATTTGAACAATTTCATTGGCCTTTCCCAGCCACACAAGCCGGACAACCAAAAAAAAAGAGCCTAAAGAGCAAAGAGTAAAAGGTGGGAAAGGTAGCTGAGGAAGGGGAGGCCATATCGTTGTTGTTGCCTCATTAGCATCATTGGATTGACAGTTTTGAACAAATGAGACGCCAATGAGAGGGCACAAAACGAGCATGGCTAAAAATACTCGAACAACAAATGCAAAGAAAAGAAATCGCAAAACACAATTGAAATTGAAGCGCGTTTTTTTTCTTTTGCCTCGTTGGACAAACACTTAATGATCCCGAGCTAAGAACGCGCAGCATTTTGATTTATACGACGTAAAAAACGCCACTCTTCAAAATAATAATATTAATAATAGTAATAATAGTAATAATGTGGTCAAATCCCGGATAGGTGCGACTCACACAAACACCTGTCGCACCTCTAATGACAAGGCAATTTGCAAGAGCTCCAAGCTCTATAATCACTCCAAAGAACCCACGACAACAAAGTCGGCTACTTATCAAGCAGATTCCCAACAACAACAAAAGAGAATCATTCTTAATGCCAACTGGGCAAACAAGACCCAAAAGCTGAACAATTTTTTGGCCAAAATAAAAAGTAGAAGAGCAAAAAAAAAACAAAAAAAACGCCTGCCGAAAGTCAAATGAAGTGTAAAACCTTGGGCGGCTAATCGACAAAATGGGCGAAAATAAAAAGCAGACAGCAAAAATGAGACAAAACACAAAAACAAAACACAAAACGTAGACAGCAAAGATAAATAGAGAAGAAAAGAAATAAAACAAAAACTGGGCTAAGCAAAGAAAACGGAGGCTAAAATAATAATTATAAAACATGGGGCCGCATTCGTTTTGTCGCTGTTTTTCCCTCATTTCTCATAAATAATATGCTGCTATATAAGTAATTACTATTCTTACGATTGCTGTTGAAATAAACCGCGGCAATAAACACAAAAAAAAACAGTAACTAAAAAAAAGTGTATACTATATATAAAACAAATCTAACTTAAATCTGTCCGCCAAAAGCGGAAGTTATTATGAGAGATAAAAAAAACAGCGACGACGACGACAGCTTACAACGTAAATAAAACCAAGTAAAAATTAGAGAAAAAAAAATCGGGGAAAAAAAAAGTATTAACAAATTGTTTCGCAGCGAATTTTTGCAGCACAAATTGAAATTGAATTGAAATTGAACTCAATGCAATGTTTAGTTTTTTGTTTGTTTAGAACTTTGTTTGGAGTTTAGTTATTATTAACTGTTGTTGTTGTTGTTGTTGTTGCAATTGCAGTTGTCTGGTTGCTGTTGTTGTTGATGTTGCTGCTGCTGTTGTTGCCACTAATTGCATTCTAATCGGCGACGAAGGTCTCGGTCTCGGTCTCGGCCGCGGCCGCGATGGCGGTCGCAATCGCAGTCGCGCTCTGGCAACAGTACAACAGCAAAAACACACACACACTTAGACACACACACACACACTTAGACACACACACGTAGTTAGAGAGACAGTCAGACAGACAGTCATAGATAGATAGATAGATAGAAGTGCAACAAAAACAAAATTCATTCGTTTAGTTTGCGCTGTGGGAAGCAGTTGGCCAAGACGCATCTCAGCAGCAGCATCGGTGACTGACCACAGCAATAGCAACAGCAATAGCAATCGCAGCGACAGCAAAACATTTGCACTTGCACCCGGTGCGTATGTGTGATATTTTTTTTGTAGCATGTGCGCGTATAAATTTTCTACTTCTTTTTGCCTACCTTCTCCTCCTCCTCCTCCTCCTCGCTCATTTACCATATTCTCGTGTCTTCCTTCTTCCTTCTTTTGCATTCCTTTGCATTCTGTTTATTGCCAGTTGTTTTGCTGTTCTTTGCTTGCATTTGGGCACACAGCGCGTATGCGCAACAAACACAAAACTCTTGCCCTAGAATATACTACTTGGATCGTCGATCTCTTTGTGCTGGCTTTGTGCCAAGGCACTTTTCGTATTTATTATTTTGTGTTGCTGTTGATGCCTTGTTGATAAAAAAAAAAAAAAAAAAAAACATTATATTATTATGTTTTATTTGTTTTGCATTTCATTTTGGCAACAACAAACTGCACAAGCGAGAAAGTGTTGTAAATTTAGCAGTCAAGTTCAAATCGTATGCAAAACAACAAAAAGCAAGCAAACTACTACGATTATTAAACTCTCTGCAAAGAGTTGACTGAACTCGCAGCAACAACAAAAACAAAGCTAGGGCTGCTAATTATATGCAATTAGTTAATAACAATTGACAATTGTCAATTGACAATTCGAACTTGGCTTTGGGTGAAAAACAAAAGACCCACCACCAAAAAAAAAAACAAGGCAGCAAAAATAATTGCTTGTCGTTGTTGTTTAATTATTAGCATTAATTTGCCAGAGTTGTTGTTGTTGCTGTTGTTGCTGATGTTTGGCATCTAGTTGTAGTTAATTATTAGGCTTTTGGCCCATTGGCTGCAAATGCGACAATTTGCGCCATAAATAGATTTTTTTGGCCATTGGCCATTCGCTTGGCTGCAAAGTGAACAAGCTGCGACAACGTTTTTGAGGGACAACGTCAATGAATCTCTGACTGTGCGACACACACACACACACACACAACACACACACACACACAACTCTAATAATAGTTAATCTACACACATCGCCATTGAAAAATTTCTGTTTAGTTTTTATTTTTCTGTTTTTTTTTTGCCGCTGATCGTTGAGATTTCGTGGGAGTAGTGAGGAAATTGACAGTTACGGAGCAGCAGGGAAAAGGGGTTTTACAGAGGAGAGGGGGAGGGTGGGGAGTCATGACGGGCGGCACTTTGGATGTGAGCCATTTGCATTGTGTGCTAGGTAAATTGAAATTGAAAAGAGCACATACAAAACACACACAAAATCAAAATCAAAATAACAGCGAAAATCACAGAAAATTAACACGCAACTGTGCACACAATAATCGTATTAATAACAATGATTTTGTTTTTATTAACGTATTATTTTTTTCATTTATTTATTTATTTATTTATTTTATCACAAATGTGTGTGTGTGGCATGCAAACATTACTTGACTGTCTCTCTCTCTCTGGCTTTTCCACAGCCTGTTGCCAATTTCCGTCCTCGTTCTTCGAGTGCTTCGCGTGACTTTCGAGCCATAAACTAGCTAAAGAGTGTGCATGTGTGTGTGTGTGTTTGTGTGTGTGCGCACCCCATTATAATCCCTGGCCATATATATAAATGAATACACATATAAAAAAAACAACAGCAGCGAAATCAAAATCACAGCTTAATCAAATTTAAATTGATTGACTTGGCTCCTGCTATAAAGATTATCAAAGAGCAGCAAACAGCGTACAAAAAGCAACTGTAAATCGTTCTTATCGTTGGTAAATTCTCACTTGCTCACTCTGATAAGTCTAACTCACATAACTGCTTAGATTTACGATCGGCTATTCAGCTTTGATTTCTTTTTTGTCGCTTCGCTTTTTTTGTGTGTTTGGGCGCATTTCAGCGGAATTTCACAAAAACGCTTAAATATTTATTAACAGCAGAAACAAGAGACTAGAAACTTTTGAATCTTATTCAACACAAATTACAACAAAATAATGCAATATGAAATGAAACTTTGCGTGTGCCATTTGAATTCGACTGCAATAATTATCAGACAAAGTGACGACGCTGTAAATAAAGCTGCAACTTTGTTGATTGTACTATCAATGCACTAGAAATTTGTGACTGTCTCGACTAGCAGATACCTCGCAGGATAAATTGCGAGTCAATTAGTTGAGTAAACATCGCTGCGTATACGTAATATCGTCAGCGACTTATTGATTTCGAAATTGTGCTTCTCGTTTTTAATTAAAACTCAAACTCAAAATATAAAAAAAAAAACAAAAAAAGCATATTCAATTCAATAATCAAATATGCCAGCAAACAGTAAACAGCAAACAACAACAATCGACAATAACAAGAGGCTAAAGCGAAGCAAATTTTTGAAGTATCGCGCTTAATGAAATGAAATCAGCAGCTAAAAATGTTGGCTAAAAATAGTCGAAAAATACCTGGACACAACAAAAAACCAGTACCGAAGTCCACTTCACTTTACCATCGACAGAGTGAGAAGGCAGGATTGTGTTAAAAAGAGAGAGACATATAGAGAGAGAAACAGTGTGTTAGTTGAAGGAAGACGCAATACACGTGACTCGCAGAAAACAAAATACAAGAGAAGGCAAGACAAAAAAATGCTTCGCATCTATTGAATTTGAACAATATATCTACATACAAATACTATATAGATACAAGTCGGATAAAAATGTGCAGTGGACAGGTGGCACTATGAGTTGAATATGAGTTTTATCATTTTTTTTTTGTTTTTTGTGCTTAACAGCTGCTGGTAATGCCCTCTGAATGGGGCTGAATCGCTGCTATTTATAGGTAAGAGCACTTACAGTTAATGCTCCCTTTAGATGGTATTGTTTTTGCCTGTTTTGTTTTTTTGGTGAGAGGGTTCAAGTTCACCAAGCCGACAATTGAACAACTGACTGACTGACTGAATCTGAGTCTGAGTCATTATTCCCATTGCACTGCACTTCATTAGTCGAGTTAATCGTGTTTGCTTGTCTTTGAAGTCATTATTCGATTATCACTAATCGATAATTACGTCGCACTTGTGCTCTCGTAATTTCCATTTCTCAAAATCACTTAATTCTTCTTTCTTACTTAATCACATCGAGCCAAAACCTCTTCAGCGTTATCTACTTCAAGTCTGAACAATGTGTTCCTCCCATGTAATATGCTTGAAAAGTTTGAAGTCGCTTTATTAAATCAAACGATTAGCAGCAATTGACGTTTTGCAACACTGGTGATCTTAAGTCTTTGTGCGACATTCTTCAATATGTCGATTTTAATGGCATTTCTTCAATTGACTTTTGGTAACCCAGTTGATTTTATTGCCAGTTTCTCATTTGTCCTTTTTCAATACTGCCACCATTTATTCAATTGACATTTTGCAACACTGACAATGCTGATTTCAATGTCATTTCTTCAATTGGCACTTGACAACTCAGTCTATTTCAATGCTAGCTCTTTATTCAATGTTATGTAACACTGGCTTATTCAATTGGCGTTTTACAACACTGACGATCCTGATATCAATCTTTAATTTTCAATTTGGCATTTGGCAACTTAATCGATTACCATGCTTATTCTTCATTTACCGCTTTGCAACACTGGCTTGCCAATTCCAATTATGCAATTGCCGCTTTGCAACACTGGCGATGCTGATTTCAATGCCATTTCTTCGATTGCCATTTAACTAGGTCACAGCCACAAAGCCAAGCCGCCTCTCTAGCTATCGACTCTTTAGCTCTCTTCAACTCTAGGGTTGTTGCCCCGCACCGTGTTGGCACTCATCTTTCTAGTCCACTTGAAACGCCAGATGAATGATTGACTGACTGACAACGTTGTTGTCAATAACTCTAGTTGTAATTGTAGTTGTAGTTGTTGGGCCGCACAATACACGTGTCAAGTGGGCTATAAGTTTACCCTTCAACTTATCCGCGTATTGACACAATTGTTGCAGCGGGGCAGACAGGCAGGGTTGCCAACCTATGCAAATAATTGCCAAAATTAAAACTGCTAAACATTAACTTACTTCGAGTGTCTGTCGCTTTGTCTCAAGTGTGCCGCTTTATTGATTCAAATGTTGCTTCTTTTTTTTCGCTTTTGCTTTTGCTTTTATGTAGACATTTCTTTATTCGTTTTTTCCATTATCTGATTCTTGACGTGTAACGTGTCAACACCGCAGGGTTGCCAGCTCTCAAAAGACAATCAAACACACTGGCAAAGTCTGTTTGGTTTGCTTTCATTAAGTGTGAGAGCACTTCAATGGCTAAAGTGCCACTTTATTGTGAAAAAAAAGTGAGTGTTTCTCTTCATTTTGCTCGTTTGTTGTTTTAGGCACACACACATACTATATGAACAAAAAGTAACGAGTATTGGCCGCAGGGCTGCCAAATCAAATCAGCAGCTACTCGTTAGTTTTGCAAACGAATGCGTGGCAAGGAAGTGGCATATTAATTTGCTTAAGTGGCTACCACTTCATCGACTCGTTAGCTGCGCACTCGTTAATTAGCAACGAGTGGCGAGTGACGAGTGGCGAATAGTTTTGATTTCGAATCACAAACGTAACCTAATTCAATTTGTGCCCTCTCATGTGAATCTATCTATCCATTTAGCTATCTATCGATCGTCTGCTATTCGTGGCTTCCTGAGTAAGACACTTGAGCCAAGTCAAGTGGCGACCATTTGCACGCCACAATGGATTTAGTCATTTCAGCAAGTGGGGGCAGGCAATATGAAATGAAATGGAAACCAAAATCGTAGCACGGTATCGATAATAATAAAACAAACACACAAATCACAAGAAATCACAAGATTTGGGGATATTTGTCCACCTGACTTCCACATAACTTGCGCCCAATCATCATCATCATCAACGGGGAATTAATCACACTAATTTATGATCTGCGACAAATCACAGCGCATAATCACGCGCTAATAACGTTTTGGAGGGGACTGCCCAAGCGCAAGCAAGTTGTGATAAAGCCGATAGACGAAGCGATAGGAGGTGAATGATAAGGTTTACTTTCAAGACAAGTCCAAGTCAGATGAGCTGTGATGTTGACGCTTTACACACGGGAATTTTGCCAACACAAATACATATGTATATATTTCATTTGTAGTTTTGTGCTGAGATTTGTTTATGGTTTCACAGCGCGTTTGTGTTTATTAATTAGAATTTATGACCGGCAATTGCGCTACCGCACAGTGACAACAAAATAGCCATTAGATACTTACGGTCTTCAAGACCCCAACAATCTTATCTAACTCAAAAGCAGCAGCGGGAGCAGCTCACCTCAGCTCTGAGCTAACGTTTATTCATATAGCCGGCACACGACCGTCTCCAAAAGAGTTTCCGATTATTCTAGCGAATGCGAGAAAGAGAGAAAAGAGCGAGAGCGAATGACAATCCTCGTTCAATAGATAAAGCCTACGTTAAGCAGATAACCTTACCCTCTCTTAGACGTCGACGCTGTCTGCGACGCCGACTGCAACTGCGACTGCGAAGTTGGGCTACACACACACACACTAATCACTCCAATTAGGTAGAAAGTGCTTTTCGTTTAAAATTCGCACGTTGTCGCCGTTTCTTGGCATTGCATTGCGAAGCAGTCAAGCAGGCGGTCAGTCCAAAAGAGACGACGGACAGAACACAGTTAGTCGACAGGAGCAAGGGAGCAAGGACAACTGTAACAGCGACTTGTGTTCTCGTTTAATTCATATACAATATATAGTGAGTGAGTGTGAGTGTGTGAAACAAAGAAACAAAAACATTGCAAAAGACTTCAACAAAAAAAAAAATAGAAATCAAGCAAAATGCAAAACAAAGCAAAAGTCAAAAAGGAAATAAAACAAAATAAATAGCAACAACTAAAATTGTATGTACGCAAAAGAGATCGACAAAGAGAGCGAGAAGAAACTATCACCGAAAAAAAAACAAACAACAACAACAAAGCGCATGACAAATTTGAATGCACGGCAAATGCAAATACATTGGAAAAGCCCAAATCGAAAAAAAACACCTCTTCAGCAAATACTCTAACCAATTGCAAACGCCTAACGCGTTCTACATAGCTAAGCTAAGTCGAGAGCGTATTCAATAGTTATGCATCACTTTCGTAAGCAGCCTCAAGAGGTGCTTTACTACTCGCACATTATCTCTCCCCCCAGGCCCAGGCTAGCAAAAGGGAGTCAACTAGCTGGCTGGCTAGCGGGTTTTTTTTTTCAACTATTTTTCGTTGTTGTTTTTACACATTTCTGTTTTTGTTTTTTTTTTTCGTATTTTTTGAAAGGCAGATCGAAGCGCGCTCATTCACTTGTAAAGGGCAGTCAATGTTTTGCTTTTACAATACACAATTTTTTTTGTTTTTTTTTTTTTTTATTTGTGGCACATGCCAAAACGTAGCCACTTAAGGCCCAATCTGTATTGTGTGCACACGGATAATGCAGATTACTATATATGCATGATCTTTTTGTCGATTTCTTGTGTTTTTTTTTTGTGTTTTATTTGTCGAATTTCAAATTGGGCAACGCAATGTAAACTGGCTCAAACCGCAAGCCGAGCAACAAGTGTTGCAACTCTCCCGCTCTCTCTTTCTGTCTCTGTCTCTCTTGCTCGGTCTTTTGCTCTTCGTCTCGTTTTCTGTTAGAATAATTAATAAGCACATTATTATTGCTGTGTGTGTGGGTGTTTGTGTGTGTGGCGCGTGTCGAACCAAAAGTAACGCAAATAAAACAATCATAATAACAACACAAATGCAGAAAATTGCCAATAATTGCGCCATTTTTGGCTGTGCGAATTAATTGAAACATTTTTTTTATTCACATTCGATCGCATGGATAGATAGATACATAGATAGATGGATACATAGCATGAACACGTACGTGATGTACGTTTGCCATCGTGTGTACATCAAGTCCATCCACAGGAGTTGTTGCAGCAGTCTCCCACATATTAATACGCTATTTAACTACTAGAATCCATATTGCAATATGATCGATAGAGAGAGAAGAGTAGAGAAGAGACAACAACAAAAAAAACCCCACAAAGATCGGCGACCGCAAAAGCCGCAATTAAATACCAGAAATAACAATCTACTCGCAATCGCATATCGATTGTCTATGAGCTGCGACACGTGCTCAACGCGAAGCGAAACAAGTACCGAAAAATACTCGGTCGGAATGGTCGTCGCCAAGTCGTTGTCTCTTAATGACGTCATCGCCATCACGATCGAGATCATTATCATTAGGCTGCTCTCCCTCTCTATTATTTATTATTTTTGTTTTTTTTTTTTTGTACTGTGTATCGTTAATAATGCTTAAGCCTGTTTTTTTGAAAAATGATTTGTTGATTTTGTTGCTCTTTTCGCACGGTTTTTTCTTTTCAAAAAAATATGCGCACAAAGCGAAATCCGTGTCCGGTAAGTGGTAACCAACACTCACTCTTCCACGAACTTCCTCTAACAGCCGCATGTTAGCATACATTTAACAGACTTCCTTTAACAGCCGCATGTTAGCATACGTTTAACAGTTGCATGTTATCGTTTAACAGCGCATCCTTCTCTTTCTACACTCTCCTCTGTGTTTTGTGCAGTACGCTGTGCGTGTCTGATAATATTTAATAGAGTTGTACGTTTTCCACAGCCGAGACAATTAACAGCCAGAGTAGCGGGATCTGAGCGGCCAAGGCACATTACAAATCTATAATCTCTGTAACCAACATTACAGACACAGCTAAGTTGACATTTCAAAAAGCGAACAACATTTCCCCTTCTTCCCAAAACTTCTTGCATGTCATGTTAATGCTGATCGCTTGGAAAACTAAAAAAAAAAAAAAAAAAACGAAAAACAAATCATCTTTTATGCCCATTTTTTTCGTTAGCATATATAAATATTAATTTATTGCTGCCATAATAACTCTAGGCGTTATTATGTTAATTTGTGAACAGTTTTAACGTTTTTTTATTATGCCTCTCTCTTCTTGTTAGAATTTCTATGCGAATTATCGCGAATGGTGTTTACCTAATTTTTTGCTAGCTCGTTTACTTATCGCTTCATTGAAGCGATCTGTGAATAATCATGGCTTGGCTGTGAAGTCTCTCTACTAATATGCAATTAATTGGATGTCTGTCCGTCTGTCCATTTACCTGTCTATCCGCCTAGTAAACAGCGCGCAAAAACAAAAAAAAAATACAGCAAACAAAACATGTATGAGCAGGAAACATGAACTTGAACTCGACTAATTACAGCGATATGACGACGACGACGACGACGACGAGTTAGTACATATAACAATGGCTAAATGTTAGCCAGATGATGGGAATATATATATGGAGAGACATTGACTCGGTACTCACATAGAATTCATATCTGGAAATTGAGTTCGTATTGTCATCATGTTCATTATTAATAATGGATTTTAATTGCTGGCTTCATCCTCCATGGTCACTAGATCTTTATCCCCCATATATTCTTACACATTGCATGCTAATGTCTAATTGTCAATCAATTAACCGACAAAGTCCTCCATGGTCACCATGGATATAGAGATAAGGAATTTCAGTGTCAAATCTCTAACTTCCTGCTCGAGTTTTGCACTACAAACTTTTCTCTTTAAGTTCTAAACTTGAACTTTTAAATCTTTTCTTAATTTTAAATATACTATATGTAAAATTTATCGTGTACTTACGATCGTGTCCAATCAAATCAAATCCAATCCCAACCAATCCAACGAAATTTGCGACTATTATGGCTGCAATTTCAATAACGAAAATCTGGCTATCGTCTCGCTGTTGTTGTTGTTGGTTATAATAATGCTTAGCATTATTATTGTTATTGTTATTGTTATTGGCATTGTTGTGACTATAGTATAACATACATGGCATGGCGCACTTATTGCGAATAAGTATCGTATAGCAGTCAACTCTAATATATATGTATATATATATACGTATATATAGTATAACTCGCGACTCTTTATTATTATTACCCATCTCTCAATGGTGGCTGTAATAAGTTTTCAATTTGAATAATGATCGTATACGCGAGAGACACACACGTGATACGCGATCACTCACAGTTTCGTTTAGTTTGGCTTTTGTGTAACACTGCAAAAATAATCGTAAAAAAAAAACAAAAAAGAAAAAACACAAAATGTGTAATTGTTTTATAATCATCATCAAATGGAATGCTATTCAACAACTTCAATTTCTCTTCATTCTTCTCATTACAGCAAAACATTTACATCGTCCAATCTGAGATTGACTGAGGGCCCCACGCATAAAATTCTCCCCCCCTCTAATTTCCCCACACAAGTAACTAGAAAAGCCAAAAAGACAGCAGACAGAACGTGTTGAGTGGTACAAAAAACAACTAAGAACAACCAAAAAGCCAGCAAAATGACTGGTTTTACCAATGCCGGCTTTGAAAACGATGAGCCCCACAAGGTAAGTCTTTAATATAATCATCATTATGTATTAATTTTTGTTTGGGGAATAACCAGGAATAGCATAGTATATACTATATATATAGTTTGTAGTGCATAATCAGTAGAGCAAACGAAGTAGTTCTCAAATTCAAATCATTTCTTGACCTATTGTTTAGTCAGTTACGTGTCGCTGAGACACATTATAATATGTGCAGTATCAAATTACACGCGGAAAACAAGTTTGCAACAAACTAAACAATATTGTTTCCATATTCATACGTACTTTGTTACTGTTGTTGTTGTTATTGTTTTGTGAAAATCGCTCAACTGGAAGACTGGTTCACATAGAACAATGTTGGGGTTGTAAGGAAGGCGTAGAATACTAGATCTACATATGTATGCAAATTCCTATAACTAGAATACTAAACACAAAAAAAAAATACTTGTAATATTTTTTTTTCGCTGAATTCATTCATGCGTTGACGAATATGTGTGTTTTATGTGTGTGTGTTTCAAACCCGTCGTTCATTGTCTTTCAACTGGCTTAGGAATCTGGCTTCGATATAATACAGATATAACACACATGACTCCGGGTTTGCCTTCGAGCAACAAGCGCAACACACGAAAACACGTAAGAAAGGCACAATTCACAGGCTGGATTCGACCTAACGAATACCCGGTACTCTTAAAGTACTCACAACGTACTATATAAAATTGATCATCTAGGTTCTTAATGGGAATGTGTATATATGTATGTATATATTTTATTATCATCGCCACAAACAACATTATTCCCTCCTCAAATCCGTTATGGATGCGGGGTATTTCAAAAAGATGATGATAAAGTTTTATAATGACACGCGTCACATTATTTATTAAGTGCCCCCAAAAAATGAAGGAAGTGTATTTCTATATACACTTGTAAGCGAGAAAAAGAGAGGGCGACAGAGAGAGAGACAGACATATATGAAATTTACATATATACGAGTATGTATGTAAATGAATGTGATGATCACGAGATTGCTGATGATTGTGATTGTGATTATGAATTCATCATTCATTTGGAATGATCGCTGTCGCTTTGCTTTGCTGGTCGTTGGTCGCTTCTCGCTCTGTCCGTTGGTCAATTTGGGGCTGCTCTGCTCTGCTCTCAAGTGCTGTTGGGCACTCCTAAAAAGCAACAACAAGTTGAAATAAATTTCACCTCAAGAAACAGAAACAACAGCGACATACAACACAGCTCACAAAAACCCACGCAAAAACAAAAAAAAGAAAGAAAGAAAGAAATGTGACAGCAGAAAGCGCTTAAATACGAATATGAATACGAATACAAATACGAATGCGACTACTCGATAAGTATCTACATATAAAAAACAAAAACAAAAACATGCAAACACGCAGATATGTTTGTTGTATATCGTATATATGTAATATATGGTATGCCTGGGGCAATAAATGAGCCTGTCCTAATTGAAGCTGAGAGTTTGTTGGTCTTGTTTTTGTTTTTTTTTTTTGCGTTGGTTGCTTAAAGGAAATTGCAAGTTGAAAAAGTGAGAATTGGAAATTGGAAATTAGGTCTTGCGCCCAATTGCGACCCATTGTCCATTTTTTTTCTTCTCTGTTTTTTTTTTTTGTCCAAGTTGTGGCAGAGTTATTGCACAATTAATTGCGTTTCATAATAATCATAAATATTGGCAATATATAATGAGAGCGTAACGACGGCCCAAAGCAACCAACAACACAGCATCAGCATCTCGACATCAGCGATGTGTGCAAACAATTCAGCCAGCTTCCAAGTACAGTGGACAACAACAACAACAACAACAGCAAGACAGCACTTGGTACTGAGAGTTCTCAATGGTTAAACCCGTTTCTGTTTTGTTAAGACCACCGACAAAACACAAAACGCCAAAAACAACAACAACAACAACTACAACCGCAGCGACATTAAAGTTAAGAAACCAGAGAACGGCAACAAATAACCAAACTCAATAACAAATTCAAATTTATGTAAAGTCAAAAGACATGTAAAAAAGATGGCGAGAGCGAAGCGGGCGAGCAAGCGAGCGAGAGACACGAGGCGAGGCGAGGCAAAAACGAAGGCGACGAACGACGGGCTGACAGATCGACGGACAGAGACTGAAAGCCAAAAGGCAAACACGAAACGTGCCGAGTTTAAAAATAAAACAACGCAAATCTCGTGCGCCAGCAGCGCCGCTCTACGCGCTTCTCACTGTCAGAGAGCATGTAACTGGTTTGCAGCGGCATTTTTTCTTAGTTTTTTTGGCTTTGGCTTTTGCTTTTGCTGCTCTTACCTGACGCCGCTGCTGCTGCTACTGCTGTTGTTGTTGTAATATTTTATGCTATTTTATGTTTCGCACTTGCTGGCAACGCCATCTAATTATTGTTATTGCACTCACATTCACACTTGCATGATTATTTGTATTACTTACACACATGCGTACACGCGCTCACACTGCCAGTTGATACGTTTAGTCGATAGGCATTTTCTTAGAAATCGCCAACAGCGACACCTGCCGTACATTACAGGCATCAGCTGTTTTGCTCAGCCGGAGCTGCATTAGTTATTGCCCATGTGTGTGTGTGTGTATGTGTGTGTGTGTGAGTCCGCGACAAAGACGAAACCAAGAGAATTGACGGCGACGACAAAAGCAAAACACAAACAAAAACAACGATTACAGTTACAAGTTGTTGTTGTCGACGACGTTGTTGCTGCATTGTAATGACATGCAAATGCATGTGCGATTAGTTATCGATGTTATTTTTATAGACTCGCAATTGCAGTTTGGCAGCTACTTGCGCCCACTGTCTCTGTCCGCTAAGTCGGTCAGCTAGCTGCGCACACGTTGTTAGTTATTGTTATTGTCGTCCAACTAACTTTATTTCGACAAATTGAAGATTAACCGTTTCATTCGCAAATTTTGCGCCTGCGCATTGACATCGATAACCGATCACTGATATGAGTAATAGACATTTTGTGTGGCACGTGCGTGATTCTAGAAAAATTTCGATGCGCTGGCAAACTGGGCAACTCCGGCGTATGCGTAATATTCAATCAAATGCATTCGCTTGTTGACGTGGCCAACAACAACATCAACAGCAGCAACAACATCATGAGCAATCGCGTTCACAACTTTGGTTTGTCTAAAAACTTGTTTTTTTCTTATTTTGTTTTTACTACCTAATTAAATGCAATTTTTGTTTTGTTAAGCGCAGACAACAACAATTACAACAATATCGAATAACAAACAACAAACAATAATAATAACAATAATGGGAAGACATAATAAAAGCAACTTTACAGTTCCACGAATTGACGCATTTAGTTCGTATTGTCATGCATTTTGCATACGATTAGATTCTTTTTTTTTTTGTTTTTTATGATTTTTTTTTAAATGTTCGTATTTGTTAAACATTTTTAATTGGTATTTCCATATATATACATATATATTGATAAGGTCGGGGGAACTTCTTTGCTGCCAAAAAAAAAAAAATTCATTTGCATACAAACAAAACGACTTTGCTGCTCCACACACTCCTCACACTGCTCCTCGCTCAGCCACCCACCGACTTTGCTGCTCCTCACACTGCTGCTCGCTCAGCCACCCACCGTGGAGAGTTCACAATCAAGCTGCGTGTGAACTTTTAACAAGGTGCAACTATTATGCGCTAATATTTAAACTACATACGCGATATTGTAAACAACAAAAAACACAACTGTAATCGATTTACGACTTGCATAACGCCACGTGCGCGCATTTTGTAGGTGGAAGGAGGGGAAGGGCCGCTGAGCTGAGCCACCGAAAAAGTCCAAACTAAACCAACGACGGCCCCCGTTAAATGCCAATTACAGTTTCACACACACACACACACACAACTTTACGTAAATTGCGTTGGCGTTGGCTCAACTCCCGCTCCCTCTCCCTCACCCACTCACTATCGCTCTTCCTCTGCCTCCCTCTGGTCATGTAACCTTCTGAATGGTGCGAACAGCGCATGCAAAATCGCAGCTCAAAGTTGTTGTTATTGTTTTTTTTTTCTTTTTTTTTCGGCCAGTTCTACGACCGTGCCCAGAGCTGTTGTTTTAGCTGTGTTAGCTGTACACTTCAAACACGCCAACTCTGAGGCTCTGAGACAGGTGCCTTGCGCATTTTTTATGACCATTTAAAGGCCGCGTCGCGCATGCGCAATGTAAAAAAAAAATATATATATATATATATACAAAACAAAAACGCGAGCAAATTAATTTTAATTTTAGAAACTAAAAGCGTAAACGCGCCAAGACATAAATAATTAATTAACATTGTCCATGCGCCGTGCTCCAAAGCAAATCAATAAAGCCAACTTAAATACTCTTTAGAAAAAAAAAACAACGACAATTACTTGCGAGTACTTATAATAATACAATATGATATCATAGAGTACAATTCAATTAATCATTTGCTGCCACTCAACGAACGTAGATTAGCTCTCGGATAATCTTTCATTTATTTCCTTTTTTTTTGCCGCATAATTTATCTTCGGAAATTCCTTTTAATCTTTAAGCTGCAGTTTAGAAATGAACTTGCATCGCAATTTTGCGGAAAAAAAAAACAATTTGCTGCTTTTTTCTCTTGAAATTAAGAGGTTTATAATTTCTGAAATTGTACTCAGCTGCTGTAATATTGATTTTAAAGGTTCATGATCTTAGAAGTACACGCGCATTTTGAAAGCAAACACTTGAACTTAAAAATAGCTTTAAATTCGTATGCAAAAATCATTAATTCGAAAATTCGGAATTGAAGAAATCTTTTCAAATTATAATAATGAAGTTTTGTTCTCGAGAAATTTGCATTTGCAAGAGTCGATGCTTAGTTTGCCTTTTGTGCATTTTCAATAGAACGTTTTTAAGATCCCCAAACGATATTTTTAGATGATTATTAAATAAGACTTTTTTTTTGCGCTGATGATATTTAACTGCGTCTTGAGACTTGAAATATTATTGGGGAATTCGCAAGTTAAGTATTATATATATTTTTTTTTTTTATTCGTTGTGGAGTATGATATCATTTGTGAATCCCCTGGATAACATAATTCGGCAGTTTTTATAGAGCCAGGTTATTGAGATTGAAATTGAAATTGGAATATGGGTAGATGTAATGTGCGACGCCACTGTAAAGACACAAAAACTTGATGATGATCGGTGATCACTAACGAAAGAAACACAACCGTTTATCTGGTTTTATTTTTAGCCAAAAGCTGGTTTCGAGCCCGACACCGCCTCGCTGCGAGAGAAAGTTGTGCTGAATCCGGGCGAGAAATGGCGCATCTTAAAGAATATCTCGATCATCTCGATAGCGTTTATGGTGCAGTTTACCGCGTTTCAGGTGAGTTATCGATCACTGCGATCACTTCGATACAATTCGATTCGATTCGATTGTAAGTAACTAACTTATATTTTTGTATTTAGGGCACTGCCAATCTACAATCGTCGATCAATGCCAAGGATGGCCTGGGCACCGTGTCGCTGAGTGCCATCTATGCGGCGCTGGTTGTCTCTTGCATCTTCCTGCCCACGCTGATCATTCGCAAGCTGACGGTTAAATGGACGCTCGTTTGCAGCATGCTCTGCTATGCGCCGTACATTGCCTTCCAGCTGTTTCCGCGCTTCTACACTTTGGTGCCCGCGGGCATCTTGGTGGGTATGGGTGCGGCGCCCATGTGGGCATCCAAGGCCACATATCTGACACAGGTGGGGCAGGTGTATGCTAAGATAACAGAACAGGCTGTGGATGCCATAATTGTGCGATTCTTTGGCTTCTTCTTCCTCGCCTGGCAATCCGCTGAGCTCTGGGGCAATCTCATCTCCAGCTTGGGTGAGTCTCCATCCCTTATTCCTTTTAAAGATGTACCTCCAACTAATTGCTCTATCATCTATCTTCACAGTTCTTTCTAGCGGCGCACATGGTGGCAGCAGCAGTGGTGCCAACTCGACCATCAGCGAGGATGATTTGATGTATTGCGGTGCCAACTTCTGCACCACCGGCAACGGCGGTCACGGCAATCTGGAACGTCCTCCAGAGAATGAAATCTTCGAGATCTCGATGATCTATTTGTCATGCATTGTGGCAGCCGTGTGCATCATTGCCTTCTTCCTCGATCCCCTGAAACGTTACGGTGAGAACCGCAAGGGTTCCAATTCCGCTGCCGAATTGTCCGGCCTCCAGTTGCTCTCGGCGACATTCCGACAGATGAAGAAACCGAATCTGCAGCTCCTCATCCCCATCACCATATTCATTGGCATGGAGCAGGCGTTCATCGGTGCCGATTTCACTCAGGCCTATGTCGCCTGTGCTCTGGGCGTGCATCAGATTGGTTTCGTCATGATCTGCTTTGGTGTGGTGAATGCTCTCTGCTCGATACTCTTTGGCTCCGTGATGAAGTACATTGGACGCTTGCCCATCATTGTGCTGGGCGCTGTGGTGCACTTTACCCTCATCTCCGTGGAGCTCTTCTGGCGCCCCAATCCCGACAATCCCCTCATCTTCTATGCCATGTCCGGTCTGTGGGGTGTCGGTGATGCCGTCTGGCAGACGCAGATCAACGGTCTCTATGGTCTGCTCTTCAGGCGCAACAAGGAGGCGGCCTTCTCCAACTACCGACTGTGGGAGTCGGCTGGCTTTGTGATCGCCTATGCGTATGCCACAACGCTTTGCACCCGCATGAAGTTGTACATTCTGTTGGCTGTGCTGACGTTGGGTTGCATTGGCTACGTCATCGTTGAGATTCTCTACAGAAAGAAGGTAAGTGTAACGCTTTGCTTGTTATCGATTTACCAATCGATTACTAATCATTATCGATTTCTCTCATTACAGCAACGCAAGATCAAGAAGCAGGAGCGATTGGAGGCCGCAGAGAAGGAGAAGGAGGCGGCTGCTGCTGCGGCGGCGGCCGAGGCCAATGCCGCCTTCAATGATGGCGTCGAGGAGACAGACGATGAGCTCGATGATCTCGAAGAAGATATTGTAGTCACGCGCCTGTAATGTAACCCCACAAAACCGATCCCTCCTCCAACCCCACACACACACACACAAACACACACTCCGTATTTTGTTAATTGTTGTACCGTTCTTTTTGTTTAATTTTTGCCGTCGCCGTCGCTGTCGTTGCGGCTGCGCCATCACTGTTAACCGTTAACTGTTAACTGTTATGCATGTTAACAGTCGCAACGCTTAACAGTGCACACACAGTTTACATTACACTGTTAACGCACACACATGTTTTTAGCGCTTTAACATACAAAGCCGAAAACAGAAACGAAAATAGTCCATAGAATTGCTGAAGATGAAGCAGAAGCAGTTTGAAAGTAAGAAAAGTAACAAATTATGAAAATGAAACACACACACACACATATATAGCCATGCAGAAGAAACTGTTGCATAGCCGCAGGCGCACAACAAAATTTGGCGACGTGTACGAACTTTATTTTTTTCTTGTCGTTTCTAGTTATCGTAGTACTTAGTACATTCCCCCTCCCCGAAAATACAAAACAAAACAAAAACAGAAAAAACATTTTCAAACCTTAAAAGGAAAAAACGAAATGGCCAATTAACTTTGTGTGTGCGCGTGTGTGTGTGTCTGGATGTGTACGCGTGCGTGTGCGTATGTGTGTGTGCAGTTTAAAAGTGTGTGCGTGTGTGTGTGTTTTGCATAACTTTAGTTTGTACATAGTTTGCAAGGAGAGATGAAATGCGACGACAGAGGGCGCTTTTAAGTTAATGTAGTGTGAATTGCAATTGTAATTGTGTGTTAGTCTAGCTCTAAGTACACGCACACACATACACTGTCTCACTCACACACACACACACAAACAAAGAAAGAAAGTAAGCGAAAGAGAGAGAGAGAAAGATGCACCAACACCAACGCACACAATGACAACATGCTGCAGCAGTATGTGTGTCAATATGCCTAATAAATTGTTATTTTATTTTAAATACTAGCGTTAAATCTATATGTATAACTATTTTTTTTTTTTGATTTTTTTCTCTTGGTTGCTGCTAACATAAACAACAAAAAAACAAAACAACAACAACAAACGTGATAATGAAACACACACAAACACACACGCACACACACATGCATAAGTTAATGCACACACACAACACACACACACACACACAGAGTCACAAAATAGTCAAATTTCTAAACTAAAAAAAAAACAAACTGGCCGCAAAAACTTTAATCTTAAATACAAAAAAAAAAAAGAGAAATATATAATACAACTAATATTAAGCAGTCGAAAACAAAAAAAAAAAAGAAAAAGATAACAAAAGAATGTGAATTGAAGGATGGCAAGCGATTAAAACAAATTTGATAAATGCAAAAGCAAAAAATATAGCATGCAAAATGATAAATACATTTTTTGCTCAGTATTATGTTTTAAACTAAATTTAAGCGAGTTATTGTTTCCTGTTTTTTTATTTACATTTTTTTTTTGCATACAAAAAAAAAGAAAACAAAAAAAAACAAATGAAAAATATTTTTTGAGTTTTGTGTTTTGGAACAAAGAAATAGCAACAACAACAACAGCAACAACAAATGCAAAGAGAAATTATTTTCGCTTGCAATGATTATTAATTATTATTGTGAATTAATATTGTTGCAACAAACACAATATATACATTTAAATTTTTGTCGTTTTATTTAAAACATAAACAAATGAGAAGAAAAACAAAAAACAAAACAAAACATAATTATAATGCATATTATATATATACATTACATTTTTTTTTTGATTAGCTCTTTAAGTAGTTCATTATATTATGTAAAATATGAAAATAAATAAATCAATATAAATATTTGAAAAAAAAATTATGTTTTATTTGTGTATGCTATTTAATTTAAAAGTTTATAATTATTTTAAATAATCGAACAATAGATTTCGAAACTTAATTAAATAAAGTAAAATAGCTGATCTTGAGCAAATATATTTTGGTAAGATTAAGATATAAAATACAATTTTGTTGTGCAAATCCAGGTGTTATTTTATATTGACTAAAATAAATATTTAATAAATATTATTTAAATGTAAATGGATTGCACCAAAAACTATTGGAAAAGTTAAAACTTTAGGTCAGATTTGAGCTGCTAACTTAAATAAGTAAAATTGCATAATTAACAAAGTTGTCCAAGTCGTAATACAGACTGCGAAATGGAAGTCGGATTGTTTTTTTAATGAGCCTTTCCTAGCAGCAGCGACTTTAACTTTAGTGGAGATAAGACACATCGAGCGAGAGTTGCACAAGTCGTGAGTGGCGAACACAAATGCCAAGTGTTAAGATAAAAATAAATAAATAAATATTGTTAATTTATGACCAAGTGCGATGTGGCCTCAAATGGAATTTTGTTGTTGTGACAAGTCACGCTCTCTCTCTGATTTGATTTGGCCACGTCATCTCCACATTGGACTTGATTTAGATTTATAATATGCCTTAAAGCACATTCGTCTAGTTGCTAGTTGCGACTTAAAATTAAAGGACAATGGCATCCTCATCGCTGTTGGACTGTTTGTTCTTGCGTCGTCGATTCGATTTGATTTTGCTCAGCACACTGTACGCCTGCTGGATTTCAATGAAGCGCTGATGCGCAGCCGGACGCAGCGCCTCATCCTTGACCTTATCGGGATGATTCTCCTTGGAGAGCTTGCGATACGCGGCCGTAATGTCCGCCTGCGATGCTGTCGCACTAACGCCCAGCACTTTGTACGCATTGCGCTCTCCATCCACATCCATGCTCTCGAAGACCTCACGCCACGTCTCATACCAGCCATGATGCTGGGCATAGTTGTAGGTGTCGAGCAGCGCCTGCTTCAGATCCGTCCACCAGGCGGAGGCCAAAAAGTTGTGCAATGCCTCGTGTATGGGCACCTCACCGCCATCCTCGTCGGGTATGGTGCCATTGAAGAAGATCACACAACCCCAGACGCCCAGATAAATGCACAGGGCACCCGTAAACTTCAGTGTGCGTTCCGTGGGACTGCGACGACGCGGCGGTGTGCGACGCCACTGCTTGGACACTGCATCGAAAGCCAGGGCAGAGACGAGTGCCGTTAGCAGCAGCGAATATGTCTCATCGTAGATGAAATAACGCGCCGGATACGTGACAAAGGCGCCCAGCAAACAGGGCCACAAGACACCGCATTCGCGTCCAATGTTGCCCACCGTCCAGATGCCCAGCGAGATAAAGAGCGGTATGAGCCAGTGCAGCCAACTGAAATCGATGCCCGCCACAATGGTTTGCGGTATGGCCGAGGCGAAGAGCTGGCCAAACAGATAGCCAATCATGATCTGGCCAAGGAAACGTTTCGCCGAATACGGTGGACGTTGATACGCCTGCAGTTTGGCCACAAAACTCTGCACGAACTGCGGATGCTCGTTGGCATCGCGAACGTACTCCGGTATCAGGAAGATCTCGCTCAGCCAGCCGACGCCCATGTAGCCACCAAGTGTGCACCACCAGATGAAGGCATGACGATCGCGATGCAAGTACAAATGATGCAGACCAAAGATGCCGCCAAAGAGCCAGAGCACATAGGCAACGATCACCGATTTTTGTGGTGGCAACGCATTTGCCTCCTTCTGATGGTGACGTCCATTTTGCTTTGAGTCGGTGGAGTTCGAAGTCGATGCGGAAGTGGGAGAACTTGAAACGTTCTTCACTTGTTGCTTGGCCAACTTTTGGCTACCTGGCGCCACAGTTTGTTTAGTGCCCATCTTTCTTTAAAACTATTGAAATACTTATTTTGTTAGTTGATCTTCTTATGCTGTGGTGAAATTCCAACACTTACTTGTTGTTCCAATTCAGCTTTTTTTTTTATTTACTGCTGCCAAAGAAAACTTTCTCTTTTCACAAATTCTGTGCACGCAGTTGCAACAACAACGCCAACATACGCGACAACAACAAGTTCAGTTACAACAAGAAAACAAAAAAAAAAACAGTTACAACCGCAGCGATGCGTTCCAAAAACGTTTTTGGTTCTTAACGCTTGAGGTTTTTATAAATGTAATACCAACACTATTATTGCACGCCGCGCTGCGTTTTCGTCTTTCGCTTTTTGTTGTCGTTACAAGAATGAGCCCAGTTTTAAGCCTGTTGCTTCTTCGTCAGTCTTCGCTTGCGCTTCGTACTTTCTTTCGCTTATCGTTTAAAGGCAGATCGTTCGACCGGCTTGCGCTCTCGATATATCGATTACACTAACACGATGATTTGATAGGTTTTCAAACATCGATTTCACTTCTCTTGCGATAGTTGCGTATCGCATTGATTTTGTGTGAAAAAAGTATTAAATTGTCGCGTTTTTTATTTAAAAATTGCATTTTATTAACTTACTAATTGATACTGGCTTACATGTAAAAAAATTTTAGTTTTTTTTTAGAGTTCAATTTGACACTGTATTTCGCTTATTGTTTAAAATGTAGAATATCTACATTTGGATTCTCGCTTACAATTTAATAATATTAACATAAGCATAATAATATTATTAATAATAATCATAATGACACGAAAATATGAGAACATTTTTTTTACATTTTAGTTTTTTTTTTAGCGACCTTACAAGCTAGTTGGTTATGAGAAAAAAATTGTAATACTTTCATTGTGTTAATAAATAAATAAAAAATTAAAATAAAATAAGAAAAAAAAAACAGTAAATTGTGAAATGATTCCAATTCAATACATGGAACATATATATGCATACTACAATTAAGTATAATGCCCGATTGGCGTTTCAAGTTATTATTGAGTTTGTGAGTTGAGTTCTTGACCATTTTCCCCTCCCAATTTAGTTATTCTTCTTTTTGGGCTTTTTGGGATTGCGGGAACGTGACTTGGCCTTGCACAGTGGACAAATTGGTGCATTGCGATGGATCTGCTGATGGCACGACAAGCAGGACTTCATGGGCGGCGGCTGCTGCCGCAGATTCACATTGAAATCTGAGCGAAATGACGGATGATGTCCCATGCCAATCGATGGCGATTGCTGCAGACGATTTGTGGCCGACGGTGGCGGTGGCGGCGGTGCTGAGAAATCTGTTTTACCCAAGCGAGCCGCAGCCACAGCTGCCGCAGCCGCTGCAGCGCCAGCGCTGCCCGCTGCACCCGGAGGAGCTGGCGGCATAAATGCATGACCACCAGGAACGCCACCACCACCGCCGCCTCCTGGTCCCCCAGCTCCTCCTCCGCTGCCGCCGCCGCCAGCTGCAGATGCAGCTGTAGCGTTTGGTGGCAAAGCGGTGACTGTCGCCTCCGGCATTAATGGATGCCGGGCATGCGGACGCGCCAACGAAGCAGGCTGGGAGGCAGCTGCGGCTGCGGCAGCCGCTGCAGCAGCGGCGGCAGCTGCTGATTGGGCTGCCACCTTGAGGAAATTCGTTTGGAAGCGATCCTTAGAGATGGGACTGCCCTCCTCCTCATGTAGATCACGCAACGGACTGAGACCTAGGTAATCGCGTCGCATGTGATCGATTTGATATTTAAGCGCCAGATATTCCTCGTAGACACGATTGGCCATGTCAAATGAGCGCGTTTGATTCTCCTTCGTTTGCTTGATGATGTTCTCCATGTCGTTGATGTCGGCATGTATTTGACGCAGCTCCTCCACGTGTGACATTTTCTCTTCGAGCAGATGTTCCATTTCCTTGCGATATTCATCGAGACACTTCTCCTCGTCGTCACTTAGTTTCACTTCTTTGATAATGCGCACCTTGAGTTTCTCCAGCGTCAGCGTTTTGTCCCTTATGTCCTTGATGGCCTCCAGCTTCGCATAATAGTGTCGCTCATTGGAGCTCGAAATCTCGCTGGTGGCCATTTTGTGTTGTGACTTTGTTTTTTTCTTACTTCACTTAGATAATTTGTAGCTGCCGTTTAACTGTTCACAGGCACTTCACTAGTAAAGAGTTGGAGTTTAATTATATTATATTCTGTTTGTTGCTGCATTCAACTTTTCTCTCATTGAATTTTCTTTTTTTGTGATTATTTTTGTATGCCTCTCTTTTTTCACTTTTGCTTTGTGTATTTCGAGCAGGGCTGCACTGATTTTATTTGTCAGGGCTGTTCAACAACACAAGTAGTGCGCAGTTTTCTGCTCACCAAATAATATTTATTATATCAAAGCAACTCTGTGCTTTTGCTGTCATTTCACACAATAGTCGTGCGGTCACATTGACGAGAAACCGGAGAAAAAAGAAGCAAGAATTTTATTAGACTTCAGAGCACAACTTGCATATATTTCAGTTCGTGTTTTTTTTTGTGTGTGCGAAAATTCGAGAACATTAATCGTAATGGCGGCTCCAATACAACATGAAGATTTGCTCAAGCTGAAGAGCTTCATTGAGTTTGTGAACACAAATCCAACGGTCTTAAATATGCCGCAATTGCAGTTTGTGAAAGATTTCGTGGAGAAGTTCGGCGGCAAGGTGCCCGATGGAGACTTCAAGATGCCTGAAGCGGGGTAAGTGTGTGTTTTTGTGTGTGTATGTAAGTCGTAAGCTAATTACGCATATGTATATGTATATATATAACAGCAGCAAATGTCCATTTGGTGGCGATGCTGGCGGTGCCAAAGCAAAGCCGGCTGCTGATGCTTCTTCGGCTAAAGTCGATGAGGATGATTCCGAGGAAAGCGACTCCAATGAATCGGAGCCCGAATCAGACATTGAATTGGATATGGAAGGTAAAAATGCAATAAACTTATACATACATATCTGCAAATACGCATTAACAATCACGTGTTTTTTTTTTTTTTGTATGTTTGTCAGGCGTCATTGAAGCCGACAAAGATGCTGCCCAGTCTATGGGAGATTCGTCCAAAGAGCCGACTGAAGAGGAAATCGATCAGGCTGGTGATTTGCGTTCCCAGGCAGCTGCCGCCTATGGCGAACAGAAATTCGATGAGGCCATTAGCTTCTACAGCAAGGCTATTGAACTCAATCCAGGCAATGCTTTATTCTATGCCAAACGTGGCCAGGCATTCCTCAAGCTGAAGAAACCAAATGCCTGCATTCGCGACTGCGACAAGGCCCTAGAACTTAACTGTGACTCGGCGGCCGCCTACAAGTTCCGTGGACGTGCCCATCGCTTGTTGGGTGAGTTCGAGAAGTCCGCTAAGGATTTGCGTCAGGCATGCAAACTGGACTTTGATGAGGAGGCCGATGAGTGGCTGCGCGAAGTCACACCGAATGCCCAGAAGATTGAGCAGCATCGCATTAAGCAGGAGCGCAAGCAGGCGGAACGTGACATCAAGAATCGCCAGCGTGCTCAGAGTCGTGCTCGCAAGGAGCAGGCCAAGCAACAGAGTTCTGCGGGTGCCTCATTCCCTGGCGGTTTCCCAGGTGCTGGCGGTTTCCCTGGAGCTGGTGGCTTCCCTGGTGCTGGTGCTGATGCTGGCGCTGGTGGATTCCCAGGTGCTGGCGGCTTCCCAGGTGCTGGCGGCTTCCCAGGTGCTGGCGGCTTCCCTGGTGCTGGAGCTGGTGGCATGCCGGCTGGATTTGATATGGGCGATTTGATGTCGAAAATGAGGGATCCTGAGGTTGCTGCCGCCATGCAGGACATCTTGGGCGATCCGTCCAAATTCTCCAAATACATCGGCAACCCCAAAGTGTCCAATTTGATGAAGACCTTCTTCCCGGCCGGTTTCCCCGGTGGCGAAGGAGCTGCTGGAGCAGCTGCCAGCGATGCTGCTGGCAACAACTCGAATGCTCCGGGCAGCGATGCGGAGGGCAAGCCATCAACAAACAGCAGCGAGGCACCAAAGCCCAAGAAGCAGGCGGAGTTTGTTGATGACGGACTCGACTAGAAAGTGTACACAGCTTGGCAACAGCAGCAACACAACAACAATAACAATTACAATTACAATCGAAACATTTACCAAAAAACAACAACAACAAAAACAATTGCACGCATACAAACAAAAACAAAGAAACACATGAAAAAGAGCAAGACAGCAAGCAAAGAAACACACTAAAGAGAAAAGGATAGCTAAAGGAGTGGGAAAAGACTTTTGAATAATTTGAAATGTTGAGTTGCGCTGCTGTTTGTTGATGAACAGCGTTAACTTTGCCATAACACAAAGGATACGACAAAAAAACAAAAAAAAAAATGAGAAGAGCAACTAACATGTTTCCTTATTAACATATACATATATAAATTATAAATATATCGATATGATATCTAGTTGAACTAACGCTCGAAATGAGGAAAAACTAAAACACGTGGGAAAATGAAAGTGAAGCAAAAGCAAATACAATAATTACACAGTTTAAACATTAAACGATTAGCCTTAATTCTAACCCAATATTGAGAAGGAATAAACAATACACACTTACACACATACATACATACACATATACATGCAAACATTAACAACAACTAAAGCAAAAACCACGAATGTAATTGAAGTGAAGATAATTTGTGTACTGAACGTAGGATTTGAATTAATAAGCAATAAGCAAAAATGCATTTATCACTCATTTAACACACTCAACAAACACATCACACAATTCACAATCGTCATTTCCCCACCTCCAATTTTGGCCAATATCACAATTCACAAAATTCTCAAATCTACGTTCCACAACTTCAACTTCATCGCATCTTCACCACCCATTATATCACTATATCATATTGTTCACCCGACTAAAATGAAACAAAACAAAAATATATAAAACAAAATCAATTAATGTAAATCGGAATCGAAATTCGTTTTAATGGCGCAATGGGTCACTTAACTTGCCTTATCTAACAATCGGAACGATTTACTTTTCAGAGACGAGATCAAAGACCTTTTCTCTTAGGGGAGTGGTAAGAAAAATATTTGCAATGATTAAAAAGTGATAAAATTCTTGGTTTTGCAAACAGCCCCAATATGAGTATCAGGTGAGCAAAAAATTATGTTTATTTGCGTTTTGTTTTTATTTATTTTTTGTTGTTCAAAAAAACATATTTCGAAATTTGTAATTAATATATAAAAAAAAATTAAGCGAGAGGTATGCATTTATTATTTGCATTAAAATGAAATGATCACATAATTTATAAAAAAAATCTTTTCAATTTGTTTTAATAAGCATTAGAAATAATATCCTGTTGACCAATTTTATCAATTATTGAGAATCATATGATTTTTTTTATTGTATCATCAAAATTAAAAATTAAAGTTTATCATATTATCTTATGGTCCGATTGTCCTAATCCTTTTATGCCTTTTTGTGCTTACATTTTAAAACTTAAAATATTTTTATAGGGTCTCTAATAATTTTAGAGCAAACGTAAAAAAAATAACCAGAAAAATAACAGTTGCAACTCAAAATATATAAATTGAGCCAGAATCAATTAGTTAAAGAATATGAATTATCTTTTCTTTTTTTTTCTATACGTATTTTATATGCAATCTATTGAAAACTGAACTTAATGATATGCCAATAACGTAGGCACATTGAAATATTGAAAGCTGCAACGCCTTGAAGTAGACTGTAGGCCAGGAGCACAATAACACGGTGTGCTATTTTTAAGAATGAATTAACAATGACACAATAAGTTAGTTATGTTGTGTTGTCTGTATGAGTGGCGCTGGCAATTATAAAATGCTTCTTACTACGCCCAACTTGTAATTTGCATATTAACAATTAAACTTGAAGGCAATGTGCATGACTCTGTGCTTGTACTTGATAACGATGAATCGTATCGATAACTGCACATATACATACATATGTAGGTAGTGTGTGTGTGACGACATCATGGAGACAAGCTAATTCATAAACGTCTCGTACATTTTTTAAATTTGCTCACGTTCTCCTTGAGGCGAAAAGAGAGCAGCAGCACAACGTAGCGCAGTTAATACATATGCACATACATACATACACCTGTTTTACTATTGCATTACTCATTCGGCGCTCTCCCACTCTACAAACTCTGCTCTCACTTGCACAGCGAGTGAGTCAGAATGTCTATTGAGATAGCAGCAAAAGTGCAGGACAACAACAAAAGCAGCAGCAAGTAGGGCACTTTTACTCTCCCCCGCGAGAAGCTTTCGTTTTCTTCTTATTGAAGACAATTTGTAAATGGGTGATGAGACATTTAAAAGCTTTACAACGGGGTGTGTATTAAGGCTACTATGCACGATAATAATAATAGTAGAAAAATAAAACATCGCTCGACATTGTTTTCTTCGATAGCGATTGGCTTGTACTTCATATTGTATTGTGGCTGCGCTGTTTGGTTTACTGACATCATGACGTCATCGTTGCGCTGAATGAGTCGACGACGCTACTGTTGCTTACTGCTCCAACCAACAGCAGCAGCAGCAGCAGCAACAACAACAGCAACTTGTTGTTGATTCGTACGTGTTTGTATATTTTGGCGCTGCTGGCGTGTGCGTTGACGCCGACGTTGCCGTTGCCTGCGGCCATTGCTGGCAAAAGCAACAAAAAGGCGTAAACGAAATTGAAAATATTTTCGTAGTTTTAGTTTCGTTTCAAACGTGAGCGCGCCAAGACGCAAAAATAATAAAATCAAAACAAAAACCAATTCTCGAAATTCAATTCGACAACGAACGTTTTCCGAATACAAGAACAAAAGAACAAGCTTCTCTAAACTAAATCAACGGATTATTTCGTGAGTCCAAAAAGTAAGCACACGACGACAACGACGATCGCATGCCTTAAGTTCTACATATGTACATATAAATAAGTAAATCGAAATTATACACCTTTTTTTTCGATCGTATGATTTATACAGTAAAACATTTGTATACGTTTCATTTGACTTTACATGTGTGTGTGTGTGTGTGTGTGTCTGTTAACAAAAACAACAATCTTAGAATACTAAGGTGTGGCTAACAAACAAAAAAAAAAAACGATGATTAAATGATGGTCAATTCAGTAAGCAATCAGGTCATAAACAAACAAACCTTTGATGATGATGATCTCACTCTGCCTTGGAATGTCGCACAAGCTGTGTAATGCAGTGTTGCCTACACAAAAAGAGTGCAGCACAACTGCTCAGACTCACTGTGGCAGTTACTGTTATCAAAAATTCGTTGCTACGAGGCATCTAATTTGTTATTTAAAAAGCTGTTCTTCGTTCTTTTTGGTCTAGACATAGTTGGCGCATGATATCATGATATGTTTTTAACAACAAAATGAAAGAAACCGGCACCTTTTGTGATATTGTTTTTGTTTTCCTCGACATATACATTTTTTTGTTGTGCTTTGTGGTTTCACGAAACACGAAGAAAACACAAAAAAAAAAACCTTCAAAAATTGTTATGCAGCCCTCGAGAGCGCAACGGAAATCCGCTCACTAATCAGCATCAAAATGTGGTTCGGTTTGTTTTGAATTCTTCTTCGTTTCGCTGTTGTTGTTATTGTCGAGGGTTGGGCATTTTCAAAAACACAAAAAAAAAAAAAACTTGAATTTCAATGTCTCCACATTCGAGGCGATGTTTGTAAATTGTTACGTCATCACGGCTGACTGGATTGATGTTTGCTTTGGAATGGTTGATTGATGGATAGATATGTATATGGATATGGCGTCATTGTTTTGACTTGGGGGTCCAAATAATCAGCCTCTGATATCTGACTAATGCCATTCCTTGGAATAACTTGCGAAAGCGCATGAGAAAACAAAATGAAATGTGATAAGCTTTTAGTCTCTTCGTGATTTCGGGAAATTCTAATCAAATTGGAAAGATGAGTAGAGTAGTAGTACATCATCGGATTTTGAAATAATATGCACGCACACACATCTATTATACAGTACACACATTTCGATCTATAAGATATCGCCAATTGCTTCCACTCGCTCAACACTTTGCGCAAAAAAAAAACATTAATGCGCGCCCCCATTTCGAAAATACATATAGAGCAATATATATCAGACTACGCGTAGATATTCATTATATGGTCCTATATACATACATATATATAGTCGAAGATTCAACAGATTTTCATGTTTCCATCGAAATATTGCTGAAAACACAAAAGCCAGCGACCATAAAGTCCATGACGTCACGATACCAGCTATAGAGATGAGATGAGAGACATACAAATTACAGATACAGTCATAGCAATACACACACACATATATACATATACATATATAGTCAAGCAATCTGTAGAATAGACAGTAAATAGAATTTCTAGTTTCTCCTGCGATGTTTCAATAGCATTTGGCGTTCATCGAGGCCGGCATTGAAAATGTTTAATTTTAGACAAAAAAATAATAACAAAATCTATGGCCAAAAATACAACACTTTTAGAGGCAACAATGGGCGTGGCTAGGGCAACACATTCAACAAAACAAAAACAACAAAATTGTAGAAAAACAAATATCTATGCACTTGCAGATTTTGAATTGCAGTTTCAAACTTTATAAAAATAACTCAAGTAATGCGCATATCTCTTTCGAATTTTAATATTTTTTTCTTAGAATTACTCTGATTAAATTATTTATGCAAATAATTAAGCTCTAGCATCAACTGATTCAGAGTTATTCTTAACATGACACATATGAAATTATTTATAACGATCTCATTATAGTATTGATTAATTCTTCATGTCAGTTCAATCAAACTTTGTTGCAGTTCAAAAAGATATATAGCTATTCGATACAAAGAAAAGTCGGATTTTTTTCAAATTTAATTTGGTGTTATATCGCTTCAATGCTTAAGTGTTTATACCCGCTATCCATAGGGTAGAAGGATACTATAACTTTGTGTCGACAGGAAATTTATGTGACAGGTAGAGGTAGGCATCTCTAACCCTATAAAGTGTATATATATTCTTGATCAGCGTCAACAGCCGAGACGATCTAGCCATGTCCGTCTGTCTGTCTGTCCGTCTGTCCGCATAACACACTGGATCTCAGAGACTATAAGAGATAGAGCCATAATTTTTTTTGACAGCATTTCTTTTTTGCTCACAGATCAAATTTTGCCACGCCCACTTCCGCCCCCCATAAATTAACAAAAATCTAATAACAAGCGTAATTTTAAAGCCAGAGTCGCGAATTTTGGTATATATAATAATAACTTTGTGATTCCTAAAAATTTGATTGCGATCAGATAAAAATTGTCAAAGTTAAAACAAATACTATGGTAAATATTGAGGGCAATACTATATTAATATACAAAATATATCATTTGGTATATTTATAATATTTTAAAGTAATATACCGCAATATTTTGCTTTCTTACAGTCGAGCACACTCGAGCTTTCTTACTTGGTTCTATTCCGATTAAAATGAAAACTAGTGTTAATAATTCTATTGAATTTGTGACTCATTATGTTTGCTCATTTTGTTATTCATCCCAGCAGCCCCAACCAAACAACCCACCTTAACCAACCACAACCAAAACCACCGCCAAGATGTCTCACACCGTGACCATAACACGCACACAGACCAGCACCACCAACACCTCCTATATTGTGCTGAATACGGGCTACCTCAAGACGTTTCCTGGTATTCTGAAGCTCTTCGAGCTGGTAAGTGAGACATACCTACATATTTAAATATATATATAATGTATATAACCACTTTCATATGCAGATCATTGGCGTTGCTGTTGTCACCATATTGGCCATTAACTTTGATGAAGCCAAGTCTTATTTTGCGACTTATCGCCCACAGGATTTGTTCCATTTCCTGATGGCCACATCGTTTATGATAGGGACATTCTGTTTATTCCTCGCCTGTCTCACATCGTTGAGCACGGGTGGTCTGATCGCCAAAACGATCTATGTAAGTGACGATCAATTGCATTAATTGGATTGCCACTAATTTCTTTTCTTTTTTTTTTTTTAATACAGGAACTAATCTATCATACGGTGGCTGCTATACTGTTGGTTATCTCATCTGCCCTGCTGCTGATCAAGGTGAAGGATCACAAGCATGATTCCTACATGGCAGCCGGCATTTTGGGCCTGGTCAATGCGGTGCTGTACTTCATAAGCGCATTCCTGGCACATCGATCATATCGCGGCATTTAAGCCCGAGGCATTTAAGCGAAACAGAGAGAGAGAGCGAGAGTGAGAGCGCATCTCTTTCGATCAAGTCAATCAATGTAATGTAATGTAATGTAACAAAACAGTTCATCTCAATCAGAATCAGAATCGGAAAATCAAGAATCATGAATCAAAATCGGCTTCAAAGATAACGCACAAGCCAATAATATAGTACAGAGAGTCTCTTTGTTGCACTGTTCAAATAATTGTGGCGCTACATATGCATAATACTACTATTATTATCATTATTATTAAAAATAATTATTATGTTTTGTAACTTTTTTTGTTTTTATCTCACTCGTCTGTCGTTTTTTTTTGTACCATGTATTCGAATAAACGTGTCTATATGTTCTTCCTTTTTTTTGTATACAAATTTGGTTTTTATTTCAATTAAATGTAGGGGAAATAACTGTGTAATCAGATATAAACAATTTCATTTATAGAATCATAATAAAGTGAGTTCTACTAAAGAAGCAAATACAAACTCTTAGTTGTAGTACTATATACAAACAATTTTAGCTCCAACTTTTGTGCGTTTCAGCTCGTTTTGAACTTATTGGAATAATGGTGGTCAAATAAATTAGTTCTCGCAATAAGATCAGTATGAATATAGTTAAATTTCCGCACTACAAATTAAATAAATATACACCTTATTTAGTACGCAAATGCAGTTGTGTTCATTTACAATGAAATTGTTCGACTCGGATTGATAAAGAAATATACATATATGTATGTATATGTAAGTTAGTTACTTTATACCCTCGTGTTCTAAAGCTAGTTTTAGAAGACACTCAGATGCCGTGTTCGTCCATTTGAAAGTAATATTGACAGGAGTGGATGAGAAAGAAGACAACAGCGACACAGATATTGATGGCAATGAAATGCATGAATCCAACGATAAGCTGATTGCACCAGTCCTCCATAAAGGGCATCCGGTCATTCAGTATAACGGTGGCACTGAACAACACCAAGGATAAAACGCCGCCCACCAACATCATCTACATAAACAACAAAAAAAAAAAAAACCACACAGAGTTGGAAGTTGAATAAGCGATGCAAAATGATGTCACTTAATGTTGCTTACCGCATTCGAGGTCATGAAATTGATATCGAAGTGACTCAAGTACTGGGCACGGATCAGCATCATGACCGTGAACGTATAGCAAATGGTCATCACAAGGGTCCACTTCATGTAGAACAATTCCAGCCAGGTGAGATGTGCACCGCCCTCCGCGCCATCCACAATGAAGGTCTGCTGGCAGCGATCTCTGGCATCGAACTCGAATTGGAACTCGGTGCTTTGGGCCATCTTCTCATCGATGTGCACAATCTTGTTGAGCATGTGCAGTGCAGCAAAGCAACAGATCTGCAAGACAATTCATTTTTCATTTTGTGTAAAGTTTCATTTCAATTTTGTCATTTGCTACTTACAAATGCAAGGAAAGCCACAAATGCGGTGCTAAAGCCCAAGCCTCTGCAGCACATCTTGTGGCAACGAGTTGCCAACATTGACTGTGGCCAAGCCATAAGGATTATATCAGCCAACTTTGCTGGCCTTCTGTTGCAATTGGAGACGCCAACTGTTTGGCGTTGACAGCTGCTTTGATTTGAGCTTTGAGCGGCGACAGTCAAGTAAACAGTTTTCAGTTTTATTTTACAATTGGTTTTTGGAGCGACTTTAATGCGATTCTCTTAATCATAATGTGTGTGAGTCTATTAAAATTAGTCAACGTTGTTTTTGTTTTTTTTTGTATTTTTGTTGTTCTGGGAGTGTAAAGCAATCAAAGCAGATAAAACAAAACGCTTTGGCCATGCCCTTTGTTGAGCCATAATCCTTAACTGAACAAAACATATGAATAATCCCAATTATAACTACAACTAATCAGAATTCTATTTATCCCCCCTCCACGACCCGCCCTCTTCAGTTCCTCTACTGGCTAAACTTGACGCCAATATTATTGACACGCGTCTGCATGTGCTTCAGCACATCCTCCGAGAACTCCTCGATGGTGGTGAATCGACTCTTTTGGAAGCTATAGATGTCGTCCAAAAACGATAGCAATTGTTCCCGGAAATAATGGCAAATGTCGCGTAGATTTTCATTGGGTCCGAAGAAGCCCCACGCCATCAGCGGTGATATTTGCTCCGATATCACATAGAAATGTGCCATGAATCCATTGGGGAACTTTAACATACGCTTCTTTGCTTTCAACACCGACCACACGGCTGTCGTAAGTGCCTACAAAAAAAGAAAAAGAAATGTGATTATTAAGACAAATTCAACATTTATATGCTAAACAAATACTTTTAATTTCGCGTGTGTGAGTGTGTGTGAAGCGAATACTATAGATTTATTATTAAATTAGCGAAAGTGAAACAATCAAAAAGTCATTGACCTGCGATTATAGCCTTATGTGTGAAGAGTTGTTTGCTTCGAACAGGTTAGTTGAAAGAATTTTTGTTTCTTTTGTTTCTAATTTCTGTCTACGCTTATTTCAAACTGGTTTAATTATATTTCTTTCTTTCTTTCTTTTGTTTAATATTTCATAATATGTATTTGCCTCTATTATTTTCTTTTTATACTGATTTCAAAATATTTCTTTCTGTTTTCGTTTTTTGCGTATTTCATAATATTGTTTTCTTCCTCTATTCTCTTTTAAACAGGTTTAAGAATATTTAAGCATTATTTAAATATTCTCAAATCAAAATGCCAGATTATATTTGCATTACAATTTCCTCGTCTTATCGAATCGAAAATCTTCTATATAATTTATTCCCTTCTAACGCAAATTGAAAGTTTGTTGCCACAAAAATATAATTTCTTACCGTCTCCTTAAATCCATTGGATAGCCAACGATTCTGGACGACAGCCGTGACGCTGGCTGGCGGCGCATCCAGATCCCGGAATGAGTCCAGAATGATAAAGTCAAGGCAAATGTCGTAGAATGTCATCGCTTTGACGTTGCGCTGTTCCAGCTCCATTTGAATGCACGGCCAGTTGTTGGGATCGTGCAGGAAATTCACCATATCCTCGTAGCCAACGAGAAACTCCTTCGTGTCCTTATCGCTCAGGCACAACAGATCGGTCAGTATTTGTCGACCAGCATCGCAGATCCATTGACCCACGGCCGCATCCTTGAAGAGATACTGAAAGGCCAGCCTCACGCAATGCAACTTGGCCAAATACTCGGTGTCGCTGCTGCAGTGCATCAATTCGGAGCGTATGGTGCGACATGGCACCGTGTACTCATCGTGATGCTTGAGCGCTGTCTGGAATAGCGGATACTCCTCGTATGCCGTCTCAATGAAGCCATCAAACTCACGTAGATCGGCCACTTGATCCAGCGCCGAAGCGAAACTTTCCGCCGAATCGAAATTGGGATCAGAGCCAGCACGACTCAGGACGCTGCCCGATTTCCTCGAACGCCGTTCGTCATCATCATTATTATCGCCGGCAGCAACAAATCCATCCTCCTCGGCTTCATCAATGGAATGTTCCTCGCGGAAGAGCACCGAACGCTGATCGAGAAAGAGCAGTTCGCTCTGCTCCTGTAGCGTATAGGACATCTCTAGCAGATTCTGTATTTCGCGACAGAACTCCGAGTCCTCCGCTGTGGTCAACGAGGCGGGCACACCGCCCGGCGAATAGTGTGCGGCCAGCGCATCCTCCCAAAAGTTAATAACCGTATCCAACGCCTCCATGCCCATCACACCCAACTGCTGTGCGGTTAGCTGTGTCATGCCCACGGGCCCGGTGAGGTTCTGATTGTTCATCTGGGCACCGACACCGATCGAGCCCGATGCCAGCGACAAGCGATCCGAATAGGCGAGCGTTGAACCCACTGGGCTGCCTGATCTGGCCGATGCCTTGGAGCCGGCTATCGATGCCAGATCGTTGGGACTGCGCATGCTGTTACGGGTGCGACGACCCGTATACTTTCTGGGTCGACGTGTGGGGCGCGGCGGTTTGCGACGCCGTAGGAATCGCGATAAAACCCCCATTAGCGCAACACCGGCAGTGAGGGAGAAGAGCACCACCTGACGGCGACAAGAGAAAGTTATTGTTTGTTGTTTTCGAAAAACATTGGTCACTGCTGACTGGCTACTTACTTTTGTTGTGGTGGATACCCTAAAGGGTAAACACCATCCAGCCGGCACCAGGCGCTGCATGCTGTGGAATATTTTTAAGGATGGCGGATTGCGTTTTTGGCAGATGCTGGATTTGTGGTCTCCGTTCTTGTGCGTGCTTTGAGGTTAAGCTGGGGCTGGACGCAGTTACGCGCGCAACTTTCCAAGTCGCGTGCACATTGGCGACTGCTGTTTTCCACTTCTTTCTCCCTATCTCTCTCTCCCGGCAGATCGCGTGTTTTGTTTTGCCCCCTTGTCCCTCGTGCTTTTTGTTGTTGACCTTTTGGAACCGCTTTTGAACGAAGCGAAGCGAAGCGCTGCTCTCTGTGTTATCGTCGGTCCAAGTGCTCGGAATGGTTGTGATAACTACAAACGCGAGCAGCACCAAACACCGCCACCACGTTTATATGATTGTCAATAGAGAGCGCAATATCAAATCACCGACTTTCACTTTCCCCGTTCAAAACAACAAAATTGCATCACTATTTCGTTTGGCCTACAAAAAAAAAATTCCAAATTACGGGCGGCGAGCTTGTTCAAATGAACTAGCAGAACTAGTTCGGCGCAATTTGAACGCAATTATTCCGTTATTGTTCCGCCCTTTCTGTAAATAGCACTGTTAACGCGCCGCCTGTTGAGTTGCGTTAACAGCAAACTGTTACACTGCACTGCTACAATTCGTGAACTAGCGTGTGCAACTGTTTAGTGACCGTTACGTTTAAAACTTCAAATTTCAGCGCGTTAACGTAACTGCATTTAAATTTAAATTCAGTTTCAGTTAAGTTATTCCTAATTTAGCATGATAACGTTAATAATAACGTGAAAAAAGCACAAATGTCAAATGTAATTAAAAAGGAAACAAAATATAAAAGGATCCGTTGCTCGCGTATCTGCAACGCCGCTTGTTTTGTGCCAATTCCTGATTGTGCAAGTGAAGAAAGTTTTCTCGTACCGCGTTTCTAAAGCAGGTATAATTTTCACATTAAAAACAAAAATAATGCGCTCGTCGCCAAATGATATTTGTAATATACTATGTACTATATCAAAATAAAATCAAGCTCTGCCAAACTGTCGGACGCTGCGCCGGATGCCATTGCTGCCGCTGCCAACCGCTCTGCCAGCGTCGCCTGAGTCGACGTCCACGGCCGCTGTCTGGTCTCTGGCTTAGAGCACAAGCAGTGTCTGTCAGTCGAACTTTAACGGCGCTGGTTAACGGACGCGTTTTACTTGCTTCTCTTTGGCATTCACACTCTCTCTAACAGCAGTTTGTCTCGCTCGCACCGCCGAAAATACTCGCAACGCTTCGAAAGTAAGAAGCAAAAAAAATAAAAACGGTTAAAGTTCAAGCAGAAGCAAAAGACACGCTTCCTTAAAGCAAAACGATTTTTGTTGATTATTTACATTGTTTGTGGTTTGTTGTTATTGCCGTTCCCCTTTCTTTTGGCCATTGTTGCTGCTTTATGGCCTCACCACAGTGCGTGTGCGGTGCGTGCTAATTGAACCTATTTCCTCCTGCCTCCCCCCTATACTATCATCCTCCTTGTTGCCGTTGCGTAGGCGTAAAGAGAAACTTTTGTTTTTTTTTTTGCTATTTTTTTGACGCCTAAGAATTTTGATGCGCCTTGTGTGTTTATTTTTCTATTTTGTTATTGTTTGTTTTTTTGTGAGCATGACATTTTTGTTGTTGGCGACATAAATTGGAATTGTGTGTGTGTGTGTGTTTGAAGAAATTGGAAGCCCGGCAAGAGCGTTGAATTGAATTGAAAGCTGATTGTCTTTATGCAAATATTCTATTTGCAGTTTTGCGACGCCGACAGTGACAGCGACGCCAACAGCACCAGCGCAAGCAACTGTAAAGTGCAGGTAAATTAACCTTTTTGTTATGTATATATAATATGTTGATGAACTTAATGCATGTGCAAGCACGTGCACAATTTGAAGATCAAGGCTGCCACCTCCTTCCAGCAGCATAGACAGTGGCAAGGCCAGCAGCTCTGTTGCAGTTGTAGTTGTAGTTGTGTTGCCACTGCCATTGCCAAGGTGAAGGTCATTGCAAGCAACCACGACGACGGCGACGACGTCGGCAGCAACTGCATGCAGTTTATTGTTGTTATATAAACGAAAGTCTGGCAGCAGCCACCCGCACACTCCACAATCCCCCCACACATACACATACAGAGAAACACACACGCACACTACTAACCCAGTAAACAAGTGCGCATGCCTCTGCTGACGTCGCGACGTCACTCTCTCCGCGTCATGTCCTTTTCGCACTGCTTTCTCTGCTGACGCTTCCGCCATGGCCATTGTCGCCGTCGCCGTCGTCGTCGCAGCAGCAGCAACGACAGCATTGAACTTGACAGCTACTTTCAATGCGACGACCACGACCACGACCGAGAGACTCTGCCGACGACGAGACATTAAACAGTAACAAGGTTAGTGGGTTAACTCTGTCGACTCCACTCTTGTCTTTTCTCTCTCTTTCGCTCTCTATCTGTCTCGCCCCTCTTTTCTCCTACGCTGCGTCACCAGCTGACGTCGCTGTCGACGTCTACTGCGGCCGGATTTAGAAACCCGTTATCAAGTGCGTTCAGAGGCCCCGCTCTTGATCGTCACTGCTTGCCTTTGGCATTTCTTTAGGCCCCCTTCCCTCGCCCCCATCCCCAGGCTGCATACATAAATGTCCATTAAAAGCCACTTAATCTGGTTGCATTTCTTGTGTTCCAATGTGGTTTGGCGGGACGAGGGACGCGCTTTCAATTTTGATTACTTTCCATGCCAACGCAAAATCCAATTGCAACAGCAGTCACAACAACAACAACAACCACATCAACGGCAACTTTAACTGTAGTTGTGCCACATGCGAATCGAAATGCATGTGAATTTGCTTTTTGTCGTGGAAGTGGCACAGGTGAAATTGCCTCAAGCTCTTCTTTTGGATCATCGTTTAGTCGATAAACAAGTTCCACTGCTATCGATTGCACTTCGATTGCCGTCGATTAGAATGCCATCGAAAATCCGTTACTACCACTGCTCTTGCACCCAATGAGAAATCTCTTGTTAAATAAAAAGTTCTTAATTAGTTTTTTAATCGTTGCTGCAATCACAAGGATAGTTTCTTATTTTTAGTCACTAACTAGAGAGAACTAGAGAACTATTTTATTTTCCCTTCTTTGAAGAGAACAAATCCCAGCATAGGATTTTGCATATTGTGCAATCAAAGTTCAGCGTAATTTACAGTTTCGTTGCCATTGTTTAAAAATTAATTGACTTAATAATAACCAGTAGCTTAAACTTGCATTTGGAATTGCAAATATATAGAAATCAATTATTCAGAAAACAAATTCTATGTATTTTCGGAATTCGCAAGTGGAAAGTAAACAAGTTTCTATTTATCTTCTTTATACAGGGTGCTCTTTTTGCAGCGAATAGAAATCAAGCTAAGCTGAGACTACTATAAATACACTAAATGTCATGCTATGTTGCATCATCTCCATTATCAACTACTATGGAGATTTTCATTTTTTTATTGTATTATTTAATAATACAAAATTGTATCTTAGGTCTCTTTAAATCTATTTCTTAAGATTTAAACAGATATATTTACGAATCTATCGAACCAATTTGTATACCAAAGTGAGTGTTTTTGTCTTCTTCGAAATCAGTATGCAGAGTAGTCGCATTATAGAGAGGGATTAATGAGTTCGATGACTTGGCAACTGCGATTTCAACATACATGAATTGCATGCTAAGCCGCATTTTACACTTGGCTTGAGAGATGGATGAACTGACAAATGCTATGCCACGTACGATAATTACGAATCGCTGGGATGGGTTATTGAGAGGGGAGGAAATTGAAATGGAAATGAAAATGGAAGGAAAAACTCTTCAAAAGCTGGCGACTACGAATTATGTGAGACAAGTTAAATGAAAACCAAAACAAAATCATTAAATGCCGACTTATGTGGTGAGGAGAAAGGGGATGGTGAGGGATGGGGCGGGGGCATGTTGGTGGTTAAGTGGTTTGTAATGCCTGGAAAAAAACTAAAACAAAAAACGAAAATTAAAAAAAAAAAAAGACGGAAAATTACTGAATAAACACACACCAAACATCCAGAGTTGCTCTCAATGTAGTTTTCACTTTCACAAATTGTATCTGACGCATTTGATGGGGTCGCTGGTCGACACTCCACATAGTTGTCTTTATCGCTGTTGTGGGTTTTTTTATTTATTTTTTGTTGATCTGTTGTTGATGGCCTCCTCTTGGTGACAAGAGGGTCATAGGGGCGGTGGCTGGCGGGGCAGGTCAGTTAATGAGCTGAGCTGAGCTCTAGCTACGCTCTGATAACTCAGAGAGACACTCTTTTAACGCCATTCAAACAGCGATAAAAAGAACTTGATTTATTTTTCGGATTTTTAGCGGAAATGGAGCATACGAGTTCCGGGAATTCCAGAGTTAAAATGAGATGAAAACTTGCATACATTAAACGCAGATAATTTGCAAAGCTGAGTCAGAAGTCCTTTCATTTGATGGGCACGATGACTGTAGTATACTCTATAAACAAAGGAAAAGAACTCTTACCCCATTTCATGGTAGGATATTTGTATTTTTCCATATGTAGGAAATTCGTAGATGGCATCAAGTGAATAAATATATATAATATGTATATATTATTCGTTGAGACCCTATACTAACACAGAAAGTGATTTTATTATGTTTTGAAATCGTATTTGCGAGCACATTTAACCTATGGCCAAGTTGACTGTTGTATACTCTATAAACAAAGGAAAAGAACTCTTACCCCATTTCATGGTAGGATATTTGTATTTTCCAATATGTAGGATATTCCAAGATGGGATTTCAAATAAAAGATATGTGTATATTATTCTTCAAGACCCTTTACTAAAATGGATTGATAGACTCTCTTATCAAGTTCTGAAATCGTATTGTAAATCGTATATTAAAGATATGACCTAGTTGACTGTTGTATACTCTATAAACAAAGGAAAAGAACTCTTACCCCATTTCATTGTAAGATCTAAGCATATTCCCATATGTAAGAAATTCGTAGATGGGATTTCAAATTATATTATTATATATTATATATTATTCTTTGAGACCCTTTACTAAAATGGAAAGAGAGTCTATTAAGTTCTCAAATCGTGTTTGCAAAACACATTGAAATTGTCCGTAATCGGTCAAGAGTGTTCCTTAGGTAGGATATTTCATATTTCGTCTGAGACCCTTTACTAAAATTGTAAGAGACTCTGTTAGGTTCTGCTGTGGTGTATTAAGCAAGTTCGAATTTATTAAGTATCAAGTATAAGATATACATTCATGCACTGCCAAGTTCGGCATTCTCGACAATCCAGCTGCGCAGGAAAGAGACGCGCTCATAGCCATCGGGAGCTTCGCGACCACATCCGCCGAGGACAAAGCTAGCGACGCCCACGAGCTGATTATTGTAGACAGCCGGACCGCCGGAGTCGCCGTGGCAAGCGCCAAGATTGGCGCCATGCAACAGGCACATGGTGGACTCGGGTAGATTTCGCATATAGCGACTGGTGCACTGATTGCGGCTAATGCTGAGCACCTGGATGTAGAGCAGCTCCCTGGAGATGGGACCGCCATGGTAGATGGCACCCCAGCCGGAGATATAGACACTGGAGTTGGTGGGCGGATCGTTGCGAGCCAATGGAATGGAGCCCATGTTGGCATTGAAATTGAGATTGGACTTGAGGCGCAGCACGGCAACATCGTAGCCAACACCGCCACCATTGTACCTGGGATGCACCTTGACATTGGCCACATCCACATAGGTCTCATGGCTGTTGAGATTCAGGCTGCCCGCCTGTATAGCCAACTGATTGGCTGGAACACTAAATGGGAAGGGAAATACATTACTCCCAGACTCTTCTCGGGCTTCTCTTCTTTGGGCTTACACATTGGAGCCAAACTGGACGCAGTGCGCCGCCGTCAGCACGTAGTTGCGGGAGATGATTGAGCCGCCGCAGGTGTGCTGGCCACGATGACGCAACGATACCTGATGCTTGAATTGACCGGCTTGGGCTCGACGGCCGCCCACAATGCGTGGTCCAATGGAGAAGCCGGGCTCCTCAAGATCGAGATCGGGTTCAGCTTCCGTTGTCAGCTGTTGCCAGCTGCCGCCGATGCTCAGCGCGCTGAGCAA
The DNA here is from genome assembly GCA_035046325.1 of Drosophila niveifrons. Classification (NCBI taxonomy): domain Eukaryota; kingdom Metazoa; phylum Arthropoda; class Insecta; order Diptera; family Drosophilidae; genus Drosophila; species Drosophila niveifrons. The sequence continues at coordinate 5,723,038 of JAWNOC010000062.1, read as the reverse complement.
CAATAGATTCACCAGAAATTGCATACTACGTCTGTTTGGCATTGAACTACTCCCGTTGTTTGTGATGCTCAGTGTGTGCTCAGTGCCCTCGCAACTGGGCTTTTTATGGCCCGGACTCATCAGAAGCGCAGCATGTCAGTGTCAAGGGTGGCGGGTAACTTCGCTTATCGGACTTGCATATAACGAGCACCTTAATTACCCAACACGTGCCATTAACACCACATTGCTGCATCATAAGCCCAATTGATAATTGAATTGCGACGCAAGTTTGCTAATCGGTGAGGGGGCGAACGATATGTGTGGAAGGATCTCATTAGAGCAACCGTTTGTAGAAGGGGTTCCCCATGTTTATATAGTGATGAACCAATAACAAACTGTTTTCACTTGAAGTTGATTTAAGGCTTGTTTAAGATTATAAACAATGCTTTAAAGAGATGTGTTTTTTAACACCAATAACAATGGGAACCTCTTGTTTTGACTTTATCATAAAGAAGTTAACTAGACGAGAAACCAAACTTATAGACGAAGTCAGAGAAAGTTGCTATGTAAATAGAGAATAACATATTTGAACTGATCTAAGCCCTAGATTGAACTTCGTTGAAAGATAGACCCGATGTTGTCCTGAAGGAGCCTGAAAAGCTGCTGAACAGACTGCTCCTAAGTTGTTCTTGCTAGTTAAAGAGCTAACACTAACTGCTAAATAGTTTAACGTACAATTTTTTATTGATTATTTACAAATTGGCATTTTGAATAATCCAATCGCGATGATAAAAGACCTTGGCATAGCCATCGGGACTCGAGGAGCCACAGCCGTTGACAACAAAGCCCGCAATACCGACAAGTTCCCCATTGAAGATCGCCGGTCCGCCAGAGTCACCATTACAGGCACCATTGCCCGCCGCATGGGCCAGACAGAGCATATCGTCCCTATAGACGGCAATGGAGAGAGCACACGACAACTTGGAGATGGAGCTGAGGGTGTTCCATTGCATGGTACGGGGAATATCGCCGCCGGTGGTGAGACGTCCCCAGCCCGAGATGATCACCTCGCTGTTGGCCGGTGTGTCCTCGGTGGCGAGGGCAATGGGTGCCAGCTGGCTGGAGAAGATCAGTGGCTGGGCGAGTTTCAAGAGTGCCACATCGAACCAGAAGCTGCTGTATTCCTCATGCACACGCACCTCTTCCACATTGACGAGCATGCCGCCCGAGAAGCGATCCAAGGTGCCAGCCCGAATGCTCAGCAGCGAGGCGGGAGTGCTATATAGAGAACACCATTAAGATTTTACAACAAATAAAGTAGAGAGTAGAATACTTACACCGAAAGTGTGCCATTTTCCAGCTGTTCGCTAACGCAATGACCCGCTGTCAGAACATAATAGCGGGAGATGACGGAGCCACCACAAATGTGTGAGCCGGATTGACGCAGCGAGATCTGATGCGGAAATTGACCGAGTGTGGCATCCACACCGCCAACCACACGACCCTCGATGCGTGGTGGAGCAGCCGAGGCCAGCGCTAGACAGGCACAAAATACAAATATCGCAGCACGCAGCATGATTGAAAAGTGAAACCTCAAGGCATTAAGGCCAATGTATTTATGCGAAGAGCCGTCTCGGATTTCTATCTTATCACATTATCTAGTTATCTGTAGCCACGTGATTAGATTTATTTCAATGATTTTCTAATGATTATAATCCGATTCAATTTTGATTAACTGAACGAGCGAGTGCGCGAGCTTATCCGTCATGGGTTTTATTCCAATCTTTAAATTTATTGTTTTATTGCGGGAGAATTACGCGAATTCTGGGGAAAATCCAGGAAGCGTTTCGCCAACACTATTTAAACTCACTCCTTATCTCAGCATTGCTGATATTTGTGTCTTGTTGTAGATTGTAAATTGCTTAGTTACTCAAGAACTTTCATTGATCTTCCGCGTAATACTTTTAGGGTTGCTAAAAAAAACCTTGACGGCGGCTTAAGACTAGATTGTATAACCAAGAGTATTGGTAGATCTTTTCCTAAGATGTATCTAAAGCTGATCCAATAGTTCATTAAGATTTCCAACTAAAGTTGATCACAGATTATGTTGGCTCAATTATATGGTTTCGAATTTCGCAGACTTTGGACTTTTATTTGTAGACTCGTTGCCTATGGGCATGTATTTTTAGTCTTGTGATTTACAAATCACGAGTGATTGAAAGCAAGTTTCTTGTCAATCTGGATCACAAATAATTTCTAGTCTAGTCATAAATATAGACAACACATTTCACAACGAAATCATCGCCGCCGTATGCGTCACAACAAGGCAAATTAACTTCCCCAACATTTTGATTGCAAGCCTGAAGAGCTCAGGTGATTCCCATAGAATATATTTTAAATTCCTTTCACTGTTTTCATCTTCATCAAATTATGCAATTTTGAGTATCGACTAATAATGATGTAATCAAAATTATTGGCTTCCGTCTACAAATAGGGTCAATCTTATCCATGTGGCTTAGCCATAAAAGTTGATCTAAATTGTAGTTATTTCAGTCTCTCTTATCAACGCCATTGACGCTTTACCTGAGGTCACATCGCAGACTATCCATGGGCGATATCAATAAACAACTTATCGCCTAATTTCAAGCTTGTTGCAACATCGGGGTAATTGCAGTTTTCGGGGAGTTGGACAAGAGAGGAAATTTCTCGGAAAATGCCTCAGCTAACCATAAAAATCCAAACACAACGGAAAGAATAAAATATGAGTACTATATGTTGAAGAAACAAGTTTTCTCTTAAGGAATTCGTTAAATATAGCTCAAGCCAGGGAATTCTTGGGAGACAAGTAAGGAATACTTATGTTACCATAAAAGCATAATGCAACATATGCCAACGAATAGATCTGAATATAATTGCTATAAAAATATACAAAAAGCAAATATAGAGTACATTTTTGGAATCTGAAGCACAACTTGAACAAAGAGCTTAACAAGTTTTCGCTGCCACCCGCTGAAAGAAAACTCTACCACGAATTTAGGGTTAAGGATTAAGGAAGAATATAATTAGCTGGAATTGTTTTGTTCATTTCGGTATCTAGGCAAGCAACTGTTCCTGCAGCCAATCGGAAAAACCCGCGACGCGAACAAACACGTCGGGATAACGTGAACCACAGGCACCGACCACAAAATTGACAACGCCCAGCAGTTTATCGTTGTAGACAGCAGCTCCGCCGCCATCGCCATTGCAGGTGCCCTCCTTGAGGGCATGGGCGAGGCAGAAGTTCTTGGTGGCATCGTGATCGCTGTAGGCATCCAAGCAGACGGCATCCGAGGCAAACGTAAGATTGATTTTGCGTATCCTGAATGAGGAGACGCCATCAACGGTGGTGCCCCAACCGGCAACGGTGATCTCAGCGCCCTCAGCGGGCAGCGCCTCATCGGCGCCAGTCAATTCAATGGCCTTGATGCGATCTGTCCATTCCAGCGCTGTGTTCAATGTGATGACAGCCAGATTGTTGACCAGCGCATTGTAGTCCGGGTGGATGGCATAGGAGGCAATGGACACAACGTGTCCGCCGGCATATTGATTGGGGCTGCCAACGCGGATAGAAATGCGACTGGTGTCGATGCTGCAATAGAGGGCAAATAAATGGGTTAATCTACTGTTTTGGTTTGTCTGTATAGAGTTAGATCTGCGGAGAGTTCGTCAACTGGGGGTTAACTAAAAGATAGTTTGTCTGTAAGCAATTAGTTTCTAGAAAGGAAGTTTCCAGAGTATGAGTCTGCAACGAAGACGATTAGTCTCCAACGGACACGGTTAGTCTCCAACGAAGACGATTAGTCTCCAATAGACACGGTTAGTCTCCAATAGACACGGTTAGTCTCCAACAAAGACGGTTAGTCTCCAACGAAGACGATTAGTCTCCAACGAAGATGGTTAGTCTCCGACGGAAACGGTTAATCTGTCCAAGCTTTATCTGTATAAAGTTAGTTTCCAAGGGTTTAGTCCCCGGATTGTGTATCTCCTGAATATTCGTCTTTTAGTCCACAAAGAGCCAATCTCCAGAGGGTTAGTCTCCATAGGCGAACTCTCCAGAAAACTAACTTGCATAGTGCTATTCGCCAGCGAGTTACTCTCCACAAGCTTATTCTACAAGAGACTTTAACTTACACTTTGTTCTCGCGATTGACACAGTGGGCGGCAGTGAGCACCTTCGTTGCGGAAATAATGGTGCATCCGCAGACATGGGCATTGTCCACGCGCAGCGATGCCGCATAGGGCGTGGCATCGTTGGCCGCCTCCTCGCCGCCCAAAATGCGTCCCTGTGGCGTCTCGGAGTGGACGCCAGCGAGGAGCATAAGCAGGCACAGTGCAGTGGTTAGCTTGATCATCTTGTCGTTGCCGAGTGCGCAAAGCAAATGACGCCGCATTGGAGGCCAAAAGCGTACGGAGAGCTTATCACTACAACCGCTTTGGCCTGGGCCTGGGCCAGGCTACTCTAAATCTAATCTTATCGCAGCGAGCCGTCAATTCAGTCAGCAGCTAATTTCAGCGTTATTATTTGTTATGATTGTGTGTGGGCACTAAAATTCGCAATAATCGGGCAGTAGCTGCCAAAGGCGAGAGGGCAGGGAAGGTGTATGGGCAGGGACGGAACACTTGCTGGGCTGGGGGACAATCAGGGACGAAGAGTTTGAGTGAGAAGCCAACGGGAAGAACCAGAGATAGTCGATGGCTTGTCTGTTTCTGACTCATTATGATCAGCGACTAGCAATTGAATTGCTATCATTTGGTTACTTTGCGCTCTCTTTTGCCTTTTGCCTTGTTATCATCGTGATTGGCAGTTGAACACACTATCGATAGCCCTCGTATTGACCATATACACATGTTTCGTTGACCAAAACGAGCAACAACAACAAAAAGTTGGGAAATTTATGGCCATTGTAAAATGATCGAATCGCACATACATATAGTCTATATCTTGTATAGTTATAGTGCCGTACCGCCCATAAAATCAAGGTTCAACACGCGCTCAGAATTCCCGTCAGCAAGAAACACAAACTTTATGCACTTGAAAAAAATATACAAAAAAAATTATACATGTGGTTGTTGGTTGAGTGTGGGAAACGTCCGTTGATCGGAGATCCTACTGCTCGTTGGCCTCGATCCATGACAAATAGTAGGAGATGCGAGTGCTGATGTCGGGATATTTGGTGCCGCAGTTGCCAAAGAAGAAGCTAATGACGCCGATCAAGAAACCATCATCATCGACCACAGGGCCACCATCATCGCCCCGGCAGACGCCCTCGTTCTCGGCATGCGAGAGGCACAAGACCGAATCGTAGCCAAAGCCAGCGGAGTACTCGCAGTATGGTTTGCTCTGCGTATTCATATTGGCTTTCTGCAGCTTGTAGTTGGAGGTGCCATCGAGTTGTTCACCCCAACCGGTCACATAGACGGGTGTGCCATTCGCTGGCACCTCTTCCACCTCCTCGGTCGAGTTAACGGGGGCGGGCAAGGCGATTTTGTTGATCTTGTCGCCGAAGGTCAATGGCTCGGTGAGTGTCAAAATGGCCAAGTCATGCAAGAAATTGCCATACGATGGATGGATGACAACCTCTTTGACGTCCACCAAACTGCCACCGGCAAATTGATTGATGCTGCCCACACGTAACGACAGCTGGCTCACAGGCACACTGAGGTGGAAAGTTGAAGTGAGTGAAGAGAGAGATCAGGACATGGAGTTAACTTACGGTGTGGTGCCTTCCGAGGAGACACAGTGACCGGCTGTGAGCAGTTTCGTTGCGGAAATAATGCACGCCGAGCAGACATGCGCCTTGTTCAGACGCAACGATGCCACCCAGGGAAACTCTGAGGTCTGGGCATCCTCGGAGCCAAGCAGACGACCCTGCGGCGACGCCAGCACCAGACTTAAGGCAATGCAAATGCAGAGCACGGAGAGTGTACGTGAGGCAGTCATGGCGTTGGATTGGAAACTGATTGCTAATACGTTCGCTTCGTTCCGCAGCTGCATCTAATCTGGTCAGCTGAACGATAAGTGGCCATGTTGTTTATTACTGACCCCGCTCGATTAGATTTGCCAACACACGTATTCGGCGTCTTCTTGGTCTTTCGGGGCCAATAAATATAGTGAAATAATGGCGCCCCGCATAAATGTCGCACGGTTCAGCCGGCGGGCAATTAGTACGACTTTGAAATCCTCCCAGAAATGTCGTCGCTCTTCTGGCTTCTTGCCGTCGTCTGTCTGAGCTGTGTGACCGCCCAGTCGAGTCGCCTGGTCGATGGCGAATTGGCTGCTGTCGGTTCGCATCCCTACAGCATCTCGGTGCAGTTTGAAGGTCAACACGCCTGTGGCGGTGCCCTAATCAGCGCTAGAACTGGCCTGACGACAGCGCATTGCGTTTCACGTGGCGAGAGCATTGAAAGGTAGCTGTAGCTGTAGCTGTAGAAGTCTCATTCGTCTCATTCTAATACCGCTCTAATCCATTCAGTTATCCAGCCAGAAGCTTTATTGTACGCGGTGGCAGCATTCAACGTGCCGCTGGCGGTCAATTGGTCACCGTCTCCAGGATCGTTGTGCACAAATCCTATGCCGGTGGTCTGAATAACTTGGCGCTGCTTGTGTTCCACTCGCCGCTCACCCTCAATGCCAACACCCAGCCCATTGCCCTAGCCACTGAGTTGCCTCCAGCTGGCGTTACCTTGACCTTCACCGGTTGGGGTTCATCGAAGGATGCGGGTGCCTTGAGCCACCGCTTGCTTGTGGGCACCCAGGTGTTGCTCAGCGCTGCCGAGTGTCAGGAGAAGTTGTATTTGCAGGATGAGGGTCTCATCTGTTTGGCCAGCACAGAGTCCCAGACGGCGCAAGGCATTTGCGTTGGCGATGCTGGTGCACCGGCTGTCTACAACAATCAACTGGTTGGCATCGGTAGCTTCTATGTGGGCGGCTGTGGCAACAGCAATCCCGATGGTTTCATCAATATTGCTCACTATCGTGACTGGATCAGCGAGAATTCTCCCTGAACCTTGAGATCTTCTTAAGCCTTAGATCTATGTAGTTACTTGATAAGGGTTTTTGTAATAAAATTGTATGGCTTTTGGTCAGCGTGTTTTAGACTCGAAGTGGGATGCATTCCCTTTACCTTGGGTATATTTTAGGGAACAATTATTTTTCCTACTAACATTTTAGGAACATGAGATCATCGTGTTTCTTATCGTTCAGGTTCGATGACAAAGTTTTTTAAAATATTGTACACTGCAATGTCTTTAATTCTTTTCTGTTTTTCGCTATCTCAAAGGTTAAGCTTATAAGCATTATAAATATTAAAGTTCTTGAAGCCGTTTTAGTTTAATCTGATGCAACTGATAACTGAAATTTAATATGTTACAATTTCAAGTATTTCATTCTTCTTATTTTACAACTCATTTGTAATGAATCTGTCTTAATGTTGTAACATCTTGTCTCTTGCGGTATCTGATTAAAAAAATGTTGCCCAACTTTATTACATAGTTTATTATGCAAGGTGCCAATTATCTTTGAATTCACAAATAATCAGCTTGATGATATTTGTTCATTCATAAATTATACGTTTTAAGACCCTCTACTTGAAAAGTAGAAAAAAAAAGTAGTAGAAGTCAATTTATCGCATAACAGTTAAAAGGAATAAAATACTCGAAACTACACAATTCCTGATCAACGACAACAGTTGCAAAAAATAACATTTTAAAGATACTCAAGTTTGTCTTGATAGTATTAAGAGTTAACAATTGAGGGAAAAATAAAACCCTCGAGTGATCAATTGCCTTTTATTTTAAACAGATTGCATCGCAACAAATAATGAATTAAATGGAATCAAAGTATCAAAAAAAAAAAAAAAAAAAAGGCGTGGGCATGCGATAAGCTGAAGTGGAAGAAGCGCTCGAGTATCTAGACAACTGACAATGGACAATGGACAACTATTAGGGGGTGCGATAGTAGGATTTTTTGAAGAGGCCCCAATGTGGCATGGCTGATGAAGTGCGACGCTAATTGAACGTATTGTGCCCCGATAAGATTCACATTTTGTTTTTTTTGTATTGATTGCAGTCGAAAGAATCTTTATTTTATATTGATTTGGTGTTTATTCCATCTGCGATTGGATCCATTCGTAGTTGGAGGCAATGCTGATGAAACGTTCGGGCAACATGCCACCGCATTCGCCCAGCATATCAGCGGCAAGGCCAACAAGTTCACCCAGATAGACAGCTGGGCCACCAATGTCCCCGGTGCAAATTCCCTGGCGTCTGCCATGTCCCAGGCATAGAACCTGATCGTTGTCTACGATCTCATTGTCGACCAGGCTGCATTCGCGCTCAGCCTCAACGATGGCGCTGCCAACTTGCAAGGTACGGTACATGTCGGTGTCGGTTTGCTTGGTGCGTCCCCAGCCAGAGACATCGACATAGGCGCCCACTGGAGGATTCTTGCGGGCCAAAGGCACGGCACTCACGTCACTGTTGAACACGAAAGCCGACTCCAGGCGCAGCAGAGCGACGCCGGTCTTCAGCTCATTGTAGTCGGGACTGAGGGTGATCTCCTCGACGCGTATGCGTTGAGCGGCATTGTAAAGATCGACAGAGCCAGCGGATACCATGAATAGCTGTGGTGGCCAACTAGGAAGAGTGAGAAAGGGGAAACGGTATAATGAATAATAAATATATATTTGCAATAGAAAATTGAGGATATTTTGAACAAAAGTGAGGTGCATGGGGAAGAAGAAAAAACAGGATTGAATTTCGTTGAGACGGTACTTGAATAATATTAGAAATTAAAAGAAAAAGGCAGTAGAAACGATTCGACAATTATAGAGACTCAAAAATGGACATTCCCTACAGGAAAATGAAGTAGGGAAATTCGGATACTACTTGTAGCGAAACTGAATAGAAAACCCCATCGATACTTTTTGGGCTCGATCTTGGCATTAAAATTGCAGAATGAAGACTTTTAAAAATTGGCAGAAACAAAGGAAAAAGGGAAAGCGGGTATAAAAACGTGAGGGAGGAAAGCGTTCCTTTCGTTATTTCACATTTTTTTGATATCTTAATAGTATTTCATTTGTTTGCTACTTACGCCGTATCCTTTCCGGCGGAGCAGACGCAGGTGAGCGCTGTGAGCGCATAACGCTCGGCAATGATCACCGCACCGCAGTTGTAGGAACCACCAATGGAGAGGGCCGCCTGATAGGGCAATTGACCCAAGATGGCATCCTCGCCGCCAGCAATGGCATGAGAGCAACCGATTAGAGCGCTGAGAAACACGAGAGTTGCAGTTAACTTCATTTTGTTAGCGGGTTATGGTCGGACATAGATCAGGTCTATAGGTTTATATAGTTCCCACCGGGGTGGCTGTTATCTTATCGCACTACATGAGAGGCGTACAGAGAGATAGTTAGATAGGGAGACAGAAAGAGAGCGAGAGAAATAATTGAGCTGCCCATCCGGTTGATATCTCTGATTAGACAAGAAACTGATCTAATTGCTGCGCATTCGCGTGGCGTGAATCCAACTGTCTCAACTGACAGGCGATCTGTCGCTCCATCTGTCAGTCTGACGACTCGCAAAATACTGAGAAATCAATGAACTTTGATAGACACCGCTTGGGGGAACACGTTTGCCTGGGTGCTGCCTCCGCTTGGTTGCCCAGGTTTTTATTTATTTTGTTTTTGTTGTTTTTTTGTTTTGTTGCGGCCAATGCACTCGGCCAAATTGAAGCACGTAGCGTTTGCGTTGCGTTGCGGTCATTTTGGTCTTGCCGAGCAACAGGTTGTCCAGTTGCAGCAATAACAACAACAACAACAGTAACAGTAACAGCAACAGCAACTACAACTCATCCATCTTGATGTTTTGCCTTATAACAACAGCACTCGTTGGCCAGCACTGCACATTTGCGGACTTGACGTCACCGTCAACGGTTGAGCAGTCCATCCATCCATTCATCCATTCAACTATCCAACTGCTATTGATCTGGCCATCCGTCATATCGTCTGACCGCCTTATCGCCATCAAAGCCAAGACAATGATACTGCGAAACACAATTGTTGGCCAGCTGCTCTTGCTGATGTTGCTCTACACGACGGAGTATCTGTGCAATGCCAAGACCGTATCCACGGAGCCACTTTCAATGGCATTGCCCGAACCGCGAGCTTATCTACCCGATGCCCAAAATCTGGATTTCGTTTATCACGATCACGAGGAGCTCACTCGATTCTTGAGGTACGTCATAAGCTGAAAACTGAAAACCACAAAAACATTGTTCATCAATTGATAATCATTTCAATACAATCCAAATTGTTCGTTGTCGTTGTCGTTGTCAGGGCCACAAGTGCGCGCTATCCCAATCTGACAGCACTCTATTCGATTGGCAAATCGATACAGGGGCGTGATCTCTGGGTTATGGTCGTGAGTTCATCACCATATGAGCATATGGTGGGCAAGCCCGATGTCAAATATGTGGGCAACATTCATGGCAACGAGCCGGTGGGTCGTGAGATGCTATTGCATCTCATTCAGTACTTTGTCAGCAGCTACAATACGGATCAGTATGTGAAATGGCTCTTGGACAACACGCGTATACACATCCTGCCTACCATGAATCCCGATGGCTACGCAGTCTCGAAGGAAGGCACCTGTGACGGTGGTCAGGGGCGGTAAGTCTTTGATGGATTACTCATTACCCAACTGTTAATTGATATTCCTCTTGCCATTCAGTTACAATGCGCGTGGCTTTGATTTGAATCGCAATTTCCCGGATTACTTTAAGCAGAACAATAAACGTGGACAGCCGGAAACGGATGCGGTCAAGGATTGGATCTCCAAAATACAGTTTGTGCTGAGCGGCAGTCTGCATGGTGGCGCCTTAGTTGCCAGTTATCCTTACGACAACACTCCCAACTCCAGTAAGTAGTCTCACAAGTGCGTCAGCCCCCCTGCTTTGCTAGCTGCTCCTATATCTATGCAGAAGGGTGCCCTATCCCTGTTTTTGTGGTACTCTCATTCGCTTTAGTTGCTTAAGTTGTCGCATTAGACCTTGTTACATCATTCTAGTTGCTGCTTATGTTTCTCTTCTAAATGTTGTTCAAGTTTCTTTTCAAAACCCCCTTTCCCATCCTTGTTCCCAATCCAGTTCCTAGCGTAGTAGCTATTTCATTCCCTCATTTACACTTACACTGTTCCTATTGCCATCCCATAACTCCAGTCGTTGCTCTCGTCTAGCCAACTGGTTTTTTTGGTTCCGATTTATAAAGTTATCTCTCCCACAATGCTCTCTCTGTTTGAACTTTAATCCTTGCTTTCGCACCAATATGGCTGCTGAAAGGAATCTGCCGTTCGTCCGCGCTCTGTGCGAGTGAGTAATTCGTCCGTCTTGCCCCTTTTTCGGGACGACTCAACTAATCTTTCTCTCTCGCCCGTACTTCCAATCTCTCTTTCTGCCCACATGTCCCCTGGGCGCAGTGTTCCAAACCTATTCGGCAGCGCCGTCGCTGACCCCCGACGACGATGTCTTCAAGCATTTATCCCTGGTCTATGCCCGCAATCATGCCAAGATGTCCCGGGGTGTTGCCTGCAAATCGGCCACGCCAGCTTTTGAAAATGGCATTACGAATGGCGCTGCCTGGTATCCGTTGACGGGTGGCATGCAGGATTACAATTATGTGTGGTACGGATGCATGGAGATTACGCTGGAGATCTCGTGCTGCAAATTTCCGCCAGCCTATGAGCTCAAAAAATACTGGGAAGACAATCAACTGGTGAGTTTTGCGCAGCAAACAACCCAATAATAGATAGGACACTAATTCTATTTGTTTGCAGTCTCTAATTAAATTCCTAGCGGAGGCGCATCGTGGCGTCCAGGGCTTTGTATTCGATCCGGCGGGCATGCCCATTGAGAGAGCTTCCATCAAGATTAAGGGACGTGATGTGGGCTTCCAGACGACCAAATACGGCGAGTTCTGGCGCATACTGCTACCGGGCTACTACAAGGCCGAGGTGATGAGTGAAGAATTGAAAAACAATTAGAATGTTGCTAAAGTTTCCCCATTTTTTAGGTCTTTGCCGAGGGCTATGCGCCACGCGAGGTCGAGTTTGTCATTGTGGAACAGCATCCCACGCTGCTCAATGTCACATTACAAGCATCCAAGGTAAAGCAATCTTTTTATTATTCTTACAGTGATGGTTATGGTGATGGTAACTCCTAATTCTCTCCCTTCCTGCCTGCTTGCCATATCTGCATAATCCCTTTTGCAGTATATAATCGCTTCCACCACGACAACTACGAACGCCCCAAAGCGCAGCACAACAGCGCGTAATCTGCGTGATCAGCCCACAGATTAGATGTGATCGGAGCCACTGCATCCACTCCATCTATCTGGCGTGTAAATATGAGTCTCACGAGTGCTTTAATCTTAAGGCTTAACACATTACTAACTAACGAAACTAACCAACTAACTAACCAATTAGTCCCACTAGTAGTACCTTGAAAAAAAATGGGCGACATTGCACTTGGATGATTGATGATAGGATGAAACGATGAATCAAATAAAATGGAATAGTTCTTGACCAATACCTTAGGATTAATCACAATAATTCTTACCTCACACGTATGCCATGTTGTTACAAAATATCTTCCTGGTTTTTGTTTATAGTCTTCCTGGTTTTGGTTACAATTGTTATATTCAGAGATTCAACTAATTGTTAAGTGTTTGTTGTTGTTAAAATAATATTGTAAAATTATCAAATAACAGATTTTTTTAATGTTTTGTTTTGGCTTTTTAACGTGGACAATAAAATGTGACGGAGTTGCTTTCAATCTAAAAACATTTGTAACTTGTAACACAACATTATCTTCACAGCGCGTTGAGGGAGTTGGCGCCGGAGGTCCATCGTTTTATCGACCGATGCAAGCACCGCAGCATTATAGACCAGGTGCCCCGCCCTATGCAACAGCCGCCTCCAATGACAACGGCATCTTGTCCACCATCAGCAATGGACTAAACAGTTTGTACTCGAATATATTCGGTTGAGCTAGCTGATGCTAAGTGTGGATGTTCATTTAATTACTAAGTTTATTTGTGTGTAGAACCTAGACCTAAGTTGTTTGTCTATTTATTATTAAAACAAGAAACAACCAATAAACCTTTTCAATTCTCATTGAAATTATTCGGGATTTGTTTATTATTGTCGAAGTAAAAAAAAACCCTGAATTTTTTGTGTTTATATATAGTTTATATTTGCAAAACGAAAAAAGTCATGTAAGGCAAAAAAGACATCACAGCCACCTATCCGGCCGTTCTCGCAATGACAATTTTGTTGCCGTCACGAGCGCCATACAGCTGACAAAATACCAGGCGAACATAAATCAGCAGCAAGTCACTTGGTTGATGCGTGGCGCCATCTATCGAAAGCTCTCACCATCGTGGGGCTACAAAACACGAAATAATTAAGCGCGAATTTTAAATATCCAAGCAAGCAAAGTTTAAGACATCAAAAAAATCAACAAAGCTAATGGTGTTATTAAGATATTTTTTTTTATTAATATTAATTTATAATATATATTATATACTTGTATGCTTACAATAATTAATTACATTCAAATATATATAGAATGATTATATTATAATTAAAAGTTTAAAAAAGCCGCCAAACGTGAAATATCGATTATATCGAAATCAGAGCAACAGTGTGACCACTTACAGCATCGCTTTTTTGGTATATCGGTAACATCAACTTTATTTCGTACGATACAAATTTGTAATGCGTTTTTTGTTTTCACTATTGTTACTAAATTGTTCGCGATCAATTATAATATGATCATTATGAAGAGTACATTTAAATTACTAAAAAGAACATTCTAGATAGATGGCAGTGAATTGGCAAAACAGGAAAACAACAGCTAAGTATCGATAGAATCTTGCAAACGGTATTATTGACGCCGATAAATAGTACATTTGCCGCACTATATCTGTGGTCACACTGATCTGTAGTTATTCTATCGCCATTTTCTTTGTCGCTTTGTCGAGCCGTGTGGGGTATTCTCTAATTCTGTGATCAAAAAAAGTTGTTAATAAGCGTTGAAAATGGTAAATTTACTTGAATTAAGCAAACAATATTATAAGTTTACAGCATATTAGTCGCGAGTGCAGTGAAATATTTACGTTTTCATTGATCATTTCATAAAATATTGCGTTTTCATTTGCCGGGTGTCGTCCACGGCTGAAAAAGCCGCACGCACGGCAAAGCAGACGGCCAAAGCAAGAAGAAGCAGAAGCAGACCTCAAGTTAATATGTGTACGATGATGACAAGCCTACACACACACACGTGAGGAGGTCGCAATGCTTCGAGAAATTTCCATTATGTTCATAGTGGCATGACTTGTCTTGGCGTTTTGCAGCAATTGTTGCAACCACATGAGGAAGCACATTTTTCACTAGCAATCTGTGATTTTTTCCTCAAATGCAGCATGCTGCATCAGGGCGTGTGTCTGTGTGTGTGAGTGTACTGCGCTCTCCGATGAATCACGCACTATTTTGGGGGTTATGTCCGAATCGTATGGCAACTCGGAACTAAATACACACAAACACACTGCATTATGTATATATATATGGAATGCAACTGAATATAAACAAATGAAATGAATGTTTTGTTGGTTTTTAGGAGATGTCACTAAATCCCGTGCGCGTCCTCAAGCATGAGGCGCAAGAGGAGAAAGCCGAAATGGCGCGTTTGTCATCATTCATTGGTGCAATTGCCATCGGTGATCTGGTGAAGAGCACACTGGGACCCAAGGGTATGGACAAAATCTTGGTAGCCACCGGTCGCAATGCTGGCCAGGTGGAGGTCACCAACGATGGTGCAACCATATTGCGTGCCGTTGGCGTTGATAATCCAGCTGCAAAGATTCTGGTCGATATGTCGCGTGTCCAAGATGAGGAGGTTGGCGATGGCACCACATCCGTGACGGTCTTGGCATCCGAATTGTTGCGCGAAGCCGAAAAGCTGGTGGAACAAAAACTGCATCCACAGATCATTGTCACCGGCTGGCGTCTGGCCACCCAAGTGGCGCTCGATGCGTTGACACAGGCGGCTCAGGACAACTCGACGAACAGTGAGAAGTTCAAGAACGACTTGCTGAACATTGCACGCACCACATTGTCATCGAAGATTCTGCACCAGCACAAGGATTTCTTTGCCAATCTGGCTGTGGATGCTGTGTTGCGTCTGAAGGGTTCCGGCGAACTCAAGTCCATACAGATTATCAAAAAGTCCGGCGGCACATTGGGTGATTCGTTCCTCGACGAAGGTTTTCTGCTGGACAAGAAACCAGGTGTCCATCAACCACAGCGCGTGAGTAGCAAACCCAATAACTGTTCATTATGAGTAATCTGTGTGGATTCTTAAAGTTGTTGCTCCATATGAACGCGTCGAAATGACTGTGACTTATGTGTGCTTTGCCCGAAATTCATATCACAGCCATTTTGACGAGTTTCATGTGGTGACCATCGCCAGCTGCCAAAAGAAAAGCGTGTTTAAGCGACCATCTGTTGTTGCAACGAGAACACGTGACTCACACGCTGACATCAATTTGTGTCTTCACGCAATAAACTGGTTTCCATTCATTTTTTATTTGCTAATTCTTTTATTTGTTTAATGTTATTAGATTGAAAATGCAAAGATCCTGATTGCCAACACACCAATGGACACGGACAAAATCAAAGTATTCGGCAGCCGCATCAAGGTCGATTCGTTGGCCAAGATCGCCGATCTGGAGATGGCTGAAAAGGAAAAGATGAAGGAGAAGGTCGACAAGATTTTGTCGCACAACTGCAATGTCTTCATCAATCGCCAGCTTATCTACAATTACCCAGAGCAGCTGTTCGCCGATGCCCAGGTGATGTCCATTGAGCATGCCGATTTCGATGGCATCGAACGTTTGGCCTATTGCACTGGTGGCGAAATTGTCTCCACTTTCGAGAATCCCGCTCTGGTCAAGCTGGGCGAATGCAAGCTCATCGAACAGGTGATGATTGGCGAGGATACGCTGTTGCGTTTCAGCGGTGTCAAACTGGGCGAAGCCTGCACCATTGTCATTCGCGGTGCCACGCAACAGATTCTCGATGAAGCGGATCGTTCGCTGCACGATGCCCTCTGTGTGTTGGCTGCCACGGTCAAGGAGTCACGCATCATTTATGGTGGCGGCTGCTCCGAGGCTTTGATGGCCAATGCTGTGTTCAAGAAGGCGGCCGAGACACCCGGCAAGGAAGCCATTGCCATTGAGGCCTTTGCACGTAAGTCCAAATTTTACAATTTGTGATTTGTGTGTGCGTTGATTTATTAATCCCTTTATTTTTTACTTGATGCAGGTGCTCTGTTGTCACTGCCCACGGCTATTGCTGATAATGCTGGTTTCGATTCGGCACAACTGGTCTCCGAACTGCGCGCTGGACATGCTCAGGGCAAGCATCAGTTGGGTTTCGATATGGAGAAGGGCAAGGTTGCCGATGTCCGCGAACTGGGCATCACTGAATCGTTTGCTGTAAAGCGTCAGGTGCTCATGTCTGCATCGGAGGCAGCCGAAATGATTCTGCGTGTCGATGATATTATCAAGTGTGCGCCGCGTCGTCGTGTTCCCGATAGGGGCTATTGTTAAACATCGATTCATCTTAAGTATTTTTTTTGTCTAGGATTTTTTTTATTAAAAACCTTACACACAACTCTCGTTTAACATCATCGCTAATTTTATGATCTGTCTTAAACTTATAACTCTACACACACACACACATATACACGAACAACCTACACGCAAGATGCACACACACACACACACACAGCCTAACTTGCATTCTTCAAAATTTGTTTGTGACCATTTCAAAAACTATTTTTGTTAAAATCAAAGAAAATCGTAAACTCATTGTTGCGCAAGCTCAGCTTAAAAACACTAAAGAGAACAAAAAAACAAAACAACGCATTTAGAAAATGTGTCAAAAATCCACAAAACACACAAGCAACTTGTAAATGAATACAATTTTTGTAAACATTATATGTGCGAAATGCTAAAATGATGGGAAAACAACAGAAAAAAATAAAAGAATGATATTTATGCTTAACAAAACTAAAAAAAAAACACTTGGTTTTTAATTAATAGAGCACTAAGTAATAAACTTGGTTCTAAACTTTATTGAACTAAAAAGACACAAAATTGGAATTAAAAAAAAAAACAATAGTTGAACATTGCAAACATTTTTTATATTTATTTCTTTGTCACTATTTGTTGTCACAATAAAAATTTGCAGCTTATTGCGCCAAGAACATATTTTGAAAGATGTCGTTGTTGAATTGCCTTCGTTTCAAGGATTATCTGCGAGTATAAAACCAGTTTGTTGGCGCGCAGCGTTTTATTTTAGGATAATACATAGTCAATATCGATATAGATATATGTGTTATATAGTATGTGTATATACTTGTATATACGTAGGTAGTTTTGGGAAGAGCACAATGTGAATTTCCCATTTTAGCCGCTCAAGAAAACTAAACAAAAACACTTTAACAAAAAAAGATGGCTAAGTAGGCGGTTGATCTACAAAACATATATACTATATATATGTAGTATATATAGCCTTGTCACAGAGTTCGCATTTTTGGAGGTTCGGATCTCAGACTTAACTTATATCGTTGGGCTAGAGCAAGAGAGAATGTGTAACTCTGCAAAAGATCAAGACATACATACATATAGAGCTATAGACAGAGAGAGATGGGGCGAGAGAGTGGAAGAGAGATTGCGTTAGACAGAGATAGCCAACAAAAACGAGAGAAAATAAACAAAAACGAACATTGGGGGAGCCCGTCGAGTCAGTGTTAACAGTACATGGCATTAAGTTTCCTTGCTTGTTGTTGCTGTTGTTGTTGTGTTTCCAGGTCGAGTGTAGCATCATTGTAACATTCGCAGTTTAGGAGATTGCGCATTCCTTCTCCCCATGCTTGGGCACACAGTCCAGCACCAAAGCGACGGCACGCGACATGTACGTCATGGTGCCATAGCTGCCACTAGGCGCACTACAAGAAGTTAATTCATATTAGAGAGAGACATTACTATGAGGATGTGAAAGTGCTTGCTGACCTGTCGTACAGATGCTGACAGATGTAGGCGGCACCGCCGCAGAGCAGCATGCCCGAGGCAGCCTGTTGCTGCTCCTTGCCATCCTTGAGCTTGGCACAGCACAACGTTGCATCGCCCTGCACCTTGCGCTGATCCTCCAAGAACAATTGATTCGCCTTGTGCACCAGATGCTCCACATAGATCACATCCCCCAGACAAGGCACCATATTGTGCTCGGTGACCAGTGTTAACACCATCAGCGCCTCCACCACCAGCTGCCTATATTCGGGCTGTGGTATTTGATTGAGTGCCGTTTCCACCTCGAGGGCAAACTTCAATTCGCCCGGCGTCATCTCCTGCGTGAGACTCTGCTGCAGCACACGTCCCTCGATGGCCAGTCCCTGGCATTTCTCCAGCACCGTCCAGACGCGCGAATAGAAATCCCTGGGCACACGATTGAGGGCGCCGTCGAGTCGTCGCCGACGCAGCCATTGACCCTGACGATCGTCGATGGTGGCAATGAGCGCATCCTCGCCCTCGGGATCGCCCAGACCGATTTGGCTCTTCTTGCTGACGCGACTCGACTTGCAGCTGACAATGGACAGATTACCGCGTGCCACTGCAAGCACAACAATCAATAATCATCTTTTGTTGTGTTATCAGTCAGTCTGATGTAAACTCACCACTGCTGACGGCAAACTCCTTGCCGCTGAGTATGTGATAGAGCAGGTTCTTCATCTCGAATGGCGATAGATTAAGTAGATGCTCCGATGCCGCTTCGCCGTCACAGATGAGTGTGCGCGACAGCTCCTTGGCCATCACCTGAATGATCAAACCGACACGGAGGCGCAACATCTCGTGAAACAGCGTCGGCTCAGTGCGTATAAACATGGCCAAATACACCATCAGCTCCTGTGTCAACATGGCTGTGCTCTCATCATCGCCATAGGCCTATAGTATATACACAAATTTGGGACATAAGCAAGACTTAAGGAGTAGTTTAGAATAGTTTACGCACATCGTGGATAAGTTGGCGCAACTCGCCCTCGGGCAGCGGCGCTGTGATGGTGTGCTCATTGTTTGGCGGCATGCCAACGGTGACCTGCTTCTGACGGACCAACAGATCGGTGACGGCTTTGCCCAGATCCTCGACACGTTTGCCCAGCATGCCGGCGGTGTGACGCACCAAACCCCAGAGCTTTTGTTGGCACGCCTTCTCGTAGAGGCCCTTGAGCAGATCCCTAACGGTGACGACGCGTCCCTCCTCCAGCATGCCTTCAGATTGAGAAGAATCGTTGTTATTCAAGCTGTTGTTGTTGGTACTGCAGCCGGCGGCGGGGGCAGCGGGCGAGGCAGGGGCAACAGGTGCAGCTGGGATGCCGATTGTTGCCTTATCCAGTTCCTTTTTGCTCTGCCCTGTGGATGTGGTTGTGGTCGGTTGTGGATCAATGATCACTGTCGGCACCTTGACGGGCAACATTGGCGGCTTCTTCTTATCACCACCAGCTGCAGCTGCAGCAGCACCACAACCATCACCACCACCATCGCCACCTCCACCACCACCAGCACCAGATGTTGACAGTTCGAGCATCACATCGTCCATGAATGCTTGATCGAGCTCTTTTTTGTTGTTGTGGCATTAGTTTATCGTTTTAGGTTTTAGATTTTAGTTGAAGTTGTTGTTGTTATAGTATTTGGTTTGTTGTTGTTTGGTTAGTTGGGGAGGATTCGTTTATTTTGTTGTTGTTGTTGTTATTGTGGTAGAAGATGTTTGAAATATCGAATCAGGTTAATGATGGCATATGAGGCAGCAAATGGCGAGCGTTTTAAATGTGTGTGTGGTATGTGTGTGTGTGGTTACATTTTTGTTTGTATGTGTGTGTGTGTGTGCGTACGTGAGCGTAGTGCATTGAAAACAAAATATAAAAGAAATATTTGAAAAATTAGAAAATTTATAAAAAACTTAAAAACAAAAATTAAAAAATAGTAATGCAGCTAAAACAATAAGATGTGTGACATGAAGTTTAATAATAATGTACATAAAATACAATTTTAAGCAGTATAACAAGCGTAGTATAACAGTTTGAAAAACGTGTTAAACATAGCTTAGTTCTTTGTATACGAGTTAGGCGTCACATAACAGCTTGTATAAGAGCTAAGCGTGGTATAACAGTTTGTATTAGAGTATTGTTTAATGTTTGTGGAATGAGGGAACAGCTCAGGTAGAAAAGGGAAACCATAAATCAGAGGGAGACAGAATGAATGTAGCGGGAAATAGAAAAGGACTTGGATTCGATCGATATGCAATCGACGGAAGCTGTGTAGAGGATTTGGGAAGGGGAAAAGGGGGAAGATAGTAGAAGAGAAGTAGTATTTAAGTACATACAACACCAACAACATCATACAAATAGCCCAATAGACACACATAGTACAGTTCAGAGCAGAATGGAGTCTGGGAATCGCAGATATCAAAACTTACCAGCCGCATTGTCATCGGATTTGTGCTTTAGGCCCAGGCCAGCTGTTGTGTGGTAGCGATTACGAAGAGGGACGAGAACGAACACAAAGCACGTGTACAAAATGGAACAAAGTACAAAACAAACAATTAAATGTTGATTCAAAACGAATATGCCCGATGCATCTTATGAATGGGAAGAGGGGAGGAGGGAGTAGGAGGAGGGCGCAAAATGGCATCGATTTCACAAACCAACGGTTCAAATTTATCGCACAATCGAAATATGCGATCTATCGATTAAGCACCGTGACAAAAGCTGGTTGATTTATGCGTTGCTAAGCCTTGCTTCCAACGATGTGTTATTTATTTTTTCATTGCGAAATCGAGCCAAAGTTATGAATAGGAAAATTTCTATAACTAAAATATATACAATATGTATCCATCTAAAGATCTCTTGTGTATTGGTCAAGATGTGGCATGTGTGTTTTTTTGGTTTAGTGTAGCAACTAAGAACGGCTTCAATACATAAGCTTAACTACGGTTTTTGCTGATAACTGATATGAAGCTTTTCATTTTGGATTTGCATGACTTACCCGTATTGAAGTCGAGTCCTTGTGTGTCCACCAGATACTGAAGAATGTCGCCCTGCTCCTCGAGACTCTCTGTTTCGCGCAGCATGGCAATTAGCTCCTCCACCTCTGTGTCGGCAAAATTGGTTTCCGCACGATGGCGTTGGATAAGAATTTTTGGCACTGTTACTTTAATTTTTGTTGTTTTGTTATTGATGAGGTGGTTGTTGTGTTGTTGTTGTTGTTGTTTTTGAAGAACGTGATTAACGTATAAAGGACAAACGAAAATGAAACCGAAAAGCAAACAAAATTGACAAAAATGAGAACCACTACAAACAATAAAAATAAATCAAAAATATATGTATATATACACAGTGAAAACTTGGTTTTGAATAAATATTCTCTTAGCCGGACACTCCGGACAAGCTACCACTGTATGTATATAGTCACAATATAATAACTGCAACTGCAACTAACTCTCTTGTTGTCGCACAAATTCGCTGCGACGATCGATGGCCGAGCGACTGTGATGCGGATCCACGGGATAGATGTTCTCCCGGAGTCCCAGCTCTCCGCCCAGCTGCGGTGGCGATGTTGGTCCCTCCTCGGGCGTTGTGGCGAACACACTGACGTGTCCTTGCTTGTTTGCCTGCAGCCACGGCGGCGGCACCACCGACGACAGACGACGCTCGGTCAATGGCGATGGTCCCTCCATGCCCAGATTATCAGCTGAATGGAAAATAAACAAATGAAATTAGACCAAGTAAGGAGTAAGAGCAGTAACAAGCTGCAGGGATAGCTTACAATCAACGTTAATGGAGCGCGTCTTTTTGATGGCGCCCTTGCAGGACATGCGACGCC
This sequence comes from Drosophila niveifrons, assembly GCA_035046325.1. Lineage (NCBI taxonomy): Eukaryota > Metazoa > Arthropoda > Insecta > Diptera > Drosophilidae > Drosophila > Drosophila niveifrons. The sequence goes on along the minus strand of JAWNOC010000062.1, from coordinate 5,701,025 downwards.
GGAGATGGCGTGGACGCAGCTGACCGCCCCGGAGATTCATGGTGCTGCGATTGCTGAACGAACGCAACAGATGCTCGTCCAAATAGGTCTGTACATCGGGATGCAGGCGATCCGGATAACCATCCTCGGTGCTGCCCAAAAAGCTCAAGTCTGTGATGGCCGACGTGTTGAGGAAATCCTTCAGGCTGCCCAGCATGACACGTGTGCCATTAATATAGCCCGATTTCAGTTTTCGCATTGTCTGAATCATGGCCAGCGGTATCTTATCCTGGTCTATATATATATAAATGATGAAAGGCAGCCGGGAAAACGAAAACATGTTAATGCATTTGAAGTGTGAAGAATTTCTGTATGATTTATGAAGATTTGTGGTGCATGGATGGATTAGCTGGATGTGGAGAATGATGCGATGTTTGTTAGCTGTCGCCACTTACAACTACGGTTTAATCACAATATAAGAAAAAAAAAACTACAACAATAACCGACATACGCAAAAAGATTCACTTAACATTTAGCCACTTGCGAGTGGACAATAGCATATAGTATATATGTATGTAAATTGTAGACCAACACCAGTTGTGGGTTTATTTCATTGGATTTGATATTTAGTGTGGTTTAAGTTTTTTTTTTAGTGTGCAGCCCAAGCAGAGTGCAATTGATTGGATTAAAAGGGGGGTCTACAAAGGCAATTAGGAAACTACTTGTAAGATGCGGTTAGAGACTTGGAACAGACGACGGATCAATCATCAAACAGGCTGAAACCAAACCGTATAACTGACCTGGACAGCTGGATAAATGAAGGATTATAATTAATACTATTCTTTGAAGAATTCTGGAATTGAACTTAACAGACGGACAGAATTATTTTCATGACCAACATAGCTTCGATATAAACACTAAAAGCTTTTAAGAGCTTTAGTTTTGATAAATTAGTCTGCTTGTATTTCAGTTACAAAAGCTTTGCGCATTAAATGTTGCAAATCATCAAGAAGTTATCTAAAAAGTTTTTAACCTTTCCTTGCCATAAATGTATTTTTAAAATAAAAATTATGAAAAAGCTTTCTCATTGCTCTAAATAAACTTAATTATTCAAATGTAAAGCAGATGGAAGAACTAAATGACTGTTGTTTGAAAGTTGAACAACAAGCAAGCTTTAAAGCTCACACAACGAATAGAAGAATCCTTAGCAATGCTGCAGACAGCGCGAGTAAGAGAGATAGATAGATAAGTTCATTCGAACGTAGCATCGACAATAAAACGATATTCAATTGATTGAATTTGATCACATGAGAAGCGAACGACGAAAAAAAAAATGCCCGTTAAGTGGAAAGTGATAGCAGAAAGAAGCAGAAGCACGTTAAGACAGCAACACACACATACACATATAAGCGCAGACACATATACACAAAACATTAGCAGAACGAATTCATAGTGTGTCTGTGTATGTATGTGTGCACTACACTTGCATGGCATGTACTGTACTGTTGTTGTTTTTGTGATATTTCCAATTGGGGTATTATGCTTTTGTGTTTGCTTTTGCTTTTCGATTTTGTTGTTGGTTGGTTGGTTGGCTTGTTTGTTTGGCATGTGGGTGGAGTGGAGGTTGATATATATGTAGTTACCTAGCATATAATGCGTTGCCATTAATGTGATTGTCGGCCTGCCCAACATGTGACGCCAATTGTTGGTCAAGAAGGCTAAGTTTGTGGTAAAATTGCTTGCGAGCAGATCGGGATCGCGTGTCGTGTAGTATTCTTCATAATCGATATGCTGTGTGTGTGAATGTTGAGATTGTGTTTGTTGTTGTTGTTGTTGTGGTGGTGGTGGTTGTTGATACATTTAGTTCATTTGGTTCATTTTGATCATTCATTGGTTCATTTGGTTCAATTTGTTCAGACGTTCATTGGTTGTAGCATTTGTCGTTGTTGTTGTTGTTGTTGGTCAAGCACGAATTATACAAAAAGAGAACAAATTTTTGTTGTTTTTTCTTTTGTTATGGCCAATTTTGTGGTCTACTGAGAGAGGAAGGGGCGGGAGGGAGGCGGTTTATGGTGTGTAAGGTGAGGAGAGTGCAAAGCAAATAGAGGAAATTAAGAGAGATAAACATGTGCTTGTTGGTATGTGCGTGTGAAAGGGAGAGGAACAGAAAAGTATGCTATAGAAAAAGAATTAGATGAAGGAAAGAGATCAACTAACTAAAAGGCAACTAAATACAGAATGACTGCAAATTAAATAATATAATGATTCGACTGTGGTTGTATGTATATATCTAATTGTATGTGTACGCGTGTGTGTGTGTGTGAGTGTAAATGTGTGTGTATTCGTCCACAACCACAGAACTAACTAAAGTTTTAACTAAGTACAAAACCAAATAAGAATCAACTCAACTAAACACTTGTCAATATGTGTATATATAATGTGTGTGTGTGTGTTTGTTTTGTATTTGTAACTTAGGAAGTACAGAAAAAAGTAATTTACAGCAAACCCTTGCAAATATAATAGTAGTTAAACAATATTATAATAAAAATATACCATACACACGCACACACAGAGGAGAGAGCGAGAGAGATAGAGGGAATAATTAAACAATACAGGAAATAAATTAATTCTAAAAAGTTATAAATTAATCAAACATATGTATGTACGAATTTGTTTGTATACATTTTAAAAAAATATATGTACATATAATAAACTGACTATATGCAACGTGGACCGACCTAAATGGATGCGCTTCAGCACCAGAGTTACTAACGGTCGCCCCAGCAGATCCCAAGCGGACTTGAGAAAATTGATCTCGCCTTTAAGGATGTCAATCATTAGCTCATTATCGGAGGCGATATAGAAGCGCGACAAGTCGACAAACTGATGCATCCAGAATTAATAATCAATAAATAATAAGAGAGGTGTAAGAAAAAAAAAACCAAAACAAAATAAGAAAAAGAAAAGCTATCTGCGGCATGCCGAAGATTCAATACGCTTGCAGAGAAAAATAGGTTGAATCTATATAAAAACACTTCATTGCATTAAACCCTTCTCTACGATTGTTAATAGGGCTAATTGGTTAAATGTTCATTTAAAAACAAATCTCAATTTCTTAAATTTCAAAATGTGTCTCGTCATTTAGTATTGTTACAAATGCGAAACCTAAAGACCGGACAAATTATATATAAATGATGATCTTAATAATCTCCCTCTGCTCGAGTATAAAATTAATAATGATCGCAATCATAATCGTCGTAAAAGAGGAATCATTTGCATTGCAAGTGAGAGATAGATAAGTATATAAAGAAAAAAGATAAAGAAAATGCGGGAAGAGGAGCGGATTCAATGCGCTTCGATCCGTATTATTTACCTGCGGCGTAAAGGCAAAGATACGATCCTTCAGCGAGTACAACTTGCTGGTGCTCAAGATGCCAACATCACGGGATTTACGGCCACTGAGTCCCAACTTGCGATTGCGTCCCAGATATGTGTACAAATGGCTAAGCACACGAGCCGGCTGCACCTCAATGGGTGCGACATCGGCAATGGTTTGCACATGCAGATCATGCTCGGCCAGCTTGTCGCGTATTTCGTTATCCTCCGCAATGATGACGACCTGCACCACAACGTCGGGTTTCTTTTGTGCGCCTAAACGACGATTCAATGGATCCAACTCACCCACAGCCAAGAAGCCCTAAAAGTTGAGAAAAATTTTAATACAAATATAACAAAAACGAAATGAATCTCTTTACTCACCTCTTGCAGCAAACGGCCCAAAATAAAGAGCGACTGGCCCCAAAGAAACGGACAACGTCCGACAACTTCGCGTGCCTGCGAACCAGGCTTCTGATACTCGTAGCCCACCAGATCCTGGGGCACCGCATAGCTTTCGGGTATGAGCAGAATTCCGTCCTCGGAGCGCACCATGATCTTCTCCAGACGATCGGCATACTCTTGCACCGACCGCTTGTCATTTTGAAATGCATGGAACAGTATCAGATAGCAGTAGAAGAGCGGCCATTCACACTCAATGTTCTCGAACATGCGCAGCTCCCAGCGTTCATAGTAGAGACGCGATGGATCCTCTTTGGGTGTCCGATAGCCATCGCGCAAAAAGCGCTTGCAACCATATTTTCCCTGCAGACGCGATAATATGGCATCTTTGGTATTGATTATGAGCTCGGCATCGTCGACCGCAAATGCTGGAAAGCCAATGACGCATAGCAGTCCCGAGTCGAGCTCTTTGCTGTTGGATTCACGCGGCAGCATCGATTGCAGCACCGCCTGACATTTGTGCGCCTCATCGGCGAGCACGTGAATAACGCTAGCGGGTCCGCCGCGTGCGCCAAACAAATCCAGCTCATTCATGGCCTCGAGTGCAGCCTTGGCCATGCCAATGGAACTGGCATTAAGCTCCGGCTCACCTAGAAAAAAACGCAGGGAAACATAATAATTATGTGAACTACAATTCGCTCTCTCTTTTTATGCTCACCATGATTGGTTTTATCGCCACGCTCCCAGATGCCATAATCGGGTATGGAGTAGGCGGATTCAATGTAGAATACCAAATTCTGTATGAACGAGACTTCGTCCAACGAGAAGACAATCTGCAGACCCGAAGCGGTCATTTGAGCCAAGATCAGCAGATACAGGGAAACAGCGTCGATTTGCAAATGACCCCATTCGTTGTCCGCCACCACGGGCAGACCATTTTTGCTGGAGTATTTGGCATGAAGTGAATCGTATGGACTTTGTGTCATTTTGAATTTCTCCACTTTATCCTTTTGATTCATCATGGCCATGAGCAGGCCACGCATTAGCTTCACACAGCTCTGTTCCAGTTCATAGCATTTGGCGCGATCTTCATCCTGATCGGCAATCTTCTTATACGCCATCGAGAGGCCCCAAACGGCCAGAATACAGTAGACATTGTCACGGATCCAGGCATGCGAATTGACATTGGAGGCGGGAAACAAGCCGGTCACTGGCTCCTGATGGGCCAAAATCAGGCGATGCACAATGCGCTGATAGTAGTCCAGGCGAACGCCTGAATTGCTACGCGACCGCATCCCGATTTGTGTGCGCTCCACGTTCTGTTTGACAATTGGGCAATATATATGTATTTATTGTCAACACACAAAACAAAATACAATAAATAATTACTTACATAATTTGTTCAACAAGTTTGCTGAGTTTGTTGTTGCTGATGTTACTAAGCGCGTTGTTGTTTGTGCGTGTGTACGTGTGTGTGTGTAAATTGTTGTCAATGTCTCTGGGCCTCGCACAATCCCCCATACGATCTCCTCCGCCACCCCCTCGCAACGAGCAGCTGCTTGCTGGTTGCACTCGGAAACGCTGCTGGATTTGTTTGTTGGCTCAAAACTGTTGTGGTTGCATTATTTGGGGTTTGGCCGCCAGCACAATGTGTGCACACAATCTTCGGATAGTTTAATAAACACTTGTCGACACTTGCAATTCGCAACAAAAAAATAAAATTAGGAATAAATTCGTTAGAAATGCTAAAATTATACACCGAAATGTCAACTGAATGTCATGCTGTGTATCGATATATCGTCCAGAACGATTATATTCGCAACGATACATTTGGCAATCGTTACAAGTTCTAGAATAACAACACTGTGCACAGTTATCGATATCTAGAGTGCCTGCTGGCGGCAAGAATACATTTCAAATTAATGCAGTCAACCATAGCTACAGCTGTGCAAGTGCAATTCTGGTTTTTATATAATTACGGGATTTGCACAACCTTGCTATGCTCAGTGTGTCTTCTAATATGTAAGAATGTGTGAGTGTGCTAACGGAATAAGAGAAAAGCGTATTAAAAAATCTGGTTTTTCCAGATATACTCCGCTTACAATAACAACTATGCTAATTTGGGGAGAGTGCGATCAACAATCAACAACATTGACCCCTCTCAGACGAATCATTAGCCCCCAAATTGATAACGATGTTCTGGGTTTTGTTCAATGAACAACATCTCTTTAATTGAAAGTCCAGCATCGTCGTCAACAACATCAACATGTTCAGCGCAAGGAGCATCCGCAACTGGATCATCTGCTGCACAATCATTGTTAGTGTTAATGGTGCCAATAGTAAGTGTATTCACTACTCAATACAATAAATACTAACGAATTAACTACAGAACCTGTGATACATTATGGACGCTGCAATGTGGGCAGCGAGACGGGATACTGCCAGCATCGCCACCAATGCTGGGAGCAGTCCAATGTTGACTTTACTAGCGCGAATCGCGGTCGTTGTGTCAGTGAAGTGCACAGTGATTTGGTATGCTGTCGTCGCGCTCCAGTTGTCGAGACATTTGCCATGCAATACAGATTGCAGCTACCCCAACCCGGAGTATGTGGCAATTCAGAGTTTGATAATCGCATCGTAGGGGGCGAAAACACCAGCATCACCGAGTATCCATGGATGGCATTACTGCGCTATACCAGCGATGGTGAGTTCACAAATTCATGATGCTCACATAGTTGTAAATGTAATACTCTTTTCTAAATGTGCAGGCTCAGAATATGACAGTCTTTGTGGTGGCTCGCTCATCCACGAGCGTTGGGTGCTGACCGCAGCGCATTGCGTGACCAATCGCGATGCAGATCAGCAATTGCGGCAGGTGCGTTTAGGCGAATGGAATACCACCAGCTCGCCCGATTGCCAACTGTTCAAGACCAATCGAATCTGTGCTCCGCCACATATTGATCTCGACATCGATCGCATCGTTGTGCATGAGCTGTACACGCCAGAGAATAACTATGCCAACGATATTGCGCTGTTGCGTCTCAATCGTAGCGTCCCCTTTACCGACTTTGTGCAGCCCATTTGCCTGCCAGCTGCGAGCAATAGTGTGGAGTACGCGTATGCTGGTTATGCCATGGAAATTGCCGGCTGGGGCAAGACGGATCAAGCGCTTTTCAGCGTCAGTCCGGTGAAGAAGAAAGCTGAAATCACAGCGATATCGATTGCCAGCTGCAAGGTGGTTTATCCGCAGCTCGTCAACGGACAAATATGCGCTGGCGGCGATACGAAAGAGAGCACTTGTCGTGGCGACTCCGGCGGCCCGCTCATGTTGCAGGATAACTTTGAGAGCAGCGGCAACTTCTACTTAACAGGCATCATTTCGCTGGGCTCGAGCAGTTGCAACGGTGTTGGAAGCCCAAGGGTCTTCACACGCGTCGAGCACTATATAAACTGGATCATGGGAACCATGAACGCCAATAGTAGCTAAACAAATAAACAAATTGCGTTAGATTTGAGTTTTGTATGGGCTTATATATATATTTATATAGATTTTGGGAAGTAGTAGCGGGAGTAGAAGCCCCTACGAAAAAAAAAACAAAATTCTAGGCATTTGTATAGCTGTGTCTCTTCAATCTTCTAATCTCGTCGACTGCGCTTGCGATCCGAATGGCTGCCACGTTCGTTCTTCTCGTCTGCACGTTTAGGCGCCTTTTTGGCCATATTCAAGAACTTATCCAAACCAAATGGATCCTCCTCTTTCTCAAACTCGACGGGACCACTGCGTTGAGCTGCGGCACCACCCGCATCCCTTGAGCCACCGGCACCCGAGAATTGTTTGTCGGGAACAAATCGTTTTGTATTGACAATGGTGTCCAGATCGCCGCCATAGTTGTCGCTATCCGCCTGCTTGCTGGGCCGATAAATGTGCGCACCCATCGTATTGGAATCACGCCATGGCTTATCATACACATTGTATGCCTCATCGTCCCCATAGCCCGAGTCCATGCCTTTGGTGGTGTTGAACAGCCGCTGATCGAACAAAGTTTCGCCGTTGCCCGCACTCTTTGCGGGCAAACCCAGAGCAATCTGTTCGGATATATCGCGTTCGCGTTCCCGTTGCAGTTTGGTGCGTTTCTCTGGCGCAGCACGTTGTAGATTGCGATCCCGTTGTCGTTCCCTTTGCCGTTCCGCACGCAAATCGTTACGTTCCCGCACATCAATACCACCCGACGAGCTGCTTGGTGCATCCGCCTCAGGATTGCGTAGGCCAGCACGCTCTTCACGCGCCCGTTGCGCCATCATGCGCAACATATCCTCCTTCTTCTCCTTTTCCTTTTGCGCCAGCTTCTTTTCCAGCTGGGCACGCGCTTCCACTGCTTCACGTGCCTTGCGATCCGCTATGTACAATGCCTCGGCCATTTTGGCGAACTTCTCGTTTATGTGCACTTGCTGCAGGCCGCGTCCATCAGCCGCCAAACGCTTGTCCAGCGGTATGGTATAACCTATAAGATAAAAAGAACAATCAATTAGTTACACATATGTATATTCTATTGTTGTTTAATGTGCAAACCTTTAGCGTTCTTCCAGTTGGATATGCAGGGTGGTATCTTCCATTCTTTCTGTTCCTTCACTGTCACTTTTCGGGATGGCGAGTGCAGCACAGGTGCTGGCGGCGATGGTGGTCCTCTTGGTATCTTCTTGTTGATGCGAAACTTTGGCGGTTCCATCGGATCCAGTTGGGCTTCCACCATGCGTATCACACGTTGTTTGGCGCCCGAATTGAACGCATCCCCTTGCTGCGATGGCGTGTATCGTATGTATTGCGCTGGCGCAGCTTTTTGTGCATGGCGCACTGGCAGCGCAGAGGTAATCTTTTGATTTGTTAGCTTCTCCAGCGCCAGACGAGTCTCTTCCGTTGTTTCCAGCACCGTTTCTTCGTCGGGTCGCTGCAATTCATCGGCATCTTCGCCCAACACTTCGGCGGGCAGCAGTTGTGATATGGATGAATAGACAATTTTGTCTTTACCATGTCCCTGGCGTGCAATCGCATCATATTTCACTTTGCCCTTGTCATCCAGACGCACTGCCAACGCATCCGATTTCTTGCCCATATTGGCAGGCGCGCCAAGACCTAAAACATGAATATTAATATACACTATGCTATATCAATATACGCTATAAACACTCACCTAGTGGATATTGTGCCACATGTATTTCAGGAAATGCGCCACCATCGCCAAAATCAGCTTCTGTTCGTGGTATCCAATCCTTGCGTTGCCCGTAAGGGGGCGCTGCAATTTTGGCGGACACCAGAGCACCAATCATTGGAGCCCCTTTTGCTGCCATACGGCGCTCGTCTTCGCGATCCCATACCGCATTTGTCGGCGTGGGCAGCAGACTTGATAGCGACATCACAACACTCTTTAAACTTTTTTCACTTAAATATAATACAATTTTCTATAGAAAACTACGAAGAAAAAAGAAATACACACACACTATGCCAAACACAAGCGACGAGTATGCGTCAGTGTGACCGTGACAACGGCAGCACATGAGTTGCTATAAATACTAAGGCGAAACAAATACTGCAGCGCTGCCAGACAGTTTTATCACTACAAGCTGGCAGTACGCAAACTGGCAACCGTTTTTTTTTTTTTTGTTTTTAAATGTTTTAAAAAATCGAATTGTAAAGAATGAATTTATTGTGCACCGTTGACATCTTTGCTTTGATTATATGTGGCTTTGAAAGCCTGCTACACAAAACGAATTGTTATTAAAATACAAGATACATGTTCACAAAATAAAAAAACAAAATAAATAAAAATACACATTAATAATTGGTGCGCATGCGTTCAATTGGTTTTCTTGGTTGGATTCGCACACGCTTCGATGATCTAGCTGGACTGGACGACAAATGGTTTGTATATTGGTTGTCCATGGTTTGGGTACGCTTGCGTTTCATGCTCTGCACATCGCTATCATCATCCTGGCCATGCATGGTGCGAACCAATGAACCAGCAATGGAAGCGCACCGTCTGATTAACGATCCCGAAGTACTGTTGGGAGCATTCTCCTTGTCCGCATCAGCTCTTAATGTGGCCGGCAAGCGCATCACCGATGACATTAGTGACCAGAGACGTCCAGGCTCGGCATTCGATGATGACGCAGTGCGTTTCTTATTGTCATTGTGCGTAGATGCGCTGTTGGGCAAGAAGACTTCCTCGTCGTCGTCGTCATTGTCGCTCTGCACATCCTGCACACAGCTAAAGGTCGTTTGATGATGACAAACACGCAATGGCGGCCGTGCCCGTGGTCCAAGTGGTCGCTTGATCGGGCCCAAAGTTCGTTGTTCTTTTGGCGAGCTGTTATTGTTGTTGTTGTTGAATTGATCACTTAGCTGACGCACAATCTGCTGACGTCTACGATCCTTGGTGCTACCGCTGTTTTTCACACTTGGACTTGCTGGTTGGCTGCCCGGATTAGGCGTATAAAATATTTCCCTATCCTCTTGCAGTGATTCATCGCCAGCTTGTCCCGTCTCCAATGCTGTGCTCTTTAGCGGCGTCTCGAATTTGATGAGCTTCTTGGTGATAACGGCGCCGGGTATGCGAGTAATTGGCGTTATAGGCGGCATCTCGCTAGCAGCGACATTTTCATCACCAATTGCAGCGCCAGCATTTGTTAGTTGCTGTATATTGCTACTCGATGAGGTGATTATCTCAACGCTCTCGCAAGAATTGTAAACGGTGCTGGTGGTGCTCGCATTTGTTGTGGATGCAGCAGCGGGCAGCGAATTGCTGCGACTGGCGCCGTGTTGAGTGCGTGTAATGATGATCGATTCGGTGGTCAGCTTTTGTGCGGATAACAGTATCTGATAGGGTTCTGTGGCAGCTGTGTCAGCTTCATCAGCTGCTGCTGGTGCTGCTTCTGAGCTAGCCATGCTCTGCTCGGAGCGTCGCACAACCGGCGACAAGCGCAAATCTAAAGCAGCACCAAAAGCATCTGGCGGAGCATTCGCTTCACTTAAATCGAGACGCATGCGTCGCTGAGCTTGTGCTGGATGGCTGCTGCCTCCGCTGGCCAGCTCCACGAATGCCTTTTGTATGCTTTTGGACATGACCTGACGCAGCGGCGTCACAGCGCTCATTCTGCCACGTCCGCCCACCTTCCAGGGACGCTGCTGTGGCATTTGGCTGCTGTCTGGCGCAGCTGGTGTATTGTGCTCATCCAGCACATAGCCACTGTGATAGATGCTAGACAAGTGAGCAGCGCCGCTGCCACCGCCAGAGGCATTAAACGTGGCGGCCTCCTTGGGCTTGGCGAACATGTTGCAAACCTGCAACGGCGTTGATGTTGAGCGTATGACTTTACCCTTTGTTGCAGTAGCAGCAGCACTGGCCACAGTCAGCTGTCCAATGCTGCGTCGCTGTAAAGATAAATTAACGCTATCGGATGATAGATTGCGTATGGATGAAACGCTGTCGCTGATGAATTCCTCCTGGGTCAGGCGACTTTTGGCTTTCCAACGCAAATTGAACAACGAGATAGGTGTTAGATGGCGTTGATAGTGTTGTTGCGTGTCATTCAAATCCTTTGCTGTGCAAGGCGATGTTTGTGTGGAGATTGTATTGGACGCCACTGTAGCCGTTGCCTTCTTCACTGTTATTTTGGAGGCGTCTGTATCGCACGATTGATTCGCATCTACGCTGCTAGTGTTACTGCTGCTGCTGCTACAATTCTGTGACAAATTGACACATTTGCTAAAATCAAGTAGATCATCAATTTTTGTATAGTGTCGCAAGCATTTGCGGCAACGCAATGGCAAATGAACACTTTCAATGTGCGCCAAGAGTTCAGCATAAATTTCCTTGTGTAGCGTCAGCGGTTTTTGCTCGCAGATCGGACAGAAGACATAGATCGTGTTTGTAGTTTGTGGTACATCATTGTGGACGCTCTCGCCCTCGGCATCGTGTTGCATCATTAGATTATCGTTCGGCACTTTTTGGCTCACAGCAATGGCGTGTGCGTTAAATTGATGCTTTTGGCGGCACTTGGCGCAGCAGAAGATGCGTTTGCAAATGTGACACTTTACCTGCATTCAATCATAATCATTGATATCAATAGACAGAAAGTTTTCTTTGCTACAAGACTAACCTCATCCATGTAACTCATTTTTTTATTGTTTCGCACCACATAAAAATGAATGCAAAATGCATAGAAATTAACTTTTCAGGGCATGCGCCCACACACACACATTCATGCACTGCGTTTGCAACGGTTCTTTTGCATGCATTTGAATAAATCGATTGGCATCGATAACTGCGTAGTGTTTACAAACGGGCGTCTGGTCATACTGTTGATACCATCATTTTGTCTGTTACAAAGTGCAATTCAAAGCGCTGCAATACAGACATTTTGTAATTACATTTTAAATGTTCAAATGCATTTATTTTGTATATAGAATTTGGATGTACACAGAATTTGGATTTGGAGAATATGGATTTTATTTTAAAATATATTTTTATATTAATAAACTTTTTAGAAAACAGCACCTTCGTTACGCCATTAAAATTTTTTTAGAACAGAAATTCTAAATAACACAATTAATGAAGATGGTGCCAAAAGCAAAATTTAAACGATTTGAAATAGAACATGCCAACAATAACTTTATTGTCTGCATTTTGAACAGCTACCGAAAGAATATTTCCGTAGCGTAAACACATCTATTTAAACAATTTTTGCAAATTCATCAAAACTTTTTCATCATTTAGCACTGGCATATTGTTGAGCACAAAACTTTTGAGGTCATTGCCATGGCTGTCAAAGATATTACGCACAAAATACTTATCATCAAAAGCGAAATCAACATCGGCATTAAAAACACACAATCGATGCGTTTGTCGTTCCTTCAAAAACACATTGAGCACCAATTTCTTGGCTTCGTCGGACCAAATACGTTCCGTAGTACATGGCATAATGCCCGTTAGGCACAGTTCCTGGCACTGCACAGGTTCGTGGATGAAGAACTCCTTGCACACAAAAATTTCCGAGGCCTTGACATCCACCTCATCGATAAAATTATCCAATTGCCGGACCTTAATCTGTTTCTCATCCACGCCAATTATAACAACACGTTGATAACGATGATTCAGTTCAACAACACAAATATCATTGAGCTTAGGATTGGAGTGAAGGCTGCGATTACCTGCGTTGATGTAATGCAAATTGATCGAGTCTTCCAGCTTGGTAATAGGAAGCCCGCCATACAGATGGGCAATGGGTAATGATACATCCTTGATAACGAAACGTGTTGGTGAATGAATCTGTAATTTGAACTATTATTAAACAAGCAATCTAATGGAATTTCGATTATGAAACCTACGTATGATATATAAAATTCAATGTGCAATTTATTAAAGTACTCAATGGGCGGTGCTAGCTCCTTTTGGCCCAATTGATGGCGATATTGACACTTGCGTACCCAGCAGTTGCCGTAGCACAACATTTGTTCGCACATCGGTTGCTGGGGTATGGGATTGAGACGCTCCGCAGTCAAGCGAAACTCATTAAAGGACGCCAGCCAGGCTGAAGGCGCAGCAATCTCATGTTTAAGCAGAAAATTGCACATGCACCAAATGACATCGCCATCCTTTTGTGTGATGCAAACAATTGATGTGGCTTTCGAATGAGCCTCCTCTTTAGTCTGGTGTTTATAATTGCCATAGAAGAGACCGAAACGGGTCTTGAAACGTCGCCAGCTGCTCGCAGGCTTATAATGGAACAAGCAATCGATGCGACCGCCACGCAACTTTGGTATCATATCATCGATGGCAATGACCACATTGCGTCTCTTTTCATGACTCCAATTCTTAAAGGTATTTACTTGATTGCTCTCACTGATAATTAGGCTGCGAATGCCGGCAGACAACAGATGGATCTTTAGATAGTTTGCTTCCTCATTGCTGTCACAAACCATGACCACACGTTCCTCCTTCAGATTTTTGGCAAGCAGCACTTTAAGTATTTCCACCTCGCAACGCTGCGGATCAATGAAGAGCAACTCCTGCTGAATGCGGCCATAAACAGATGCCTCCAGCGCATCCGTGAACAAAAGCAGCACATCATCCAGCTTGGGTAGCAAACGATTCATAACCGCCTCACACCATTGACGTCCGCTAATCAGCATCTGAGTGCCACTCGCTCCAATGCTAAGGTGTTCGAACAACCATTCAATCAATTGTTCGCAATCCTTTTTGCTCTGATGCCACAGCACATTGATGTTATCCAAAGCCATACAGTGCACGATCTTGGCATCCAAGATTATCTCATCTTTTGCCAGCAACAGCAGCTCAACGCTCGTCATGAGAATGCCACAAGCAGCCTTTAACTTTGCCACAACCATTTGCATTTTGTCTTGTTCAAATAGCCGCATCACCACAGGTTTCTTCTCATCCTTAGTGTTTAGTAGTTTTTCGCAGCAAACAGCGATATGTTCGCCTTGTCGTGCATCTGCACACAAAATGATGCAACACGCACCCAATCTGCCTTCATCCGCACTCTGGAGAGCTCTGTGGCACAGCCAGGGTAAATAGCTCCATGTTTTGCCAGAAGCCTCGTAGCCAATAACGCAAAGCGAGCGACGATTCGCCGTATGTGGCCAGGCAAAGCGATGTGGCTTCTTGGCACGCTCATGGCCCATTTCTATCATGGCTGCCTTAATGCGTCCATCGAGTGCTTTGATGTCGCTTATTTTATAGCACGATTCCTGCTTTTGCTTACTTTGAGCCAGCACTTCAAATTGATTGAGGGTGTAGAGCATACTTGTAGCAAATGCATCTTCATTTGGATTATGTGACATCGATGGCAGCGAACAGGAGGATACTGAAGTGGAGGACACGGCATCGTCATCCAGTTGCGTTGGACTTTGCTGGGCAATCAATGGCAGAGGCATGGGCAAAGGCAATGGTGAAGGCGAAGGCAATGGCGAAGGCGAACGCGAAGACAATGGCGAAGGCAATGCATTTATTATATTACTAGCTTCGATTTGTGGTAATTGCTGGACAACTGCTGGCGTTAGTATGATAATCACTTGGCGCTCCTTCTCCTTTTCTTCTGATGGAATAAAAGTGTTTACGCGCTTTTGAAAGACATGGGGCAACGGTTGTGTGGAATGTATCAACAGCTCGACCTTTACTTTGTCATACTGCGCCAAAGTTGGCAACATGTCGTCGGTGGCAATCAACACCGATGTGAGCACCTGGGAGAAGAAAGGCAGCATTTATAATCATAAAAAAGATAATAGCAAACTGTGGAGCTATAGAAATTTAAACTTCGCAAAGCGCACACTTCTTTAGGACACTCTGGGATATTAGATTAAGCTTGTCAGCAAAAATCCAAGCTACACACAAACAAACAAAAATACAATGTTGCTTTCATCTTCTTTATCTTTTATCTTCGATACGTTTTGGGTAACGGGTATAACTAAAACATAAAGTACTCACGCCTTCGGTTTGCAATGTCAGCAGCCCATCCAGCGAGGCTTTCTTATTGGCGATGGCCGTTGCTGTAGCGGGGGTCAGCAAGAGGCTGGTAACGCTGCGCTTCCCCATTTCTTTCATCATTTGCTGCGCATTTGTCGCATGCTCGCAAATGATGGCGATACGAACGTTATTAAAGTCTTTGGTTTTAATACTTTCGGCTATGAAATCATAACCGTTTGTATGCGTATTTGGCGTAAAATAAATATATTTAACGCCATCGCTTAAGTGCGACTTCAATTGCTCGCTCTTCTCTTGATTATTACTCGTTGTCGGCTCCAAATCCAATTGCTTTTCGTAATTTGATCCCGCGACGCCATTTGCAGCGAGTGTTCGGCTCAAAATTCTATGTAGTATTCAAAAATAAGATTTTTTCTTTTAATTAACAATTAACTCATATTTCAGCTACAATTAAGGTTTATTTCAAAGTCTTAAATCATTGAAATAATTATAAAAACCTTCTCACCTGCGTTGGTTGCTGATCATTGTACTTCGAAAAACACCACAAAGAAGCGCCAATCAATACAAATATCGTATTACAAAACACGAAGAGAAATAGAAAATCATCGTTCGCACTATCGATGTTACTGAGTTTTTGAAATATCGATTGAGCTTTTAAAAATTCTGTACATTTTGAAACGGTCTCACTGAAGATATTAAAAGTAATCGAAGTGTTTCGATAGCTGTTTTCGTTTATTTATCAGTTTCACCACATTTGCCAATTGTGTAGTATTGACGATTTGATTGCAACTAATTTTGGATCGTCATGGTAAATAAAAAGTTGCAAAATAATGTTAAAGACTACAACCCGGAGAAGCTGGCATTGGGCGACTTAAAGCTATCGCTAGCTGACTCCAAAGGTGTCCGGCGTCAAATTCCAGCACTTGTAAGTCACAATATGGTAAACAAAAACAAAAGCAGCTGTCAACGTTTGCACTTGTTTTAGGATGCACATTGGATAGCACGAGAGAAACCTTTTGGCACATACATCTGCATGCTCAGCTCGTATGGCAGCTTTAAGAGTGACGCCGCCTTGGAGGAATGGCATCATGTGGCCACCAATTGTCTGCAAGATTTCGAATTTCTGCTGCATCTCAAGCATCATGAGTAAGTTGAGCTGCAGTTGTGGAAGTTTTTATGTTAACTAACATTGGATTGTCTTGCTTTAGATTTTGGTCGTACATGGTGTACTTTGATTCGGCCATGGCTGCCATCGTTACATTCCTGCAACGCGCTAATCCATACTACAGAGTAGATGACAATGACAGTGGCACAACAACAGCATTGAGCAATGCCAAGTTGCTCTACAGCCAACTATTAAATCATGTGATCCGCCTGATTATGCGTTTAATCACCGAGAAAGAGTCGCCCACGGAATGGCTGGCGCCGGAGCATCATAAATCCTTGTTGTACAACAACTATTTGATTTCGGTGCCGTTGCTGTGTGATCTGGTGATTGCTGTTGGGGATGCCGATGCACAGAATTTGCAAGTACTGCAGACAATCTTTGGGACTGTGCGACGCCTGCAACCAGATTATCTTAAAGATCTGCAGGAGGGTTTGGCCTTCTATGAGAACGCCTTTCTTAGCATGCAAATTCAGGTAGAGAACGAGGGTTGCGAGGGCGCCGGTGGAGGAGCCTTACTCGATCCCGCTGCCGACACGCCTTACGATGATGTGGTGCTGTTTGCCTTGGACTGCGCCTACACTTTGCGTTTACTGCTCCAGCTGTGTCCCGATTTGTTGATCGCTTGTGAGCAGCTTAAATTGGTGCAAAGGTGAGATTGACCTTAACCTATAGTTTGGTCAGTGTTTGATTCTATTTTCTTGTGTTGTCGTTGTAGCATTGCCAATTTTTATGACATGACCGTGCCAATGTTGTATCGCAATATCTATATGATTAATGCCCACGCCAGTTCGTTACGTTGGCTGAACGAGGCGCGACAACAGTTCCTTAATGTGGTGCGCAGCATAACGCATGCACAACTGGAGGCGGATCGTGGCCAGCAGCTGGTGGAGCTGCTGCAGGAATGTCTCTCGGCGCAGACCTTTGTCATCGATTATCAGCGTCAATACCCTGTGGAGCATGACATTGCTGTGCTCCTCAAGACTTGTCCCAAAATGTGAGCAACTAATATAGTTAATTTATTGTTTTAGTTTAACATTCTCTTCTATCAATTAGTAAAAATTACAAGGTAGACTTTGTGATAGCTGGCTACCAGAAGACGCTGGCCAGCTGCACCAGCGGAGTGCTGGCGGATGAGCAGCTCAGTAATCCAAACAGCGATGACGACGAGGAGAGCGGAGTACAGCACGAAGCTGCAACAGCCACAGTGTCAACGGTGGCCACGATTGAGAATGGCAGCAGCAACAGCAACAGCAAACGTGACATTGATCTGGAGGTGAGCGCTGTGTTGGATGTGCTGCCCGATCTGGGTATGGGCTTTATACGACGACTGCTAACACGTTACGACAACAGCGAGCAGGCCATTGCAGCCATACTGGATGATAATCTGCCACCGGATCTGATACACATGGATCGCCAGGAGGTGTTCATACCGGCCGATCCGCAGGATAAACTGCAACGGCAGACGGGTGTGCGGCATTACAATGTGCACGATGGCGATCGCTATGATGTGCTCACCCAGGACAATCCGCAATGCATCATCAAGCAAGGCAAAGGATTACCGGGTACAGCACGCAATGCTGAACAGCTGCTTGACGATAAGCGTGACATTGGCCAGCTGAAGCAGCGGTATCAGCAGTATGCGCTGGTCGAAGAGACGCCAGATGAGGCAACGGGTGCGGAATATGATGATGAGTACGATGACAGCTATGAGGCGTTGAATGATGGCCAGGCACCGCCGATGAGTTTGTTGCGTGCCAAGCTGCAGCAGGCATCGGCTTCGAATAGTGCGTACGAGGCGCAGGATGCGTCTGATGATGATCAGGAAGACGAAGAGAGTGATGATGAGCAGCAGAAGTCGGCCACAGCGAAACGTAGTACCGACTTCTGTGAGAATCCGGAGGTTACGCGAGCTCGTTACCAACAGCGTCAGCAGGCCAAATACGGCGGACAACGGCAGCATCATCCGCAGGGCGATGTGGTGGGTGCACCCAAGGGGCAGGGACAGACACAGCAAACCACTCGCAATCGCGGACAGAAAGAGGCGCATAAATCATCGCGTGCCAATCACAATCGCAAAGCTGGCGCCGCCTTCAAGCGTAGCAAGGGCATGTTATCCTAAGCGCAAAGCCAACAAAAAATTCTTATTAGTAGTCAAATGTCAATAAATGTATTTCGAATTTCAAATTCTAATAATTGCCGGAAAATCTTTAAATCTAGTTCGATTAACTGTAATCGATGCTTTGATATCCAAAAGATCGACGAGACATCGAGTTCTGCTCGATATCAATTATCGACAACAGGCCGATATTATATCGATTACTTTACGCGCACCATTCAAAGCGCATCAAACAACATGCGATGCTTTATTACAAAATATATATATATATATTTATTGTTTGTAAACTCTTCAAAAAAAAAAGGTTAGTTTATAAGTAAAGCTATCTATGTGATTAAAGTGTTGCATTAGCTGTCTCCCGCTTGCTACTGCCCCTGAAGTTGCTCCTTGTACTGGTTGTTGAGCGACTGCATCTTCGAACTGTGCGTGCTCTCCGCACACTTTAAGTAATTCTCACGCACAAACTGTTTGTAGGGCGTAACCAGTTGATCGGTAAAGGATAATGAATGATCCGCATTAAACTTCTCCACATTCACCTCGAATTGACAGTAGTGGCAACGCAGCTGTTGCTCCTCATCCTCGAACTTAATGATGCCATGCGAGCGTCGATGACACAGAAGACAGGTGTATTTGAACTTGGCATTGCAATCATCAATCTGTGGCAACTCCGGCATCAACGATTTGGCACGATAAGCCCTGCAACAAAATTAAAGCTTTAACACACTGCTAAGGGGATTGTTCAATGCCTCCACTTACCACTTGCGACAGTGATCCCCATGTCCCGTTTCGCCGTGATATACAAAGGCAGCGGCATGACACATCTCGTGTAGCAGCGCCTTCACCAGCATGCCCGGCTGCTTCATCTGCTGCCAGAGAACGATACGTACGGTCCGCTGGCGACCAGCCTCAATGGAATGCACAATTGTGCTTGGTGTGTTCATGCAACTCTTCCATGTAATGATGCGGCGCAGACCGCAGTGGAAGATGCTGTGATTGAGCACATTGAACAGGGTCTTGGCTAGCATTGTTTTGGACGATTCAAAGTCACGCTTGCGATAGTAGATAGCGAGTGGATGACACATGTTAACAGGCGTCTCAGCTGCAAAATAGAAAAGAGGAATTTCATTAGGTTCCTGGTTATCTATCTATAAAAAAAGCCAACTCACGTCGTAGTGAATCGACAAAGCTGTAGACACCCGCATAGCGTGCCAGCAAATTAGTGATCTTCTTGTGCTGCTGACAATTGTGCGCACGCACCTCCTCGCTGGGCAGACCACTTAGATCGATAGGCTCCTTGATGTGTTGCGGTGTTTGACTCTCAAAGCAATTGGCGTTCGTGCGCTGCACAATATCATCGAAGAGCAGCATTTTCATCTCATTGGTTACCTCCGCACCCAGTGTTTTCATTAACGGCGGCAACAGTTGACTGGGCGACGTTGTTGCCTTCAGTACTCGAGGTCTTGGCTCTTGCACAGCATTCTGCGTATTGTGTGCTGCCCAGAGGCGCGAGCTTGGTGGTGCCACCTCCGGGGTATCCTCATCCATGTGATTGTCCTCGAGCTCATAGTTGGCCATGGGATTGTAGAGACGCCGCTGTGCCGGTCGCAAACCCAAAAACTTTTGCAATCGCGTCTTTAATTCGGTGTCGCATTCAACGGCATCAGCATCAGCAGTCGGATCGCTGCTGACAATTGCCACCGGTTGCCGCAAGTCTAAATAGATGAATGCGTCATCAGCGTTGTCTGTCATGGAAGAGCTGGCAATGCTGCTGCTGCAGCCACTACTCAGCATGGAGATGCGACGTTGTTTGCGTGTGGGTTGCTCATGCACTTGCTCCACATAATCCTCTTCGTCGCCATCATAATCATCATCGTCATCTGGGTACTCTTCATGATAATCCTCATCGGCATCGTCGTCGTCGTCAATGTCGTCATCATCGTCGTCGTCATAATCATCATCCGATGATGAATCCTCGAGCTGAGCCTTACGCGAGGAATAGTCGAACTTGTGATCGATGCGTTGACGCACAGCGCGTCCACTACGTGTGGTTATCACTTTGGGTGCAGTTATCGGCGTCTTTTCTCGCAGATTCAGGTCTAGCGCTGCGGGCAAACAGCAATTAAATAGGAGTTTGTTTAGTATGTCAACAGCTTACTTACATGGCTCCTTTAACTTGGTCTTCTTGTTACTGCTGGAGAAGGATTCGGGTTTGCGTTTAATTGGTGTGCTCACAAACTTATCCATGCTGTCACCTACAAAAGATCGCACTAATGATCATTTGTTTTTTTTTTTTTGCTGTTTTCGTATATGGGCAATTTACTTTGCTTCTCAACATCGATGTGGGAATCGTTCTCGGTTTCGGTTTCTGGTATTGTCCAAGTCTCGGAAATTTCACTGTTGTCGTTGGAATCTGTACTCAAATCCGATGGATGAATGCAGCTGACAAATGACGATGTTTCTGATGTATCCACAACGACAACGTCCGAGTCGGTGTCGGTGTCGTCACTATTGTCCGCATCACCTGCCGCTCTTTGGGGCATTCTGCACGTGAGATTTTCGTGAGTGACGACTTCAATGTTTGTGTCGGTGTCGT
Source organism: Drosophila niveifrons (assembly GCA_035046325.1). NCBI lineage: Eukaryota > Metazoa > Arthropoda > Insecta > Diptera > Drosophilidae > Drosophila > Drosophila niveifrons. The sequence goes on along the minus strand of JAWNOC010000062.1, from coordinate 5,679,894 downwards.
TGCTGTTGTTGCCATTTGCCGCATCTTGTTGTTGCTGCTGCTGCTGGTGCTGTCGTATTTTGAATTGTTTATTTGTGTGGTTTTGATCGGCTGACAAATTTTTTGTTAGTTCACAATCTTTAAAACTTACGTCGGCCGCAATGCTCGTCGTTGGGGTTGCTGTGCTTTTATTTGGCTCGTTGGTAATGCTTAGCGACTCGAATGCCTCAACAAAGCAATGTGACTTCGAAATATTGGACATTTTGTGAATTTCATTTATGCTTTTCGCTCGCTTTTTCTTTTACAATTGTGCCGGCACAATTTAACGTAAGAGAAGCGTTGCCACCTTGATCAAATGTTTGAAAAACTATCAATCGAACTCTGTTCACAATATTTTTTGCGCATTGCTCATAACTTTTTTATTTGTTGTCTATGTATATAGAGAAAAGTTAACATAGATTAATGCTGCTTAATATTTAACTGAAATAATCAATAATGTTTAAAATATGGCGCCATCTTAACACTTGCAAATTTGGTATATTTCATTTTGTCTGGTTACATTGAACACAATATACTTGTGCTATTCACGCTGCGGTAGCACTGTTTTTTTGCATTTCACACTCGTGTGTATCAAAACAAAAAAAAAGCCGAAAAGCGAAGTGCTGAGAGCTTGATTTAATTTTTAGTTTTTTAATTTAAGATCAATTTAATAAACAAACAGTCGGCAAGATGGGGCGACGCTCCATTAATACCACTAAAAGTGGTAAATACATGAATCCCACAGACCAAGCGCGTAAGTTGCAAAATGATGGTATAAATACGCGTACACTTTACTATTTATATATATTTATATATTGTAGGCAAGGAGGCTCGCAAAAAGGAGCTAAAGAAGAATAAACGACAGCGGCAAATGGTTCGGGCTGCGGTGTTGAAAAACAAGGATCCCTCACAGATACTGGAGGAGATGGAGAAGATTGACGAAATGGGTAAGCAATGCAGCAATATCCCATGCTTGGAGTCCAATTTGATTGTGTGGGTAATACCTTTCTTGCTTCAGAGTACAATGTGCTGCAGCCATCGCCACTCAACGAGAAGGTGTTGCGGGATAAGCGAAAAAAGCTCAAGGAGACCTTTGATCGCGTCATGCGACTATATGTAAGTGAATCTCTGTTATATTTCGCTGCACAACTAATGATTCTGTTTTGGCAGCACAATGATGAACCCGAGCATTGGGCCGAGCTGAAGCGTAAAGAGGTGGAGTACGAGAAGAAGCGTCTGAAAAAGCAGCAGTACTACGAGAGTGTTAAGCACGCCCAGAGCGTACAAATCGATGAGATTCCGCTGCCGGCGCCCGTCTCCACGTCCAATGCAAATAATGCGAGCGGTGGCAATGCAGCCAACAGCGTCAGCGGTGGCAGTGGTAACAATGCCAACAGCAGCATCACATTTCCCGGTGGCACGAGCAGCATACGTATGCCGCCGCCACCGATGACCCTGGCGCTGCCTCCGTTTGCGCCTGGAGCTCCGCCTGGTGTCACCAAGCGTGACAGCGATGCGGCGGCTAACGCTGGCGATTCGCAGGGTGACAAACTGAAGGACGACGAGGATAAGGATTGGCTGGGTGTGCCACCGGGACCACCACCCGATCTATTTGCCATGTCCGAGCTCGATTCAGATGCGGCGGGCAACAGTGACTACGAGGGTGACGAGGGCGAATCGATGGCCAGCAGCATTGATGATTTCATGAAGGAAATGGAGCATGTACACAAGCGCAAGCATCGGAAGCTGCAGGGCAACGATGCTGACCTGGATGGCGAGCACAAGGATGACAAACACGACAGCTCCGGTGAGGCAAAGTCATCCACATTGGCGCATCGTCGTCGTCGTCGCAGGAGCTACAACAACTCGAGTAGCGACGACGACGCTGATGATGACGACGACGATGTGGATGAGGACGATGACGACGCGGATGAGGATGGGGCAAACGATGATGACATGGCCTCCGATGGTGAGCAGCCCAAGTCCAAGCCCAGCACAAATAGCGGCAGCAAAGAAACGCTGAAAACGACGCCAGCAACGCTGACAACGGGAGCCACCGTGACCACAGTGCCAGCACCGCCCATAGCGCCCACACTGCCCGCCATACCGTTGCCACCAAGTGTACCAGTGCCGCCCCAGCAGCAGCAGCAACAACAACAGCAGCAGTTGCCACAGCTGCCGCATATGCGTGGCATTGCGCCGCCTGGGATTATGTTTAGGCCACCACCGATGCGACCACCTGGACCCGGCATGCCGGGCTTTGGCATGCGCATGCCGCCGGGACCGCCGCCAGGCTCTCGACCGCCTCACGCCCTGGGTCCCATACCAAGGATGGGCATACGCATGCCACCGGGACCGCCACCTGGTCTGCCGCCTCGCATGGCTGGCGGTCATCATGTGAAGCACGGCAGCGGAGGAGGAGGCGGTGGCGGCGGCGGCGGCGGTGTCGCTGCCAATGCCATAGCCAGCAAGGAGCAGGGCAAGGGCGTCACAACCATTACGGCCAAGCCGCAAATCAGGCAAGTTTTTTTATTATTAACCCGTTACTTATGCAACACGTTATTTATGTATCACACTTTGCTGCTCTGTTAGGAATCTGAGTGCAGATGTCACACGCTTTGTGCCGTCCACGTTGCGTGTGAAGCGCGAGGATCAGCGACGCTCGGCGAGGGCGAAGCACATGGCGGGTGCCAGCGATGCGAGCGAGCGGCACATGCATGCCCCACCGGAGGCACACAAGCCGCCCACCAAGGACGATGCGTATCTGCAGTTCATGAACGAGATGCAGGGATTACTGTAGCAGCATCGCATCGACAATTGCATACAATGATGTACATTAGATTTGCCTAGTTTAGTTATCGTTTAATGTAGTTCAAGAAACAAAAAGCAAGTGCAGCATGATTACAATGCTGCCGCCCATCAATTAGACAGAGATAGAGAGAAAGATACTCTTCACTTAACACATAACTTTCTTTCACATGTTATTCATAATCTATTCATTTACCAAAACTCCTTCAGAGTGCGTACACTTTTCTCAGATGAATTTGTATTTTTGTAGCGAATAGCAATATGGAAAATCTGAGAGAAAATAAGAAACAACCACTATATTCTTTTTCTTTTCGCCATAACTATGCAAAAGTAAGTATAGATTTAAGCTAAGCTACAACTTGATGCCAAAATGAAGCAAACCAATCGAACATTTAGTGCTAATAATATCTAGATTCTAGAATCTTGTTTTGCAAATTTATCGTAAATTTAACAATAAGTTAACTTTGCAGTTAATACATTAAATTGTAGAGAACATATAATTTATCTTTCAGTTGGGATTGCGCTTAGATTTTCTAGCAGAATTGAAAAAAAAAAATAAAACGATTCGGTTTATTTCGCGTTATTTTTTATTGCAGTATTTATAGATATAGTTGCAGTGGGGCAAGGCAAGTTTATAGACTTTATTTCATAATAGTTAGCTCTAAAAGCGAGCCAAGACATTTTTTGATCACAAGTTGCATGCAGCTCAATGGTTGTTTTTCCATCCATCTCATCCCTATTGCTTTGTAGTCTCCGGTGTTGTGGTTAGGACGGGATTTTTCTTTTTGGAGAATGGTCGCAGCTCGATGAGATCGGTTTTGAGCGAACGGAAACTGCGACGCAGCGAATTGGAGACCTTTTTCGTATAGCTGGTGCTATTGCTGCACAGCGACAACTTATCTTCATGGTTGCCAGCCATCGCACGTGTCTCCTGCAATGGACGCAGCTCATCATCCTTCGCGTCCCCGTTGCTCTCGGCAGTGAGCGTGTTGCGCAAATACTTGCGATTGAAGTGCAACTGCGGTGTACCCCATTTACGCTCCAGATCGGGCACAGCACCGTTACAGTCATCGCCATCCGGGGTACTTGGTGTGCCTGGCGTCGATGCCGATGCCGATACCGACGAGGAGACCTCGCCCAGTGCCTCCTTGTAGGAGCGCGTAATAATCATGTTAACCGGTACACTCTTGCCATTGACGCCATTGCTCCTCGTGTGATAATCGACGCCGGCGGGCAAACTCTGGCGAGCTGGCTTCAAACGCCTCGGCGACTTTATCGCCATCACACTCACCCGATAGTGGAGCAACTGATAGGGAGAAAGGGAGAGTGAGAAAAGTCATTAAAGCTATCAACACACTCACCTTGTCGTCGTCCACGAAGCGCGACAGCTCGTTGAGGCCAATGGTGACACAAGTGCCCTCCATCAGGATGTCCCTGTCGTATTCGCTGTGCACTGGGAACTTTTGGGTCAACGACACCGCCTCGTTGTCCGGCTGCAGCAGCGTCACTTCGTATGCATAATTGTATTTACTCTCCCGCCGATTGGACGTGCATGTCATGGTGAACAGGATGCGCTGCTTATCGTAGATCTCATAGAAATTGAACATCTCGTCGTGCGCCTGGAAAACATAATACCCGGTCAAAGGTTTGCGACGCATTCCCATATTCCAAACGAGATCCGCCGTCGACGAGCGGAACAGCTTGTCCATGTGCTGCTCCTCCAGATGCTGTTTCCATTGCACCTCCCTTCCATGCCAGCGGCAATCGCCCCACACACGTCCCATGAAGCACTTCATCGGCTTGTAGATGCACTGCTGTTCATGCCACGGCAGCAATGCCACCGGCATTCGCACCGTGCAACCGCCCGCCGAGTGACTGCAGCCAAAGTGCGCCTTGGCACACAGCGCCTCAATGGTCAGGGAGCGCATCGTGGAGAATCCTTCCTGCAAATTGCGAGAACATCGAAATTAGGCACACTTCTTTATGGTTAATCAAATATTTATAGATTGTGTAACTAAGACTTGTAAGACTCGAGTTAAAGGACTTATTAGTTGCCAGTACTCCAGAATTATTCCCTTTAAAACTTAATATTATATTTAAGTTTATAAAAAAAAACAAAAAATTTTAAAAAGAATCGAGTTGATTCCTTTTAGTTTAATATTATATCTAAGTTTAAAAAAAAAAAAACAAAAAATTGTAAAAAGAATCGAGTTAAAGGACTTTTTAGTTGCTAGTCATCCAGAAATATTCTTTTAATATTTAATATAATATCTGAGTTCATAAAAAAGCAACAAAAAAAAATACATTTTAATATTTTCAAATTAAACACTCAACATTAGAAGCGACAAGTTACTAAGTAATTCAAACTGAAAATTTAACGGTCAAAAATTAGTACTTATTTAGATTTGTGAATCGATAATTTAACAGCCTTAAATTACGGTACTAGGTTAATACTTTGAGAATCGCCGAGAAGGGTGTTGACAATGTACTAGACAATTCAAATTGGAAATTTAAATTTGAATTCAATGCGATTTTCATTGTTGTGAATTTTAAATTGGTTTAAAAAAAAAATTGTGAATACATTTGAGGAACATTATAAATTATACAAAAAATAAAATGCATAAATAACTCCTATACATTTTAACTATATATGGGTAATTCTCTAGCGGAATTTGTCAGTGCGTACAGTGAAAAAAACGTAAGTTGTCCTAAAGTAAAGAAAAACTATTCTGATAGCTCTTGATTGGCGATATAATTTAAGCTATGATTGATATTAGCAATTCCATCAAATCGACAGTTAAAGCATATGTTGCTTAATATGTCTAAGAATTTGATTAGTAGCTTATTATTTTATTATATTATTTTTTATGATAATTAAACACGTAAATAATAATAATAAAAATTGATTTTGGGAACTTTTTGTGTGTTTATGATCAAATATATAAATTCGTTAATTTTTGGGTAGACCTAAGAATTTATTGAGTTTTGGAATTATCTAAAAACAGATAAATAATCAATCTTAGTCCGAATTAAAGTGCTAATCCAGAGCTATAAGAATAATCTTTACTTATTTCTATCAACAGCTATAAGATTCATCTTTACTCAAAATAAAAAAACATATGTTTTTTTTTCACTTTAGTGTTGTACGCTACATTTTCGATAGAGAATTATCCATATCTTAGATTGAGAAGTCATTTTAAAAATTTTAGTTGATCTGCATTGATATTTTCTATTACTATGTATACAAAAAAAAGTGATTTTACATAGTTCGAATATAAATTTGGAAAACTCCACCGTGCAGCCTCCTAGCTCTTGCCATTTGAGCTGAGCACTGATAACTCAGTCATTCAATGATTCAGAATGTTCTATATGTACATATATGGAAGATAAAATATATATACATATATCGATACTGATCAATCAAGTATTGTAAATGAGAAATAGCATCGATTTCATATATGTACATATCTAAATATATACATAGTAACTGATCAATCAAGGGCCGCACATGAAAACAGCGGAAGACTGGCAATGTGGACTTGGACTTATGTGCGTTGACAAGATAATATTCAACCGTATCAGACTCACACACATACAGATATATACGTCATGGGCGATAACATGTAGTCGGGAACTGTGCGGAACGGAACGGGAGGATCACAAATAAATAGATACCGTTCTTACCTAATGCTGACGTCACCGCAACAAATTTTGTTTTTGTACTTGTAGTTTAACATACCTTGCATAGCGGACACATGAGCAGGATGCGTGTGCACTGCTCGCAAATGCTGTGGCCGCTCTTGCAGAGCAGCACGGGCGTCTTCATGGGACCAGCGCAGCCGGGACAGCGAAGCTCCTCGATCAGACTCTCGTAGTGCTTGGCCGAAATGCTGGCTGGCGGTGATTGCGGCTCCACGCTCAGCTGAGTTGTGAGTGGCTTTGGTGAAGCTGTTGCCGCTGTCCCCGTTGTGACTGTTGCCGTTGTAACTGTTCCAGTTGTTGTTGCTGTTGCTGTTTCCGTTTCCGTTGCCACTGTTTCCACTGCAACTGTTCCTGTTTTAACTGTTCCAGCTGGTGCTGTACCTGTTTCAACTGTTCCCAGCGCCGTTGTTCCTGTTGCAACTGTTCCCACCGCAGTTGTTCCTCTTGCAACTGTTCCCACTACAACTGTTTCAACTGCCGCTGTTCCCGTTCCTGTTTCAACTGTTCCCGCTGCCACTTCGGTTACGCTGCGACGCTGCTGCAATGCTTCGCCATTGGTCAGCAAGCGTGGATACTCGGAGCCCGTGCTCCGAGTGCGACTCAACATGGGCGGCTTGGGTGGCGGCGAGAGCGGGGAACGCAAGATGCTGCCGGATGTGGCAACCGATGGACTCGGCAACGTTGCATACTTCACATGCAGCGCCAGGCTGTTGGGTGGCTGTTGGCGGCGCAATTGTGGTTCCGCATCTGCGTCCGCATCCTTACCCTCCTCTTGAATCTCGTTGATCGTGCTCTTGAGGAAAAGGCGACGCTGCTCATTGATCTGCTCGATGCTGCGCAATTGGCTCACAATGGCGGGTAACGGATCTGTGATGGGCGGGACAATGGAGCCGGTAACAGCGGGGGAGGAAGTGTTGGCGACGCCATTTTGTGGCGGGCTGAGAACAACGGAGTCCACGGTGCTCATTGCTTCCTGCTTTGCGGCCAAAATAATTGTGTAATCGCGACTAGCGACTTTGGCAGCAGCAGCCCCAGTTAAACAGCTCTACAGTTTTCTATATTATAGAGCACTCTCTGTGTGAGTGTGTCGCCGTCGTCGTCGTCGTCGACGTCGTCTTCTATCTTATCAGAGGCCGCCTAACTAGGCTGCCAATCGATTTGGATTTTCGATATACATAACCACACACACACACACACACTGGAATATTTATGCACACACACTTGCAATTTGATTGTACATATTTTTTAAGAATGCAACGCCCAAAGTTACTATTTTTATTTATTTTTATTGTATATTTGCGTCTTTCTTCAATTATCTTTGGGCCACAACTACGCCACACAGATAGCACAACACATTGTGGGCATTTGTATTTCATTCTTTTCAATTATTGCCACGTTCTTTTCGCTATGTAATTATTGTTGCATCTGTTTTGCGGGCTAGAAAAGCCGTTCAAAATAATCATTGGTCAATGTCAAGGTAACTTTGCGCTTCTGTTTCTGCTTTTGCGGCTTACTTGCTTTACTTAAGTTCACCCTCACAAAAATGGAACAACAGAACAAAAACTGTGCAAAAGTTCTATTTATAACATTGCCTTATGCAAATTCATTGATGCAGCTTCAAAATTTTGATTGATTGCCGCGGATTATCGCGTTTATCGATCATCGTTATCGTAAACGTTCTTTTTTGCATGCATGACAAAAAGCTGATTGGCATTTAACGGCTTGTTGGGCTTTCAACAAATGATGACATTATTAATCAAGCGACAAAAATAAATTAGCACATTGAAGGTCACATAATAGCAAAATCATCGCCTAAATCTCAAATTGACAATTCTTATTGCCAACTGAAGTGCTAATCATAAATCTTTGCTATCACAAAAGAGACAATTTTTATTTCATTTTACAACGTAGGCTTTTTCCATATAAAAGTAAACAATGCGTAACAAGCATACACACACACACACACACACCCGTGTTTACATTGTGCACAGGTGGCCAAACGATTACGGTTGAGATAACGCCGAGCAGCTACATATATACGTAACTATTATTATTTATTGTCTACCTAATGAATGCTCAATGAAATTCGTTTGTTTACCATTCACAAGTGCTAGAACTGCATTTCACAAAAGTCCGGCAACGCCAGCGAAAGCTTAACGGTAAACGTATCAGAGCCAATCAGCAAACGTTTTATGACGGTCTGGCAACGCGCAGACTTCTTGGCGGCGAATTTGAAATGTGGAGAGAAGCAATAAACTGGTGAAACTTGGACTGCAATTAAACGCAAAAAAAAAAAAAAAAACGCGGAAACGCGTGCTCTGACACGCTTGTAGCAGGCGCACGACGGGCTTCGCATCAGCAGCAGTTACTCATCATCATCTATCTTATCAGTGGTTAGTAGTCGCACTTAGCTAACTAACTAGTTAAACCCTTCTATATATAATTTGTTGTTTTTTTTTTCTTCTCTTTTTATATGCATATATAGTACAACCTATTGGGAAGCGTTTCAATGTGACGTTGAAGGTTAAACGGGCGTCTCGACACTGTGGCTTTTTGCTAATTGGACTGCGCGCGCAGCGAACAACGCGACAACAAAACTGGAGGCGTTGGAGCAACAACAGTAACAACGAGCAGCATCCACCATCACCATCACCACCACCGACACCGCCACCTTGGAACGTATCTAGGCAATAAACAGTCATAATAAGCGGGCAACGGGCTCAACGCTGTTCTCGGCCACACACATAAATTCAGTCTTAACGCTGAGCGCGAACAAGTGAACAACATCATCATCATCCATATCCATATTCCGAGACATAAAGTTCAAATCATGGCACCGCGGCATATTTTGGAACTTAGCGTCGAGGAGCAGCGCAAATTTATCGACTCCTTCGACATGATGATCAGCGATTGTGATGGCGTCGTTTGGCTCCTTGTCGGCTGGATACCCGGCACTGGAGAGGCCATCAATGCACTCAAGGATGCCGGCAAAGCGGTGAAATTCGTGTCGAACAATAGCTTTCGCACCGATGATCAATATATGGAGAAATTTAATACAATTGGCGCTCGCAATGTGCAGCACGATGACATTGTGCATCCGGTGAAAAGTATTGTACGCTACTTGCATACGCTCAGCAAAGGCAAAAAGCAGCGCGTCTATTCCCTCATGTCACTGGAGGCCAATGAAACGTTGCGTAAGCATGGCATCGAATACGAGTCGCTGGTGAGTCGGTGGGGTCAAAACTTTCCCTGCCACGCAACGAATCAATGAAGCATTCACTAATCGTTTCTCCAACTCCTGTTTCTAAATTTAACTGCCACAGCAAATCAAGGAACATTTAACATCGGCTACACTGGTCGATTATCTGGCCATTGACAAACCGGTGGATGCGGTGCTCTTCGACATACATCTGGACATGTCGTATGTGGAGTTGGCCAAAGCCATTCGTCATTTGCAGCAGAATGAAAATTGCCATTTGATTGCCGGAGGCAGTGATGTGATTATGCCGCTGGCAGATAATCTGAATGTGGCTGGTTTCTACGATTTCTTGCAGCATGTGAAGCGCTACACAAATCGCGAGGCCACATATTTGGGCAAGCCATCGCCCATTCTGGGCGAGATGCTCAAGAAAATGTACAACATTACGCAGCCGGAGCGTTGCATCTTTGTGGGCGATATGCTGGTGCAGGATGTGCAATTTGGCAAATCGTGTGGCTTTCAATCGTTGCTCGTGCTTTCCGGCAGCCTGACCATCGATGATATGCATGCAGCACCGCCAGAAGCGCAGCCCGATTACTATGCTGATAGTCTGGCGGATTTGACGCAGCTGTTGAAGAATGTGCAAAACAAATCGTAAAGTGTCTGTCGCCCAATCCATTTATTTCATGTTGCTGTTTGCTGTTGTTTTCCTTGTTGTCCAGTTGCATTCAAAAACAAAAAAATATATATCTACATATATACATCACGACTACAGTTCCAGATCCTCGGGATGATACAGTTCGGTGAGCAGTCGATAAACATAAGAGGGAGCATGACCGCCGCTAAAAAACAAAAACAAATTAACCCAGCAATGATTTGCAAGTTTGTTAAGCAAATAGAAATAAATGTTCACGTACGTGTTAGATATGAAAAGCGTGACCAATTCGGGTGGCACATAGTCAAACTTGGGACTGTAGACCTTGGCATCGCGTGCCGGCAACGAGTCATAGTTAATCACATCCTCGGCACAGCCCACCATATTAAAGGCATCCTGTTCGCACAGATGCAACGGCGACAGCTTGTACATGGGAGCGAGCACTATGACGGGCACCGAATAATGCTTGGCCGCCAGGGCGACAGTGTAGGCGCCACATGCGGCACGCAATCCGCCATTGGCCAGGACACTGTGGGTGCCAATAATGACCTTGTTGACGCGCGACATCATCGCAAAGATGGCTGCATCCGGTATGGCAATAATCTCCACATTCTTTTCGTTTGCCAGCGTGGCAGCCAGATTGTGACCCTGCGCATAAGATTAGTCATAGGATTAGCATAGATTATACGATGTATTAAGCTTGCACTTACGCGACAAGCGGGCGCACATTCCGCCACAATAATAGTGAGGAATTGTCGCTTTTTGATGGCCCGCTTTAGGAAATTCTCCACGCTACGTGAATGCCCCAGCGTGAGTATGATTTCCGACGAGTGTATATGCTCTTCGGCCTGAACGCTTATGTTCTCAGAGCTTGTTTCCAGCTCCGTCTCCACCTCCTGCAGATGATCGAGCAGCGCCTCGCGCAATCCCTGCTGTGGCATCGAGTAATCAACACTCACGCTATTCTCGCTGGTCTGTGTGACAAGTTTGTGCAGCGACAGCGATGCCTGCGAATCGTCGGCAAAGTGTTGCACCTTGGCCTGCAGCAAATCAAACTCTTCCCGTGTCAATTTCAGTATGCGACGTGCAATATTTGACGTCACCGTCTCCTGTGGCAATGCGGCCTGCATAATACGCGACTGTGCTCGCACAATTTGCATGAGGGCGCTGCAAGGTGGATAGATAGATGTAAGGACTTGGTCGCCGCAACAGGTTATGTTTATTAGGAACTTACTCAGCACTTTGCCAGCTCTTGCTCATGATTATGTACTTAAAGATGTCCAGCGTTTTGTTTGTAATGCTATACGAGCCTTCCACCAAACTGCAATTTGCATTGAAATCAATGAAATTCATGTTGTGCTCTTGGCATGCTTACCCCATTTTGATGGCATGTATTAGCTGTGTCACCTCCTTCAATGGCTGTTCGCGCATTTTGTTAGCTTATAACGTAAAACCGTGTATAATAACGAAATAATTTGATCAAATTTAGCAAACGAACAACGTTGCTGGTAACCAAAACAAAATGTAATCATCAGCAATCGATGTTCAGTAATGTGCGATGTACTCAGTAATCGATAGTTGAAATCACAGCATTGCTACTCGATTACAATGTCTAGATTGCAGTTATCAGTTATCGATAGTTGGCAAGCAAACCCATATTGTAGGCCACAATATAATAATAGAAAGCAATAACAACAAAGCAGAGTTCCGACGCACACACACACAAACACACTTGCGCGCTCGCTATGGACAAAATGACCTAAAAGCTTGTTTACGTGTCCGCCACAGCCAAAAAAAAAAAAGAAAAACAAGAAAGTAAAAAGGAAGAAGAAAACGCGCAACAGCAGCAGACACCGCAAAGCGCGTCGTCGTCGTTGTCGCGTTTAATAATTGTGCAAGCAATTGTTTATCTGCCCAAAAAACAGGTGTTTGTATTTATTTCAATTCAATATATTTATTTTAATTGTGCCGGCAACATAAGTGCAACAAGACAACGAAAAAAAGCAAAGAAGATACAATGCAAACAGCATTTCATTTTATTTTATTTTTATGCATGTTTATTCTTTTACACGTCCACAACAAATTGCTCAGCACACAGAAAATACGTTAAGCGCATTTAAAAAAAAAATGCACAGAATGCTGCACATTGTGGACGTGTAAAAGCACTTCGATTATTTTGTTGGTATTGAAATAGTTATTTCATTTTTTACTCTTATCGAGAGCCGGTTGTGTTAAGTACATATAGCTTTCAAAAGCAACTGAAAACTGAAAGGTCACTAACAACTCTCCATTTGCATTTCATGTTCTGACCATTAAACGTCACGTCGCCGTCGTTGTCGTTGTCGCTCGTCCGCTTCAACACCAAAAAAACCAACATCTTAATCATCACATGGCAGCCAAAATGAATATACACGGTAAGTGAGAGGCGAATGCGATTAGTGCTTCCTCTTCAAATTACAATTACGGCAATAATCGGTGTTTATCTCTAGTGAACGCGAATACGCTGAAGTACATCAGCCTGCTAACGTTAACGCTACAGAATGCCATTTTGGGACTTAGCATGCGTTATGCTCGCACACGACCCGGCGACATCTTCCTCAGCTCCACAGGTGAGAGTGAACGTGAGAAAGCCGCTGCACATCCAAGAGGATGCACAGCTGACACACACACAAACACGCACAGCTGATACACAATACACACATGCACGAGAATATACTTCGCTAGCCATACAAAAGAATTTAGTGTGACCAAAGCATACAGAAATGCACTCCATTTCCTTCCTGCTTTATGTGCTTTTAATGCAGTACGATCCTTTGCAAATTTAAATTATCGAGTGTGACCGAAGAAAAGCGGAAAATGCGCCTAAATAATTGCAGTGGTCATGTAAATTGCATATAGATACAATTCTAAAAATTATTTTGTATCTATGGAAATTTTTAGGTCTCAAATTCTTTAATGCAAAAACGGTTTCTGGCAGTTTAGCAACTATTTGGGTTTTTTTTGTAGTGTTTATCAGTAGCCCTCAAATTCAAGATTAACTAGAAATAAGATAACTTTTTTTCGCAATTCTCATTTGGAGTGGCTTTGCTTCATGAATTTTCGTTAACTCGCTAAAATTGTTGAGATAAAGATTTTCTTAAAAAATATAAAAGATGGAAATAGCATTTAATTGCGAAGTCTAGCCAATGAGATAAAGTCTATTCCAAATATGGAAACAGCTTAGCAGATTATAGCAGATGCACTTTCGTTTTAGTAAGTTCTAAATTGTTGTCCATCGAAATCTCGCTTAACGGCCTTAACATGGTTTTAGTGTGTGGCCATTAAGTGAGGAATGTATGCCGATAAGTGAAAACGAAGTGGGTAAAGCGAAGCAGCCATTAGGCGAGTTATGGCTGTAGTTTAGGCTGATTATATTTTTTCCATTTTTGTGGGAGACACTCAATTATAACAAGCTTGTCAACAGTCGTTGCCTACCGGGTATAATTAGCTAATTATAATGACAATGGCAGCAAACAGAGTCGCAACAGCAAGAGCAACAGCAACAGCAAACTGTCCCAAGCTGATAAGCAAACTATGTATGTACATGTTGCTTGTATTTGTATTTGTTTCCTGTATGCGGGTGCGTGTTTCTGTTTTCGAGTGATTTATCATTGCTTTACGCTAAAGTGTATTCCCATGTTATCAACAAATTATTTCCGTTTTTTGCCACTGACTCTCTCTCACTCTCTCTATTTCTTACTCTCTTTATCTTTCTATGTTGCAGCTGTGCTGATGGCCGAGTTTGCCAAGCTGATCACCTGCCTGGTGCTTGTGTTCAACGAGGAGGGTAAGGATGCCCAGAAATTTGTGCGCTCACTGCACAGGACAATCGTGGCGAATCCACTTGATACGCTGAAGGTGTGTGTGCCATCGCTCGTCTACATTGTGCAGAACAATCTGCTGTATGTGTCCGCCTCGCATCTGGATGCAGCCACCTACCAGGTGACATATCAGCTGAAGATACTCACCACTGCCATGTTTGCGGTGGTCATACTGCGACGACGTCTCTTCAACACCCAATGGGGCGCACTTGTTCTCCTCGTCCTGGGCATTGTGCTTGTCCAGCTGGCGCAGACGGATGCACCAAGTGCCAGTGGTTCCAGTTTGCCGGCAGCGGCGACCACAACGTTGCCCACATTGAGCAACAGTCAGGTGCCCACACAGAATCGCATGCTCGGCTTGTGGGCGGCATTGGGTGCCTGCTTTTTGTCCGGCTTTGCGGGCATCTATTTCGAGAAGATCTTGAAGGGCGCCGAGATCTCAGTGTGGATGCGCAATGTGCAGCTGAGTCTGTTGAGCATACCCTTTGGACTGATCACCTGCTTTGTGAACGACGGCAGTCGCATCTATAACATGGGCTTCTTTCACGGCTACGATGTGTTCGTCTGGTATCTGGTGCTACTTCAGGCAGGCGGCGGTCTCATTGTCGCTGTCGTTGTCAAGTATGCGGACAATATACTTAAGGGATTCGCCACATCGCTGGCCATCATCATATCATGCATTGCCTCCATCTACATTTTCAATTTCCATCTGACACTGCAGTTCAGTGCCGGAGCCATGCTGGTGATTGCCTCAATCTTTCTCTATGGCTACGATCCGAATGCGGCGGCCAAGGCGAAGGCAGCGACGACGACCATTCATCCGAATCCCAGCAGCGATATGGAGAAACTCTTGCCGCGTGTCTGAGGTCAACATTCATCCACATTCGCATTCGCATTCACATTGACCATCGACCTCATCGAATCAATTCAATTTTGCCAACAGTATTGTCATTTTTGAATTTTTATTTCTTGCTGCAATTTCTTTTTTTTCCCCTGTTTATTTATCGTGGGCTCGTTCTTCATTTTTATTTATATCAGATAGTCAGATACTCGTATTATTTTGATTTTGTTTTTACTTTTGGGCCCGTGTGATGAACGCGTCTGTGTACTTTAACAAAATTTGATATTCAATCGTGGAATTGCATTCCAGAAAACAAAACAAAGCAAAAAATACAAAAGTAGAAGAGAAAAGAAAACCTAATACTTAAGCTCCCACACACTCAACATTTATCGAATTGCAATATTGCTGCTCCGGCTACCACACCACACATTATACATTTTATATATACATACATACATATATAGTTCATATATACATATATATATATATATATGAATATTGCCAGCGACAGCACACAAACTAAATGTACGTCATTGTGTTTATTTTTTGATTATTAAACATGTAAGTGAGACCAAGTAAAAACAAAGTGTGTTTTGTCTTTTTTGTTTTTATTTGTAAATGGTATCTAGGATATATAATTGTATATATATGTAATCGTAAAGTATATATCTAGGTGTCGTACTCGCAAGCTTGGAGTATGTGGCGACACTTAAAACTAAGCTCAAAAGTAATTTCTCAGAACAAACAAAAAATTTGCAAAGAAACCTTTTAAACAGGAAAATACGAGAGTTAATGAAATATAAACTAGGCAAGGGTTCTGCACGGGTTTAATTGCTATTCCACCCAACCGAGCGTGACATCATCGAGCGACGTCTGCAGGCTGAGCACCAATTGATAGATGCGCAACGATGGCCCCAGCTTCAAGCCAAAGCCATCGATGATATCCTGACGCGTGAGCACCATCAATGCGGCGCCATCGATCTCCTGGCTCTTGAATATGTTCGACTCCTGCGGATAGTACTTCTCCACATAGCTGACCACCTGATCCACGTTCCAGCTCTGCACAATTGGTTGCTGCGGCTCATCCGCAGTGAGATCAGTGACTGCTTCACCGTTCTGTCGCTCAACTGGCGCCGTTTCATCGGACAAATCAATGGCTGCTACAGTGACAGCAGTAGCAGCAGCTGTTGTTGTTGCTGGCGATGCGGATTCTGTGGCCACTGGTGCTTGTGGTGATGTGGTTGGCGCTGGACTCTTTGACGTTGCTACCACTTGCATAGCATCATTTTGTTGATGCTCCATTTCTGCGTCTAGCATTAGCTCTGACTTTTGCTCCAGCTGGCTGCCATTTTGTTGCTGTTGGAGCTCTTGTTCCTTCGACTCTGTTTTAGACAACGCAATTTTCTTGGCATTCGCTGGCGCTGGATCTGAGGTGGCACGCTTTTTGCGTCCCGCTTTCGATTTGCGTGGCAACTGCGGGGGCAGAGGCGGCGTCAATGTCGATGTCGTTCGTTGCTCGGTGGCCACGTTGTCTGCATTTTCCTGGGCATTGTAGGTGGGATCACAACTATAGCATTTCCAGCTGGCATCGCTTAGCTTTTCCGTCGCAAGACGCGGCCAATGGCAATCCAAGTGATAAACATTCGCGCACACACAGCACATGAGCATCTGTTGCTGTTGCGCATCCGGCAACTTGTCGCCTATTTTGACAATGCTGCAGACGCGACAGCGGCGACACTTGTCGCATTTGAAACGCTTGCGGGCATTGGTCAGGATCTCGAATGCAATCGGCAGGCAATTAAAGTGCCCTACAACAAAAAATAAGAGATATAAGAACAAATACTTGGATGGAAGACTTGGTTTGACTTACATTTGAGAGCGCATGTTTTGCAGGCGAGGAAATTGCTTTTGTAGCCAGAGCCGCGTTTGGGTTCGCTTTTTGAGCACTTGCTGCAGGTATCGAAGTTGCGTTGTTGCTCGCCGCTGGGCGTGGAGTTGGCTGCCTCTAGAGATTCATCAATGTTGTTGCCACTGTTGTTCGCTGGCGTTGTGTTTGGCAGCTGAGCTTGTGGCTGCGACTGCTGAGCTGGAGACGTGGGCTGCTGAGTTGCGACACTTGCCGGAGTTGTGGGAGTTGCGGCAACACTTGCCGCTGCTCCTGCCCCTGCTGGACTTGCTGTTGCTGCCGGTAGCGAGGTGCGAGCTACGCGTGATATGTAATTATCCGAAGGATCGTAGACAAGCTTGGGTTTCTGTGCACAGCAAGATAACATCACTATTAGTTTATACACACATCTTGTTCCACACATTTCTTGTTCACTTACCTTTACACGTCCCGTTGTGCGCACGGTCCCAGCCGCAGCGCTAGACACATTGGCATCATTGGGATTAGTGTTGTTACCACCGCTGGTATTATTATTAGTATTGCTATTTGTTGATGCATTACTGTTGCTATTATTCAACTTGTTGACCGTTGAATTGCTGCTGGTCAGCGGCTGCTGCTCGTCCTTGGTCTCTTCGTCCTTGTTGCGTTTCATCTCGTTGCTGGCACACAAATGAATTTCGTTTTGATTATTTGTTTGTTTCTAGGCCTGCAACACAATGCGCGCTCGCAGCTTGTTTAACGTGCATTCCGATAACTGCACGATAAGTCACCGGGTGCGATAACTCACGCGGTGATGGGTAAAAACCAACGCGTGATTTATCGCACGCACGCACACTTATCGCTTTAGCGGTGTGCGCGTCGCTAATTACCGCGAATCTTCAAAAAAGGTGTACGCTACCTGGAAAAACACACACTGCCGGCACTTAAGCCGTTTATGATCGTAACAACTGTTACTCCACCCTCCCCCACCCCTTGAAAAACAATTACGAAAAATCATGTTTCATTTCGTTGTCTTTTTATGCGTCATTTAACAATTTTGTATGTGTGTGTGTGTGTTTGTGTGTGCGAAAAGCATTAAGATTAAACAAATACAATTAAAACTTAACTAGGAATTCATTTAGTTGCAATTAGCAAATACAGTTTGGCTTCAGGAAGAGAGATAGAGACAGATATGTAGCGCTTCTGGCAACATCAGCAACACAGGATCAACAAACTCTTTTTTTGTTTTTTGTTTTTTTTTAAGCTTTTCTTTTTGGTATTAGCCTCATTCAATTTTGATGCGACGACCGTACTTCCAGGCCAGAAGCATCAGATCACGATGTGCAAGCGCCCAGGCGAACAGGCACAGTACGCCCATGGCCACGCCCACGCCAAGATGTGTGGCAAATACAGCGTGCTGATACTGTGACAGAGCAAAGCAAAACCAATTTATATTATATGAAGTCATAAAACAACAGATGGCACGTTTCGGCAAACTTACCCAATAACAGATGACGCCGGCTAGAATCAGAGTGCCACCAAAGAGTTTACCTGGCCACAGACCCTGCAGCGGATTAAGCGACAATGGCTGATACTGCTGGCGTATGTACCACGTGCTGTAGACAATGCGGCCAAGCATATTGATGCAGTTGGCAAAGATGAAACCGACGGGACCAAAGATGCCCGTCAATATGTAGGAGAGCACAAGGAAACTGATTGAAAATATGGCCATCAGGTAGTTGTACTTGTCAATGTCGCGGCTGGTGTTCGTGGCAAACATGTAACCCTCGCTAATGCCATTAACCGACAGCAGGTAAATTGCCAAACAATGCCACTGGAGCAAACGTTGCGGCAATCCGCCGGCAACGAAATCCTCGCCACCATACAGCAGCAGCAGTGTGTGCGAATAGTTCTGCCCAAAGGTGAACGCCAAGAGGCCAATGGAGCTTACGCCCAGCAGCAGATTGTGCAGTACACTGCTCGCCTGACGCACACGCTCCACCGGCTGCTTCTGCAGTCGCGTGTCCCGCGTCAGCGTTTGTGTGAAGTAGAAGTAGGCGCTATCCTCGATGGGACGGAATATGAAACGGGCGGCCATGCTGCCCAGATTGTTGACCACATCATAGGTGGCCTGTTCGCCAAAGGAGAGCACCGGCGACACGCTCATCACATACTTCTCGCCCTCGGTCAGTATTTGCTTGAGCACGCCCTGCTTCACAAAGCTCAGCGTCAGCGTTTGCAGCTCCCGATTGAAGAAGCCCGCGTTCCCGTTATCGCTCTTCATGATGCCCGGCAGCAGCTCGGACAATTTGGTGAATGGAAAATCATCCATGTGCTCGAACAGCGAACGTGCCCAGGAATTTAGTTCCGGCGTCGCTTTGCTTTTGCGTGCCAATTGCGTTTTGTGCTCGTTGAAACGCTGTATGTAGTAGTAGAAGAATCCATATTGACCCAGGACAATGGTCAAAGCGCTGGCCAACTGGGCAATGGCAAAAGCTGTAATTGCAGCACTGCGATCGCCGGTGACGATCCACAGAAAGATCACCGAACGCACCAGAATGTGCAGCGTGTTGAGCACAATCTTGAGCTTGACAAAGCAAAAGACCTGGGCCACAAATACGGCGGATTCGGCGAGCAGCTCGAGTACACATGACAATGCCACCGCATAGCAGGCGAACTCGTATTGTGCGGCATAGGGAGCATCCACCGCTGAGAGCCAGTGCAGCCAGATGTGTAGACAAGGCACGCAGAGAGCAGCACAAATGGGAACACTATAACACACACACAGAGAGTGAGAAAATGACTGGGGGCTAGAAGGATTTAACTATTGTTGCACTTACGTAAGCCACATTTGATTGATTAGCTGCGACCACGAGCATTTGTCGCGCTGCTGCGAGTTGGCGCTCAACGCCGCCCGATTGATGGCCTCGCGGGACAAGAAGAGCAGCGTACTCTCGAGCAGCAGCAGCCGCACATTCATAATCCCCAGCACTTCGCGACCCACATTGCGTACTATGTAGGCATTAATGCCGAACGTTAGGATGCGGCACAGTATCTGTAATAGAACAACGAGACAGCACATTAATTTATAAAACAATGAATGACTCATCATCAGCGCAATTTCTATTTTGAATCAATCAGCAGCAGATCAGGATTAATGGGGGAACATTTTGTGTTTTTATATGTCTCTCTCTCTTACCTGAAAGATGATACTGAAGCCAGCGCCAAGCAGGCTGCTCTGCAGCACATTGCGCCCCATTTAGCTGTTGCTGTTGATTCAGTTTAACATAAATTGCCCACCATCGTGGGCATAGATAGCGAAGTAGTAGAAGCGTAGAAAATCAAATCAAGTGCCAACAAAACAACAAACCAATAATAACAACAATAATAACAACAACAAATTAAGAGCCCAGTTAGTGATGCACATTTGGCGATGTCCCCACTATCGATTTGGTCAACATCGATTTTTTGCACAGCATCGATTTGCATTGAATATTAATATAAATTATTTTCTTATTTTATTTCTTATGAACTATTTTTCTTATAATGTCACATAAATAAAATTTATTTTTAATACACTTGCAAATATATAAAATCAATTTTGTACCAGTTTGTTTTAATTATTTATCAATTGAAACCTTTTGTTTGTTATTAATATTCATGTTTATTACAATATTTTAATTAAAACAAAAGAAATGCAGGCAGATGATACACGTTATGGCGTTATTAAAATTTTGTCAAAATCAAATAGCAAAAGCGACTATTTTATGTTGTAAAATCTGGCGCAACTTTTGAAACATGTTTTTGTTGTTGTTGTTTTTTTTTAAGAATATTTACTATACCAAACAATAATAATGGCAAGTGTCGACCAAGAGAATTTTTGGCTAGTCAAGTTTCCGATGTAATCCAAAGTGTTGCTTATAAGAATCAAATGCAATCCAGTTGGACAAATTGAAATAATTCTAGTACAAAAAATGTACTCGATATATTGCTCAACAATAATCGATATGTCCGAGAGCAATCGTTTGAAAAGAACAGCTGACAGCCTTTACTGATGAGTGGCAACACTGCAGCGCTCCAGATGGCAACGCAAAGACAATTCAAATAATGAGGTCACTGTAGAAAAGTAACGTATTTTGAAAAGTTTAAAAAATTATGCGTTACAAATATGACAAAATACTACAAATAGTGTATTTGTACATGACAGATAACAAGACAGCAGTAAATCAAGTAAATAGCGTATGAAAATTATTTATACATGCACAAATATGATTCATAAGGCTGGACGTCCTTGTGCGGCATTGTGGCAGCAATCCTCCCGCGCAGGCCGCATTTAAACAGGTGTGACCCGTTGCATTAATGCATTTTCACCGCAAATCACCGGCTTAAATGCTCGATGTCCTTTGCCGCTAATCGGTCGCTTGTCAAACTGCTGCTGCTGTTGCTTTTGGCTGTTGACTTCGTCGCCGTCTTAAAAAACTGGTTACACCAACTTTCGTTGCGGTTGCGCCGTCGTCGTTGTCGTCGCGAAGAAGTTGCTGCGCCAGCAGCAGTTGGCGGCGAGAGCTTAAGACAGTCAGCATTTTAACTTGGCCAGAGTCGGTCGCTTGACGCGCTAAATAAATTACAAAAACAATTTCACATCATATATGAATTTTTGCATTCGGTTTCACGACGTTCGCTGTGTGTTTTTTTCTTAAGTTTTTTTTTTTTTTTTTTGGAAAGGTGCGCGTGCGCTCTCGTTTTGGGGTGGAATAAAAACGAAATAAAGTCGAGTGAGTGTTCTGCAAGACGGAGCGTGAAGTGCAGCACGCTGCGCTCTTGTTGTACGTTATTTTTGTTATTGTTTTGTTATTTGTGGCAAACAACAAAAAATTCACATATACGTAAAAAAAGCATGCGGAAAATCTGATCTGTCAAAAAGGCTTCAAATGTGAGCCGAGCTATTGCGCAAGGCGGGTAACAAACACAAAAAGATATCGCTATCGCAGTATCACAATATCGATTACAATCGCCCCCCATCCCCCCTCCACCCCATAAACCAACGGTCGTGTGACACTTTTCAAAGTGACCAAAGTGCTGTAAACTGGTTAAACGACGACGCGCTGCCCTAAAGCGCGCTCGTTGTTAGTTTTTTTTTCGTTGTTGTTTTTGTTTTATCTTTCACCTGCTGCTGCTGCTGCTGCGCTTCTCGGCTCAAAAGAACGCGGTCATGTGCAGCTTTTAACTAACAACAACCACAACAACAACAGCGGCAAACAAAGAAATACATAACAACAACAAGTAGACAATTCAGGATGTCGGACATTTACTATTGCAGCAACAGTCAGGTGAGTGTGCAGCTCAAAATATGAATGCATTTGTTCGGCATTTATTGATTTACCTGTTTCAAATTGCGATCGCTGAGAAGTATGAACAACGCATAAATCATCAAATAAAGTTCGTTATTGATGTTATGCAGTCGCAACCGATTGACAGATTTACTGGAATGTTTTTTCAAACGCTTTTCCAATCGCTGTTGTCGCCGTCGTTTAACATAATTGGAAATTGGTTGCGACTCGCAGATAATTAATGAAACAAAAGTAAAAGCAGAAATGACAAAAATAACTCTCTTGCTGTTGTTTGTTATTTCTTTTCGATTATGCAATGCAATGCGTTTGGCTATCGATATCGATAGCATCTCGATGATTACGCAGTTATTTATGGAGTACTTTCGTTTAGTTTTGCTGCTGCTGCCTGCTGCAAAAATTATGGAGATTATTTATGTATGTAGCATACTATTATTATTAATGCGCAGCCACAGCTTCAGTTTCAGCTTCAGCTTTAGCAGCATCCACACACAAACACACACACACACACACATACACACAACGCAATCTAGTGAAAGTTCGCTCCGTTATAAGCCAATTTGCCTTAGTAACTTACTTTTGCTGTCAGCTGTTGTTGTTGTTGTTGTTGCTTTGGGCGCTTGCTTCTGTTGTTGTTGTTGTTGTTGCTGCTGCTGTTTTATATCAAAAAGAAATCAAAAGTTTTGCCCAGAGTGCGTTGTCTTTTTTTCTTTCTGTTTCTGTTTCTTCTGTTGTTGTTGTTATTTTAATTTGCAACTGTTTTCATGCAAAATACCCTTTCCGTCTTTGTCTTCGTCATTTTTGTTGTATACAATTTGTTTGTGAATTGAAACGTTGAAGTCTTTTTTTTTTTTGGCTTTTGTTTTTTTGTTTTTTATTCGCTGCTTTTGTCGGTGAGAATATTTCCAAGACACAAAATGTGTCGCCGTTAACAACAGCAACAAAAACAACAATATACAATGTACAATGTAAACCAAGGTTTTCACTGACCAAATTTTTGAGTTTTCTATACCCGCTGAAGCCATGGGTTAACAGGGTATATAAGCACACACAGAAGCTTTGAAGCTTTCAAGCATTAAACTGAAAGAGCTACTTATAATTAAATTAAAGTGTACCCATTTAGACAAATGTTAAGTCTTTAAATAAATCATTTTATTTCATTTTTCACATATTTTTGTCGTATTCAATTTGAAGTTGAAGCAGCTTATTTTTTATTAATTTAAACTTTTTAAGTAGAAAAATGTACTATTATATTGTCATTCATTATATATTCTCATTCTTTGAGGAAATCTTGCTAAGATTGCTTTCTATAGGTTCAAATGCAAGCATTTAATATTATAACAGTATTAATTTCATTACTAAAACATTGCATTAATATGTATACAAATGTTTTCAATAGAATAATTTTTGATATCTTGCTTATGCTGAACTTCAATACAAGTTAGAATGCAAATAACCAAAAACCTTAAGTGACCAGAGTCATAATTATAAAGCTTAAGCGTATTTAAAATAAATAAATTAACAACAAATGCAGAACAAGTTTTCAATAATCAAGAATTGAAGCTGACAAAAATTTAGCACATTTTAAATGGTTTCTAAGAATTTGAAAGCGATCAAGTTACTTGCGAAGCAGTTGAATGTGTTTACAGGGTATCTTCAAGTCGAGCAACCAAGTGCAGTTGTGTAGCTTTCTCACTTGACAGTTATTGTTGCTGTTATTTGTTGCTGTTTTGCTGCTGATTTGTTGCAGGGCGTGCAATAATTTCGTTGCTGCAATTTGTTGAACGTCTGCTGTAATTTAAGCTCTGCAGAGTAGTATTTATTAGTCGTCACAAATACACACACACATACATATATGTATTATATACAAATACATATGCAATCAATGTGGCATTCCAATAGGTCTAGTCTAGACTCTAGACTCTAAACTCGCGCACGGCCAAAAGTGATTGCGGCGACAACAACAAACTCGTTTGGCTTAGAAAAAACTAAACAAAAAAAATAGAAAAAAAAACGCAACAACTTTCAGTTGTCGGTTTGTCTATGGGGCGACTTTAAGCTATGCTTATCTCGCTTTTGCCATTATATTGTTACTTTGGTTTTTGTTGCTTTTTGCACAATCCCTCAAAGCCAGCGATTAAGCTGACGCCATCGATCGAACCCATCCACCCTCCCCCTCTCAATAATATGTTGGCAAAGTAGTTTGATTTCAATTTTATGTTAACCATTTTCCAAATCGGTCAAAGGTATTTTGATCGACCATACTCCGCGTATACTTGATATTTGCTTGCCTGTAACACTTCCCACATTTTCCCTGCTCTATATCGATAACAGCTGTCAGTGGAACATGCCTTGTACACGTAATATTTTCCTGTTCGTTATCGATAACAGCTGCCAGTGCTGCCAATTAAGCTAACCCATTTAAAAGCTGTCTTTATCGGAATTGAGGCGAATTATCTTCGCAATTAGAATGAATCAAAGCAAATGCATTGGCACAGTAAAAATACATTTGTTTAATATAGTTTTATCTACATTTTGTAATTTATAATTTATTTATTTTCACTTTAGTTTGTCTTCTGCTTCTGTAATTGTCTTTTTTGACTTCCATACAAACTTTTATTCTGTTAGCAAATACCGAAATCAACTTTAGTCATATAGTATTTATTGAGCAAGCGAGTTATTCTGTTTATGGGCAAGCGGGGGAGGCATGTTTGTATGGTTAGTATGTGTATAACGCACAAATAAACAAAAAGCCACATATCCAGATTTCTCACCACAAAATTATTAGACACCATTATATATGTACATATTTATTTCGATAGTATGATTTGTTGTTGCCGCGTTTTCTACTCACATATTTTTGTGTTTTTTTTTTTTTGCTGCAACAGGTTCAGCAGCAACAGCAATGGCATCGGCATCGGCTTCGGCAACAACAACCACAATAAAATGTTGTTGCCATTTGCAAAATGCCACACGACAGACAAAAGCCGCTGCAACAACAACAACAACTACAAGAACAATAACAGCAGCAGCAGCAGTAGTAAACGTGAAAAAATAATAATACTAGTCAGTGCTGTCTACTTTTTTACTTTTTTCGTTGTCTGCTTTTTATTTTTTCTATTTCATTTTCAAGCCATGCTCCTTTTTGTTGTTGCCGTGCTTTTTCTACTACTTGAGCGCAATAGATTTTGATTTTGAGTGTGAGTGCAAAAGTTGAGTGGCAGCTCTTGAGTGACCTTTCATTGCGGTTACACTTTGTTGTATATCGATCAATAGAAGTGTATGCGTGAATGGCAAAAATATCGATCCGATAACACGCCGCCCGCTAATGCACACGCACACACACACAAGCAAGCATATGTCCACACAGCAATATGAATGCATGAACTTTCTCTGCGAGAGAACCGCACGCAGTAGAAGCAGCAGCAGCGACGGCGACGGCAGCTTTAATTTTGTTGTCTTGCATTTGTCTTATTTTGAAAATGTCATTGAAATAAATTAGAAGCAAAAGGCAGCAGACACACACAAACACACATACACACTGATACAATCACCATGACGGGCAGCCTACAATAATGACACAAGCACCAACAACAACAAAGCTGTGCAAATCGTAGTCTTAAGAAAAACGTTGACTGCGCAGTCGGCGCAGCGGCTGCGACTGTGGTTGAGGCTGCTGCGGCTGCGGCTGCTGGCAAAGAAAGTAGCACAATTCATTGGCTTTGCCTGTTTCTGTTTGTTTGTTCATCATCATCGCTGATGTTGCTGTTGCTGGCTTCAAGCATTTTATGACTTTTATAAGCAGCGCTGTCGACAACGACAGCGATTTATTGAACAAATGTTTTTTGAGAATGTCTTTTGAATTGAATTTCCTTTCGATTGTGCGCATGTATAAGTAGCAATACATACATACAAACATACACATGTACGCGTATGTATTTGTGTGCGTGTTTGAGCGCCCTTTACTTTCCAATTTGCACTGCTTTATTATTATTATGCTGTCCGCCCTATTGCCAAATTACTTTTCCTCTTCTCATTCGCTGCCTTACTTATTTTCGGTTCACCGCTGCCGCTGCGCAGTCGCGCGCTGCTTGCAATTCGTTTAGCCTTGAACTGCGCCGGCGTCGACGTCGACAGCGACGCATTGCGTTGGCGTAGTTTTGTTATTGCTTTTTTCAATTTGCTTTTTCCTGCTGCAAACTACATATTTGTTATTGCATGTGTTTGAATTTAACTGAACAAATAATGCAAATTTCGGGTTAACGGAAATTAATATTCATGTTGCGCACCCAAAACAACAAGAGCAAGCAATTAACGCCATTTTACGGCGTCCTTGGTTTGACCCCAAAAAACAAGACGAAAAAAATACCACACCAAAAAAAATGCTGCTTGTCATCGATAGATGAATAAGTGTCGATAACACAGAAAACGAGTAACGCATTCAGATTACAACGTTCATCTCGTAATTTGAAATTTGCAGTTGTTTGTGTTTTTTTTTTCCCCCATTTTGTTTTTGTAGTCAATTCAATGACCTGTATACATATTTATATATGCAGACTCTTGGGTTGCTTAAGCTACAATATATTTTAGACACTCGGTTGCCATACAAATGAGAGAGTCCACCTAGAAATCCACATTTATTCCCAGTCAACTTAAACAATCGCATTCTGAATAAACAATTTATTTTGGTCAGATGAAAGACAGAGCGAAACAGAAAGAGAGGGAGAGAGAGATAGCGCCCCGAAGGCATTTCAATTAATTTGTATGCGTATTCGAATAATTTGTTAGTTCACAGAACTTTCTACTTCATTTGAATGCAAAACAAAGGCATTGGCGATGAAGCCAAAGTTTACAATGTTTTTAAAGGCGCACAGCAGACGCTGCATTCTGATTTGCAATATGACTATTTACATATTTAAACGCATGTGTGTTTGTCTGAGTGTGTGTGTGTGTGTGTGTGTGTCTTTTTGTAGGCGTAACTTGGCCAGGCCCATTTAACATGAGTCAGCTAGCTAGTTTCAGCTCTTAACACACCCCAAAAACAACAGCAATGGCAACGATTGCTGTTATTTGTGCTTCGCTGTTTGGAAAATTCGAGTTTTGTGCTGATTTCGTTGATGCCTCAGTCACGTAGTTGTCGCCTGATTTAAACCCAGAAAAAAACAACACAACATAAACAGGCGCCATCTATCGGCAGGCTAAGCTTTCGCCGCTGGGGTCGCCTTCGTCATTGTCTCTGCCTGCTGCTGTTTCTGTTTCTTTCGCTGCTGCTGCTGCTGCCGTTATTAATTCGTCACGACTGAGTTGGCAGCTGGCGGCTTGAAGCGACGTCGCCGGCAGCTGTTTGCCTAAAGGGAAATTAGTGAAAAGCTGTCACTCTCAAGTCTCCACAAAGTCTCCAAATCACAGCTGCCGCACGTGGCGTCCGTCTGTGGCAGCCTCTTTAATGTTTCTCCATTTTACCGTTGCTATTTGATACTCTAACCAAAAGGAGCTTATCGCAAATCAATTTGATTCGGCAATCAATATTACTACTTTAAAACATCATTTTTCCGACAATATAAAAAATTCTATTCTAAATTTCAATGTTACAAAAATTCAAATTTGCCATAATTATAAAATATGAAACTTTAACATATTTTCATAACCTTATAAGACAGTCTGAAAAAAATTCTTTTCTAAACTAAATTTTGAGTTTTTAGAATAAAATTTGCAATTTCAACATATTTCCATTACATTATTAGAAGACAGTCTTAAAAGAAATCTTTTCTTATGCTCAATTTTTAGTTTCTAAAATAAAATATGAAATTTTAACATATTTCCATTACAAAAAAATCCTTTCCTATACTAATCTTTTAGTTTCTAAAATAAAATATGAAATTTCAACATATTTCCATTACATTATAAAAAGACAGTATTAAAAAAAAATCCTTTCCTATACCAAATTTTTTGTTTCTAAAATAAAATATGAAATTTCAACAAATTTCCATTACATTAAACAAAAATCCATCCCTATACTAAATTTGTAGTTTCTAAAATAACTTTTGCACATTAGCATCACAATCATATTTAATAAATTGCGTGCTATACGAAATTTCTCTTTTAGACAAAAGTATTTGTCCATCATCATTGTCTTTTAAAAATGATGTTCTATGCCACATTTCAATGCTATAAACTAGTATTTGTCCGTCATCAGCATTCATAACTTCTCTTTAACACATTGTGTTCTACAGTGAATTTCTACTCAACAACAACTTGTTCAACATCATCATAAATAATTTCTCTTGACAATGTAAAGATCTTTTAAACGTTATTAACAGCTTTTATGTCATGGTTTTTAACATTCTTTATTAGCGATTTCATAGGGAATTTCGTTTATCATTATTATTATTGTATCTCATTCCCAACTATTAAAAATAAAATTTCATAAGCGTAAATAAATTAAAAATAATTTATACAAAACCTTCAATGAAATGAAATGAATGTTAAAGGAATTCGATTCAACAAGCAGAGAGGAGAGCATACAAAAGTTTCATTTGGCTGGGGAATTAATTTGGGAAAATTGTGGTCTATGATTTTCCCAATGCAATTGTCGACTTTCGTTTCTGGCTGCACCATGGAGGTCAGACAGCTGGCGCGCAGCGTCCGCAGCAAGGAGGTTGGGGGAGACGGTGCAGAAGGAGAAGGTAACTGTGAAAGTGCAGCGTGCGCGACAGGCAGAGTTCAAAAGACTTAGGCCACGAACTCGTTTTGCTATTGACAAGTGTCATTGGAAGAGGCGCATTTTGTGAATTGTTTGTTTGCCGTTACCATTTGCAGTAGTTGTTGTTTTTATTATTAACGTTCCTGCTGCTGCTGCTGGTTCAGCAGCGAAAGCGAATTTTTTTGTGCCAATTGCAGTCAAAAATTTCAAAGCCAAGGCGAATAAGAAAATGCGGCAAAGTCGCCAGCGAAATGAAAGTGTTTTGTTTATGTTGCTGCTGCTGTTGTTGTTGCTGTCCCCCAAACACGTTACGGCAGCATTGCAACTACGCACAGTGGGCGCTATTAAATATTTCCCACGTACAACATATTCCACATATTGGAAGTTTTCTTTCCATAGAAAAAAAAAACTTGTTAAACATTTCATTTTTTTTGCATTATTTTTATTTTTACATTTTTGATCAATATGAATTTGCATAGCTGTGTTGTTGTAAACTGCCCA
The DNA here is from genome assembly GCA_035046325.1 of Drosophila niveifrons. Classification (NCBI taxonomy): domain Eukaryota; kingdom Metazoa; phylum Arthropoda; class Insecta; order Diptera; family Drosophilidae; genus Drosophila; species Drosophila niveifrons. Next base: position 5,650,395 of record JAWNOC010000062.1, on the reverse strand, counting down.
CTGTGCGTGTGTGTGTCTGTGTCGCTGGCAACATGTTGCGCCCAAACATGTTTGCTGCATGTGTATGTATGTGTGTATGTGTGTGTGTGAGAAGATGGATTTTAATGAATTTTCCTAATTAGTCATGTGAAAGAAAAGCGAAAACGTAACGTGGCATAAGGTTGCCTGTTGTTTTGTTTGTTTGTTGTTGTTGTTGTTGTCGCCTTTGCATTGTTGTTGATGCCAAAATGTTGATAGCAACATAGCAAGAGGCCAAAGTAAAAGTTGCTGAATCGAAAATAAAAGTTCATATCAGACCAAAAGCAGCGTCGCCAAAAAAATGTGCATGCCATGTGTGTATGAGTGTGTGTGTGTCTGTGAGTTCAAGTATGAATGTGTATGTGTGTGTGTGTAAATATGAAGATGAGCAAGCGAAACTTTCTTTTGACGCTGACGCCAACGTCGATGTCGATGTCGACTTGGGGCGCTGATCGCTTGACATTGGCTTCGTTTTATGGACTGCGCTGCTTGCGGTTAACTTTTGTTTGTATTGTTTTTTATTTATTTACTTCTTTTTTGGCAAGAGCAAAACTAAACTGGATCAGTTATTTGAACTTCGGCCCTCCCACCTTGCCCGCACCCCTCTTCCCCTTTAACGTATGCGTGTTAAATTTTGTGACCACGCTATAATTAACACTTCTCCACTGCGCATGTGCTGCCTATTACCATATCTGTAAAAATTGAAATAGTTTATGTACATTGTGTGTGTTTTTTTTTATGTTTACTATATTTGTTTTTCTTTTGTGACTTCTTACAGATCAAGAAATCAGCGCGAGATACGGATAAAAATGGCGGCAGCAATTCGACAGCAACAACTGTAATATCAGACACAACAACAATGGCGGCAGCGGCTGCGGCTGTTGACAAAAAGAACAACAACAACAATAACAACAACAACTGCAGCGGCAATCGAAACAGCAGCAACAGCAGCAAAGACAAAAGCAAAGACATGCAAACAACAAATGGCGGCGGCAAAACCAATTGGAAGGTAACTAAAGTAATCATCGTGTTAAAAACGTAATAAACACAAAAATAAAATACAATGTACAACATTGTTTGTGCAATGATGTGCAATAATTAAAGCAAAAGAGATGAAAAGAAAGAAGGAAATGCGTGTAGTTTATGTATGTATGTGATGAGGTAATACGAAATGAAATGAGAGTAAAACAACACATCAAGAAATGTTTGCACGTGCGTTTGCCGCTCTTCTTCTTCTTCTTCTTCTGCTCTGCACACCGTTATGCGGCCGAGTGACTTTTGCCCGAGTTGTGTGCGGGGCAAGGCGTCAGTGCGAGTGAAATGCAAATGCGAGTTAATAATTTAACCCACAACTGACACATGCATGAACATGTATGTGTGTGTCTGTGTGTGTGTCTGTGCTCATGTGGTGCTGATCTGCGACATGGTCAATAAACGCAGATGCTGATTATGAAATGAGGAAACCATTTACGCGCTTGCGCGCACTCTCTTTCTTTCTATCTACCTCGCAATGTTTAATTACATTTTGTGCTTTTTTGCTGCTCATTTATTTTATTATTGTTATATGGTGCATACTTACATATACAGTATGTATGTATGTACGTATGTTGACGGTTTGCAGCATCACGAAGAGAAAAGTAGGCCGCGACGCGACCTGTTTAACGGCCATGCGGCCCTCCCGTCTTGCGAGTTGCTTTACTTGCGCTTTAATTAATTTTCTAAAGTGTGTTTATGTGCATACGAGCACACACACACACATTGTTCTCTGTCTGTTTGTGGCTTTCGTAATTGCAACATTAAACCCGCAAGCGACCGCATGAATTTTTCCACATAGTCCGTTATTTAACATTGCGAGCCACTTGCGGTGGCGGCGTTGCCGGCCCGTTGATCCTTTTTTAACAAATACTTTCAGTCGCTACCAGATCAATGCAATTTGTTTGGCAATAAGAATTACGAAAATTGTAAATGGTACTTGTAAATGGAACTTAAAAATAATACTTAATTATGTTTATTAAAAATATCACATTTTTGGTTATAACAATAATATCTCAGCTCCATGCTTCTTTCCACGAGCATTAGCAGAAGCTGTCGGCTGAATAAGCAATAAGAATTGAGGAAAATGCAAGTTGAAATTATGTTCAAAATTCAAAATTATGTTCAATATTAAATAAGCAATAGCAATAAATTCCAACAGTATCTAATAATAATATCTCTTGCTGTTCATCCTTCAATGTCAATGCACTGCGCTGCCAGATCATTTAAATTAGTTGAGTGGTTGTCTGCTCTACCCACCTGTTGTGTTGATCCTGTGTTAATGCCATGCACAGCGCTGCCAGATCATTTGTATACTTAAATAGGCAATTTGGTTCCGTAATTAAATGTGCAAGTGAAACGCAATTAAAAGCGCCGCGTCTTCCTTGGCTTGTTGTTTTGTGGTCATCATCATGCAAATGCAACAACGTTTGCATGCGCGTTAATCAAACAACAACAACAACAACCGAAGCACTCAAATTGAAAGCATTTTCAAGTGCATTACCAAGGCACTTAGTTTTTAGCGTGTGATGGAGCATTGCGTTTCGTTCATTTGGTTCGTTCGTTCGTTCCCTCGCTCGCTCCCTCGCTCGTTCGTTTCGTTGGCTGATTTAACGGCATGATTTGGCGCGAATTTGTGTAAGGCGCTTTTGTGGTCAATGACCAGCGCAGACCAACGATCGTTACAAAAAAATCCGTTGCGGCTTTTGTCACTAATTATGAACTTGTTTTTATTTTATTTGATATAAATTTTTGTTTGTTTGTTTGTGTTCGTTAAACAGGGTCTCGTCCAAAGCAACCCCAATGGCAATGGAGCAGCGCTTGCAGTGGCGTCCACAGTGTCGCAGCCGCCCAAGGTTTTTCACAACACACGTTGCACACGGCACCACAAACCGCATCATACACATGGCAATGGCAGTGGCAACGGCGGCGGCGGAGGTGTAAACGGAGCAAGTGCAGCAATGTCTGGCGTGGATTTGGTGAGCATGCCATCACAACAGCAGCAGCAGCAACAACAACAGCATCATCTGCATCATCATATGCACAGTCACAATCACAATGCCCATGCCACGCCCCCGCATCATGGACTGCGTCGCAAATCCGAATCCGTGCTGTCCACCGACTCCGACATACGTTTCACGCGTCGCAAACTGGGCGATAGCCAGAAGTGTGGCTGCGCTGTGATAGCCGGTTTCCTCATTGCCCTGCTGGTCGCCGGCGCCTTTGTCTATGTGGGCTGTAAGTTTGCCAGCTCCTTCCGCAATCTGGGATTTGCCTCTTACCTTCTTCACTTTGCAGATACGTATTTTCGACCGGAGCCGTTGCCGGATCGCGTGTTCCGCGGCAAGTTCATGGTGCTGAACGACAAATGGAGCATGGAGCTGGCCAATCAGAACTCGCTGCGTTTCCAGCACAAGGCGCGCGACTATCGGGAACGCATCAATCTCACGCTGCGACGCTCCGATCTGCGCGAAGCCTACGAAGGCAGCGAGATCCTGGCGCTGGATGGGTGAGCAGCACTTTAAATCTTACCTAGACTAAACATATCAATAATCCTCCGCTCCTTGACGAGTTGAACTCTTTCTCAATTGATTATTATTTATTCCCTTTATTCAGCAGCGAGGACAACAACAACATTGTGGTGCACTTCAACATGATCTTTGATCCCTATGCGGGCCTGGTCAGCAGCGGCGAGCTGTTGGCGCTCTTCCACGAGGAGCTCAGCGATGCACAGCGTCGGCACTTTGCCAACATGACTGTGGATGTGGCGAGCGTTAGCATCAAGGAGACCACAGGCCTCATTGAGGAGCCCATCATGTCCAGCTCACCGCTGGGCGGCAACGATGAGACCACGGAACCGGCCAGCACAACCCCGCGTCCGGTGCCGCGTCGCTGTGAGCCGCTGCAGCTGAACTATTGCCGCAACGTCGGCTACAATGTGACCACGTATCCCAATCTGCTGGGCCACGCCAACTACGATCAGGTGGCCGATGATGTTATCGTCTTCCGTGAACTGGTCGATGGCGAGTGCTTCCGCGAGGCCTACGACTTTGTCTGCCGACTCCTGCAGCCCCCATGCGAGACGCACGGCATCAGTGTGGCGCCCACACCGGGCGCCATTTGTCGCGAGTACTGTGAGGCATTCATGGCCGGCTGTGGCGGCCGTTTGCCTGCTCGCTTCCGCCAGCACTTCGATTGCGAACGCTTCCCAGAGTCAACCGGCACACAATCGTGCCAGCAGAAGCCTCACTGTGTCGGCGACATGCAGACCAATGTCCAGAGTCCGCGTCTCTGCGATGGCTATGCGGATTGCCCCGATCTGTCCGATGAGCGCAGCTGCGCCTTCTGTGCCCCCAACGCTCTCTACTGCGGCCGTGGACGCGCCTGTGTGCCGCGCAAGGCGCGCTGCGATGGCAAAGCCGATTGTCCCGATGGCGCCGACGAGAAGGATTGCCGTAAGTACTTTTTATACTCGCTACCTATAGGGTAGAAGGGCATTATAACTTTGTGACGACAGCAAATGTGCGCAACAGGTAGAAGGATTTAGCCATGTCCGTCTGTCTGTCTGTCCGTCTGTGCTTTTGGACACCTAGATCTCAGAGACTATAAGAGATAAAGCTATAATTTCTTTTCGACAGCATTTTTTATTATTGCACGCAGATTAAGTTTATTTCAAATTTTTGCCACGCCTACTTCTGACCCTGCAAATTAACAAAAGTCGAAAAATTAGAGGTGTGAATTTTGTTATTTACAATAATTTGTATAGTCTGTGATTCCGGAAAATTTGATTGCGATCAGATAAAAATTGACAAAGTTATTAAACAAATATTTTTGTATGGGCAAAAACTTCTGCTTACTATAGTTCTTAATAGCTTGAGCTGACAATAAGGTATATTTTATAGTGTGAAATATACCTGATTGTCAGCTAAAGCTACTAAGAATTATAGTTAGTATATTTTGAAGATAGTAAACGTAGCCTTCGGTATGTTTTGTTAGTATCTTTCTTGTATATTCATTTTGTATAAAAAACTTAAAAATAATGTGTATATTTTGTGATTTCTTTTATATTCTAAAACTTGTTACCCCTTTTAAGTATCTTTTAAAAGGTGAAATAACAAGCATAAGCAAAATACTTTAAACCAATTAATTAAAAAAAAAAACAGAAAATTATCGTTATTTTTCAGTAAAAATAAATGCCTAAATATTTAATGTTTTTGAAAACATATAAACTGAAAAATTATGATAATAGTATGCGATTTTCTTTTAGTTCATAAAACTTAAAAATTATAGTTATTCATGGTGGGTGTCGAGTTTTCGCTGATATTATTTTACAATATTAAAAAACGATAAAGCACTCACTTTATTATTGGAGCGAAAACTATAAAAATGATTATTATTTAATATAATAGTTTTTTTTTGTTTTCTTTTTGCTCAAAATTGAAATGATTATAGTCCAATTTTTATTAAATTACCCGAAATGAATAATGAGCGTTAGTGAAAAACATAAAAATTCAAATAATAATCATTAGCATGTAATTTGTATAATATGCTCAACTCTCTCATATCGGTTACGCTGTTTGCCTCCAACTCTTTGCTTGCAGTTTCCATAGCTCCACTGGCTGCGGATCTGTTGCAACCGGAACCGTTGGTACCATATCTGACGCGCTTCCATGCCGCCGGCTATGCGGTCTTCTCCGAGAAGGGCGTCGTTGGAAAACTCTGCGCCGAGGGGCTCGAGGGCGATGCGAAGCTTGTGGTGCGGCAAACTGTCTCCGAATCTCTCTGCAAATCTCTGGGCTACGAGTAAGTGCATCTATATAATACTCAACAAGTTAACTTCCTTCACAATTTGAAAGTTATTCAACAAACTACAGTTTTATGTTAAATTACATAGTTTGTGACAATCTGGTCACGCTTGATATACTTTTTTTTGTAATTATAATCGCTACTCGTAGGGTGGGAGGGGTATTATAGCTTTATTGCTTTATAGGAGGCATCTCTGATCCCATAAAGTATTTACATTCTTGATTAGCGTCAACAGCCGAGACGATTTGGCCATGTCCATCTGTCTGTCTGTCTGTCCGTTGATCTGAGGGATAATAAGAGATAACGCTTCAATATTTATGAAAAAATTTTAAAATTTTGTTGCCATCACGTATTTAAGAAATACTTTTGTGTGATAAAAACTTCTTCTGCAATGGGATCTTAGTACCTTTGACTGACAATCTGGAATATTTTGTACTTTATGGTATATTTTGAATGTAGTACAATATCGATATACCAAATATAGTGTTCGGTATATGTCAAAATGTTTGCGGTATATTATTTTGTTATATTTTGAAATTAATACCGCACTGTTTTGCTGCCATTGAAAATGAGTAGCGGGTATTTTATAGTCGAATATGTGTTATGTTAGATTTTTACTAATTTGATATGCAATGGGAACTTAGGGGTTTATTTTTGATGATATATTTTGAATGTAGTACAATATCGATAAATCAAATATAGTGTTCTATATATATCAGCATTTTTGGGGTATATTATTTTGATAGATTTTAAAATGAATACCGCTTTGATTTTATTCAAATTGAGTTGCGGGTATTCTATAGTCGAGCACACTCGACTTTAGCTTCTCACTTCCCGATGTGAAATTACATTGTTTATGGCACTCATGTCATATACTTTTCTTTTATAATTTTCACTTCCTTATAACAATTCATGTGTTACCTGTTTCCCTCGTCGCAGATCCGTGGAGATCTTCGATGTGCAGAACGACACGGAGCAGCTGTCGGACTATGTGCGAGTGCTGGATCCGCATGCGCCCGAGATTAGTTTTATACGCACCCATTGCCCCAAGCGTCAGGTGCTCTACGTGGGCTGCGGTGATCTGCGCTGTGGCGTGCAGTCGGCGCTGCCCAATGCCAAGCAGCATCTGTCGCTGCCCAAGATGTCGGCACCCGGCGACTGGCCCTGGCTGGTGGCGCTCTTCCGCGAGGACATCCATGTCTGCGATGGCACGCTGATATCGCCCGATTGGGTGCTGACGACGGAGAGCTGCTTCCAGGGACAACCCCGGGCCACATGGATGGCCATTGTGGGTGCAGTGCGTCTGTCGGCGAAGGCGCCGTGGACGCAACGGCGTCGCATCATTGGCATGATCAAGAGTCCCGTCGAGGGTTCGACAGCGGCGCTGGTGCGCCTCGAGACGCCTGTCAGCTACTCGGATCATGTGCGTCCCATCTGTCTGCCGGACGCACTGCAGCGTCAGCAGCAACATCAGCCGCCGATGCAACGGCGTGCCTATGTTCCGGTCGCTGAACGCTTGGAGGCTCAGCCGACGACGGCGACGCAAGCGCAGCGTCGCTTGGCACAGGAGACGCAACAATTCTTCCTCATACCGTCGCAGCAGGAGCACGAGGGATCGGGCAGTGGGAGTGGAAATGGCAACGGCAACAGCGGCGAGGAGCCGGATGAGAATGCCGCCTACGATTATCTGCTGGCGGAGGCAGCTGCCTCCCACATGCCACATGCGGAGGCACTGCAGCAAACGCTGCCCGAGCAGCAAGAGGAGCAACAATTGGATTCGTATCCATTGCCGGAAAAAGCGCCGCAGGTTAACTACTATGGCGGCGGCGGCGCCTCGTCATCCTCGTCCTTGGCCACGCAGGCAGCCAAGTCGCATCCATCGAAGGCGCCCAGTGCTCCGGAGCAGATCTGGACGAACTGCAATACGTTGGGCTGGTCGCGACAGCGCGATCATCTGCAGCGCGTCCAACTGAAGATTGGCGACATGGCGCCCTGCGAGAATGTCTCCATCACGACGGTGAACTCCATGTGCATGGAAGCCACCTACCAGAAGTACGACTGCACGGTAAGTGATCTTTTTCTAAGGCTTTCTTTATCAACTTTTGTCCTCTGTCTGTCCGTTGACTTAAGGAGCTATAACTTGGTGATTATTACTGCTAGATATATTAAATTTTGTGTTAATACTCTTACAATTTCTATTGAACATGTTCCAAAGAATTACTGCTTTACTTTCCTTATCTCTTCGTCTTTCTGGCACTCCAACTATCTGTCCGTCTGTCAACTTAAACAGCTATAAATCTGAAACTATAGACACTAGAGTTATCAAATTTACTGATTAAACTTCGGTTGTATATATTCTTCGACTGTATAAATTATAAGAAAATACTCCATTCCTTTCTCTATTTTTCTGTTCTTATGTTTAAAGAACTTAAACTCTGAGACCATAGAAACTAGAGCTTTCAAAGTTACTGATTAAACTTCGATTGCATATATTTTAAAGAAATACTTTATGCTATTCTCTATATTTCTGTTCTTTCGTTTATCTGTCCATCCCTTCATTAAAAAACTAGAACTCTGAAACTATAAGAAAAATTTACTTATAATACCCCCAAAACTCAAACCTCATTCTGAAGAAATTTTATCCTTCTATATTCTTTCTTCTTTCTAATTCTTGCATATAATCTAAGACTTTACTTATTTAACCAGTAATGTGTTATTATTTAGTATCTACGCATTCAACAAACAGCATTAGTCATTCTCTCATCTCTCTAATCGATTTAGTCAACTGCACATCCGTACTTTGTGTTAAACATCCAGATTCCAAAGACTATTAAAGCTAGAGCAATCAAATTGATCAGCAAAATATCTAATTTTAGCAGTTCTAATCAATATCGAAATAAACATGCTAAAATATCGTGTCAATATAGGCGTTAACAATTAGAATTTCTCATTGAAAAAAACAGGAGTAATACTTTATTTAGCGACAACGTTGCTAATTTTCGACATACACACAAAAAAGCTTTCATTTCTTTTATTGGCATCGTTTTTTTTTTTTTTTTTTGTGTCTATGTAGCTAACGGTTATGGCCATAACTAACTGTTGTTATTAGAGCTATGACTGTTGAATAACATCTGCTTATCTTAATTATTTGCGATCATTATGAAACTCTTCGAATTGAATCATTTGCATGCCACACAAAGTTGTCTTTTGGCTAAATATAAAGATTTTAATCGTCACAAAACGTGATTGTAATGTCAAGGTTTTTGATTGCTTTTTTTTCTTGTTATTTTATTTTGGGGGGAACTAGTTCTTCTTGAAGTGAATTTTTATTGACGGGCTGCAGTCGCTAATTGTTTTTTTCTTCTGTTTAATCAAAATGCGAAATAAGCGATTCGCTTAATAGCCGCATTAAGCTGTCAGATGAAAAGCTTCCTGTGTATATACAAATTATAATTATGATACCGTAGGTTCAGTTCTTTATTGTGTCTTTATAATGCAGTTAGATTGAAAACAAAAGTATAACTTAGTTTAAGATTGTATTTCTATATATAGGAATAGATAATATTTGGTATACCCTTAGTAGATAATAATGTATTATCAATAGATAGAAATATCAGCAAAAAAGGCATATCATATCATTTTAGACTATTTAGACGGCATTAAATGAATAGTATACGAATCAATGCTTATTTTTAGATCATTAGTTATATATTTTATCTATAAAATATTAAAAAAAAAAAAGTTAATACTAAAAATTTAGTATATTTCACATTTTTAGATATCAATTATTTACCTTACTTGCTATATCAAAATTTAGTAAAAAAAGTTAGCAAAATTAAATATAAAGACTTTTTTTTGTTTTATATCTAAATTTTGACTAAAACTTGCTACTATATCTTTAGTCTTTAATCACTTTAATAGATCGGCAACGCCATTAATACATTTTGCGACTCTCTAATCTGTTTAAATTAGATGGTTTTTTTTAGTTTAATTTTTACATCAGGATTTGCTTAAAGGCTATTAGCATTAATTATATAATGAGTAGGAGTATAATATGTTCAAAGACTTTTTGACTTGTCTTTAATCTCTCCAGGCATATAGATCATTAATCAACAATGCATGTAATATCAAGCATAAAGAGTATTATTATGGGTGGCATAATTATTTGGGATCATTTGCTTAGTGTCTAGGAACTCTGGTTGAACCTCAAGGCCTTAGGAACAGACTGCTCCAAGTCGAGCAGCTCCAGCTGCTTTAGATGCGAATGGAGCGCGAAGCTGTTGCGGCTGCCACGGCTGTGGCAAGCAGAGCCAGATGGGGAGCAGCCGCAGCTGGATCTGGACGACGCGATCGCTGGCAGAGCTGCATGCGTAAACGCTTTGCCTGCGAGTGATGTGGACGAGCGGCGGTCACGGATGATAGTTGACGCAGGGCGCGCAGAGGCGGCTGTTGTTGTTGTTGTTGAATGAAGGAGTGCTGGCGACGAAGTGCAGCCGGAGCTGGGGCAAAGCTGGTGGGCAGCGTGCCCAGGAAACAGTTCTGACGATGCACAGGCACAGCGACATATTCAGCTTCCGTTTCCGGCTGATGTTGCTCGACGGGATTAGAAGAGGATTCGCTGCTAGGTCTGCTTTGTTTCTCGATACTGCGTCGCAGCTTCTGCCAATCGATGCGCAGCTGAAACGTTAGCTCGGGGCAGGGAAAGAGCAGCAGAAAGTATTCCAAGAGCTGTTGCTCAAACACATAGCCCTGACCATTGGAAAGCACCAGTCCAGCGCGCTGTGACTGCGGTATGTTAAAGCTAGTGCAGACTGTAAACAAATTAGAGTTCATTCTCTCTCTCACACTCACGCACACACACTAATGCACTTACTTTGATCAATGATTTGGTCGTAGCTGCTGCCCGTCTTGCAAATGATGAAACCTGTGTCGCCCTGGAAGCTGATCTTCAAGCAGCTCTTAATATCCAACATGATGAAATTCAATAATGAAGACTGCCCGCGATGATTAATGAGAATGTTTAAAATTCACTTTCTTTTTGTTTTTATTTTCGCCTGCTGTTCGCTCGCTCTGAGACGCTCAACTGAAGTGCAGTTGGCGCGCGCTGTTACTTTTATGCCCTGCAGAATGCGAAGTTATTGTGTGCGTAGGTCTACAGTGAGTGCAAGAGGGAAGGAAACAGTTGAGTGTGATCTGCCTGCAGCTGCTGGACTACCTTTGTAACACGCGTGCTCTCTTACTCTAGCTGCCTGTTTAGTCGGTGTCAGGGATGTTTCTAGTATTTGCTAATAAATATGCCTGTGCATGACTGCGCTCGTGCTACGTTCAGAAAGAGAGAGGAAGAGCGAGAGAACGCAATGCGATTGTTGTTGAGAGAGCGCCTTAAGTGTTCTTCTTCTTGTTGTTGTTGTTTTGTTGTGGGTCAGGCGTTACTCATGCGTTTGGTTTTGTTATTTTGTCGCGAACGCGTCGCTGCATGTCTGCTTTGATACGTGACGTCACAACGAGACCACAACAGGGTGATATATTTAAATAGTGTAACATTAGTGTAATTAGTTAAGCATTTATTATCATTTTTTTATTCATGTTAATCAATTTTTTATGTTGCTCAATTTGGATTTTTGTTTTCTCAATTACAGCAAGAGGAATACTCTGGTGCGCCTGTGCAATGCCTTATACCCGGCACCAATCAGTGGGCCTTGATTGGCGTCTCCTCCTGGCGCATTGCCTGCGGTCCGACGGGCGTGGAGCGACCGCGGATGTACGATAAGATCGCATCCAATGCGGACTGGATACGGGAGACGGTGAATGCGATATAAGAACTTGCATTTTGTAAAAAAAAATGAAATAGAAGATAAAAAAAGCAACTAACGTGTATTATGTAAAAAGCAAGTGGAAGTGGAAAAAGTGGAAGAAATTTGTCTTCGGCTTCAATTTAAATTTAATTCTAATCGTAATTTTATTCGTAATCGTATTCGTAACTTGACTAACTGCGTACTATATGTATATGCTATCTAATCTTATGTATTGTATTGTAATCGACACCCTGTTTTTTTATTTTTTTGTGTACTGTTTTTGTGTAATATTTATTAACTACTTTAAACCTACTTTATGATAAAGGATAAACAACAACAACAAAGAAGAGGAAGCAACCGTAGCTAGTTTTACATTTTAGCTATAATTTTGTTTATTGTGTATTTGTAGAGAGCGATTGTTTTGTTTTTCACATAATAGTTGAATAAAAATTAAAAAAAAATACAACAATTGGAAATATTAAAAACTCAGGTGGATACATGTGTGGCAAGCCATTCTCCATTTGCCTGTCGACGATATTGCACACGATCCGCAATTTGTCCGGTGCCCGCCTTGAGGAAATCCCAACGTTGGGCGCGGAACTTGAAGGCCGTGCTGTGTAGAAATAATAAGATATTAATTATATATCTACTATACCAGTATCTAGTGTATAACTGACTAGGTAGCGGGACGCTTTAGCGGTTGCCCTGAGGCCAAATGATCAGCGAGAAACTGATCATGCTTCGCCACCAACTCTCGATACTCCACCGGCTGGCCGCAGGGGAAGACATAGTCGCGTATTTGCGATGACAGCAACTCCTTCTCCCACCACGCATCCAATTGGGAGTCGGGCAACTCTTCGGCGGTGGCACCAATCAAACGCACCTGCCACAGTGCCGGACTTGGGCCCTGCGATGGCAAAACAACCTGGGGCATAAAGAAAGCAATGGAGCATTTGGTATTCGCCTGAAGGTTCTTAAAGTTGCGTGTAAAGCGTTGGGTCACATAGATAATGCAGTCGTCGTCGCTGAGGCCACGATACAACACATTGCGATTGAGCACACCGAATTCCTCATCAGCGGTGGCCAGATTCATTAATATGAGGCCATCTGTTGATTGCTTGCTGAATGCATCAATTAGTTCTTTGAACAGCGCCACCGGCTCAGGGGGATATGCATCAATATGTGCTACTGCTGATTGAGACATTTTTCAAAACGTAACTGAAAAACATGTAGAGTTTGAATTGAGCGCGTGTTGACAGCAAGTTGGCAGGCCGAAAAAATATCGATAGCTTTCTTGCTTATTGTATGGTATTTTATATGACTGGAGTATTTTTGCAGTGCGAAATACCAAATTTTACAATTTTTCCTAAATAAAAAGCATAGAAATATATATGCTTGAAGTTTTAAAAAATGTTGATGCCATATACAATTATAACTAGTACGTTCAGTATGTTTTCAGCGTAAAATAAGACCTGCTGCAAATTAGATGTATGGTCACACTGTCACGCTGCCAGGTATGTAAATAAGGCAGCAACAACAACAAACCGTGCGAACTGTTTATAAATAAATCAATCCCATATTGTTGTAGTTTGTCAACGAAAAATTCGTGTTGCATGGCACACGTTTGAGCGAACGTTTTGGCTTGTGGCAGGTTGGTAGCGCAGAGCGCAGGATCATACCCAAAAGATGTCCATACTGGATATGAAGGCCGGTCCGCCGGATTATTGGTCAGAAGTTTGCAATTTCTTTTTGCCGCTCAAATATCTGATCACCAACGATCGCTTCGATGCGCTGGTGCAGAACATTGATTTGCATTACCTGATCAATGCCGTCTTTTGGATATTTGTGGCGTTATCCTGTGGCTTCTATGGCTTTCAACGTGTCTTCCAGGTGAGTTGAGCGCAGCAGGAGGTGGCAGGCAGCTGGTGGCTGGTGGCAAGTGGCAAGTGCAACGTTCGCTGACAGTTTGTCACTGTTGCCCAATGAATTTTGGGCATTTATAAATAGTCGCCAGCCAGTCGAGATGTGCACAAAACCGCTTGCGAGGCGCCGCTGCGGCAGCCGCAACAACAAATGAAGCGATAAGACGGGCGACCAACCGACTGCCTATCATAACAATTAAGATTATTAAACACAAATATTCTATACTATAATAATTGACATGCGGAAACATTTACGATTTTCTTTCTCTTTCTCTGCGTCTCTCTCTCCCTCTCTTTCTCTTTGCAGTTCTTTCTCAAATCATCAGCGAACATCAAATATTTCAAACGCAAACAATTCGCTCGCCTTATATGGAACATTGCCTTTTATTCAGCCTGCTGTCTCTTTCTGCACTTCTACAACGAATTCATGATTCTGCCACAGATAATGAAGACCCAGGGACGCTATTCACTCTTCCATAGCTCCGATAATTTGATCTTTTATCGCTCGCATCAATATGAGAAATTTCAATTTTATTCAATCTTTATGATCACGTTTTATTTGCATGGAGCGATGCTTGATTTTAAGGAGGCTGATTTTGTGGAGGCCGCCTCCAAGGGATTGTATCTGCTGGCACTCATCGCCATCGACGTGTACAGGCATGTTACAACATGTTCACACAAGCAAAAAGAACTACAAAACTAATGTCGTGTTTTAACAGATATGAAAACTATTTCGTTGGACTGAATCTGACGTTGGGTCTGTATAGCATCTTGGCCGATTGTTTGTCGTTGATCGCTTTGCAGAATTCGAAACGCAATCGCTTGATCTATCAGATATTCATGGGCATTCGGCTGGCCGCATGGGTGCTGGTGTTTATCAATCGCTTACCATTCAATTACTTTATACCAACGCTCTTTGCCAAGAACTTTAAGTTGCCGCTGAATGTGGCCATTTGGCTGTGGTATGGTTTGTCAATTTGGAACTCGCCCGTGTTGCAGTACTTCTATCATCAGATCTATCATACCACGCCCTCGGATTGCTCCGGCGAAGGTTCGGCAGCCAAGTAAGTAAAGCAAATGAATTACATTGGACTGTAAAACTAATTTGACTATGATAGATGCATATTGCTGAAGGATACGAGCGAGTATCGGCATTATAAGACACTGAGACGCGCCTACATTGAGGTGAAGTTGGCCCATGAGAAGGCCACCTCGAATCCGCTGCCAGCCAGCGAATCTGCATCGGCCAAAACGTATCAGGCCATCAAGTGTAAGTGGAGCCGCTTAAACGCTCTTCAATCTTTCATTCATTCATTTATTCCTTCTTTGCAGGCGTTATGATGCTGAAGCGTAAATTGAAGCGCATTCGCGAGGGACGCGGCGCCGAGCCGGAGGATGATAATGAGGAGCTCGCTGGCGATTGTTAGAGCGAGACTCTTTCGCACATTTTCTCTCTCTCTCTTCGCTTATAAAAGACAAAGCCCTAGGCTAGGCGCTCGTTAGCGCTGCTTTTCCCAAACTACCTCCTCCTAAGTCTTGGAACACAAACATCACATCCAATCTCTTAATCTCACACTTTCTCATTAGGCTGCTCTCTCTCTCTCTCACTCGCTCTCGCGTTGTTCTCTCACTCTCTTCTCAGCTGAGATATATGTATATATATATATATTTGAATACTATATATCTCGCCCAGTTTGTTAGCAATTAATTATTTATGTACTTATGAGAAAAAAAAAACATAATGGCCTTAGCTCAACAGCTCGTGTTTTTTTTTTGTGTTTTTTCTTCGCTGTGACTTAATGACATTTGAAATAAAGCGCATAGTAAAATTTGAAATTAATAAAAATATACATATATACGATTATAGAATAAAACATGTCTCGGTGTTTTTTTTGTATTATTTTATTTTATTTTTTTGTTTTTAATATTCTTGCTTTATTGATATTTTGAAAAGAATTTCTATTTGAATTTTTTTCTTGGTTTTCCTTTTTCTTTTGTGTTTTCGTTCACTTTTCCTTTAATTGTTATAAATAATTAGTTGTTGTTGTGTTTTGTTGCTTTTGACTTATCAATGTTTTTGTTTTCTTTTGTTTACTTTTTCTGTTCTGTTCGGTTTCTGCGGTTTCCTGTTATCTATCGTGTTTTTTTTTTTGTTTATATTTATAATTCTTTTTTATCTTTATACGTTTCTTGTTTGTTTTTGTTTTTTTTTGTTTATTTCTCGTGTTAAACCTCATTTTGCATTAAAAATTCTCACTAATTGCTAAGTTTTCATTTTGTTCTTGTTGTTGTTTTTGTTTTTGGCATTGTTTTGACTTTGTTTTGTTTTTTGGTTTGCAATTTGTTTAATTTTAGATGTTTTTGTGATGCCAATTTGCATTTTTAGAAAATTCTCAAACAGTTTTACGAACAAATTTACGTTATTCATTTACGTTTTTCGGTGCCACAAAAATACTCATGTGTGTGTAAGTGGGTGTGTGTGTGTGTGTGTGTGAAGGGCGGGTATTGGAGGTATTCGGGGATAGTTTCAAGGTTGTTGGGAACAGGTTGGGTTAGGATTTGGTGCATTCTTTGTATTCGTTGTTTTTATTTTATGGGTGGAAGGGGGAAAGGGGGGCAAAGGGATTTGCATAGAGAACTCGGCAATTGGTTTTTGCTTTGCTTTTTTTTCGCATTTCGTTCCAATGCCCATTAAAATTTTTCATCATTTGTTTTTGTGAGCAAAAAAAAAAAATATACATACATATATGTTTTTTTTTTGTTTTTTGGGATTTTTACAATTAGCTTTTTTTTCTTTCTTTTGTAAATCGTATAATTTTTAGTTAGTTGTTTCGTTCTTTTGGATTTTTTTTTGTAAGTGTATTTAATTTTTTTCGTTTTTTGTTTAGTTTTCGTTTTGTATTAATTTTGTTATGCCATTTCGTTGCTTAAAAATTAATTCAATTCGTGTTTGGTTTTTGCTTTTCTTAAATTTCAGTGTTTCTTTTTTGTTTTTTAGTTGTTCATAAATTTGCTTTTGTTTCTTTCACGTACTTTTTAAACAATTTTCTCTAAGGTTTGTTTTTTTTTGTTGTTAACAATTTGCTGTGTATACCGCTTACCATTTTTCATTAATGTTAAATTTAATTTTACTAGTAAATTTATGTTTAAAATTAATGTTAGTTGTTTCGCCTTCTTCTTGCTCTTCCACTTCGTCCCTCATCAGTTATTTATTAACTTATTTGGTTTCTTGTTTGTTTTGCTTAAAGTTTGCATTTTTAAAGGTACGTTCTAAAAAAAAAAATGTTTTTCCTTTGTTTTTTCTTTGTTTTGTTTTATATTATTATATAATGTTTTAATGTATATTTAGTTGTTTATTTCCCCGCCACTTTAGATGCATTCTCCTTTGATAATGCATTGAACATTGTTTTTGTCGCGACTGTACCTTAAAAATGTTGCTTTCTTCCTTGCTTCTTCTTAACTCTCTCTTTCTTTCTTTTCTTCGTCATACACTTTAATAATTAATAGATGTGTATGTGTATTTGTTGTAAGTATTACGTTATTTATTCCCCGTGTTTGCTTTGTTAAAAGATATTTCAACATTTACATTACACTCTGCCCTCCATCATTTTGTGGTTTAATGACTATAATGATATATGTATGATGGGTCTATGAGTTGAAACTGCTTTTTGGGTGACAAAATGTGTAAGTATCCGGTGAAGATTTTCTAAAAAACAAGTAAAAAGCAGAGGACTCTATTACGTAGTACATACAATACAATATATTAATATGTAGGTTTTTTTTGTTTGGTTTCATTTTAAAGGCAGTCACATCGATAGGGTTCAATTAGTTGCTACATGTATACCATAAGTTTTTGATTTATATGTTAATCGATTTGAGTTCAACTAATTACCTAATTTAACAAACACTTTCATTTTGTAATATTCTCGCGGGGGGCGCATAACAGAATTTATCACAAATTATTGTTTTATTTTCATATTATAGTATGTTCATATGTTAACAAATAACTCAACGTGAAACCAAATTTGCTCGCATAGCAGTGAGCTTTCTGTCAGCTGCTCAGCGTCAGCGATCAGCGGATGAAGTTTATGCTTTGTATGAAAATGGCCGCCATAAGCGCTTACAAAAGCTGGCTGCTTTGCGGTTGCTTTGTTATTAGCAGCAAAAACCGCTAATGAGAATGTACATTTAATTTAACGAAATTTGTATAACAAGATAATTAAATATTGCAGTGAATAGAGGAGATACATAGTATAAAATTGTGCTGGCAGCGCTTAGAGAATCAATTAATTTTGTGGGCTTCATCTGGAAATCAATTAACAAACGCAAACGCAAATGAAAACGAAAACGAGAACTCAAATATTCAGTACTTAAATACACTCGAGTCAGGAAAAAAAAAAAACAAAAAACACTCACTTGGCCATCATTCGCACTTGTCGCGAAAGCAAATCAAATCAATGCGAATCAAACGGACAAACAGCCAAAAATCAACAAACAAACAAACAAACGAAAACATTTGAAATGAAATTAAATTCAAATTAGCCAAAAATGTCGCACAAGGAGGCTGCTGCTGCTTGCTGACCAGCAAGTAGGGATGAGTGAGGGGGGAGGTGCTGGAATAGGGAATGGGGCGTGGCATGATAATGAGTCCGCTAAAAATGAGCAGCACGCGTTCCCCAAGCCAAGGCAAGCCAAAGAGCAAAGCGTTCCCCAGCACAAGCGTCAACAACAATGAAAATTCGAATATAATGAATGAAATTATGTTGAAAACATATTTTTTGTGTCCCCTAAGATGCGAAAGAGGGGACAACAGAGAGAGAGAGAGAGGGAGAGGGAGAGAAGAACACAAAACAAAAGAACAAAAATGTCGAAAAACTGTTTGCTTCCGCTTTGGCGGCTAACAAAGTTGGTCCTTTGTCCATTTTTCGGGGCTGTTTTCCTATTAGCAAGCAATAAATTTGTCGCTCCTATTGAGCGGCAGTCTGTGCAGCAGCAGCAGCAACGACATCTAGGTGGAATACTATGTTAGAGATAGGCCCATTTAATGAGACGCGCGAGCAGCGGGGCACGTCAAAAATGTTGGCAGTAACTTTATGATTGCTTTTGTATTGCCCAGCACACACACACATACACATATACACATACAGAGCGCGTCTCAGGGCAATAGATAAATGCTGTAGCATACTTTTAGGCGCTGCGCGGCAAAAGTTATGTGTAACAAACTCGCTGATACGCATCGCGACCAAAAGTGCCTAGCTTCAAATAGCGAAATGCATGAAACAAAGAGAGAGCAACAACAACAACTACGATAGCAGAGGAGAGGGGTGGGGGCAAAGGAGCTGTATGGCAGACAGTCAAGGCGATAGCCAGGCTAATGTGCTTTTTGTGTGGCCACAGTTGGTATTATTGTTACGCTGCCTTCCTCTCGCCACTTGCCACGCTTTTTGCTGGTTGTTTTCGTTGTTGCCGCAACAATTATGATTTGCGGTCGGTTTCAATGTCCATGCCACCAGCTTCCACTCTCCTACCCTGTTGAAAGAGAAGGAAAGCAAAAGCAAAAATAAAAACAAAAACTATAAAACGCCTTGTGAGTTTGCTCGCTTGGCCCCGTCATTAAAAGCGCTTTAAAAACTTTCGACACGGTCACTTTTTATACTCTACTATAGTGTTTTTTCCACATCTCTTTTACTTCTTGCATCCGCCCAGCACATATAAATAGCAAAAGGAAAAGAAAAAAAAATCATAATAATTTGTTATTGGTTAATGGCTTTTCATTTTGTGTGTGTGTGTGCACTATTTTTATTTTTTTTTGCTCACTCGCTTTTCATCATTTAATTAAAGTGGTGCGCTCGCCGCTTTTAAAAGCTGCTGCTGCTGTTGCAGCGGAATGTTTAAGGAGCAAAAGAGATGCCAACAATTACGGCGAATTGCTAACGATTGACACTGAACCAAAATGAAGTGGATGCAATGGATGCAAGTGGATGCAAGACAGCAGCAAATAACACGAAACAACATTATTTTCCAGTTGATTGTGCGCTGAATTGCACTTTAGCAGCAATCTCAAAATAATTGTCTGTCATTTGGCGCATTTTAGTTATTGCTCTGTAAGAATTTGAAAAGTTTACGAACCAACATGTACAACAAGCTAGAAGCTACGTAACTCAAGCTAAATATGTATGTATGTTTGTATGATGTGTGTGTGTGGCTCTGATCGCTTAATTGGCATTAACAGCAGTCGTCACTTGTACCTCGGCTGCACTTAACAGTTCACGGTTAGCATTTGAAAAATTTCCCTCCTTGCGCACTGCTAAAATTTCCCTTTTCATGTTAAGCATAAGCATGGTGTGCGCTTCGGTTTCGGGATTTTGTGGTTGTTGTTTTTATTGCCATTTATGTTTTGTTTGGTGCTTTAAAACGTTTTTCAAGCGCTTTGCAATTTGGAAAACATTTTCGGTCGCCTAATCAACATTATTTTGATTTTTATTGCCACAGTGAAATGCAGATAAACGGAATAATGTGCCGCGAGAGTGAACAAAATCCAAATAAAAACAAAATCAAAGCGGGGCAAAATGCAAAAACACACACACACCCACACACACACACATACAAACAGGAGATGAACAGCGAGAGACAAGAAAACTTTTTGGCGCTTGGTCAGTAAGTACTTTGAATTTTGTTGTTGTCAAAAATTGGCATTGTTGCTGTAGTTGTTGTTGTTTTTGTTGTCGTTGCGACTGTTGGCACGTGACCGCCTGGGCAGGTAGCCGGTGTAAATTGTGCACATAAATTGCAGTACAATTGCAAATTTGCATAAATTATGAGAGTCGCAAGTGCATTAAAAAGGCGAACGCACCACATAGCAGAGCAAAAAAAATATGGAGTTATCTCCGCGTGCCGAACATTAAGCACCTCTCCTCCCCCCCTGACCATTATAACAAAAAACGAACGAACGAACGATTTGCGTGAACAGTAGAAAGCTGAATGCTGTGTGAATGCATACGTATAAAACGTAGGTAACAAACGAGTGCAGAGAATTAAACAAATTATAATTGCGTGGGGTGTTTGAAAAATGTATGGGATTGTAGGGGGTGGGGTAGTCACCGTTGTTGATCTGTGCCCATGTGCTGTGCGATTTACCAGTTATATGCCGTTATGCTGGCCAATTAGGCGAGCTGCACGCGCGCGCAGCTGACACACTAAAATTGAATTTGAATTCCAAATGGTGATTATTTACTCTTCACACACACACACACGCACATGCATGTATGTGTGTGTGTGTGTGTGAGTGCACATGCAGAAGCACTTGAAACACGCACACTTGGGCATAATAACTAAAGCTTTGTGCTAACTAATTGCCGCAAGGCGAATGTGCGAGGAGGATGGAGCAACGCATACTACTGTGCTGTGCTGTTTATTTGCACTAATTTGCATGCATCATTTGCAGCTCGAAAGCTTACGCTTAGTCACCCAGTCACCCACTAGACTTTACAGTACGCCGCTCTCGCTCTCTCTCCTCCTTCTTCATTTGCTTCACGCTGCCTTGCTGACTTGCTGACTTACTCACTCACGCACTTGCGAAACGGCAAATGCAATGGAGGAGGAAGGCAAAAAAAAAAAAGAAACAACTGCGAAACGCAACGAAATTAGAATACTAATTATAATGTTGTCTTGGGCTTTGGCGCTTAACTAATTAACTTATTATTGCAGCAGCTTTTACAGCAAATTAAGCTTATCGCTTATCGTGCTTTCGATTGCAAATCAGTGCTGCTTTTCTATGTGTAATCGATTATCGATAAACCGAGCATCGATCAGACAATTTGAAACAGTTTGGCAGCCGATAAGTTAAACAAATTTGCCTATCTATCTACTAAGTGCTAGGTGATGAACAATTAAATCGAATGAATTGTATTCATATTGAATGTGTGTGTACGAGTATGTGAAGTTGGGGTACGATTGTAGTAGAACACTTGTGGAACAGAGCTTATTTATGTAGGTATGTATAGTATGTTATTATGGGCAAATCGTTATAACATCTTAAGAGGCTTTTTGTGCTTGTCTTTCAATTGTTGTTGCTATCATTGTTAAACATTAGTGTACAATTTCGTTATAGTTAGTTAATCGTAGCTAAGGTTCATCATCTTCCTCATCATCATCATCATCGTTATCATGTTTTCGATTCATTTCATTTCTTACATGGTTCTAAGTTCATAACAAATACATGTATCGGTTTCTTGTTAAAGTTATAGTTACTTGCTTTTTGTTGTTCTTCTTCTTCATCTTCTTCTTCGACTTTTCCATCGTCTGCTTCTTATTCCTTCACTTCGTCGTGTTGTTACTGTCACACAACAAAAAAAAAAAAAAAAAAAACTAGAAATGCGAATTTCTTCTCTTCCTTCTTTAACTTCCTCAGACTCCCCGAGTATGCGCGTGTCTGTGTGTGAGTGAGTGTGTGCGTGTATCGGTGTGTAAGTGTGTTTGTGTGTGCTGATGTCGTCCTTATGGGATTTACAACACGGGCCTCGCCACATTCGGCTTGGCCGTCGTGGAGGCAATCTCCGACAGCTTGATGTCAATGGGTACGCGAGTATCGTAGAGCGTGGGCGCCTGCAGGATAATCCCGGCGGTGCCCACCACCACAGCTATTGTGAATATCCAGAGGAAGAGACGATCCAGCACCATGGCTACGTATTTCCAGTCCTCTTTGACCTGTTGGCGATGAAGAACAGAGAGAAAGAGACACACACATTGCACACGCAATGATGAGGCATAAATCAACGAAACGACAACAAAAATACTCGTAAAATCAATATGAATGATTCACATACTCCTCCGCTACGTTGCTATGTTGAAGTGAGTGTGCCTGCGAATCATTCAAATATATACAAATTTGTCGTACACATCAAGTAAGCCTATAATACGCCACACGAGTTGAGTCACTTACAAACATTCAAAGTAATTAAAAGAACGAAGCAATTTATTTGAAATATTTGCAGTGGCCACTCATGTGGCATACCCCAAACCTCAATCCTCCAGACGATTTGAGTTTAAGTCATCCATTTAATGTCGTGCAGCCTTTTAGCTTTAACCATTTAAGTAAAGTGCGTTAAATGTGCCGAGCCAGTCAGTCAGTCAGTCAGTTAGGATATTTGCATTGCCAATAAATCAATTGAACTACTGCTCCTAAAATTTGTTGATGCGACGCACTAAGTAACTGAATTTGCCTGGAATTACTCGAAATTGAATGTGCGGCTTAAAACGGAATAGTTGATTGCAATCTGACACGAATCGTTCACATTTGCTATATGATCGATCTAATAGTGCG